>JAHWGI010000027.1:1250000-1976157 GCA_029379305.1 Frankliniella fusca | reverse complement strand
GAGCAGATGTCCGCTGCTCTACCCACTAGACCAGCGACTCGCCCTGTCAGGAGCACTTCAAGCACAACATAGCTTCCGAAAAGATTACGGGTACCAGGAGTCGAATTCGAAGAGGTTACCTCCTCGCCTCTGCTGAACTCCGGGTCAGATATGGCTCGGAGCGCCGCTTTTTCACCGTTTTCTCTCAAACACGCTGGCGCGGGCTGGCGTCGAATGGGTTGCCTATCCATCAGGCGCCCGATTGAACAATTCTTTTTTATTGCGTAAAAAGCGAATTTCTCGCAAACCAAGACCGGTATCGTGCATCTGACAACTAGAACATGTTTCACAGTGCGTAACGAAGATTCCCTGTGAATTTGGGCGTAATCGGAGACTTTCGATTTTTCGTCAAATTTCCAAAGCCTATAGCCTTTCCCATTTTTAAGGATTTTGGTCCAAAATAAAATTTACGCCAATTTGACGGGGGTTGAGCAGGGGGGCTCTAGTGCACCCACAGACCATCCCCCGAGGGTGAAATCATCCGAAAATCGGCGAAAATAAAAATCATAATCGACCGAGATTCGAACACGCGACAAAAGCGACCCGACAGCCTAGATGGTTTGGGACGGGGGGCTGGGACGGTAACCACTAGGCTGTCGGGTTCGCACACTTGTCGGCGGTGCGAATAGGAATCCCTATCTACCGGCCTGGACGGGCCCGGCGCGGCCGAGACGACTTTCGCTCCGATTTCGTTCTTGCCGCTTGCCCGAGAAAATGGCCGGTAGAGAGTGATAGCCATTCACATGACGTTGACATGTGCGTCCCACCAGCCGAGATGGTTAACGCACCTTCCCCCTGTCCCCAATCATCTCGGCTGGCGAGACGTTTTGCAGGTTCAAATCCCGGCGGATTTTTGTTCTCTTTTTTTCTTTCTCGTGTCGCTCTTTTACCGCCCAAAAGATGCATCGAGAGGATGACGATAAGCTCTTTAAAGCATTATTCACCTCTGGGTAAACAAGATATTCCTGTCCTCCGCTAAAACAGTCGATATATTGATGAAAAAAAAAAAATCAAGTACAGTACCCGGGTCTGAACCCGGGCCCTTCAGAGCAGATGTCCGTTGCTCTACCCACTAGACCAGCGACTCGCCCTGTCAGGAGCACTTCAAGCACAACATAGATTCCGAAAAGATTACGGGTACCAGGAGTCGAATTCGAAGAGGTTACCTCCTCGCCTCTGCTGAACTCCGGGTCAGATATGGCTCGGAGCGCCGCTTTTTCACCGTTTTCTCTCAAACACGCTGGCGCGGGCTGGCGTCGAATGGGTTGCCTATCCATCAGGCGCCGATTGAACAATTCTTTTTTATTGCGTAAAAAGCGAATTTCTCGCAAACCAAGACCGGTATCGTGCTTCTGACAACTAGAACATGTTTCACAGTGCGTAACGAAGATTCCCTGTGAATTTGGGCGTAATCGGAGACTTTCGATTTTTCGTCAAATTTCCAAAGCCTATAGCCTTCCCATTTTTAAGGATTTTGGTCCAAAATAAAATTTACGCCAATTTGACGGGGGTTGAGCAGGGGGGCTCTAGTGCACCCACAGACCATCCCCCGAGGGTGAAATCATCCGAAAATCGGCGAAAATAAAAATCATAATCGACCGAGATTCGAACACGCGACAAAAGCGACCCGACAGCCTAGATGGTTTGGGACGGGGGGCTGGGACGGTAACCACTAGGCTGTCGGGTTCGCACACTTGTCGGCGGTGCGAATAGGAATCCCTATCTACCGGCCTGGACGGGCCCGGCGCGGCCGAGACGACTTTCGCTCCGATTTCGTTCTTGCCGCTTGCCCGAGAAAATGGCCGGTAGAGAGTGATAGCCATTCACATGACGTTGACATGTGCGTCCCGCCAGCCGAGATGGTTAACGCACCTTCCCCCTGTCCCCAATCATCTCGGCTGGCGAGACGTTTTGCAGGTTCAAATCCCGGCGGATTTTTGTTCTCTTTTTTTCTTTCTCGTGTCGCTCTTTTACCGCCCAAAAGATGCATCGAGAGGATGACGATAAGCTCTTTAAAGCATTATTCACCTCTGGGTAAACAAGATATTCTTCTCCTCCGCCAAAACAGTCGATATATTGATGAAAAAAAAAATCAAGTACAGTACCCGGGTCTGAACCCGGGCCCTTCAGAGCAGATGTCCGTTGCTCTACCCACTAGACCAGCGACTCGCCCTGTCAGGAGCACTTCAAGCACAACATAGATTCCGAAAAGATTACGGGTACCAGGAGTCGAATTCGAAGAGGTTACCTCCTCGCCTCTGCTGAACTCCGGGTCAGATATGGCTCGGAGCGCCGCTTTTTCACCGTTTTCTCTCAAACACGCTGGCGCGGGCTGGCGTCGAATGGGTTGCCTAACCATACGGCGCCCATTGAAAATTCATTTTTCATCGCGTAAAAAGCGAATTTCTCTCAAAGCAAGACCGGTATCGTGCATCTGGCGACTGAAGTATGTTTCCCAGAGCGTAAAGAATATATCCTATTAATTTTGGAGTGATCTGAGACTTTCGAATTTTCGTCAAATTTCCGAAGCCTATAGCCTTTCCATTTTTAAGGATTTTGGTCCAAAATAAAATTTACGCCAATTTGACGGGGGTTGAGCAGGGGGGCTCTAGTGCACCCACAGACCATCCCCCGAGGGTGAAATCATCCGAAAATCGGCGAAAATAAAAATCATAATCGACCGAGATTCGAACACGCGACAAAAGCGACCCGACAGCCTAGATGGTTTGGGACGGGGGGCTGGGACGGTAACCACTAGGCTGTCGGGTTCGCACACTTGTCGGCGGTGCGAATAGGAATCCCTATCTACCGGCCTGGACGGGCCCGGCGCGGCCGAGACGACTTTCGCTCCGATTTCGTTCTTGCCGCTTGCCCGAGAAAATGGCCGGTAGAGAGTGATAGCCATTCACATGACGTTGACATGTGCGTCCCACCAGCCGAGATGGTTAACGCACCTTCCCCCTGTCCCCAATCATCTCGGCTGGCGAGACGTTTTGCAGGTTCAAATCCCGGCGGATTTTTGTTCTCTTTTTTTCTTTCTCGTGTCGCTCTTTTACCGCCCAAAAGATGCATCGAGAGGATGACGATAAGCTCTTTAAAGCATTATTCACCTCTGGGTAAACAAGATATTCCTGTCCTCCGCTAAAACAGTCGATATATTGATGAAAAAAAAATCAAGTACAGTACCCGGGTCTGAACCCGGGCCCTTCAGAGCAGATGTCCGCTGCTCTACCCACTAGACCAGCGACTCGCCCTGTCAGGAGCACTTCAAGCACAACATAGCTTCCGAAAAGATTACGGGTACCAGGAGTCGAATTCGAAGAGGTTACCTCCTCGCCTCTGCTGAACTCCGGGTCAGATATGGCTCGGAGCGCCGCTTTTTCACCGTTTTCTCTCAAACACGCTGGCGCGGGCTGGCGTCGAATGGGTTGCCTATCCATCAGGCGCCGATTGAACAATTCTTTTTTATTGCGTAAAAAGCGAATTTCTCGCAAACCAAGACCGGTATCGTGCTTCTGACAACTAGAACATGTTTCACAGTGCGTAACGAAGATTCCCTGTGAATTTGGGCGTAATCGGAGACTTTCGATTTTTCGTCAAATTTCCAAAGCCTATAGCCTTCCCATTTTTAAGGATTTTGGTCCAAAATAAAATTTACGCCAATTTGACGGGGGTTGAGCAGGGGGGCTCTAGTGCACCCACAGACCATCCCCCGAGGGTGAAATCATCCGAAAATCGGCGAAAATAAAAATCATAATCGACCGAGATTCGAACACGCGACAAAAGCGACCCGACAGCCTAGATGGTTTGGGACGGGGGGCTGGGACGGTAACCACTAGGCTGTCGGGTTCGCACACTTGTCGGCGGTGCGAATAGGAATCCCTATCTACCGGCCTGGACGGGCCCGGCGCGGCCGAGACGACTTTCGCTCCGATTTCGTTCTTGCCGCTTGCCCGAGAAAATGGCCGGTAGAGAGTGATAGCCATTCACATGACGTTGACATGTGCGTCCCGCCAGCCGAGATGGTTAACGCACCTTCCCCCTGTCCCCAATCATCTCGGCTGGCGAGACGTTTTGCAGGTTCAAATCCCGGCGGATTTTTGTTCTCTTTTTTTCTTTCTCGTGTCGCTCTTTTACCGCCCAAAAGATGCATCGAGAGGATGACGATAAGCTCTTTAAAGCATTATTCACCTCTGGGTAAACAAGATATTCTTCTCCTCCGCCAAAACAGTCGATATATTGATGAAAAAAAAAATCAAGTACAGTACCCGGGTCTGAACCCGGGCCCTTCAGAGCAGATGTCCGTTGCTCTACCCACTAGACCAGCGACTCGCCCTGTCAGGAGCACTTCAAGCACAACATAGATTCCGAAAAGATTACGGGTACCAGGAGTCGAATTCGAAGAGGTTACCTCCTCGCCTCTGCTGAACTCCGGGTCAGATATGGCTCGGAGCGCCGCTTTTTCACCGTTTTCTCTCAAACACGCTGGCGCGGGCTGGCGTCGAATGGGTTGCCTAACCATACGGCGCCCATTGAAAATTCATTTTTCATCGCGTAAAAAGCGAATTTCTCTCAAAGCAAGACCGGTATCGTGCATCTGGCGACTGAAGTATGTTTCCCAGAGCGTAAAGAATATATCCTATTAATTTTGGAGTGATCTGAGACTTTCGAATTTTCGTCAAATTTCCGAAGCCTATAGCCTTTCCATTTTTAAGGATTTTGGTCCAAAATAAAATTTACGCCAATTTGACGGGGGTTGAGCAGGGGGGCTCTAGTGCACCCACAGACCATCCCCCGAGGGTGAAATCATCCGAAAATCGGCGAAAATAAAAATCATAATCGACCGAGATTCGAACACGCGACAAAAGCGACCCGACAGCCTAGATGGTTTGGGACGGGGGGCTGGGACGGTAACCACTAGGCTGTCGGGTTCGCACACTTGTCGGCGGTGCGAATAGGAATCCCTATCTACCGGCCTGGACGGGCCCGGCGCGGCCGAGACGACTTTCGCTCCGATTTCGTTCTTGCCGCTTGCCCGAGAAAATGGCCGGTAGAGAGTGATAGCCATTCACATGACGTTGACATGTGCGTCCCACCAGCCGAGATGGTTAACGCACCTTCCCCCTGTCCCCAATCATCTCGGCTGGCGAGACGTTTTGCAGGTTCAAATCCCGGCGGATTTTTGTTCTCTTTTTTTCTTTCTCGTGTCGCTCTTTTACCGCCCAAAAGATGCATCGAGAGGATGACGATAAGCTCTTTAAAGCATTATTCACCTCTGGGTAAACAAGATATTCCTGTCCTCCGCTAAAACAGTCGATATATTGATGAAAAAAAAATCAAGTACAGTACCCGGGTCTGAACCCGGGCCCTTCAGAGCAGATGTCCGCTGCTCTACCCACTAGACCAGCGACTCGCCCTGTCAGGAGCACTTCAAGCACAACATAGCTTCCGAAAAGATTACGGGTACCAGGAGTCGAATTCGAAGAGGTTACCTCCTCGCCTCTGCTGAACTCCGGGTCAGATATGGCTCGGAGCGCCGCTTTTTCACCGTTTTCTCTCAAACACGCTGGCGCGGGCTGGCGTCGAATGGGTTGCCTATCCATCAGGCGCCGATTGAACAATTCTTTTTTATTGCGTAAAAAGCGAATTTCTCGCAAACCAAGACCGGTATCGTGCTTCTGACAACTAGAACATGTTTCACAGTGCGTAACGAAGATTCCCTGTGAATTTGGGCGTAATCGGAGACTTTCGATTTTTCGTCAAATTTCCAAAGCCTATAGCCTTCCCATTTTTAAGGATTTTGGTCCAAAATAAAATTTACGCCAATTTGACGGGGGTTGAGCAGGGGGGCTCTAGTGCACCCACAGACCATCCCCCGAGGGTGAAATCATCCGAAAATCGGCGAAAATAAAAATCATAATCGACCGAGATTCGAACACGCGACAAAAGCGACCCGACAGCCTAGATGGTTTGGGACGGGGGGCTGGGACGGTAACCACTAGGCTGTCGGGTTCGCACACTTGTCGGCGGTGCGAATAGGAATCCCTATCTACCGGCCTGGACGGGCCCGGCGCGGCCGAGACGACTTTCGCTCCGATTTCGTTCTTGCCGCTTGCCCGAGAAAATGGCCGGTAGAGAGTGATAGCCATTCACATGACGTTGACATGTGCGTCCCGCCAGCCGAGATGGTTAACGCACCTTCCCCCTGTCCCCAATCATCTCGGCTGGCGAGACGTTTTGCAGGTTCAAATCCCGGCGGATTTTTGTTCTCTTTTTTTCTTTCTCGTGTCGCTCTTTTACCGCCCAAAAGATGCATCGAGAGGATGACGATAAGCTCTTTAAAGCATTATTCACCTCTGGGTAAACAAGATATTCTTCTCCTCCGCCAAAACAGTCGATATATTGATGAAAAAAAAAATCAAGTACAGTACCCGGGTCTGAACCCGGGCCCTTCAGAGCAGATGTCCGTTGCTCTACCCACTAGACCAGCGACTCGCCCTGTCAGGAGCACTTCAAGCACAACATAGATTCCGAAAAGATTACGGGTACCAGGAGTCGAATTCGAAGAGGTTACCTCCTCGCCTCTGCTGAACTCCGGGTCAGATATGGCTCGGAGCGCCGCTTTTTCACCGTTTTCTCTCAAACACGCTGGCGCGGGCTGGCGTCGAATGGGTTGCCTAACCATACGGCGCCCATTGAAAATTCATTTTTCATCGCGTAAAAAGCGAATTTCTCTCAAAGCAAGACCGGTATCGTGCATCTGGCGACTGAAGTATGTTTCCCAGAGCGTAAAGAATATATCCCTATTAATTTTGGAGTGATCTGAGACTTTCGAATTTTCGTCAAATTTCCGAAGCCTATAGCCTTTCCATTTTTAAGGATTTTGGTCCAAAATAAAATTTACGCCAATTTGACGGGGGTTGAGCAGGGGGGCTCTAGTGCACCCACAGACCATCCCCCGAGGGTGAAATCATCCGAAAATCGGCGAAAATAAAAATCATAATCGACCGAGATTCGAACACGCGACAAAAGCGACCCGACAGCCTAGATGGTTTGGGACGGGGGGCTGGGACGGTAACCACTAGGCTGTCGGGTTCGCACACTTGTCGGCGGTGCGAATAGGAATCCCTATCTACCGGCCTGGACGGGCCCGGCGCGGCCGAGACGACTTTCGCTCCGATTTCGTTCTTGCCGCTTGCCCGAGAAAATGGCCGGTAGAGAGTGATAGCCATTCACATGACGTTGACATGTGCGTCCCACCAGCCGAGATGGTTAACGCACCTTCCCCCTGTCCCCAATCATCTCGGCTGGCGAGACGTTTTGCAGGTTCAAATCCCGGCGGATTTTTGTTCTCTTTTTTTCTTTCTCGTGTCGCTCTTTTACCGCCCAAAAGATGCATCGAGAGGATGACGATAAGCTCTTTAAAGCATTATTCACCTCTGGGTAAACAAGATATTCCTGTCCTCCGCTAAAACAGTCGATATATTGATGAAAAAAAAATCAAGTACAGTACCCGGGTCTGAACCCGGGCCCTTCAGAGCAGATGTCCGCTGCTCTACCCACTAGACCAGCGACTCGCCCTGTCAGGAGCACTTCAAGCACAACATAGCTTCCGAAAAGATTACGGGTACCAGGAGTCGAATTCGAAGAGGTTACCTCCTCGCCTCTGCTGAACTCCGGGTCAGATATGGCTCGGAGCGCCGCTTTTTCACCGTTTTCTCTCAAACACGCTGGCGCGGGCTGGCGTCGAATGGGTTGCCTATCCATCAGGCGCCGATTGAACAATTCTTTTTTATTGCGTAAAAAGCGAATTTCTCGCAAACCAAGACCGGTATCGTGCTTCTGACAACTAGAACATGTTTCACAGTGCGTAACGAAGATTCCCTGTGAATTTGGGCGTAATCGGAGACTTTCGATTTTTCGTCAAATTTCCAAAGCCTATAGCCTTCCCATTTTTAAGGATTTTGGTCCAAAATAAAATTTACGCCAATTTGACGGGGGTTGAGCAGGGGGGCTCTAGTGCACCCACAGACCATCCCCCGAGGGTGAAATCATCCGAAAATCGGCGAAAATAAAAATCATAATCGACCGAGATTCGAACACGCGACAAAAGCGACCCGACAGCCTAGATGGTTTGGGACGGGGGGCTGGGACGGTAACCACTAGGCTGTCGGGTTCGCACACTTGTCGGCGGTGCGAATAGGAATCCCTATCTACCGGCCTGGACGGGCCCGGCGCGGCCGAGACGACTTTCGCTCCGATTTCGTTCTTGCCGCTTGCCCGAGAAAATGGCCGGTAGAGAGTGATAGCCATTCACATGACGTTGACATGTGCGTCCCGCCAGCCGAGATGGTTAACGCACCTTCCCCCTGTCCCCAATCATCTCGGCTGGCGAGACGTTTTGCAGGTTCAAATCCCGGCGGATTTTTGTTCTCTTTTTTTCTTTCTCGTGTCGCTCTTTTACCGCCCAAAAGATGCATCGAGAGGATGACGATAAGCTCTTTAAAGCATTATTCACCTCTGGGTAAACAAGATATTCCTGTCCTCCGCTAAAACAGTCGATATATTGATGAAAAAAAAAAAATCAAGTACAGTACCCGGGTCTGAACCCGGGCCCTTCAGAGCAGATGTCCGTTGCTCTACCCACTAGACCAGCGACTCGCCCTGTCAGGAGCACTTCAAGCACAACATAGATTCCGAAAAGATTACGGGTACCAGGAGTCGAATTCGAAGAGGTTACCTCCTCGCCTCTGCTGAACTCCGGGTCAGATATGGCTCGGAGCGCCGCTTTTTCACCGTTTTCTCTCAAACACGCTGGCGCGGGCTGGCGTCGAATGGGTTGCCTATCCATCAGGCGCCGATTGAACAATTCTTTTTTATTGCGTAAAAAGCGAATTTCTCGCAAACCAAGACCGGTATCGTGCTTCTGACAACTAGAACATGTTTCACAGTGCGTAACGAAGATTCCCTGTGAATTTGGGCGTAATCGGAGACTTTCGATTTTTCGTCAAATTTCCAAAGCCTATAGCCTTCCCATTTTTAAGGATTTTGGTCCAAAATAAAATTTACGCCAATTTGACGGGGGTTGAGCAGGGGGGCTCTAGTGCACCCACAGACCATCCCCCGAGGGTGAAATCATCCGAAAATCGGCGAAAATAAAAATCATAATCGACCGAGATTCGAACACGCGACAAAAGCGACCCGACAGCCTAGATGGTTTGGGACGGGGGGCTGGGACGGTAACCACTAGGCTGTCGGGTTCGCACACTTGTCGGCGGTGCGAATAGGAATCCCTATCTACCGGCCTGGACGGGCCCGGCGCGGCCGAGACGACTTTCGCTCCGATTTCGTTCTTGCCGCTTGCCCGAGAAAATGGCCGGTAGAGAGTGATAGCCATTCACATGACGTTGACATGTGCGTCCCGCCAGCCGAGATGGTTAACGCACCTTCCCCCTGTCCCCAATCATCTCGGCTGGCGAGACGTTTTGCAGGTTCAAATCCCGGCGGATTTTTGTTCTCTTTTTTTCTTTCTCGTGTCGCTCTTTTACCGCCCAAAAGATGCATCGAGAGGATGACGATAAGCTCTTTAAAGCATTATTCACCTCTGGGTAAACAAGATATTCTTCTCCTCCGCCAAAACAGTCGATATATTGATGAAAAAAAAAATCAAGTACAGTACCCGGGTCTGAACCCGGGCCCTTCAGAGCAGATGTCCGTTGCTCTACCCACTAGACCAGCGACTCGCCCTGTCAGGAGCACTTCAAGCACAACATAGATTCCGAAAAGATTACGGGTACCAGGAGTCGAATTCGAAGAGGTTACCTCCTCGCCTCTGCTGAACTCCGGGTCAGATATGGCTCGGAGCGCCGCTTTTTCACCGTTTTCTCTCAAACACGCTGGCGCGGGCTGGCGTCGAATGGGTTGCCTAACCATACGGCGCCCATTGAAAATTCATTTTTCATCGCGTAAAAAGCGAATTTCTCTCAAAGCAAGACCGGTATCGTGCATCTGGCGACTGAAGTATGTTTCCCAGAGCGTAAAGAATATATCCTATTAATTTTGGAGTGATCTGAGACTTTCGAATTTTCGTCTAATTTCCGAAGCCTATAGCCTCCCATTTTTAAGGATTTTGGTCCAAAATAAAATTTACGCCAATTTGACGGGGGTTGAGCAGGGGGGCTCTAGTGCACCCACAGACCATCCCCCGAGGGTGAAATCATCCGAAAATCGGCGAAAATAAAAATCATAATCGACCGAGATTCGAACACGCGACAAAAGCGACCCGACAGCCTAGATGGTTTGGGACGGGGGGCTGGGACGGTAACCACTAGGCTGTCGGGTTCGCACACTTGTCGGCGGTGCGAATAGGAATCCCTATCTACCGGCCTGGACGGGCCCGGCGCGGCCGAGACGACTTTCGCTCCGATTTCGTTCTTGCCGCTTGCCCGAGAAAATGGCCGGTAGAGAGTGATAGCCATTCACATGACGTTGACATGTGCGTCCCACCAGCCGAGATGGTTAACGCACCTTCCCCCTGTCCCCAATCATCTCGGCTGGCGAGACGTTTTGCAGGTTCAAATCCCGGCGGATTTTTGTTCTCTTTTTTTCTTTCTCGTGTCGCTCTTTTACCGCCCAAAAGATGCATCGAGAGGATGACGATAAGCTCTTTAAAGCATTATTCACCTCTGGGTAAACAAGATATTCCTGTCCTCCGCTAAAACAGTCGATATATTGATGAAAAAAAAATCAAGTACAGTACCCGGGTCTGAACCCGGGCCCTTCAGAGCAGATGTCCGCTGCTCTACCCACTAGACCAGCGACTCGCCCTGTCAGGAGCACTTCAAGCACAACATAGCTTCCGAAAAGATTACGGGTACCAGGAGTCGAATTCGAAGAGGTTACCTCCTCGCCTCTGCTGAACTCCGGGTCAGATATGGCTCGGAGCGCCGCTTTTTCACCGTTTTCTCTCAAACACGCTGGCGCGGGCTGGCGTCGAATGGGTTGCCTATCCATCAGGCGCCGATTGAACAATTCTTTTTTATTGCGTAAAAAGCGAATTTCTCGCAAACCAAGACCGGTATCGTGCTTCTGACAACTAGAACATGTTTCACAGTGCGTAACGAAGATTCCCTGTGAATTTGGGCGTAATCGGAGACTTTCGATTTTTCGTCAAATTTCCAAAGCCTATAGCCTTTCCCATTTTTAAGGATTTTGGTCCAAAATAAAATTTACGCCAATTTGACGGGGGTTGAGCAGGGGGGCTCTAGTGCACCCACAGACCATCCCCCGAGGGTGAAATCATCCGAAAATCGGCGAAAATAAAAATCATAATCGACCGAGATTCGAACACGCGACAAAAGCGACCCGACAGCCTAGATGGTTTGGGACGGGGGGCTGGGACGGTAACCACTAGGCTGTCGGGTTCGCACACTTGTCGGCGGTGCGAATAGGAATCCCTATCTACCGGCCTGGACGGGCCCGGCGCGGCCGAGACGACTTTCGCTCCGATTTCGTTCTTGCCGCTTGCCCGAGAAAATGGCCGGTAGAGAGTGATAGCCATTCACATGACGTTGACATGTGCGTCCCGCCAGCCGAGATGGTTAACGCACCTTCCCCCTGTCCCCAATCATCTCGGCTGGCGAGACGTTTTGCAGGTTCAAATCCCGGCGGATTTTTGTTCTCTTTTTTTCTTTCTCGTGTCGCTCTTTTACCGCCCAAAAGATGCATCGAGAGGATGACGATAAGCTCTTTAAAGCATTATTCACCTCTGGGTAAACAAGATATTCTTCTCCTCCGCCAAAACAGTCGATATATTGATGAAAAAAAAAATCAAGTACAGTACCCGGGTCTGAACCCGGGCCCTTCAGAGCAGATGTCCGTTGCTCTACCCACTAGACCAGCGACTCGCCCTGTCAGGAGCACTTCAAGCACAACATAGATTCCGAAAAGATTACGGGTACCAGGAGTCGAATTCGAAGAGGTTACCTCCTCGCCTCTGCTGAACTCCGGGTCAGATATGGCTCGGAGCGCCGCTTTTTCACCGTTTTCTCTCAAACACGCTGGCGCGGGCTGGCGTCGAATGGGTTGCCTATCCATCAGGCGCCGATTGAACAATTCTTTTTTATTGCGTAAAAAGCGAATTTCTCGCAAACCAAGACCGGTATCGTGCTTCTGACAACTAGAACATGTTTCACAGTGCGTAACGAAGATTCCCTGTGAATTTGGGCGTAATCGGAGACTTTCGATTTTTCGTCAAATTTCCAAAGCCTATAGCCTTTCCATTTTTAAGGATTTTGGTCCAAAATAAAATTTACGCCAATTTGACGGGGGTTGAGCAGGGGGGCTCTAGTGCACCCACAGACCATCCCCCGAGGGTGAAATCATCCGAAAATCGGCGAAAATAAAAATCATAATCGACCGAGATTCGAACACGCGACAAAAGCGACCCGACAGCCTAGATGGTTTGGGACGGGGGGCTGGGACGGTAACCACTAGGCTGTCGGGTTCGCACACTTGTCGGCGGTGCGAATAGGAATCCCTATCTACCGGCCTGGACGGGCCCGGCGCGGCCGAGACGACTTTCGCTCCGATTTCGTTCTTGCCGCTTGCCCGAGAAAATGGCCGGTAGAGAGTGATAGCCATTCACATGACGTTGACATGTGCGTCCCGCCAGCCGAGATGGTTAACGCACCTTCCCCCTGTCCCCAATCATCTCGGCTGGCGAGACGTTTTGCAGGTTCAAATCCCGGCGGATTTTTGTTCTCTTTTTTTCTTTCTCGTGTCGCTCTTTTACCGCCCAAAAGATGCATCGAGAGGATGACGATAAGCTCTTTAAAGCATTATTCACCTCTGGGTAAACAAGATATTCTTCTCCTCCGCCAAAACAGTCGATATATTGATGAAAAAAAAAATCAAGTACAGTACCCGGGTCTGAACCCGGGCCCTTCAGAGCAGATGTCCGTTGCTCTACCCACTAGACCAGCGACTCGCCCTGTCAGGAGCACTTCAAGCACAACATAGATTCCGAAAAGATTACGGGTACCAGGAGTCGAATTCGAAGAGGTTACCTCCTCGCCTCTGCTGAACTCCGGGTCAGATATGGCTCGGAGCGCCGCTTTTTCACCGTTTTCTCTCAAACACGCTGGCGCGGGCTGGCGTCGAATGGGTTGCCTATCCATCAGGCGCCGATTGAACAATTCTTTTTTATTGCGTAAAAAGCGAATTTCTCGCAAACCAAGACCGGTATCGTGCTTCTGACAACTAGAACATGTTTCACAGTGCGTAACGAAGATTCCCTGTGAATTTGGGCGTAATCGGAGACTTTCGATTTTTCGTCAAATTTCCAAAGCCTATAGCCTTCCCATTTTTAAGGATTTTGGTCCAAAATAAAATTTACGCCAATTTGACGGGGGTTGAGCAGGGGGGCTCTAGTGCACCCACAGACCATCCCCCGAGGGTGAAATCATCCGAAAATCGGCGAAAATAAAAATCATAATCGACCGAGATTCGAACACGCGACAAAAGCGACCCGACAGCCTAGATGGTTTGGGACGGGGGGCTGGGACGGTAACCACTAGGCTGTCGGGTTCGCACACTTGTCGGCGGTGCGAATAGGAATCCCTATCTACCGGCCTGGACGGGCCCGGCGCGGCCGAGACGACTTTCGCTCCGATTTCGTTCTTGCCGCTTGCCCGAGAAAATGGCCGGTAGAGAGTGATAGCCATTCACATGACGTTGACATGTGCGTCCCGCCAGCCGAGATGGTTAACGCACCTTCCCCCTGTCCCCAATCATCTCGGCTGGCGAGACGTTTTGCAGGTTCAAATCCCGGCGGATTTTTGTTCTCTTTTTTTCTTTCTCGTGTCGCTCTTTTACCGCCCAAAAGATGCATCGAGAGGATGACGATAAGCTCTTTAAAGCATTATTCACCTCTGGGTAAACAAGATATTCTTCTCCTCCGCCAAAACAGTCGATATATTGATGAAAAAAAAAATCAAGTACAGTACCCGGGTCTGAACCCGGGCCCTTCAGAGCAGATGTCCGTTGCTCTACCCACTAGACCAGCGACTCGCCCTGTCAGGAGCACTTCAAGCACAACATAGATTCCGAAAAGATTACGGGTACCAGGAGTCGAATTCGAAGAGGTTACCTCCTCGCCTCTGCTGAACTCCGGGTCAGATATGGCTCGGAGCGCCGCTTTTTCACCGTTTTCTCTCAAACACGCTGGCGCGGGCTGGCGTCGAATGGGTTGCCTATCTTTCCGGCGCCCATTGAACAATTTATTTTTCATCGCGTAAAAAGCGAATTTCTCTCAAAGCAAGACCGGTATTGTGCATCTGGCGACTGAAGTATGTTTCCCAGCGCGTAAAGAATATTCCCTATTAATTTTGGCGTGATCTGAGACTTTCGAATTTTGGTCAAATTTCCAAAGGCAGTTTGCATTTTTTGGGGTTGCACTAGAGCCCCTCTGCACTACCTTTTTAAATTTGAAGCATTTTTTTTTTACCCCGACTCTCTAAAAATGTAAATGCAAATTTGACAAATAAACGAAAGTCCCAGATAACGTACAAATGCACAGGGAATCTTCTTTATGCACCGTGAAAACCAGAAGCACGAAACTGGTCTTGGTTTGGGAGAAATTCGCTTTTTACGCGATGAAAAGTGAATTGTTTAATCGGCGCCTGATGGATAGGCAACCCATTTGACGCCAGCCCGCGCCAACGTCTCTTAGAGAAAACCGTGAAAAGGTGCGTTTTGAGGCTCTTTGTCCCAGAGATCAGCAGAGGCGAGGGGGCATCCTTTTCGAAATCGACTTCTGGTCCCAAAATATTTTCAGAATCTATGTGGTGCTAAATAAATAACCGATAGCACACGTCAGCGGTTGTGTAGTGGGTAAAAGGACGGACATTCGACTGAACGGCTAGCGTTCAAGTCTCAGGAGAAAAGAAAAGTTTTTCTTCTCGACAGTGTTGGCAGAGGGGATGAATAGCTTGTTTTTCTCGAGGTGTATAATGCTTGTATTTGGTTTTAAAATGCATGTTTTTTTGGGGAACTCTTATGAATCCCCACACCAAACGGCATAGGTATGTTGATCCGAAAACCATGGCTATGAGCAAAGATTTGCTAGCATGTTCTCCACATTCCTATACATTATTGTTAGTTATTTGTGCAGGGTTTAAACTTTGTTTAAAAAATAAGAAATCTAACCATTATTATTTTATATGAGATATTATTTTTCTTATAAATTTGGGAAATTATTTTCCATTCAATAACATTAACAATGATAACATTTCTTATGTATTAGATGGAAATACAATAACATAAGTGATGAAACATTCTGCACAGCCTTGGCACTAAGATCTGCAAAATTTTCTTTACTTGAGTTTTTCCAACTCTTTGGGTTGAGACTAGATACGAACTAGTGTGCAGAGCTTTTCCCTTCTGCTTTATACATGTAGTCATACTGCACTGAAAGTGGCACATCGGATTAACTAAATGTGATGACAAAGCATCAGCTAAATAAGTGATGACATCTTCTACATTTTAGACCTTAGTCTCTATGAAATAAATATGACAAACTATACATAACTTACAGTGGTCTTTACTATATGATCTCTTTAGGTTCTTAACCTCTTGCAGATCAAGTCAAATAATGATATTAATACTCTCATTTCTACAACTTGACATCAGTCTAAGGAAAACACGCAGAGCTTGGCTTAGAGAAGATCATAGGGTAAAAGGAAAGTTAGAATACTGAGCATGTTTAAAATTTCTACATATCTGCCCTCAAAATATTGATTGCTGAACAGTATGTTATCCCCAGTGAGAAGAATTAACATGGCTTCAACCGCAAGTAGACGTCAACAATCAAAATTACGATGAGTTTTTAAATAATTATACGTCTAAATTAATGTTGAATCAAAGGCTTCTAAACTGGGTCAAGATTTCAAACGATTTAGTCCTCAACACACAAAAAATTTCAGAATCCAGCTAGCTGACAAACTGCTGAGAAAAATAACTAGCCTCAGTAAAAATATAACAGCAAAGTTTAGCCAACAATTATTTTAAGGAAATTGGAGTTGTCACAAAACAGCTGATTCCAATCATATTGAATTGAAACCCATTCATTCCATCTGCCTTTAGTCAAACAGTACGAAGATTAACAGCACCAGTCTGTCATCTATGAACAAACCTCTTCCCAATTTCCATGCAGATATACATACATCAGTAAAACGAATATTAAGTCTAAATCTGTCAAAAAGCGAAAGAGAGAAAAGTATCGCTTTCTGTTTGCTCAGAGAACCAATAAAAGGGGTTTTCTATAAAAAAAAAATTTAGTCTTAATTTGATTAGATATCGCATTCCACACAGGTACGATACAGCATTTCACATTTCAAGTAACAGCTTAACATACTTGTTTTGCCTTGTTTTTCAAGAGTAAACACAGTCTTTGCTCAAAATATAGGTATTTCCTCTTTCTTTCTACACTAATAATACTGCTTACCAAAACTTCATCATTTTACACAATGCAAAGAAAAAAGTGTGTGATAAGGATGATTGAAAATATTGAAATTTGCATGAAAACTTAATGGTTTTAATTGTAGATTTTGCACTGAATCAAATCCTTTCCCAAATTTCAAACTTAATGAGGTATAAGCATAAAATGGCTTGCATCTCACTTTAAAACTTTACAAATTTATAAAAATTTTGAAAGTGCAAAATAGAAGATAAAGCCGTCTAAATTCAATAAAAAGATTAAACTGTGGTTTACTGAACCTTGTAATTGAGATCACTATAAAGAGTTGTAAAGAGGAGAATTTGATGTTTTTATCAACTGTAAATCTATAAATTGTAAGGCTAAGGAAAAACTAGTAGGGTCATATCATATCTGATCCCTCACTGACCTTCCAACAGTTTAAAAAAAAAAAAAAAAATACTTTACATTGTTAAAAAGCAAAGCAACAGAAAATGAGTCTGAACAAAGAAAAATGGAGGAGTTTCACAAACTTAACACAGCAGCGAGAACTGTGTCTGGCACACAGTACATAAAACATAGTGAATCAAATTATAAAATTCTTATCAAGCATACATCTTTAGAAATAAAGTAAAAATATTAGACTTTAATACATGCCAAAAAGGAAGAATTATAATGGGAGGTGCATGTTTTGATAGTACAGAAACCAGGTCGCTTATTTCAATTAAATGCATTGCAATTCACTTTTAATGCAAATAAAATTTGTATACATTTTGACTACATAAATGCCAAAAGATTTTTACTTGGACTAAGGAAAAGAAGAATGACTAGGGATGGGGTAGAAAATTTGACTATTGTATAAATTATTGGAAGTTTACCAATGAAAAATATTTAGTAATAAATCAAAGCTCAATGAAATAAACAAAATTAATATACTGTATATCTATAAAAACCTATTAATTTCATAATGAGCTTTGAGATAGCCAAACCTAAAAGTACATGTTTGTCCTGAGAATACAGAAAGTGTCCATTTGCCATATGCCCTTTATACATCTTTACAACAAAATAAATGTCACTTAGTCACAGAAAGGCAGCAAATGCACATGTATTAATATTAATGTAACCCAGAACACCCCTCGTATGAAATACAGGACTTCATTCCAAAATTACACAGGACATTACAATATTGAAAAACAAAATTACAAGGGTGAAACAGAAGAGTTCGGGTAAGAAAGAAAGAACTGAATCATTAAAACCAGATGAAGATATTGATAAATTAGCCTGAAAGTTAAAACAGCCATTTCATGAGCTAATGAAACATGTTTGGAAAGTCTTGAAATTCAGATGATCAAAACAACTAAATAATTCAAATTCATATGACAAAAAATAAAAATAAATGGAAGAACACTACACACAAATCAAACAAATGTGATGCACAAATCTATCACAAGGTGACGTAACCTTTTAAACTTTTCTGCAGTAACCACTCTGCAAAGCAAACCTAATTTGCGTTGTAATATGAGTTGATTTACTGTATTAAACACTTTAAACCTTCACATAGGAAACAGAAACATTAAGCATGATGATGAAAGCTTTGGCCATAATGGTGACGACTTTGTAAGGTCATTTACAATGGAAGCTTTAGGGGTAGGTGCGAGACATCGACTATGTCCATCTTATGGCCCTTGCGCTTGCGCTTACCTCTCGACACCTCACCTCCAATATAGATGACCCTTCAGCCTACCAACACAGTTTCACAACACAACACGAGAACTCTTACTTATCAGACTCTCATGAGCATAGAACAATAACACAGATCACAAAAACTGCAATAAACTATAAGGTACTTTAGAAGTAAAGATATACACAGTCCGACGCGACGCTCAAGTCACATTATTGTTATGGTCCACTAGCAGCCAGTAGCGGCGGTAGAGCCCGGAGCTCGCTGGGGCCGGGGCCGGGGCCAGGAGACGTCCGCAGGCCTCAGGATGGTGTCAGAAGGAGGCACAGGGAGGCCCCGTGGCCTCGGGGGACAGCAGCGGCGCCCCCGAGCCTCGAAACGACGCACATGGGCTGCTGGGGGTGCTGCTGCTCCTGCTCCCGCTACTGGTGGTGCTCAAGTTGCCGGAGCTGCTTAGGTTGTTGTTGTTATTGTTACTTGAGGCACTGAGGCCGTTGTTGTTGTTGTGGAAGGCGGGCGACTGGACCACGTAATGGGTGAGCCTGGTAGGCAGGCAGCCAGCATTCAGTTGATAGAACTCAACCAGCTGGAGGACGTCGTAGAACTTGGTGACCCCCGAGTCTAGCGAGTAGCAGATAGCGTCTCGGACAGGGTCCACCACCTGAACACAAACAAAGGGCAGAGGGGTGAGACACGAAGAAAAAAAAAAAAAGGCAGGCGGATTCGAGCAGGCGACATGAGGACGCACTAACCGGCTGGATCTGCGAGTGGAGCACCTTCCCCGCGCACTTGAACGTGAGGACGAAGGCGCCGGGCGAGCTGCGACTATCGCGCACCAGGAACACACTGCAACGGGACATGGCGTAAGTCACGACACTACGTGTACAACTCATTAGTTCCAACGAACCAACAAAATCCGTGATGCAACCAGGGCCAGCTCACTCGCGCTTTCAGAGTTCTATGTGCGCCTCTCTCGCACCACAAGGCGTTTTACGGCACAAGAGAGACAGATAAAACAACCTTGAGAGTCGAAGTAGGCGTGCACTGGATGCATCATGCGCTGTCTAACGATAGAGTCCTAGACAGTGTCTGTGACTGACAGTCTAGGACTCTATCCGATGAGGGGGGAGGAGGGGGGGGGGAATCTTTCACACAAAATGTGTACAATAATTTTGTTGACTTTTCTTTTAAAAAAAAAATTCTCTGAATTTTCAATGAAGATTTCTGTAACTTTTTGATAAATTTTGATATTATACGCCCATTTTCATTTTTTTTCCAATTTTATTTCGGCTTTTTGTTCATTTTTTCCTCGTTTTTTTTTGGAACTTTTTATTTATCTTGATTCTTGATATTTTTTTAAAAAATTATATTTTTGCGGGCCGTCCAGTGATTTTTCGAAATGATCCCGCCCTCACTCTCCGCGCCGCGCTACCCCGCGCTCCCGCTGGCGCTACCCCGTGCTGCACTCACCCGTCCACCGTGCCGTGCCTGCTGACGAGCTGCGCCGCCTGCTCGCGGCTCATCCCCGAGTGGAACCAGGGCTGCGTCGTGTGGATGCCCGCCTCGAGGCCGAGCCCCGCGCCGGACACGGCCGCGGGCCCCACGGCGCCCGCCGGCCCCGAGGGCGCCAGGGGCTGGTTCAGGCGCCGCCAGCGGCGCTTCCACGAGTAGCCCTCGGCTGCGGCGATCGCCTTGGCCTCCTTGGGGTCCTCCACGATGCGGCCCACCGCGCCCGTGAAGTCCATGGCGACGCGCGACCGCACACTCTCCTGCGAAGGGGAATCCAGAAGGGTCAGTGGCCAGAGTCAAGAGAGGCGCCGCCGCCGTGCTGGTGCTGGGCTCGAGTGGGGAACAACTCTAAAGTGTTTGTACACCTCGTAATTCAGAAAGATTCAGGAGGGAAACGAAGAAAAGTTTTTTTTAAAAAATAGAGAAAATCAAGAAAAAAATAGGAAAATTCAGGAAAATTCCCCAAAATTTAATAATGTTTTGGAAAAATTCGAAAATTGCAAGAAAAAATATTGGACGAAAATTTCTCAAAATCTGTATACACTAGAATTCAGAGTTGTTTCCCCCTCGGTTGGGCTGGTGCAATACTCACGATGGGAACCGTATAACTGTTGTACTCTTTGGAATTGATGCTCTCCACCTGCTTGTTCTTGAAGGAGCGGTAGTTCTCCCTGAGTTGACGTCCATACTGTAAAGGGACGGCAAAAAAAGTTACGAATATACAAGAGCTCGTGTGGTGCTCTGGGCAACCAGATGTTCCGGACCGGAGTGTAAAATGAACAGAACAGACGCACTATCCGCACTATCATCGAGGCACTCACCTTGGCGAGCCGCATGGCCGTGAGCAGGCAGGTGCGCACGCGCTCGGAGTCGCACGCCAGGCACTTGAGGGAGGCGATGCCGACGCCCTCGTTGTTGTCCCTCTCGAGGCCCGAGCCGGACGGGCGCAGGCACAGGCCCCACTCGGTGGGCGCGCGCAGCTGGTTGCGCGCGTTCAGGCACGAGTACACGGTGAAGTCGCGCAGGCTGCACAGCAGCTGGACGCCCTGGACCTGCACCGCCTGCGCGTCCACATCGCCCTGCAACACGCGAGAAGAGAAGGAACACCGTCAGAGAGGCATTACATAGGAATGGCAGAAAAGTGATGGTCTACTCCTAAAAGTCAGAGGAGCGGGCGGCTGGCTGCGGCAAGGGTCCCTCACTCAAGAAAATCAGTGTACATTCAGTAAAAATAAAAAAAAAGCTAGAAAAAAATCAAGGAGAAAACCAGAAAAAAAACGACAGGAAAATTCAAGGATGATAACGAAAAACCAGAAAAATCGGTGTACGTTTGAATTTACAGTGAAGGACTCCTCGGCTGCGGCACTAGAAAGTCAAGCACACACCACATTAATTTTTCGTTGTTTCCCCCGCAATTTTTCTCATTTTTTTACTCGTTCTTTACCACCACCTCTCTCCTGAGTGGTGAAAAGAACGAGTATTGTTCTCAGTCGGGTGTAACGCTTAACTGTCCACACTTTCATCTCAGATCTCACAATACCTACAGGCATAATAGGCATAATACATACAGGCATAATTCTAAACTGGAAACGCTGGTCATTATTCCAACAATGAACTATTTTTCAAGTTTAATAGTATTATTTTGAGAACACTTAACAAATTTTGCGTGTTTTCATTCTAAGTCCCATAACCCAACAATATGAGTGGAGTTTTCAATCTCATCAAGCACAATACCCACAGACATGAAACTTGCGCTGATCTCAGCTTGAAGCCTTCTTCTGCATTGCAGCAATGAACCTTTTTTAACGTTTAATAGTATTATTTTGAGAACTCTTAACAAATTTTGTGCGAGTTTTCATTCTAAGTCCCCGAGTCTAGTCGTAGACCGAGTCGGCTCGCGCCAGCTCGCGCTCCTTTATGCGCCCCAACAATCGGACCCGAGCGGGAGGGCCGAAGAAGGCCCGAGCACCCAAACCGAGCAAGGGCGAGTGTCCCGGGAAAAACTTCCCCTGCACACACGAACTGTGATGAAATCTGAGATGAAAATGTCTTCACTCGACTCACATCATGTTTTACACTCCTACCTCTGTAGCACATAATTATGTAAAGAACGAGTTCCATACTTATCACAAAATTCATTTTGTGTTCTATTTGGCCCTTGTTTTTTTTTAAGCTAAGATTTTTGCCTGATTACTTTCAGGTAATTTTCTAGGAATTTTTTTAAATTTGTCCTTCTTACATTATTTTTGTAACTTTTTTAAAGTGAAGGACTCCGCCCAGCACATCAGCCGCCTGCAGCGGGAGCCGGAGCCGGGCGGGCCAGGGGCAGGGGGCCCGGGTGCTGTGCTGACCTGACCCGCTCACCGCAGCGCGGTGCATGCGCAACGCTCTGCAGAGAGCTGGTCTCACGCTCAGTACAGGGCCCTAGAGTGCGGCTGAGCAGCGCCTGAGCAGCGGCTGAGCTGTGGCTGCGTCCCGCTCCGCTGCCCCACGTGGCGCGGTAGTGTGCACGGGCGGGGCGAGGCCGGGGCGGGGTGGAGCGGGGGGCAAAGCAGATGACTAGGCCGCACCGCCGGTCCCTTGTCGCGTGGCCGGCCGCGGGGCGCGGGGCGTGGAGTGGCGGGGCGGGGCTGGGCGGGGCGTGGCGTGGCGTGGAGTGGAGTGGCGGGGCGTGGCGTGGCGTGGCGTGGCGTGGCGGAGCAGAGAGCAGAGCCGCCGTCTCCACCGACAAAGCCGCTGATTCAGACGTGAAGTGACTAAGCCAACAGGTAAAGGTCCCCTCCCCTCCCTTCCCCTCCGCTGCGCTCCGCACAGCTGTATAGGGCATAGCGACCAGGTGACGCGACGCGGCGAGAGAGGGAGGGAGGAGGAAGAGTATACGCGGGAAGAAGTTTGCGACATGAGGAAAGAAATTTGGCTTACTCTACCACCTCACCGCAAAAAAAAAAGAATGACATTCGAATGGGACAAAAAAAAAATTTGGCAGACTAGAAAGAACACCAAAATTTTGGCAAACGAAGCGGCTATACGGGAGAGGAGAACAAGTGCACGGGAGGAACGGGGAGTAGGAGGAGAGTGAGGAAGAACAGGAGCGAGAGGAGGAGGAGTTGGCAAATGTTGCTGAGGGGCCGAAAGGCATAACCAACACACCGAGTCGAATCGGAAATCTCCATAGTTTGCAAAGAGCTGTCTCGCGGGCCGCAGTGCGGGCGAGCGGATGGGCGGGGCCGGGGCGGGGTGGCAGGCAGGCAGGGGCGGTACAAGGTGCAGCCAGCAGGGGCGTGCCTGCCTGCCTGCGCCAGCCCGGCCCGGCCTGCAGGCAACGGCAAGGCAAAAAGGGGGCCCGTTAGGCAAGGCGAAACGTGTTAGTTTACGGCCTGGCGAAAATAGCCAACACACTTGTACACTTCTCCGTACAGTGGTGGTCCGGGGCGCCGCCACGGCCCTGTAGGATGATTCCGCACAGTAGTTTCGTCCCTCTGTTCTTGTCGCTCTCATGCGGCATGGGCATACGGAGCAAGAGAGAGGGCACGCTGTTCGGAATCACCCCGCTGGTAGGGCTCGGCCACGCGCGGCGAAAGCGTTCTCTCTCTCTCTCTTCAATATCGACCCATTAGCATAACAGCACAGCCCATCGACTGCTGCTGGGCACTTCGCTCAACAATTACCTTGATAAGCATGAACGCGCGCCGCTGCTGCTGCTGCTGGCCCGACGGTGCGGAAGATGATGGTGGGGGTGGGGGAGGGGGGAGGGTCTACGATAACCTCACTACTAGAGGCGCCGCCGCCCGGCTCCCTCCCCCCTCCCCCCCACCTCAAGAGCACTCGGGCCAGCGCCACGGCGCGGCGCCAGACGGCGGGGCGCCGGGGCGGGGCGGGGCGGGGCGGGGCGGGGCGGGGCGGGGCGGGTCCACTCTCACGCCGTGGGTGCCTGGCCTGGCCGGCCGGCGCACAGAGGCCGGGGAGGGGCCGGGCAGTGCAGGGCGTTGTCCAGAGGCACGTTCGCTATCCTCCTGACGGTCACGCTTTCGCGCACGCATTAGCATAACGCGCCGCGCGCCGCGGCGTTACGTAACGGATCAAAACGCAAGCGGCGGCAGCCTGGCAGCCACGCCAGGCAAGCAGCGTATTGCTCACGGTCTAGGAGGGGCTGCTACTGCCACGGCAGTGTACCTCAGTAACGATCCGTGCGCGCCGGCCCGGCCCGGCCCGGCCCGCCCGGCACCACCGGCACACTGCGGAGTCCACGAAGGACACGAGAGCGGCGCGGCGAGTGCAACAGCCTTTGTGGCCCCGTTTCGCGCCGCGTACACGCAGGACAGGCACGTCCGCAACTCATGGGTGGTCACGGAGCCCTTCGGACGATGGGACGGCGGTACGCCCCCACCCCCACCCCACCCAGAGGCGAGGCGAGGGGGAAACGGAAACAACTCTGAATTTGGTGAACAAATTTAGTGAATTTCTGTGAATTTTTGGTCGAGTTTTTCGTTAAGTTCTGTGAATTTTAGAAAATTTTCTAGATTTTTTTTTCTAAAATTTTCCAATTTTTTCAAATTTTTCTGAATTTTTTTAGTAACTGAATTTTGTTTTCAGAATGAAGAGGAGTAAAAAACTCTTCAGAGTTGTTTCCCCCTCGGGGCGAGGGGTGCGGACCAGTACACAACCGCGTCGCTGCCCTTCCCTTTCTCAGAAACGCGCAGCGGGGGAAGGCACGGGGCAGGGGCAGGGGCACGCCCCCAGCACACGGTGGGAAATAAGAGGAAGGATTTCCCCCAGTGTCCGAGGGGGGCGGGGCGCGGGAGGGGCGCGGGCGGGGCGCGGGCGGGGCGTGGGCGGGACGCACGCGGCAGGGCTGAAGGGGCGCGGGGCGGGCGTGGCCGAGGCGAGGCAGCCGCCGGGCTGGCCGCGGGCGCTGAGGACAGAGCACCAGGGCAGCGAACCAGCTGGTCGATGCGCGCGTCAGGAGGAAACGCGCACAGCCGGGCGGGATGCTACACGTAACGATAGGAAAAACGGGAGTGTCGTGCGCCTTTCCTGAGGCTATCTCGAGGGGGAAACAACACTGAAAGTCGGTGTACATAGTTTGTGAGTTTTCATGAATTTTTATAGAATTTGTGTGCATTTTCAATTGAATTTCACCTAAATATTTTATTTTTTTTCCAAAATTTTCTGAGTTTTGCCTAAATTTTCCTGATTTTTGTAAATGTTTGTTATTTATTTTTTAAAAAAATTCTGAATGTATCTGAATTACTAGATGTACAAAAATTTCAGAATTGTTTCCCCCTGGGGCTGTCGCGCCACTCTCCTCACCTCGCTCCGCATGCCCCGCGCGGGCTACGAGTTGCCCATCCTACAGGCTTGAAAAGTGCGCCTGGCGCCTGCCCGCCCCGCCTGGCCCGGTGGCACACTGTAGACTCATTTCGCAAAGCGGTTAGAGTGGCCTCTCAGGTGTCCTCTCTCTTGCTCCCCATGGCGTCGCCCCATGAGTGTGACAAGGACAGAGCGACGAAACCGCCTTGCGGAGTCAGCCTGCTGGGGTAGGGTTGGGCGGGGCGGGGCGGGGCGAGAGGAGATGGATCTAAGGCTGGAAGTAAAACTCCACCCAGAGGCAGAGGCAGAGGCAGAGGCAGAGGCCCAAACCCATTGTTTCCGGTCAAAGGCATGACGGACGAGCGGCTGCTCGCCATGACCAGTCCACTGGAAGGGGGTCATTTAGGCGGACCGGGTCGGGGCAGCTGACCATCAGTCGGGATGGGGCGGGGCGGGGCAGGGCAGGGCGGGGCGGGGCGGGGCAGGGCAGGGCGGGGCGGGGCAGGGCGGGCCCCGGCCGGCACCGCCAGTGCCCATCCACCGCACCGCCTGGGGCGCACCGCACGGGAGAGGAGGGGTAGGGGAGGGGGGCTGGAGAGTGTGTTCACGGCTCTAGTTGAAAACGATCGAGAAACGCCCTGTGTGCGTCCACCTCCCCGGTCTCGCTCCTTTACCCACCCAGCCCCAGTCTACCGCACCCCACCCCGCCCAGCCCCGCCCAGACCGGAACGCACAGGCCTGTAATTATATACTTCGCAGGATGGACACGACACGACTCTAGGCTGGGCCGGCGCCGGCCCTGCCGACTCTCACAGAACAAAGCGCCGCGCGAAGTGCTGTGCCGTGCCGTCCCGGGAGTCGGGGCGGGGCGGCGCCCACTGACAGCATCAGGGGGCGGGGCACGGACGGACTACACTGCGTCGTCCAACAATACAACTGCCAGGCGCATGGCAGACGTTCCGAAAACGTTCCGCTCGGCTGCAATGCAAGGGTCACTTCTCCCCTTCCCTCTCCCACAGGAGACCCGGGTCGGGCCGGCCTCCGGCCTGCTGGAACCTCAGACAAACCAAAGTACGTAATGGGGGGAGGGTGGGGGGGAGCTTCAGTGAAGCGGCCAGCCGGCGAGAAGTGGGGGGAGAAGAGAAAGAGAGCCGGCAGAACGAGAAGGGGGTGGAGTCATGTGAGAGGGAGAGAGAGGGGAGGGGGCTGCCGCGGATGTGGTGGACAGACCACCGAATTTGCCTGCTGTCGACAGCTGAGGCCGCCCGGCCGCCCAGCTGCTGACCCTTACCGCGGGGGAAAAAAATTGATTCAAAAAAAATAAATGTCTATAGCCCCCTTTCCTTGGTCTTCAAACATTCAGTTGGCCATCATTAACAAAGCGGATCACAAAGTGGATTCAAAGCGACTTTTCTTTTCTTCTTTTCTCTTGAGACCCACCCCATCCCCCATCCTCTTTCTCGGCAAGTACATCGCGACCGCGGCCCCGTCGGTCCAAAGTGGGGTTTCGTCGGAAGCTGCGGCTGTATCGCACTGTCGCACGACTCGACAGCCGCCAAACCGGTGGTGGATCTTCTCAGATCTTGGCACATGCTGTCCGCCCGAGCGTCGCCGATTGCATCATGTAGAGAAGGCGGGGCGGGGCGGGGCGGGGCGGGGCGGGGCGGGGCGAGGCGGGACGGGGCAGAGCGAGGCGAGGCACGGACGGACACCCCATGGTAGCGAACGGCGGCGCCGCGGGCTGTTAGTTGCACGTGTGGAAAGGCGGCAAGAGGGAAACGAACAACTCTTAAATTTTTATACACCACGATAATCCAGGAAAAATTTACCAAAATTTAGAAAAATTTACAAAGCTTTAGAAAAATTAACAAAAATTTAGAAAAAATACCAAATATTCAGTAAAATTCGCAAACATTTTAGCAAAATTTAAATGAAAATTCGCGATAATTCTACAAAAATTCGGAAAAGTTCAGGAAATCTGAACACCAAAATTCAGAGTTGTTTCCCCCTTCGGTAAAGGGGTAGACGGGAGCGGAAAGGCTAAATTTTAACGAAAAGGCAACAGGGCGGCAGCTTTGGCGGCTCGGCTCAGCCACCCGCTCATCTCCGCTCGCTCGCTCGCCCGCTGGACCGCTCACTCAGCTGCACGGCAGGCAGGAAGGGGACGAAGCTGACGTAGCCTTCAGTAGTGCGCTCCTCCGGCTCCTCCCCCAGCGCAGCAGCAGCGTCGGCAGCAGAACGAAGCTAAGGGACGGTGATGCAATCCAAAGGCAAGCAGCACAAGCAATGCGGTGGCGGACCAGTCACTGGGCATAGTCGCTCGCGGTGAGTCACCCGGGCACGCCGGAGCAGGTGGACGGAGGTGAGGTGGGGATCAGATCATTCACACAAAATGTGTACACTCACTTTTTAAGATTTTGATTTTGTTGATTTTTTTTTAAATGATTTTTTTTAATTTCTCTTCATTTTTCAAAGAAAATTTGCCACTTTTTGAAAATACTGACTACGCTTTACTGATTACGCATTACGCTAACCACGCTAACTTTACTTCAGTACAAGCTGCTGATACTACGTATCATCTGCAAAAAGTTTCATCATTTTACCCTCATTTATGAATATTCTCAACTTCATTTCGTTTCAATTTTTTTTTGTGATTACTTCTCGATTTTTCGGATTTTTCTGTATGTATATATGTAATGATTGTTTTGGGACCATAAAATGTTATTTTCGAAGCGACTCGCCCCTCGGGCGGCGGAGGGGCCGCGGTGGGCTTGCTGGAGGAAGAAGACAGCTGTGGGATCGATCACCTGACGCGCCTGCCACATGGGGGCGCCGGCCCCGCGCCGCCCGCGCCGCCCCCAGGAGGGCCAGACTACAAGACGTCTGTCTGCATAGCAGCAGCGTTACCATAACGCAACGCGCGCGGGCGACGCGGAGCAGCCGGGCCGTGGAGCCGAGCCGTGCCCGCACAAAGACCGCCGCATTACCGGCGACGCTGCTATACTACCCCTGCCTGCGCGCCGCCCCCGCCGCGCCCCGCGCCGGCCCCGCACTTGTACGGGGGGATTGCACGGCCAGCCGGGCGATTCCGAAGATCGCTTTCATACCTCTGTCCTCGTCGCACTTATGGAGCACTACCATGGCCAGCATAGGGCACCGCTGTGGGTGCGACAAGGACGGAGGGATGAGAGCGATCTTCTGAATCAGTCGGCAAGGCTCACGCCGCGCGGGACAAAGAGAGGGTTGCACGAGCAGGCGGCGGGGGCGGGGACGGGCCAGCCTGGGGACTAGGGTGGACCAGCAGTGCTAAGGCGAGGCGGACAAAGGGCCGCCGTACCACCCGGCCTGGCCCGACTGATTCCGAAGATCGCTCCTGCGCCTCGGTCCTTCTCGCTTTCGCGTGGGGTCATGGACTTTAGTGGGGTCTTGCAGGCAGATTCCGCACACTAGCAACCCCTCTCTCGCGCCTATAGTTCCTATGACGAGATGGGCTAAGCTAGCAGGCCACTACCCACACCCACTCCCCCTCACCCGACGAGCAAAGGGGGGTGCTAGTGTGCGGAATCTGCCTGCTGCCATTCCCGACATCGGGCACCACCACAGTTGCGACAAGGAAGGCGGTGTACGAGGGCCGATCTTCGGCAACAGACGCCCGGCAGAAGCACCTCCGCACCGGCCGACCCAGAGGCACTAGCCGCGGCATCAGGTGCCCGCGGCGGGAGGGAGGTCATACCGACGACGGTACAGGAGTCGCGAGGTCGGTCCGTGAAACAACTCTCGTCGCCAGCTATCGCGGGAAGGAGCAGCGCCGGTGGCGTCCGGGACGGCCCGACCATTTTAAGTCCCAGGCCATCCCTCCCCCCTCACCGCCCATCTCCCCCAAAAGGGCGTTTGAGCCCCGCGAGCCCCCGCTGCCATTGTCCGCGGGGCCGCGGGACGATGCACAAAGAAAACTCACCTCAAGCTATATTCGGGCCGGCCTAGCCGTCACCTGGAGTCCTCGCCCTCCTGCTCCTGGCGATGCGCACTGTAATCCAGGACAGGTCCGGATCCGTCCGATCTGTCACTCCCCTCGCCGGCTCGGCTCGGCTCGGCTCGGCTCGCGGATGTCAGGTGCCAACTGTCACTTTGGCCGGCGCGCGCACAGCTCCTGCTTCAATGGGGTCCCGGCGCACACTGGCCCGTCAGCAGGCAGCAGGCAGGAGGAGGCTCAGCCGCTCAGCCCGCAAGCAGCTGGCTCGGGCCGGCCGCCCGGCACCGGGCCGAGCCCAGCCGAGCCCGGCCGAGCGCGAGCGAGACGAGCGGGGCCCAGCCGAGCCACGCGACGCGGCCGCGGCCGAGGCCCGGGCCGGCCGGGTAAGCCTAGCGTCAGCAAGCACACGGGGTGGAGGCCCTGCTCCGAGGCTAGCGAGCGCAGCTCGCCACGGCGCGGTGCGAACCCTCCGGGCCGGGCTGGGCCGCGCCGCCAACGCGCAGCGTCGCCTCGCACCCCGTGAGCCTCCCCGGCACTTCCACCCCCTAACGCCACACCGGTCCAAAATGTGCTGCTGACATAACGAGAGAGCGAGAGCAAAAGAGCGAGAGCGAGGGAGAGAGGGAGAGAGAGCATGGGGAGAGAGAGAGAGAGAGAGAGAGAGAGAGAAGAGAGAGAGACTCTTCCGGGAGCTGAGTTAGAGCAACGTTAGAGGCACCCCGTTAAACATAGGTCACTCCAGTGGCCTCGGTGGTGGCTTGGGAGGGGCAGGGCGCAGAGCGGCGAAGCTGGCACGTACACGCGTACCGACGCACGTACACCAGGGCCGGCGCCGCGTACGTGCAGCGGCACAGCGAGCCGAGCAGAGCCGAGCGGGCCGGGCAGGGGCAGGACCAGCTGCAACTGACAATCAGCTGTTGCCGGCACCGCCCCGGCCGTACGCGGCCTGTCCCGCGCGGCGCGATTCCGCGGTCGAGCCCGGCACAGCTGCAGCTGCGATACATACCTGGGGTCGGGGCGGGGCGGGGCGGGGCGGGGCGGGGCGGGGCGGGGCGGGGCGGGGCGGGGCGGGGCGGGGCGGGGCGGGGCGGGGCGGGCCTGCCGCACAGCTCGCACCGCTGCTGCTGCTGTGCCGTTCCACCAGCCGCCTTTAGCCCGCGCGACGCTGCCTGCCCGGCTTTTACTACTTCCATTAACGTCATTCAGAGCCCCGCCCCGCCCCACCCCCCTGTACCGTCCCCTCCCTTCTCCCCCAGCTCCACCCCGAATCGCTTTGGCAGCGTGACAAAATGACGAGTGCAGCGACAGAAAATAAAATCCATGCGCCTGACATGGCACAGGGAGAAATGGGCGGCCATCGACGAAAGATGGGGTAAAGGAAAAGCGAGGCGGACACGCTCCCCCTTTTCCTCCTCCTCCGTCTCGGCGTTCTCTCTGAATTCGTCATTCCACCGGCAGCAGGCGCAGAATAAAGGAGCTTCAATAAACAAACATTAAGCACGGTGACCAGACCACCCCGCCGGCCCGGCCCGCCCCGCCCCGCGCGCTCCCCCGGGGAAAGAGAGGGGGGAGTCGGCAAGAAACAAGAAACCCCCTCTGCTCCGGACCCTCCAGAGGTTGGTGGGGAGAACTCACAGATCGCGGAGGTAATTCTTCAGAAGTTTAAGTCGACCTTTCGTAACCCCGCGGAGCGAGCATGCCAACCGGTGCCAACCCCACCACGGCCCGATGGGGAAGTCACAAGTCACTTAGAAGATCATGGTACGGCCTCCCAAAAAAGTTGGTAAAAAATATAAAAACAAAATAAAAACGAAATCAAGAAGAAAGATACCGAAAAATCCGAAAAATTTAGAACAAATGAACTAAATACTTTTGAAAAAATAAAGAGAGACAGAAATAAAGGGAAAACTCGAAATTTTTCAAAAAGTGACAGAAATTTTACTTGAAAAGTCGAAAAAACAACAACATCGAAACAATATAAATCAAAAGTTAAAAAAAAAAAAATCATTGTACACATTTTGTGTGATTTTCCTCCCCTCGCCACAGCCCGTTCCTGGCAGAGCCGCATCCTGCAGACCGACTCCGAAGCTCTCTCCCTCTCTCTCTCGCACTCAAAGAGTAAACCAAAGGGTGCCAAAGCGCTTTGTCTCTCGCACTCCACGAGAGCGAAGTGACCAGCTGCAGGGAAGGACGGACGGCCATGGGAAGGAGCGCATTTGATTGAGCACTACACCGCAGAATTACCCCCTCAACCGCCCCCGATAGCGGTACCACTGCACTGGTACCGATAACGGCGGTGGAATTTCTTATCAGCCCGCTGCTCCGCATTGGTGTGGGGCACACCGCGAAGGTACCCCCCCCCCTCTCCCCTGCTCCTTCAGTCTCCCTCTCGTCTTCCTCCTCCTCCTCTCGTCATCCTCCTCCTCCTCTCGTCTTCCTCCTCCTCCTCTCATCCTCCTCCTCCTCTCGTCTTCCTCCTCCTCCTCTCATCCTCCTCCTCCTCCTCTCGTCTTCCTCCTCCTCCTCTCATCCTCCTCCTCCTCTCGTCATCCTCCTCCTCCTCCTCCTCTCGTCATCCTCCTCCTCCTCCTCCTCTCGTCATCCTCCTCGTCATCCTCCTCCTCCTCTCGTCATCCTCCTCCTCCTCCTCCTCTCGTCATCCTCCTCCTCCTCCTCTCGTCATCCTCCTCCTCCTCCTCTCGTCATCCTCCTCCTCCTCCTCTCGTCATCCTCCTCCTCCTCTCGTCATCCTCCTCCTCTACTCGTCTTCTTCCTCCTCCTGTCGTCATCGTCATCGCCATTCTCTCTCTCTCTCTCTCTCTCTCTCTCTCTCTCTCTCTCTCTCTCTCTCTCTCTCTCTCCTGTCCCTAAAGCGTATATTGGCTTATAATATTTTCAAAGGCAAACATACAGACGGGCGGATAAGGTAAACGCAGAAACATGCCGTCGCGTTGGTCGATCGGTCGATCACACGCACACGCACGCACACACACACACACACACACACACACACACACACACAGTATTTTAAGCGCGCCTTGCGGCGAGGCGGGTGGTCGGGGGAGGTAGTGGAAGGGGCGGTCCGCGAGCGGTGTGTGACATTCCATGGGTTATTAGGGGGACGTGCCACAGCGCAAGAAGGGATCGCCGAACTGGGTCGCACCAGCTGGTCGGGGGGTGGGACCGGACCGGTGGGACCGAGACCGACCTAAGACAAAAGCCAGTCAATCTACAAGAGCAGCAGCAGGCGCAGCCAGAGCTGAACCGAAGCCCACAGAGCAGCTGTTTCCTTGCGCTGCCACCAGAACACACCGGCCCTTCCGAGGGGCCCTTTACTAGAGATTCAGGCGTGCACCGACTTTTAGCGATGATATACGAATGTATCAGCCTGCTTGTACTGCCATACAGCGAGCAGCTGGTGTGGCATATTTTTTTCTGTTTTCTTTTTCCGTTAATTTTCTTAATTTATTTCTCTGTATTTTTGCTAATTTTATTTCTGATTTTTTTTCTGAAGTTTTCTAACGTTTTATTGATTTTTTTTGATTTTTTATTTTTCTGATTCAATACGATTTTGTTTTAAAACATTTTTTCAAAATTCACAAACAAACAAATCAAAAACGGTAGCTGACTGGCTCCCCGGGTCGTCCAACCTGCAAACTCGTTATCAATAATTACATTGCATAATGGTCGCAGCTGCGCGTGGCGTGGCGGGGCGGGGCGTGGCGTGGCGGCAGCGTTGTCGCAGCGCTGCACTCAACCGCCAGTGTTTCCGCCATACCCACAATCGCACGGCCATACCCGACCCGCGCCACGCCGACCGACCGTCCGCATCACGTCCAATGATGGCTGCATGGCACTTTCTGCGCGCGACTTGCAGCCGCCCCGCCCCGCCCCGCCCCGCCCCGCCCCGGCTACACGTGCGCACTCTCCTATCACCAGGACGTCCGGACGACGAGAACACCTCAGCCCAAACTCTTCAGACGCTCAAGTAGTACACCACTGCGGGCGCAGAACACTATCAGGCTCAACATCCGAAAGTTACAGTTCACACAGAAACCTAAGGAGTTTATTTTTTTACTGTTTTGAAAGTTTGAGCAAGATCATTTCGCTTACAAGAAGTGCATTGCGTCAATCTAAGTCGAATTTCTTGAATAAACAACAGCTCTTTAAAAACTTTAAGGCCAATGTGCTAAAATTTAAAAAAACACGTGTTTTTTAGGGGGGGGGGTGTTACCCGAGGGGTCCTTCACTCCAAAAAAATAAGTGCACACCTACAACAAAATCAGAAAATAGGAAGAAAAATCACAAAAAGAAAAAAAAAACTATAAAAAAATCAGAAAAAAAATTATAAAAACAATTGAGCAGAAAATCAAGAAAAATCACAAAATAATAGATAAAATCAGAAAAAATCGTAGTACTGTACGCTTTAATTTATAGCTAAGGACCCCTTGGGCTTAACCACGTCGTAAAATTTTAGCGGCGATAAAGGGCAGAGACAATTGATGAATGACGCAACTGGTCCTGGAAGTCGAGACGGAATCGAGACCTGCGTGGACCCAGAGGACCCCTGACCCCGGTACGGCATACGGCCGGCGCCGGCCGGGCCCTGGTGTGAAGCCTGACCTGGCCTCTGGCCTGTCCCGTCGCGTCGCGTCGGGGCGCTGGCGGGCAACAGGGTCGGCGCCGGGCCGGCCCGCTTATAACGAGTTCAAATTCAATCGTCCTCGGCGGCGCCTCCTCGGCCCCGACGCCGACGCCGACCTGGCCGCACCCGGTCGGCGGGCGGGCGCGCGCGGGCGGGTCGATGACGAGTGAGGGAAGGGGCGGCGGGGCGCCGAGTCATCCCGACGCCGCCGGCGGAGCCCCGCCCCGCCCCGCCTAGGCGACAGTCAGTATAGCTCATGGTACCGGTCCGGTACCCCACCCCCACCCCCCGGCAAGGGCTGCGAGCTACCTGCTGCGCCCTGTGCACCCGCCCGGGCCCCCTGCAGGATCGATAGAGCGGCGCGGAACCCAGCGGAGCCTCTCAGCTGCGGTGCGGCAGGGCTGCAGGGCGGCAGGGCAGCAGGACAGCAGGGCTGCTGCACCCCATCCCCATCCCCTCAGCGAACGGCTGACTGGGCCGGAGCCGGGGGCCGGAGCCGGGGGCGCCAGGCGGGCTGCCTCTAATGCAGGCAGGGTTACCCCTCACTCGGGCGGGCCCGGGCCCGATATGCTGTGCTACCACCGCGGTGCCCTCGAGGTGGAAACAACTCGGAAATATTTGTACACACGTCGTAATTCGGGAAAATTCAGGAAAATTTTTTAAAAAATCAGAAAATGTCAGGAATACTCAAGAAAATTCCAAAAAATCCAGAAAAATTCAGGAAACTTTAGAAAAAATATGAAAAAATCTAGCAGAAATTCTAGATAAATTCATTAAAATTTACAAAAATTTTATACACCAAAATTCAGAGTTGTTTCCCCCTCGGGTGCCCGTAGTGGTGGCAAATGTTGGGAACGTTGTGTCATGCAGGCAGCTGCACGAGTACGGAGACCGCACAGGCGGGCTCGAGAGAGACGAGCCGCACTGCTGCTGGCCGGGACGGGCGAGGGATGAGCGGCAACCCCCCACCCCCTACCCCATCTCCCACACCCTTATACTTTTATGCCGATGTTCATTGAGATGTGCATCCTGCGAGCGAGCAGGAAGAGGGAGAGGAGGAGAGGCTGAAGCAGAAGGGGAGCGGGCCGTGCCGGGCCGGGCTGTATTGTATATATGGGAGAGTTGACAGGTAAGTGCAGCGCAGCCGGGGGCAGGGATGGAAGGCACGAGGGGGAAAGAGGGAGGGGATAGGTAAGGTTGCTAGGTCAAGCGCGGCCCGTTGCCAAGCGCAGAGCCAGGCGAAAGCCACAGGTTGGGGCCCGACAGGCCAGGCCAGGCCTGCCAGGCAGGCCGCTGCTGTGTGCGAGAGGAGAGGATAGGAGCACGCGAGCAGGCGGGGCGGGGCGGGGCGGGGCGGGGCGGGGCGGGGCGGGGCGGGGCAGCACGCGACTCTAACGGGTCAGCGCACCCTCACGGCACGGGAGCGGGAACGAGCGCCAGGAGGAGGAGGCCGTTCAAGACATGGCACGTATACGACTCTATGCCAAGCAAAGGCCTATCGGCTCTGCCCCAAGGCAAAGGAAGGAGGCCCCGCCAGACATGGAGCAAATAACGCCTACCCCCTCCCCCTCTCCGCGAGCTCACAGCCCGCAGGGCGTTGGACCGCCCCGCCCCGCCCTGCCCTGTCCTGCCCCCTACAGGGCAACCAGCCACACCCAGTGCCATCCATCGGTGACCACCGCCCGCCCCACCCCGCCCCGCCCCGCCCCAGGACCGCGCCAAACTCAGCTGTCAGTCCATCAGCCAACACCGTCCCTGTCCCTGGCGGCCAGGTCGTGGCCCCGCCCCGCCCCGCAGCGCCCCCGCATTGTCCATAAGCCACTCGGTCTGGGCCTGAGGCCGGCTTGCTGTGTGTATAATGGTGCAGCGAGTCGTCAGCAAAGCGCCGCCAGTAACTGAGAGCGAGCGAGTGAGCAAGTGATTGAGTGAAAGAGTGAAGTGAGCGAGCGAGCGAGCGAGTGAGCAAGTGAGAGAAGTGTGATCCTGGCGCCTTGCCTGGCCCGGCCCCGCGCCGCCCCGCGCCCTGCGCGTCCGCGCGCCACTGAGTCTATATGCTGTGCTCTCGTCTTCATCAAAGGAAGATCGCAGCTCACCCTTGTCTCCATCCGTCGGTCTGTCTCCTCCCTCCCTCCCTCCCCCCCTCTCTCTCTCTCTCTCTCTCTCTCTCTCTCTCTCTCTCTCTCTCTCTTACTATCCCTCTTTCTCTGTCTGCCTCGAATCAGAACTCAGGCACACAACTTTGTCTCCCGGCGCGTGCCCGGCCCCCCGAGTGGTGCCACACAGCCCCGGGCCCGGGGAGGAAAGGGGACGGGACGGGGTGAAAAGGTTGCCGCCTGATTTCGAAGATCGCTCTCGCGCGGCTCCGTTCTTGTCGCACTCCATGGAGCCCAGCCATCCCACGAGAGCGCTGTTCTGAATCAGACAGACGGGTGACCAAAACGGTATGGGTACAACTTCAAACAAAATCAGTAAAATTTCAGAAAAAAAAGTAATCAGAAAAACAACACAAAAATCAGAAAAGTCGGAGTACGGCTTCTATAGTGGAGGACCCCTCCACTGAAAATCTACGACTCATAATTCTCGCCCCGATACGAGTGAGAATTTGAGGGCAACTTTATTACTCTCTGGAGATTGAGAATTTTTTTCCTCGCTTTTTATTAGAAAGAATTTTGAGACCGCGCCCTAATAAAATAAGAATTCGTGCGCTCAAATTAAGTATAGGGTTAAAAAATCCTTACTCAAATAGAGCGAGGCTTAAAAATTCTCACTCCAATTTAGCATGGTAAAGTGTCCTCTCCCATTTTGGGTGAGAAATTGGATTCCAGGGTTTCCAGTGTCGGTGTCAGCCTGCTCGGCCTGCTGAAAGCCCTGGCGTGATCCCTGAGTCCGGGCCGAAGCCTGAACCTGAGCTGCAAAACCGCACCCACTCAGAGGCTCCTCAGCAACGGGGCGGGGCACCACAGTCCGTGGGAAAGCTTTCCCGCATCGTTATTCGTCACACAGCGACCGCGCCACGCGTCACGTCACGTCACTTCACGTCACGTACGCAGGATGCACGCGCTGTCGTGTCCGACCCGTGTCACCCACACAGCAAACATTTTATTTCTTTTTTTTTTTCCCTCGTGAAGCTCGCATTGGGTGCTTTAGGAGGAATAATGCTTTTCGCGTCGAAGCTTTTCTTTCGTTGACGTGTCACATTTTCAGATTAAAAAAAAAAACAAAACAATTCTTTTCGGAATGTTATGATAAAGTTATAAGACGGCAAATCCCGGCACGAACTTATATTAATCTGTCAGTTAAGCATAACATTTCCAGCCCAAATTTTTAAAATTTGAAAATTTGTCGGCTTGCGTTTTGCGCACACGTGCCGCACAAAACACGGAATCTTTCGGACGCAACAATGTAAAAAATGAATCTTGGACACGAAGGAAGCCTGTTATGGCGTTCCGTGCGCCACTTTTCGGAAAGGGAATACGGAAATTTACCGTACCTTTACCTGGACACCGTATCTACAATTTTTACGTGGGCAAGCATAGGGAAAGGGGTACGGAACGCAGTTGCTGCATAGTCCGTAACCAGAACGGAAACCGCCGAAAATAAATTAGCGGTAATTTTTCAGTACCTTGGCACCCTACCCACATTTTTTTTAACATGCGGGCTCTTATGGGAAGAGGGTATGGAAGCGAATGTACGGAGACACCGTAATCTAAATAAACGGTATTTTTACGTGAGGGTAACCGTGATTTTTTTTCTTTTTTTTTTTTCAGTGAATTGGGAACCTTACAGGAAAATATTTACTGTGCTCTTTTTCCCCCACCCTCCTCCTTCCTTATTTCTCTTTTTATTTATGTCGCTCTTTCTCTCTCTCTCCAAGAAAGCATCGCGGGCAACAGGACAGGAAACGCCACTCACAGGACCGCGAGATCGTTGCGGTTTCACCTCCTCTCCCTTCAGTCTTGTCGGTACGAGTTCGGGCAGCGCCGGCCCGGGGCGGTGCGGGGCGCAGAGGTGACGGCGACATACGAGAGTGCAGCGGAGGGCCTGGCCCAGCACGCCCCACCTCGCCCCACCCCACCCCACCCCACCCCAGTGGGAGGGAACGCCCCTGTGCGCTCAGAATAAATTTATACCGACACAATTGACCAGCACCGAGGCAGAAGTGAGAACGTGAGAACACACTTAGGTACCATCGTTCACTGACGGTCCCCACCCCTGGCCCCTGGGAACACTGTGAAAAATGGTAAATGTGGTAATTGCAGGCTTAGTTTTGGGACTAAAAGGGAACATTTTTTATTTTAAAGATATACACTCTAAATGACGATGGACATTTTTTTAATTAGCACCGAACGATTCTGCACGTCACTAACTAGATACAATTTTCACCTCTTGTGTGCAGTTAGTCACAAATTGAGTGGAGTTCATTACACATTGTAACTATCGGCACACACTATTGTATCTTGTCTAGTGACGTACAAAATCGTTCATAGTTAATTAGAAAAAATGTCCATTGACATTTAGAGCGCACATACAAGATATGCAAATGACTAATTCAAAACTATTCAACGATAAGCACTTCGAATTGCACGAAAAAAAGTGTTCATCTGGAGTTAGATGTAAAAAATACGATTTCACGAAATCCTGGTAGACAACGGAGTTTCTATAACTATGGTAAAATTATTGTGAGTGTATCATAAGACTGTAAGAAAACGCAGTAGTTTTGTTTAGTTTACGATAGTCAAGATAGTGACTAAATAATTATAAATTCGATTTGATAAGGCGGGTTTCAAGCAATGAATACTCTCCGACTGTTAGGCCGTCATCTAAACGCCAGGAAAAAGAGAGAAAAGAAGCTCTCCTTCTGACAGCAAAAAATGGGCGGCGAGGTCACGGCCGGAGCGGAACGTCAACAATACCGTCCCCTCCACCGAGCGCACCGAAGGGGCGAACCGGGGCCCTAAACCTAGCGACTTTAACTATTTATTTTAGCTGAACGAAATGTTAGGCAGCCGAAATTAATGTGAAAATAGCAGTTCCAGACCTGCGGAAATCGTTTTGCAAAGTTTCATGGAGGTTCAAAACGTAGGAACACAAGTGATTTACGAAAATGATACACGTAAATGTACACCATTTCAAGAATTCTGCTCACCAGATTGAAGTCAAACTTACCAAACCGTTTTCTGCAGGTAAAAAAGTACTATTTACGCATTCAGTTCGCCTTGTCAACGTTTCGATAACTTTATGCAATGATTTAAAGTCGCGAGGTGGGAGCCTCAGCTCCCGGCCGAGGCGGCCATGGTTGAAAGACGGCCGGCGACACAGCGCACGCGCGTCCACCTCAAACAAACCTTGTTTACACAACGTGCCAACCTAGAAAACATGAAAAGGATCACTAATCCCCCCACGTTACGATTTGAAATTATTATCTTAGGTTGGCAGAAGTGCGCCGCAGTCGACTGTTCGTTCGGTAAAAATGAAGTAGGTTTCGAAAGGGCGGTATGGTGGTCACGTGCGAATTTCAGTGGTGTCATCTCTTTCTTGAGCGTTTCACTGAAGCAGAGCTTTGTTTGAACGCAGACTTTAGAGGTTTCTCTTTCGCTCCGTGTTGGCTCGACTCCGCCTAGCCCCACCACGAAAAACTATCCCCTTCTCCTGGTGATTTCAGCTGACAAGTCGAGCATTTCCATAGCAACTGAAATTTCAATTCAAATTTACAGAAAATCTGTAGTTTAAATTTCTATTAAACTTTCAGAGTGAGTATACAAGTTTACATACTATAACTGTAGGTAATATTATAAAAATCGTTGGAGCGGATTTTTTCCTCCCGTAAGGGGCCATATAAAACAATTGACAGACGTTTCAAAGCGATTTTAGAAGGCAACTCCGTTGCCTAAAAAAGTTAGCACAACGGCTAAAAAACTAATACCACAGAAAAATAAATATCAGGGAATCTAGAAAATAAGAACGACAGCTTAAAAATTAGCTGCGCCTGTACAGCTAAAAAAATAGTACACCTGCTAAAAATTTTTTCGCTTAGACGCGAATTATTTTTTTTTTGCGTGTGGAGTAGACTTGCCTCTTGATGAAAATATACAATACATTTCGTAAGACATTTTGAAGATCATTGTTCACAGTGGACGCGGCGCGCGATCGGCTGGCAAAGGGACGCGGAGCAGGCAGCCAGAGCCAGTCAGCGGGGTGAAAACCCGACGTTGTGGCCGCGGCTACCCTACCCTACCCCACCGCACCACAATCCCCAGCCCCTACCTACCCCACGAGCCGCTCGCCACCCCTCCACCCCAGCTATCAAGCGAGATGAAATACACACACACACACACAGGCGGCGCGCGCGCACACACACACACACACATACACTATGGAGGGGTGGTGCGCGGCGGGGAACTACAGCGCAAGTTGCATGCATCATGCACGCTAGCTGCCAGGTGTGTGCGCTGCCCAGCCTAGCCCTCCTAGGACCCCGACATGTTTACGATGTTTCGGTATGAAAAGCCGTAGGAAAGGGGGAGAACGACGCCAACGGAGAGGGGAAGGAGGGAGGGGGGGGGGGGGGGGCAAAGTCACAGGGAAGAGGGGGGACGGTGGACCGGGGAGAGGCGGGGAGGGGGAGAGGGGTAGGCGAGGGTTGCAGCGGCGAAGCTGACAAAGCTCACAGAATCATCCCCCGCCGCGCCTTATCAATCAGCAATACCGGATCGAGCCGAAGGGTCCGTCACTATAAATACAAGCTACACCGATTTGTTTCATTTTTCTAGTTTTTGGTGATTTTCCTTGATTTTTACTGATTTTTTCTCACTTTTGTTGACTTTTCCTTCATTTGTTCTTGTTTTTTTCTCTACTTTTTCCCCCTTGACTTTTGCTGTTTTGGCTGTTTTTTCACTGATTTTATTTTAGGGCGTAAACTGATTATTTTTTTTTATTTTTTTGAGTGAAGGGGACAAGCCTAGCTGTGGCACATATACACACACAGAGGACAGGGGGCTCTCTGATGCACCTGGTCAAATATTGCACGTGACATTGCTCATGGCGGAGTGACGGGTGCGGGCCGGGCCGCGGACCGCAATGCAGCCCCACCTCGTGCGGATGTGTGCGTGTGGATGATTGAATATGTGTGTGTGTGTGTGTGTGTGTGCGTGTGTGTGTGCGCGCGCGCGAGTGTGTGTGTCTGAAACGCCCCCACTTCCACCCACGCCACGGTGCTTCTATTTGTCGATCTAGCAGAGCGCAAAGTGGACCCGCTCTGTCGAATGTGTATGAGCGCCCAGGACAGAGAGAGAGGGAGGGAGAGAGGGGGAGAGAGAGAGAGAGAGAGAGAGAGAGAGAGAGAGAGAGAGAGAGAGAGAGAGAGAGAGAGAGAGAGAGAGAGAGAGAGCAGTCGCTGCACAATGGCGCGCTGGAGGGCGCCTTGCCTCGGCCGGCACCCGGCGCCGGGGCGCCCCCCGCCTGCTGCTGTACCCGGGAGGCAGGCGACCGTAAAGTAATATAAACGGCGTCATCGCTGCTGCTCTGCCCCGGGCGGGTCAACACTGGCCGGGCCGGGCCGGTCTGGGTCCGGTCCAGTACGTCCCGGGCTGGAGGGAGAGGCGAACGAGGCGGAGGTGAGTGAGTGGTGAGTCCACGCTGCCGCCCACGGCTGTGCGAGATGGGTGCCTTGAAGGAAAATACCGCTCAAACTATTTGCTTTGGTAATTTAGGAGAGCTATTTTGACGTGATGGTTGTACTCGGCCCGTGCAATGACGCAAGTGTGTACAACTTTTTGGGCTTTTTAACTTTTTGGACGTTTTTATATTTTTTTTAAAAAAAATTTCTTTGTTTTCTCAAGGAAAATTTCTGTCACTAATTGATAAATTTTGATCTCTTCCCCGTATTCCTTATGAGATCCTTATGAGATGTTTTTCAATTTTTTTGCGAGCTTTTTGTTGATATGTTCTCGAGTTTTCGTTTCTTACGGTATTTTTTTTTCTGGATTTACTTTTGATTTTTTAAATTTTCAAATGATTTGAGGGTTGCACAATGATTTTTCGAAGTGGCTCCGCAGCGCCCGCCTTGTCTGCGGCGCTTGCGCTTGAAAACAAAGTGCAGAACGGATCTTTTTACAGCCTGAAGCCGAGCCGAGCTGAGACTTGGACAGGCGGACAGACAGGCAGCCAGGCAGGCAGGCGAGCGGCAGTAAAAGGTAGGCCGTTGTGCCCTTCGACTGGCGCTGCGCTGTGCTGCACCAGCTGTGCCTCCACCGCAAAGAGAGGGAGGGAGAGAGGGAGGGAGAGGGAGAGAGAGGCACGCTTCTTTTATGAGATCTGAGACACACCGCCTTTGGACGCCTAGAAAGAAAAAAAAAGGGAAAAAAAAAGAAACAAGGGAAAAAAACAAGAGCTGCATACGCGCCTGCCCGCTTGGCAACACGCGCGCAGCGGTGCTGAGGCGTTGCCTAGCAGACAGGCGGCAGGCGCAGATGAATAGTGCTGCGCGCCCCGCTCGCCCAGCTCCGACTATTTTTTGGCAACGTTTTGGTAACACTGCTCGCCCGCTCCATATTGATCCGAGGGGTCCTTCTCAATAAAAAAATAAAGCGTACACCGATTTTTTTTATTTTTCTAGCTATTCGTGATTTTTCTTGACTTTTACTGAATTTTTTTGTTGATTTTTCTTTTGATTTTTTTTGTGATTGTTTTAGTGATTTTTTTTTCTAGGGTACACACTGATTTTTTTTATATTTTTGAGTGAAGGACCCCTCGCGTATTGATCCACATCTTCTGGGTTCATCAGCGAAGAGGATGAAAATAGGATTTTAATAACTCAATTTTGCCGACTCCGAAGTGATTACGACGGAACGGGTGGGGGGACGTTAGGGTAGGGTGGGGTATAAGGTGGGGTGGGGTGGAATCGGGTGGGGTCGGGTGGGGCGGGAACTCGCACGAGCGGAGGCGGGCAGGTTACCGTGCCACCCACCTCCGCCTACGAAAACCACACGAGTTCCCGGCTCGCGCAGGCTCAGGTGTTAAGAGTCTCGCCTGAAACAGGCGATAAAAGCTTTCGTCGCCGAGATTTTAGCGCCCCCCTCTCCCCTCCCCCCCCCCCCCTTCACTCCCGCCCTTTCGCCTGCGCAGGCCACACGAAAAGCGGCAACACCACGCCCTCTCTTGACTGTCAATATATGACTGACTATTTTGCTCACCTCTGTCAGTACTTCAAAAAATCAATATAAAAAAAAATAAAAAAAAAATAAATGATACGCTAACGATTGTTTGAATCAGTAATTCGGTTAATAATGCCACACCACGTACTTCAGGTAGGTCAAGCAACAATAAAAGAACAACCAAACAAATTTAGTATAGGTAAGCACTGTGAAAAAAGTATTCGCACTTTTATCGTAATTTGTGACTACGACACAAAGTTGTAAATTTACGGGCGCAGTCGTAAATTTATGACGCAGCAAATTCTTACTCGTCGAAGAAACTTAAATCGTCACATGGTGTAAAAAAAAAAAAAAAAAAAAAAAATTCATCACAACTGGATCTTGTAACTTTAAGATACTTATCAAGGAAAATTTCCCGGTAACCCTTACGGATATTTTTCACAGTGAGTAGCCCTGCAGCATTATAAATCGCAAATATTAACTCCAAGTCAAAGTGTTATTGCGCCCACACAAAATCCAGACTAGGCACCACGGGGAGCATCACCACACAGCAGTCTAGCGAAAAAGCAATAATCCTGTACAGCTGGGTGAGCTCCGCTCCTTCACTCACCCAGCGCGCGCAGCACGACGGCGATCGCACCATACACATACCTGAAAGCAGAAAGACGGCAGAGTTAGGGAAAAAGAACCCACAAACACTCAAGTTTAACGCGTCGAGCTTCAGAAAATAATACACATACAGTGCAGGTAGAATAAGTAAAATTGCCGCAGCAGATATAGAAAATTCTAATAATTACTCAAAGGGCCTATATGGTCCTAACTCGCCCGTGTGTGCTGTACTGTAGGGGTCGGACTGTACGCGGGCCACGACATCGACCATCACATCACACACACACACATACCATGTGACGGGGCAGTCCCACCGGGCCCCGCCCCGCCCGACCACGCCACACTCTGCGCCTCCATTGTCATTACTCCATCCATCGTCAAGAAGATTACCATTATGAAGCCAAAGACTCACACGCCAACACACTTACGCCCGTATGTCCACTCGCGTGCCTGCCGCTGGCGTTCGTCGTCGTCCTCCTTGTCGGTCAGAGGCCGTAACCGGGAGAGCAGGCAGCGCCCTCCACCCCCCCCCCCCCCCCCCTCGCCACCAATTTGGTGAAAAGCCCCGGCTATCAAATCTTTTGCGGAAAACACACTTGATGACCGTATGTGATCCGAGGGGAAAACAACTCTTGAGTTTTTGTACACCTCGTGGTTCAGAAAAATTGAAAATATATAAAAATAAGGAAGATTCCGAGAAATCCAGAAATAATCGGGGAAAATTTAAAAAAAAATCACCAAAAAATAAGTTACAATTCAAACAAAAATTCATAAGATTTCACCAAATTTTCACCAAAAAAATTACAAAATTTGTTAATCAAAATTTCGAGTTGTTTCCCCCTTGCCATAATCCGGCCACCCCGCCCTGCCCCTGCCCCCACCGCATGCGCTACCCCCCCCCCCCCCCCCTGGACGCCGGAAGCACTGCTGTCCAGCAGTGCTGTCCAGCGGGGGAAACCAAGTGTTAGCGCAACTCAGTCCGTGGGACCATGAATTTTTCAGCGCGCCCCTCAGCCACGCTGCTGTCGGCAGCGCCGCAGTTCCGACGAAACCGTCAAACCGACGCGCCACGCGCGGTGGTGGTGGTGACCGTTCCACCTCAGGGGTAAGAGGGGCGTGGCGGGGCGGGGCGGCTGCTCACGCGATCCTCAGAGTGTGACGCCCCGCCCCGCCCCGCCCCGCCCCGCCCCGCCCCGCCCCGCCCCGCCCCGCCCCGCCCCACGAGCCCGGCGGGGCACGGCGACGGCTTCCCCCGACTATACAAAACCGTTCACCTTCAAGGGAGAGAAGTCAAGCCGGGCCGGGAGACGAAATGTGCCAGAGGGGTGTATATGGCTCCAGTGGACACGGCTCGCGAGATTGACTCGAAATGTGAGGGGCGAAACCTAACCTAAGCGCCACGCCACGCCACGCCACGCCGCGGGCGTCATGGGTACGGGTGGGCTGACGGCGCCACGCCGGTCAGAGAGAGACGGAGCAGGCCGATGGGCAGATGGGAGATACGAGCTGCGGACCGGGGGGGAGGGGGGAGGAGGGGGCAGTACAGAGAGAACCGTTCGGAAATTAGACACTTGGTTCGCTCGTTTCCGCCCCGAATCTGCGAAGCGAGCGAACTAACATGCGGGTCGAGGCTGCCGCGCGAGCTGCCGCCGGGCCTTGGGACGGGCTGTGCTGTTCTGGGGCTGCTAGGCGAGGGCCTCGGGCCAAGCAGGCCTTCATGAACCCACCCCGCCCCGCCCCGCCCCGCTCGCCTCAACGCGGCCCTAGGCAACCCGGACAGGCTGGGCCGGTGCCTGCCCGCCTGCCTGCCAACTAATTGCACGCCACATTCACACCGCGTAACAGGAAAAAAAAGAAAAAAAGAAAAAAAAACTACAAGGAAAATGGATGCCAAGTTTTACCCAATGCTTCTCGCCGCACGCACAGAATTTCCATAAAACATTGAAATTTTGATTTTCATCGCTTTTACCGCCCTCAAAAATTAAACAAAGGAAACTTATTTAGTCCGCGAAGAAGTTTACTTAGTACAGTTCGTACCCACTTGACGGTAGTGGCTCGCCCCTGCCTACTGCATCTAGCTCCCATGTAAATGTACACGCACATATACTAAGTCCTGGAGGATATTTACGGGCATTTACTGTCGGCCCTTACATTGTAGTCGTGAGCCGTACGGTATTTAACCCGAGTGACCTGGTGGTCTTCTCGCCGACCACAACGTAAACGTCACGTTGAATACGAAAATACTTAAAAACAAACAAAAAAAAAAAAACGGAAGATGATTTTTATTCTCCACTTTGGCGTCCCTGGCGAGTCTTCAAACATCCCCGTACCGCCGCACCGGCCAGCGGCGAGCAAGCAGGCGGCCAGGCGAGAGACTCTCCGAGAGAGGCACCAGAAACATTTCATTTAAACTTTTCCGCGCGATTCAGAACAACGACAAGAATCCCCGCGCTCGACTCAGCCTTCGCGGGAAAGTTGTGTGGAGGGAAGAACAGAATCTTTCGTCGTCCAGGTCGGGGCGGGATGTGCGGGGCGGGGCGAGGCGGGGCGGGGCGAGGCGGGGCGGGGCGGGCCGCTACCACCATGCGTTCCAGAAGAGGCAGCGGACACCGTCGTGCCGTGCTGGAGGCCTTCAACTTTGTGCGTCCGGCCGGCGGGAACCGCCCCGCCCCGCCCCGCCCCGCCCCGCCCCGCCCCGCCCCGGGCATGCAGCAGCAGCAGGGAGCTCGCCCTGTCCTCCACAAGTCATCCCGAGCGCGCGCGGCCGCCGCCCGCCGCCCCGCGATGTATTTATGTATCGTAAAAGTAGAGAAAATGACAGGAAAGTTTGCGGTAAGGTTCCTTCTTCTCGGAGGCAGCAGCAGCAGTGGTCGGGGCGGGTCCCTGCTGCAGCTGCACCGCGCCACCAAACGGAACGCCGCGCCCTACCCCGCACCCCACCCCACCCCACCCCACCCCACCCCACCCCACCCCACCCCACCCCGCCCCGCCCCGCCCCGCCCCGCCCCGCCCCGCCCCGCCCCGCCCCGCCCCGCCCCGCGCGTTTCGCGAAACGAAATCAACCGCCGCGCGTACGTCTTTTACGATATCCTGGAAACGCATTCACCGCCGCAGCCGCTCAGCGCGCTCGCAACTTTGTCGTTTGAGGCGACGTGATTCGACTGGTGGAGCCACAGCAGCAGCGGGAGGGGCAGCAGGAGCAGCGAGCCAGCTCACTGTTGACTTGGTAAAACCTTAACGCATCGATGACCCCGCGGCACTCGGTCGGTGCCACCCGAGAGGGAGGGGAAAATCACTTCTCATTGTACACAGAAAAATCCGAAAAATCGAGAAAAAATGAACAAAAAACCGTCATAAAAATGGAAAAATTCAGAAATGGGGGTAGAATATCAAAATTTCTCAAACAGTGACAGAAATATTCCGAGAAAAATCAAAAGAAAAGTCAAACCTGGACCTGGATGCAGCCCACCGGACGCACCTCCCGCACCGGCCGCGGTGGAGAGGAGGGGGGAGAGGGCTGAGGGCTGAGGCGCCTGCACTCCGGCCCGCCGCGACCCCGCGCAGCGCTGCCCGCAGCGAGACTATATGACCCATAAAGTTTGTAGTCGGGGGGAAAATTTGCGGTATATACGTCCACATAATCATCGCCTGCCGTACAGAGCGGACGTTGGCGCGGCGTGGCGTAGCGTGGCGCGGTGTGGCGCCTGCTGACCTGTCGTGTGCCACTCTCCAGATGAGAGAGAGGGAGAGAGGACTCTCTTCTGTTGGAGGGAGGGAGAGAGAGAGAGAGCGAGCGAAAGAGTGGGGATGTACAGGAGACCGGGTCGGGTCGGGCACTGATAGCATCCAATAAAGCGCTGGCGCCATACTTCTGCCCTCAACCCGCCCCTTCCCTCATATCCCTCTGCCCCCTTCTCTTTATTTCTCTCTCTCCCTCTCTCTATAATAGCAATCTCCTTCTCTCCTGTACCCAATACGGACCAGGCTCAGCAGGCTAAGCCATAGGCAGCTCCCCCCCCCCTCCTTCTCCCACAAAGTCAGCCCCCCTCCCCACCCATTCCATCCGTCCGTAAAGGTTCGAAGTACTCGTTCTTACTGTCTTGTCGTCGTTAAAGTTCGCTGTGGTCGAAAGCCTTTATTCAGACCTCCCCCTTTCACTTTTCGTTTTTCACCACCGACCTGCCCCGCCTAACACGACCTACCCCACCCCACCCTACCCTACCCCACCCCACTCTCCACTCAGCGCCCTTCTCTGTCAGGACTGTCATAATTTCTTAATGGAATAGAGGGGGGGGGGGGCACATAAAAGAGACCGCGGTAAAAATCTTTCAGGGCAGTTACGCCACAAATACGACCGCCCTGCTGACATTCCAATTTGACAAAAGTAAAGGCCATTTTCGCGGTTAAAATCACGCTGCAGAGAGCACACTGGAAACAAGTGTGCGAATGTCGTACACTTGGATATGTGCGAATGCCCATTCGCACACTTGAGGGCGTAAAGGTGTGAACCTTCAAGGGAAATTCCGGGAAATTCACACATTTTGGCCTGCAAGTGCACGAATGGGCATTCGCACATCTAGAAGTGTGTGACATTCACACACTTGGGTTTCTAGTGCAGCGCAAAGGCGATAGGACTATGCGTGTGACAGGACCTAAAAGCCTTGCGGCCATAGCGCAGCTGAGCGAAAACCCAAAACGTCAGAGCGCTGCGTTGCAACCACAGCGAGCCATATTTAAAGAAACGACGACTCTTTTCAGAGCAGCAGATAGATTGCAGGGCACGACCATAAGTCTCTCGCCGCCAACGCCGCATGACTTCCATCCGTCCATCCACACGAACGTAGAGGTTCGTACGTACGCGCCATCAGCGGGACATAAAAGAATCAATTACGAACCGAGTTGTCCATTACCGCTGACATAAGTGCCGCGGGCCAGCTAGCCAATCATCATTACACATGGCGAGAGCGAGAACGCGAGTGAGAGAGAGAGCGAGAGAGCGAATGAGAGAGAGCGAGAAAGCAAATGAGAGCGAGAGAGAGAGGGAGTGTTTCACGGAGTGCTCTCGTTCGGAGGGCATGATGGTCGAGGCCCTAGCGTCACCGCACCTGCCCCCGAGCCTCACGCATGTGCCCGCCCCGCGCCCCGCCTCGCCCAAACCAAGATGTTTCCACATGCAAAAAAGATAAAAGGAAAAGAAACGAGCGAAAAGTCAGCGCGAGGAGCTACAATTACTCAGAGAAGTGTAGTGTGGCAAGCAACTTCTCACAGCGCGGCGCGGACCGGGCGTGGAGAGAGGGAGAGCGGACGCGAGAGGTAGAGAGAGGTAGAGAGAGGCAGAGAGAGAGGGAGAGAGAGAGGGAGAGAGAGAAGGAGAGAGGGAGAGACAGAGAGAGAGAGAGAGAGAGAGAGAGAGAGATGAACACGCCATACACGCGAGAAACTGGACGGCATTAAGCGGGGAAAACTCCGAGAGTAAGTAAGTGCATAAGTGGTAGAGCTGAATGAATTCTCTGCGCGTATGGGATGGAGGCTTTGCATATGAGGTCGGGACCGGGTCGGACTAGACAGAGAATACGTGTGGATACTATGCATGCAACAGAGTATACGGACGGTGACGCGGGCGGGACGCTCGAGCTCGCCCGCTCCACTGCAGTGCTGAGTTCTTTTCCCACCGCATTCGGATCAGCGCTGCGAATTATATCCGCAAGGGGAAGGGGGAGGGGGAGGGGGGAGGCGTTCACTTCGAAAAATCATTGTACCCCCGCCCCCCCCCCAAAAAAAAATAAAATAAATAAATAAATAAATAAATAAAAACAAGATCAGGAATATAAAAACTAAAACAAAACCAAGAATACAATACAATAAAAAATCCGAAGAATCGAGAAAAAAAAATACAAAACGAAAACGAAATAAAATGGGGGGGGGGAATCAGAAATTGGGGTAAAAGATCAAAATTTGTCAAAAAATGATAGAAATTTTCCTTGAAAAATCATAAACAAAAATCAAAAGTTAAAAAAAAAGATAAAAATTACACCATGTGTACGAGTGATCCCCTCGATTGCGTCGCGCACGCAGAAACAGAAAGACCCCCGCACCAAAGGCACCAACATCAACGGAGCCGCCCCGCTCCGCGAATCAAAGTTTGACGTCACGAAACGGCAATGCACTAATGGCAGTGAGCGGCAGCAGTAGCGCACCCGCCCTCCCCCCGTCCGTACAGTGTACAGGCTCACGCCCGACCCGGCCCGACACACCCGCCTGCGGGGCCTACGGGTTGGCTTGGTGTGGTATGCTCGCCAAACCGGACCCAAGGTCGGGGTGGCGCGCCGCCCGCCCCGGCGGCGTGCGGGGGGAAGTCCATCCGATCCGACCCAACCTGACCGCAGTGCCGAGCCGAGCCGAGCCGAGCCGAGCCCTGCCCTGCGGCGACACCATGTGCAGCGTGTGCCAGACGGGAGCCTCCCCCAGCGACACCGCACCACCGCCAAAGTTTTTAGCGCGCGGCCTCATCTGGTAAGCGGGGCGCAGCGGGGCGGGGCACGGTCATGGCGTGTACTTACTAACGAGGGGACTTTCCCCTCTCTCTACCTACGCCCCCAACCCCTCCCCCACCCCTCCCCTCCCCCCCCCCACATCAAGTTTACATACAAGTGCATTGGCCTGTTGTCTTCAGCACCTAGATTCTCACGAGGGGGGACACAACTCTGAATTTTGGTGTACAATTTTTTGGAAATTTTTTTCTAAAATTCAGTGAATAAGGTGAATTTTCCTGATTTTTTTCTGATTCTATTTTTATTTTCTGATGTTTTACTGTATTTTTTTTTATGAATTTCTCTGAATTTTTCTGAATTACGAGGTGTAAAAAAAATTTCAGAGTTGTTTCCCCACTAGAATTCTCAGCAGGTGTGTCAACAACACCACACAATAAATATCTAAAAAGAATCAGAACATAAAGAGATGATTTTTTTATAGAGGGGGAACGAGGCACATGTGCCTGCACATGAGCTCGGCCACGCTAAGCCACGCCACCATGTGCCGAAATAAATCAGACTTGTTTGAAAAGCAAGCAGAACCGCGCCCAAGCGGAGCAGAGCGGCGAGCCGTATTGACACGGCGCAGGACGCGCTGCGCAGCACGGTACGTGCACACACACACACACACACACACACGTGCAGGGCACGTCCGGGAAGCAGCCTCACAAACGCGCTCATACCGCGCGCTTATCAAGAGGAAATCAACAACCGATTCGCAAGAATGCAGTGCGTGCCGCAAAAAAAATGGGCAGTGACATGTTTTTTTCTTCTTTTTTTTTCTTTATGTGGTCAGCAAAAGAGAATTTTGAGAGCGAAAAATGTTGCGATCTTCTCCGCGAGTGTTTTTTTATTATGGAATGTAAGGGGGGGGGGAATCCTAAGAAAGGGTCATCGGTAGGAAAATTACGAAATTGCCAGTAATCATGCCGTGGGGTGGGTGGGGCGCCGCCAGGAACGTTTTCGAAGGACAGCTCGGCGGGTAACGGGCAGGAGCCTCAGCAGGTAATTCCCCTTGCGTGGTAAAACAACCCGTTTACCCCTCAAGTTTCGTTCTATCTCTGTCTGTCTGTCTGTCTGTCAGTCTCTCTCTCTCTCTCTCAGATTCACTCTGTTGCACCCACGGATGCATGGTCGCGAGGGGGTAGCCCGATCGGTCCTTCCCAATAATTTCAAGCGTAAGCCGGTTTTTCTGATTTTCCTTGATTTTTTTTTCCTGATTTGTTCTGCTTTTCCCCCGATTTTTTTCTAATCTTTTACAGTTTTTGTTGAACGGTGTTCACTGATTTTTTTTTACTGAACGACCCCTTGGGTTAGCCTATCCAAGGGGCGCCCTGCACTGCACGTGTTGGCAGCGTCGCACGCTGCTGCTCTCGGGACTTTTCGGAAGAGTTATAATAGATTCGCGAGAGTCGATGACTATAGATCAAACACTGTACCACGAAAGCTAGGCAGCATCGGTCGCGTCCTTTATTCCTCCTCGTGCGCCAGACCCGGCCCGGCCCGGCCCGGCCAGCGCAGCGCGCGCCCACGCGCAGCCCGGGCGCCGTGGTCAGTGGCGATAGGCAATCCCGCCGCGCACCCCCGCCCCGCGGGACAGTATGCCGGGCAGGCAGGCAGGCAGCGAGGGGGGAATCACTCATACGAATTGTGTACAATCATATTTCTGACTTTAAAGTTTTGTCTAAGTTTTTAGACAGTCCCTTTGTGGCTGGCTTTATCCGTAGGTAAAGATACCCGTTCAATGCCAGACCGACAGACAGCAAGCCAGCCCAGCCCAGCCCAGCCATTTTTTTAAAAAAAATAATAAATTTATTTATTTATTTTGAAATTTTTGGATTTGATTTTTCTATTGATTTTTCAAGGACTATTTCTGTAAGTTTTTGATAAATTTTGATCTTATACCCTCATTTCTGGATTTTTTACCATATTTTCGTTCATTTTTTCCCCCGATTTTTCAGACTTTTTGGCATCTTTCTTCTTGACTTAATTTTTTTAATGATTTTTGGGGGCCGAATACGATTTATTTTCGAAGTGATTTACCTCCCTGCTCGGGCAGGCAGGAGGGCACGCCGGCTGTGGCTGTGCAGCGCATAGGGCGGCGCTGCGCACAGCAAGCAGGGCCAGACTGACGTTTTGACGTTTAAACAGGTTGGCGTGCGCCGTAGTGGTAGTGGTAGTGGTAGTACTAGTCCCATGAGCCACAGCCCCGCGGGGGAGCCTGGCCCGCACCGGCAGCAAAGCCAACGCCAGTCAGTCTCCATGCAGAACCAGAAACCGAAACGGAAGAGAAGCTACTCTGCAACAAAACGGCTGTGCAGTGCAGTAGCAGCAACATCGGCACGAGCAGCCGCCGTCTCATTCCAAAAGATCACCCTCTGCTGTTCTCTCTGCGGGGGCCCTGTTATTACCCGACAAGGCGGGCACCGCGGCCATAGAGTAGTGTGACAAGGACAGAGAGGCACGAGAGCGAACGATCTTCAGAATCAGACGGCGGCAGCCAACGTGACCGAGTGCGACAAGACAGATGTGCACAGACAGCACTGCACCCGGCGCGGCGCGCTCGAATCGTGCGACCTTCCTGACGGCCCTCATTATCCCCAGGGCGGGGCGGGGGGAGCTCAACGCGGCTGTCCCACCCGCCTCCGCCTATGGGCCACGAGCCCACAGGGGCTTTGGGTGTATGCCATACCAGATTGCATAGCAGACAGAAGAGACGTGAGAGATGCATACATTGTATAAGATCGCGGGCAGCCCGCCCGCCCGGCCCGAGGCGAGGCGCGAGGCAACCTGCAGGACCTGTCCCTGCCCCGGGCCGCGGGAAAAGACGGGGCAGGCCAGGAGAGGGAGAGGGGGCAAGAAAAGATGGCAGCAAGCCACGCGCCAGCCTGACACCGTGCTTCATGTAAATCGCCGTGATCAAGCAATGACTCCTGGCCAAAGCACTTATGATTTAAACTTGGAGGAAACAACTCTAAATTGTGGTGTACAAATTTTCTGAACTTCAAGTCGATTTCTGTGATTTTTTTAAAAAAAAATTTCGCTAGAATTCCGTGAATGTTTCTTAATTGCTGTGAATGTTCCTGTTGTTTTCCCGCCTGAATTTTACCGATTTTTTTCTGAATTACGGGGTGAAAAAATAATAATTCAGAGTCATTTCCCCTTTGGCACCCTCCGCACACCTGCGTTCTCTCTACATTGGACCACCTGCGGCCTCCCGCACTTCTCCTCTCCTTTACGTGCATGTCCCACTGCGGCCGTCGTCGTCAGCGTGGAGGGGGCCTACTTCCACCCCGCCCCGCCCCGCCCCGCCCCGCTCGGCACTCTGCCGGGTAATTAGGCCCTCTCCATTCTCCTCGCCACGCCACGCCCCCTGTCACCCGCGTGGCCTTATCGCCGCCGGAAAGGACATGGCAGCGCCGGGGCCCCGGGCCCCCCCGGGGGCTCAGCCGACCGATTCAGAAGATCGCTCTCATCTCTCCGTCCTCGTTGCACCTACAGCGGTGCCCTATGCTGGCCATGGTAAGCGCTCCATGAGTGCGACGAGGACAGAGGTATGAAAGCGATCTTCGGAATCGCTCGGCCGGCAGCAGCGCAAGCCCAGCAGCGCCCGGTCGAGGGGCCCCCGAACACGCAGCAGCAGCGGCGCATAGATGATTAGCGATACCGTCCACATGGCTCACGCAGGCGACCAGAACACCTGCCGCTCGACCACCGCGAGCCCAACCTCGTCTATCTACATCACCTCGTTCCCTCGCATAACCACTCTTTTTCTTTCTTTTTTTTTTATTTTTTTACAACCGTGTCTTTTATATCATCAGCAGCACGGCAAGAGTGCGGCTAAAAGGCGCAAAAGCAGGGCGCGAGACGCGGAACATTATGAGGCTCAGGCTCGCGCGGAGCCAGCGGCGCCGTAAAAATCTCCATCGACACGTGTGGTGTGTGTGTAAGCCCCCGGCCGGCGAGCACTCCGCTCCGCTCCAGCCGCTCCAGCCGCTCCAGCCGCTCCAGCCGCTCCAGCCGCTCCAGTCCACCGCTCGGCTCGGCCCGGCGCGACTCACGCCCGCTTCCCGTCCCGGTCTGCTGAGCAGCCCCGCCGTGCCGGGTCCACGTGACGTGACGTGACCTTAGACCTGCGTGGGTCACCAACCCAACGGCGTCCACGGGACCATCTCGCGCCGGGGAGCGAGCGAGAGCGAGAGAGCGAGAGAGAGAGAGAGCGAGAGAGAGCGAGAGAGAGAGAGCGAGAGAGAGAGAGCGAGAGAGCGAGAGAGAGAGCGAGAGAGAGAGAGAGAGAGCGAGAGAGCGAGAGAGAGAGCGAGAGAGAGCGAGAGAGAGAGGGAGAGAGGGAGAGAGAGAGAGAGAGAGAGTATACCTTGATGCTGTCAAGTTACGGTGCTGCTCGCAAGTCTCCGTTTGACAGGGCAGTAACCTTTACTCTTGTGTCCCAGGTGTCGCCGGGCACGCCGGGGATGGTCCCCCTCTCCTCTCCCCAGCCCGGCCCACCGCGAGAAAGGCGAGTGTCATACCTACCACCGTGCCATTCGAGATAAAGAAAACAGTAACGAACCTTCAAACAAATGATGTTTACAACTAGGAACAAGGGGAAAAAAGATTGAAATCATTTAAATAAAAAACTGTGACGCAAGAAGATCTTCGCGCACGCTTCAAATTTCCGGCACAACGCGGTGGCTTACTTTTCACCTTGATTGACCCTACGTCCGTCTCGAGCTGGGCTGAGCCGGGGCCGTCAACTTCACTCATCCCTAATCATAAATCACAGACACACCCAATAATGAGGCACGCGTGACTTGCAGAAGAAGAGAGGGAGAGCCGCATGGAAGCAGCGCGGCAAGGTGCCCCCCCCCCTCCAGCGGGGCGAATCAAGAGGGCCGAAGGGGGGAGAGTGCGGCGTACAGGGGCGCGGGCCGAGGAGTCCGTCTCGAAATAAGAGTCGGACGTACACCGAATTTTCTTGATTTTCACAGATTTTTTTTTTCTGATTTTTCTTTCATTTTTTCCTAACTCCTTTTTCTTGTTTATAATTTTTTTCTGAAAGTGATTCTGATTTCTTTCTGATTTTTTCTTGATGTTTTCTGATTTTTACCTTGATTTTTTTTTCTATGTTTTTTTCTCAATTTTTCACTGGTTTTGTTTAAGGGTGTTTTGAGTGAGGTACACCCCTCGGCGCAGGCTTTCTCCTGCGCGCCGCGCAGGGCGCAGGCCACGCCAGGCCAGCAGGCACGCGGGGGCCACCCTCCGTGCGGGCCACCCTGCCACCCTCCTCGAAGCCACCCTCTTCGAGGAGGGGGGCGCTGGGGCGGGCGCCGAGGCGACTCGGGAGCCACGTCACGCCGCCCGTCCCGTCCCGCCCGCCCCGCCTCCGCCGCGCCGGCTGGGCCAGACAGAGCGGCGACAGCGACGTCGGCGGCTGACCCCGCCCCGCCCCACTCCTCCCCACCGCGCCGATGAGCTACCAGGCGCTGCCAGCCAGCCCCGCCTGCTGCAGCGTCCCCGCACCCCTCACCTTCCTCTCCTCTCACCTGCCGTCACCTTGGCCGTGACCGCCACCACCACCTCCTCCTCCTCCTGCGCCCAGCCCCGCCACCGCAGCTTGTCATACCGGAGTAACCACCACGAGGGGGTAACAACTTTGACTTTACGTCTACACATTTTGTGAATTTTCGTAAATTTTTCTGAATTTTTCTAGAATTTTTTGTCAATTTTCACTTGAATTTTACCTATTTTTCTTGTGAATTTTCCTACTTTATTCCTAAATTTAGTTTTCAATTTTTTTGTGTGAATTTTTCTAAATTTTTCTGATTTTTTTTCTCTGGATTTTTTCTAAGTTACAAGGTTTACAAAAATTTCAGAGCTATTTACTTGGTTTACTCCAAGAACCATGAAAACCTCCATCATGCCAAACCGGCAAAATCAATTGGGGCTAAAGAGAGAGAAGGGAGAAAAGGGCGGGGTAACGCTGCTGTACGCAAATTACGTTGCTCACGATAAGGTGATGACCGCTGTCAATGACAAGCCGACCCGCCCGGCCCGCCCTGCCGCGCGCCGCGGCCGGAGCCACAACGTGGGAAGGAAGGGCGTAAACGAAACGCCGCGTGCCGCAAGGCCATTACACCTCACGCCACGCCACGCCCAAACTTGCGCGCGCGCGCCCAGCGTTGCCAACTTTGGCACAAAATCTGACGAGAGTGTAGTGCGCCTAGTAAGCAAAGAGGCGCGCTGTCAACCTGCCCGTCCCGTGCACAACGAACGTCTGCCTAGAACTGGTCGCGCACCTGGTGCAGTCCCAGAGCTGAGCTTGAGGCCTGCCGCGCTGCCTACACTCGGTGCCGTATCGAGCTTTGATCTCTGCCGTCTCTATCCTTCTCGCGCGCGCACACACACACGCACACACACACACATACTGCGCCGCCACCTCCCCACTACCTCCCGCAGCGCGATTAGCATAAAGATGAGATCAGCCAGCCGCTTATTTGATGCAAATCACCGCGTAACGCTAACTACATCGGCCGCGCGCGCGCCTGCTGAAAATTATTCAAGGGAAAGAGAGAGTGAGGGGGGGGGGGGGGTGCATGGGGCCCGTTGCGGGGCGCTTAGCGGGGCAACCAGAAAGCGCCATCGCAAGGGCCGCGTCGCATCGGTGCTCAAGAGTCCCCCATGCGCGAGAAAGAGCTCTGAAATATTTACTCCCCGCGTCATTCAGAAAAATTAAAAACTGAAATTAGAAAAGTTCGCAAAAAAAAGAAATCAAAAAAAATATTTTAAAAAAATTGCAAAAAAGTCAACAATAATTTTGAAAAAGTCATTAAAATTGACACAATTTGTACACCAAAGTTCGGAATTATGTTTTGATTTTTTAAAACACTTTTGTTCAATGTTTTGCAAGTTTTGGCATGATTTTTTCCGATTTTTGTTTTAAAGTTTTTGTTTTCCCCTCGCCCAAGAGTCATTTTTTTCCTTCTTTTTTCGATGGTGGGGCGTAACGACTATGGTTTAGGCGTGCAGCGCTGTCCGCGTCCGCGAAACTTATCACGACAAAGCCACTGCCGATGGGCCCCACAGACAGACGGGACGATCGCGCTGAGGGGAGGGGATGGGAGAGGGGAGACGGGAGGGGGAGGAGATGGGAGAGGGGAGGGGGGAGGGGAGGGGTGGGGAGGGGAGGGGGAGGGGGAGGGGGAGGGGTGGGGGAGGGGAGGGGGAGGGGAAGGGGTGGGGAGGGGAGGGGGGAGGGGAGCACATTAGGGCAGCTCGCCTCCGCTCCACTCCACACCAGTCGATCCAATCCAATCCGATCCGATCCGATCCAGCGGCAGCTCGGCTCGCGCGGGCCCGGCTCGGCAGCCGGCAGTACAGCTGGCTGGCCGTGATCTTGACCTTGACTGAGTGTGAATCACTGCTCCTCCTCCTCCTCCTCCTCCTGCGGTACGACCTGCTGCCGCGGGCGGGGTGGTGCGGAGCGGGGTCTAGGGGGAGGGGGGCGAGGATGACGTCGACGGGAGGCGCGGCGCTCAGCTCAGCAGACTTGTTCCTCCGCTGATGTCGGTTTTGCTTCCATGTGCGGAGAGCATGCGAGAGAGCTTATTTGGCGATAATAAGTTTAAGGAAGGGGTACGCGCTGCGAGAGGCGCGGGGGGCGCTGGGTCCTTCACTCAATTGAAAATAATCAGTGTACACCCTAAAAAAAAAAATCATGAAAAAAATGAGAAAATATCAGGAAAAAAATTAGTAAACATGGAAAATCACGAAAAACCATGCAGAATTAGAAAAATCGGTGTACGCTTGAATTTATAGTGAAGGGCTCCATGGGCGCGGGCCATCACAACCCATAAGGACTTTGTACAGTAAAGTTCCAGATCATCTCAAAGATTTCACCCATACTTTAACATAATTTCAAAGATTTTAAATATATATATATATATATATATTTTTACTGATCTCAGAGATTTTCGTTCACCGCAAATGAAATCAATTAATACTGATTTGCAATGAATTACAGTGCTTCAAACGTTGTACTGTGGTAATATTTCCAATGACTGGCTTTTTTCAGTCCGATTTCCAAGTAAATTTGACGCGATGTCGGATGAATTGAGGTAATTTATTGTCATTTCCGAATATTTGCAAAGATTACGCGGATTCTGTCGAGCTTTATAGACTTCATAGATTTGCAAATGCGATTTCCACGATTTCCCAATCGATTTTCCGGCCTTGTACACCTGCATTCTCGAGATTCTCGAGTAGTATGTAGTCCCCTCAGAGGTGAGGGAGGGACAGGCGAAATGCGCGTAAGTCACCGCGCCCGGCTGACTGACTTGCTCCCCCAGGAGGGCGGGGAGGTGAGGGGAGGGGCGGCGGCGTAGGGGCGTACTGCCTGCGGCTTTGGCCCTACGCCACGCCAGCCGCGTTTTAAATAGTAAGCTCGCCATGGTTTTTGCACTTAATGCGAAACAAACTGGCAGCAGCAGCGCCTCAGGGCTCAGGCGAGTGTAAGAGAGAGAGACCGGGGGGGGGGGGGGTTCTCGCTCTCTCCCGCACAAGGAGGGGATGGGAGAGAACATCATACCCTTCCGGCCTGGCCAACGCGCCACCCCACGCCATCAAGTCGGGACGGGAGCCTCAAACTTTTATTCACCCATCCGTCCGTCCTGCCCTGTCCTCCCCGGTGCGGTGGCTCCCCTTGGGTGCCCCCCCCCCCCCCTCCAGCCCCACCCCGACATGCCCGGAGGGGCCACCGTACTGCGACTGCCCGCCCCGCACAGTCTCATATGGAAACCTGATACCGCGCACACGCTTTAATCGCATCTCAAACTATCGGCAAAAGGCATCGTCACGTCAAGTACAATACGCGGGGCCAGCATTACTAGTCAAGCAGGCCCTATTTCTCTCTTGAAGTGAGCTAACCGAAAGGGGAAATCACTTCGGAAAATCGTTGTACGCCCGCCCCCAAAACATTTCAAAAATCATTTTAAAATAGAGAAAAGTAAAAATAAAAGCAAGAAAAAAGATACAGAAAAATCTGAAAAATCGAGAAAATATGAACACCACAAAAAACACGAAATAAAATTGGAAACATTTCAGAAATGGGGGTAAGAGATCAAAATTTATCAAAAAGTGACAGAAACTTTCCCTTAAAAATCAGAGAAAGCTCAAACCGAAGAATTTAAAAAAAAAAAAAGGTCGAACACAATAAAAAATGATCAAAAGTATTAAAAAAGAGCAAAAAGAAACAACATTGTACACATTTTGTAAGAGTGATCGCCCCTTTCCTCTGAGCTAGCTCATTCCGGCCCAGCTTGACTTTAAACCCTAGGTGACTCACTCAAACATTTTGTTAGTTATTCGTACACAATTCGAACAGCAGCTCGCCTGCACGCGAGGCGCCTGCAAACGTGCACCACGACTACCGCGTCGCTCACAGCAGCACTCGACTCACCTTGTGCGCGCTGACGGCGGCGGCCACCGTAGACGGATCCAGCCGTCGGTTCTGCCGGAGGAACTTGGCCAGCGCGAGGAACTACAACAGACGAAACACACGACGCACACACATTGCGCATCAGACATGCGATGGCATCCGCCGAGCAAGAGAGAGAGAGAGAGAGAGAGAGAGAGAGAGAGAGAGAGAGAGAGAGAGGGGGGGGGCCTTACGAGTCGCGCCGCTGTGCGCACCGCCGCGGGGGCAGCAGCGCACCACCAGGGCAGCAGCCCCCCAGCAGAGCAGCTGGCAAGGTGACCTGACCTCTCTTCCTGCACGCCCCGCCCCGCCCCGCCCCGCCCCGCCCCGCCCCGCCACCCTCTCGTCTGCTCACGCCACACCGGACACTGGTTACGCGTTAAGCGCCAGGCGGCTGCGGGCCGGGCCGGGGTCAGCGGGGGTCAGCCGCGAGCCGATGCCGCGTCGCGCCGCACCGCCCCAGCCCAGCCGCGCGCACCTGAATATGATTGAATTTATTGATTCCGATCGATGACCGCGGGCCGAGCCGGGCCGGGCCGGGGCGGCGGCCGGGCGAGGCGGTATATATGGGCGTATATTTTATGCCCCCGGGTGGCGCTGTCTGCGGGCCGGGCCGGACTAGTACTACCCGCGGCGGCTTGTTTCGCGCGCTCATGTGAAAGTTTCGCCCAAAAGCTTTTTATCTGACGGTAAACTTTATCGCGGGAGATAAAGGCACCCGCCGCTGTTATTTTTCCCCCTTAGCGGCGTTTTCATTCAAGCTATAGCGTAAATATCGCGCGCGCAAGTTTATAAGAATTTATAATACCGTGTGGCTTAAAGGGCAAAAATGTTAAGAGAGCGGGGCCTCGTTAAGACGATGTCTCTCATGGCGGATCGAGTAACGACCTGCTCGGCACCCCCACATAACTGAAGCCGGTTTTTCTTGAACTATACTTCGAGTAAACATTTGCATAGCTAGAGCGGGGGGAAAAAATCGCTACTTTTAATCCCTCCGCCGATTAATATCAAATAGGCTACTCTGTTCAATCAAAAAAATTCGCCAGCACAGAAATCAATTTTCCGTGCGCCGGGGACGAGCACCCAATTCAAAAGCGATAAATCAAACTCACGAACGAGGCAGAGGAAGAGAAGAACTATTATCAACCTAAAATCTATTTCATCCACTGCCCGCCCAGGCAATAATAATCCCAAATAACGCGCTCTTTAACTCACCTTGTACGAGTAGTAGAGGCAGCGGTCCTTGAGCAGGATGAACGCCTTGGCCCAGACCTGCTTGTGCGCGTCCCGGACCCACACCTGCGTCAGGATGGGCGGGCTGTTGTCCGTCGAGGACAGCGCGCTCTGCAAGAAGCAAACCAAGAGCATGACATAGGCCTATGGTCCGAATAGAAAGAAACGACGGCAATCTATATCTCTTAAAGAAAGGAGGAAAAATCACTCAAGAGGAAGGCGTACCCTACGAGTAAACGTCAGCGCAAACCACTTTTTACAGGTATTTACTATTTATTTGTATTTTGTAAATTTTTTTTAAATTTTTTAAGAACATTTTGAAGCATGGCGAGCTGCTGAGTATGGTCTCGGGCAGAGTCACCCCGCCTTGCCTCGGGTCCCAGGTCCCAGCCCAGACCACCGCCATGGCGTGCCTCCCAGACCACTTCTTCGCTTCCCCCGTAATCACGAGCCACATCCTACCCGTTTACGGCCACCTAAACTGGACGGAGAGGAAATTTGAGACTTGCAGGCGGACAGGTCGGCGCTGGCTACGGGCGCAGCAAAACCCTCTCCAGACAAAATTCTTTTTATCTTTTTATAATCATAAAAGGGAAACCCTTCTTTTATTTCGTCGACCACATGAGGGCTTGTGGAAGAAGAGAGTGGAGGGAGGGAGGGAGGGAGGGAGGGAGGGAGGGAGGGAGGGAGGGAGGGAGGGAGGGAGGGAGGGAGGGAGGGAGAAAAGGAGGGAGGGAGGGGGAGAGAGAAGGACAAAAAGAAGGGGGATGTAAGAGGCACTTCGCACCGCGAGCTCATGTAAGCCCACGTTCGTGCTCCAGCCAGAAAGTTTCTGTACGTCAAACGTGTGCTTTTTGCGTTCAGGCAGCAGAGAAACAGTCGGGCATGATGGACCGCAGGAGGGAGTAGCTCGACTGCCCCGCGCAGTGCCCCGCGGTGCCACACGGGGTACGGTACATACGGCTGAAACACGCGTAATGAGAGAGCACCACCCCCGGGGCCGGACAAGCAACGCAACAGGAACGCGCGGAACACAAAAAGTACCTCGACACAAGAATAATTCTCAGAGAGTAAAGCGAACACACGAAAACGCGCACGAGAACCCGCCCGCATATATTCGAGAGTGGAAGAGGCGGCGAAAATAACGCAGCGCGGAAGCTTGCAGGCTACGTCGAAATTCCTGTATTTAACAACTCCAACTCGCATGAGATTCGTTTCGAACGCTCCATAGCGGCTCATGTGTATAAAAGTGGAGCGCCGCGAAATGTAGTGAGACCTCAGTGCGACGCGCGACGCGTATGCATGCTCCGCTCCGCCTACATGTTCCAGCCGCTCTCCGGGGCTTGCGACCCGAGGCGAGCAGGTCTGTCGGGCCTGATACCTTTCGATCGCCACACTAATAAAAGCTGGCGCGGCGAAAAATTTCACAACCAGGTGGTGAAACCTGCCTGCAACACTATCCAGCTTACTGGGAATTCGCATTATGAAAAATACCGTGAGCTCCAGTGTACAGCGGCAAGGATTCACTGTAAAGTACACAGTACCGGGGGAAACAACTCTTAAATATTTACACACCTCGCGTAATTCAGAAAAATTCAGAAATGATCAGGATAAATTAGAAAAAATCTCTAAAATTAAGGTAAATCAAAAGCAAATATTACTTAAAAAAATAAATTTAATCATTATTCACGAAAATTAGCAAAAAATCACAAAATTTGTAAACTAAAATTCTGAGTTGTTTCCCCATCGATTTTAACAGTGCAAGATCGTCGGGCAAAAACGGACGGGACGACGTCGTCAGGCTGACAGGGGGGGAAAATAAAAGGGTGGGGGAGCAGGAAATGAGGCGAAAGAAACAGAAGGGCAGTAAGGATGCAGAGCAAGAGCGGGCGGCCAGGTCGGGGGGTCACCCTGAGCGACTCCAGCTGGAGGATCACCTTCTGGAGTGCGTGAAGGTCGAAGGAAGAGGGGAGGGGGACGGGGAGGGGGACGGGGAGGGGGACGGGGCGGGGCGAGGCGGCCACCGGCCGGCCGGGCGCACCGCACCGGGAGGACCACGAGCTCCTCCTGCTCGTCTTAGACACGTGTAAGGGCCAAGGTGCCCCAGCGGGGCCGCTGAGCACACGTGCCGCAGCCGCAGTACCAAATACATAGCGCACAAGCCAGCTATAAGATTGTTTTCTTTTATCTTCATTAATATTAAAAACTAATAATAATAAATTACAGCGCAAATAATGACTTCTGCCATTCCCACCCTCAGACCAGCTGCTTCCTTTTATTCTCACGCAAGCAGCCAGCAGCCAGATCCGGGCGACGTTTAGGTAACAGTGTGATGCGAGAAGATTGATCTCACGGCTAATCCTGTGGCAGCTGGCAGCCCGGTCTGCCCACACGACGGCCCGCCCGCCCCGCCACCGCTGGATCCGATCAAAATGCTTTACGCAGAAGCGACTCGATGGTTTGATGGAAACTGACACCATACTGCGGGGCGGAAACCAGAAGGGGCAGTGACGTCACGAATTAAAATTAAGAGAGGGAGAGAGAGATGGCGGCAAACAAAAGAAAGAAACCCCGCAGCCTGCTGAACGACCCGCTTGATCAAAATTAAACAAAAACGGTCCGATGAGCGGGCGTGGGGCTGGGCCGGGCGGGGCGGGGTTGGGGCGAGGCTCAGGATGGGGAAGGGAATGCGAGAGAGAGATGAGTCCTGTCGGCCACGTTCAGCAACAGTCATCACTGGCTCAGCAATCCAGCGACAACTACACCCCATAGCGAGCTAGAGCCCGCTGCCGGGGCTGAAGCCGGAGCCAGAACACGGTGGAGGGAGGGAGAGGGGGGAGAGAGAGAGGGAGGGAGGGAGGGAGAAGGGGAGAGAGAGAGAGAGAGAGAGAGAGAGAGAGAGAGAGAGAGAGAGAGAGAGAGAGAGAGAGAGAGAGAGAGAGAGAGATGAATTCGGTCAATAAGCAGCGAAATCAATCATTTGACGAGAGCAGAGCACTCCCATGTCGAATGCTCTCTCTCTCTCTTACACACACGCAGACATACATTCAACCTTCCCCTCCTCCCACACACAAACAAAATCCACCCCTCAGCTGCCGCGAACCCTTCCAAGGTCAGTATGGTGGTGGTGGTAGGGAGCGGTTTGTGCACCCATGCGCAGGGCCAGCGGAAAGCACTCCTGACAGATTTGTCGAGAGAAACAGAGACACTGTAAGAAAAAGTCGTAGGTTTACAGGAACGTTTTTCCACAAAACGAAGTGGTAGAATTATAATCAAAATTCGCAAAGTTCAAAGCACTACTAATCAGCCTGAAATTCAAATACGAGCAGGGAAGAGTTGTCGTATATTTTACGACATTGACGAAATTCCCTTAGCCGTATACGAAGGAGTACACCATAATAATATAGATAATATGTATGTAATGTATAATAATAATATAAAGTAATATGTTGTAATATTGGGGTAATTTAGAGGCAAAATTGTGGTAGTACGCAAGTAATATAAGGTAACATAGAGGTAATACAGCCACCAAGTACGAGTTGTCGACCCCTCGTCCTCGTTGTCCTCGAAATTTTTCGCATGTCGTCATTTACAATATATATCGCAAATCTACAAAGATATTTTTCTCAGTGGGGAGGGGGAAAGTATGTGCGAGCGTGCATGTGTGTGAGTGTGTGTGGATCGCATGAACGATAACGACTGAGCAAAGGGGTCCGCCCATAAATCACGATGAGACAAGAAAACTCGCGAAAATAAGAAAAAATGAAAGGCTGGTGACGGAGCTAGCTCAGCAGCCGCGGCGGCAGCAGCGCGCAGCGCACTGCAGCGAACGGCAGCCGCGCGGGTATCACCGCGCCTCCCCCGCGCCTCTTTGTCGCAGCGAGTCGCGTGACGTCACCGCGGCTCTTCCCTATTCTGTCTCTCCGTTCCTGCTGTTGCCTCTTCCAGCGCAGCGTCTCTCTCATTCCCTCTCTCTCTCTCTCTCTCTCGCTCTCTCTCTCTCTCTCTCTCTCTCTCTCTCTCTCTCTCTCGCTCCCGCGGCGCGAGACGAACGAACGTGCCATCAGGCAGCAGGCTGCGCGAGCGTCTCTCTGTCTCTCTCTGCGCCCCGCCCGTCCCGTCCCGTCAGCGCTCACTACCCCACCTCTCCCCCCCTTCAATTCTCCCACGCGGTGTACTTTATTGCGCAAACTCTATCTCCAGTTGATTGAGAACGCATCGGGAGCGCGTCGCGAGCCCAGAGGCGTTGGAGTGAGAGAGAAAGATAGAGAGTGGGGGGAGGCGGCCTCTCCCAGCGCCCAGAAATGCTCCTCTCCTCCACTGTTACATCTTTCTCCTTCCATGAACCTTCTCTTGTCCTCTTGTCGTCGACTGACTCTCCGCGGGAGGACGGGGTGGGTGGGGCTGCTGGGGGCAGCACCAAAGCCCCCAGCAGGGCAGGGGAGGGGGCGAAAAAAAGAGAAACAGCGTCCAACTGAAAAGAACGTACTGAACAGCGCGGCAGCAAGGGCGCGACTTTTTCTTTTTTTGCTTTACGTCGGTCGTAAATAAAACGGGCTCCTGGCCGTCTCGGGCCCGGGCACCCGCTCCTAAACGCCGGGGGAAGTCCACGCTTCGCCACGCCACGCCCGGCCTGCAAACCCTGCTGCAGTAAAGCTGAGACTGAGGGGGGCGCGTCCGGGACGAGATGGAGACGGGGCGCTTCCAAACATGCTCGGTAGCCTCTCTCTCTCTAACATATACACCTCCTACCGAGGGAGAAACCACATTGAATTGTATTGTACAAATTTTGAAAACTAATGTGAATTTTCGTGAATTTCTAGTGCATTCTTGCCAATTTTTCTCTGAATTTTTGTGAATTTTCCAGAATCTTACCAATTTTTTGGGAATTTTTCTGAATTAATTCTTTGAAATTTTCTGAATTACGAGGTGTACAACAATTTCAGAGTTGTTTGCTCGTCTTCACCTCCCACCCATGGACTCTCCTCCCCGGCTCACTGGCAGCAGCACGCCACACTTTCGCACCCGCCCGCGACGGCGCGGTCCCCACTTGCTTTCATTGGCTGCGTCTCAGAGTAGACGACGATGTCGCTCCCCTAGTATACCTCCTTATGCCGATCGCGATATATGTAGTACTCGAACGCCTTCCCCCCAAAAGAAGACTTGTAGTACTTGGACCGAGCGAGCCAAGACATACAAGGGCCTGGCAGTCGTGCGGGCATACGTCGCGGCGTGGTGGCCGATGGCGGCCCCACACTGCCTGCACACCACACGACGGACAGCACGCCGGGCCGATGCGGGGCGGGGCGGTCAGGGCACGATACTCGTGTTTGCATTTCCATTCCGAGTTGGCTTTATACAGGATTCGCAGTTCTCTCTACATAGTTTATTTTCGCTTGAACCCCTAGCTGTTTCGGCGCCTTTGCCCTGGAGTAGGGGGTTGGTGGGGCTGGGCTGGCTGGGCGGGGTCCCGACCGAGTCGAGCGAGACGAGACGGCAGGAACGGGGCGGGGCGGGACCATTTCCCTTCGATACGGCCGCGCTCCCCAATTTTAGCTTCCTGTCAAAGTTTGTTATTACATTCTCCCAGAGCAGCGGGCCGCCCCGCCCCGCCCCGCCCCGCCCGCTCGCGTTCGGGCGGCAGGAGAGCGCCTGCAGAACTATATAGTATGTGATGCAAGCACAACTTACCTCGAGAACAGGCTGCCCCGAGCACTCCCCCCGGGTCACTTCAGAAAAATCTCTGTACGGCCCCGCAAAACATCATTTGGAAAAAAAAAAAAAAACCAAGAAGAAAGATACCAAAAAAAAAAATCCAAAAAATCGAAAAAATTTAAACAAATTCAGAAATAGGGGTAGAAAATTTATCAAAAAGTGATAAAAATCAAAAGGAAAATCAAAACATAAAAATCACAAAAATCAAAAATATCATTTTACACATTTTGAATGAGTTATTCCCCCTCCCCCCCCCCCCCTTGCGGCGGGGCGGGGTGCGCGGGGCTTATGCAGCCCGACCGATGCAGTGTCACGCGCTGAGCGTGGCGGGCCGTGGCGGGGCGTGATCCGCCACGTGCCAGACCGCGCAGAGACCCAAAACTCGGCCGCCTGTCCTCCTGGCCCGCGGCCAGGACACATGACACATTCCGGAGCGGCGCGCGCCGTGACAAGGCAGGGAGGACTACCGGGGCGCGGCGGGGCGGGGCGGGGCGGGGCGGGGCGGGGCGGGGCGCACAATAATCACGGTATTCACACGAGTAGCGGGCCGGGTCGGGGTCAGCAGCCAGGCCTGCCGATCAGCTCCCCTCCCCTCTGCGCCACGCTCCGCTGAACACACTATTTTCTATCCGGCGGACGGACGTGTGAATGGCTGCTGCCGGCGGCGTCATGGGGCGGAGAGGTGCAGTGTGTGTGAGAGTGTGAGAGAAGGAGGATAGAGGGATAGAGAGAGATGCCACCGCTCCCGCCTGCCTCACACGCACTGACCCGTCTGCTCAAATACACTCGACGTGAATTAGTAAAGGAGGGCGCGGCGCGGCCGGGCGGCCGGGCGGCCGGGGGCGTGCGCACCCATCTCGCACCAAGCGCCGCACATACACTGCTGGCGACATTTTTCCGAGAGGGCAGTCACTTCCAATAATCATTATACGGCCCACAAAAAATCAATTAAATTTTTTTAACGTAAAAAATCGAGATAAAATCAATAAGAAAGATGAAGAAAAATCCGAAAACTCAAGGAAAAAAATAAGCAGAAAACTGAAAAGCATAATGATTAAAAAGCACGATAAAGGGGGAAAAGATCAGAATTGATCTTAAAGTTGCAGAAATTTTCCTTGAAAAATCAAAAGAAAAATCAATACAAAAGAAATCAACACCAAAAAAAATCAAAATCAAGAGTACAAATAATAAATAAATCATTGTTTACATTTTGTATGAGTGATCTTCCTCTTGCACTTCTCTTTCATATTCAGCCCCCCTCCTATATCCTCATACATGTCATATGTTTCTATCTACAGGAGTACGGACGAACGTTCACACCGTGTGTGTGTGTGTGGATTGGGCCGGGCCGGGCCGGGCAGGGCAGGGCAGACGGGCTGCTGATGGTCGATCAGAGCCACATCGATCAACCCAGGCGACATGTAGAGTGGCGTCCGTGGGGACCCCGTGGGGAGCGGGAGTCCCTGACAAACGACTTTTCGATTCCCGATCCTGTGCGAGCGGAGCGTGCGTCTTTGCTGACGCACCGCCACAGGCACGAATATCTTCAGAGATGAGGTTCATCCAAACTTTAAAACAAGCATTTCTCTCTTTCTTTCTTTTTTTTTTTTTTCACCCGTGTGTTTACTTATCCATGGTTTCCGAGTTATTGAAAACAATTCAGAAATCGTCATTGACCCATACATATTTCAAGAACAAGAAGAAGCCTGCAGTGGCCAGGGTAAGCCCCCCCCCCATACACACACACACACCAGAGGCTACCGCATTCCCCCGAGGGCGAGCATATACCGATTTTTGAAATTTGTCCGGTTTTTCGTAATTTTCCTTGATTTTGTCTCATTTTTTCTGATTTTTTATTTTTATTTTCCTGATGTTTAGTTGATATTTTAATGATTTTTACGATATGTTTTTTTTTCTAAATTTTTCTGACAATGTAATTATTTTGTATTAAGGTGTACTCTGATTTTTGTGAGTGAAGGGCCCCTCGGCCGCACCTCCCCGCAGCTCACCTGTAGCGCGACGTTGTAGGTGTAGAGCGAGCCGCCCGCGGCGTCGTCTACACCCTCGTCCAGCATGATCATGTCCAGGGGGAAGAATTGCTGCAACGAAAAAGAAAACATATTTGTATTTCACGAAAAATAAACGCAAAGAGAACGCCGAGAGAACGCTCCAGCCAGAGGCCCATGAGGTGGGCTGAGGGGGCTACCGCTGCCGTCAGCTGACGAATGGGTTGAAGTAGGTAGGGGGGGGGGGGAGGGAGTATGCCGTGCTGGAGCAAAGAGTATAGCCAACACCACCGACGAGGCGGCGATACCCCGCGCTCACGCGGAGTGCGGCGCGGCGTCGCTACCCCGCGCGCTGCCGGTAGAGGGCGCTTGGCGCCAGACTCTGAGGCGCGCTGTGTCCGCGCCAAAAAGGAGCCCACTCACTCACTCGCTCAGGTGCAGCCGCGGCGAGGAGGCAAGCACCCCGCCCGCCCCGCCCTCAGAGAGCCATTGCCATAATTCCTACACACAACATGCAATCTCACTCGACAACAACATTGTTGCTGGCTCTCGGGTGCCTGACCAAGCGCAACACAGGACCCCGCCCCCGCCGGCGGCCGGTCAAAGTGAACCGGGCCGACGGCCACATAAAAGTCACCAGTCTCTGTCTCACTCACTCACTCTCCGTTATTTACGTCGCCGCGGGAGCAACTCTCGCGCCACGCCCCGCACCACGCCGCCGTGGAGATGATTTGAAAGACCAACACGCGCCCCACTCCCGCTGATAGACAAGACAACCGACGCTAGAAACATTTACGCGCAGCAGACCGCGGGACGGGGGCGGGGCGGGGGCGGGGCAGGGGCGGGGCGGGGGCGGGGGCGGGGGGCAAATGGCTCATTTGCACCTCTCTGCGGGACGACTTGGCTTGGCGGGCTTGTCAGAGCGACATCAGCTGCCAACAGATAGTCGCGGCCGCCCCCCCAGACACAGGTAGGATGCTTCTTGCTCCCCGCCTGGCGCGGGGGCGGCGCGGGGGCGGCGCGGGGGCGGCGCGGGGGCGGCGCGGGGGCGGCGCGGGGCGGCGCGGGGGCGGCGCGGGGGCGGCGCGGGGGCGGCGCGGGGGCGGCGCCACTCTCCTCCCTTTCGACCTCCTTCTCATAGTCACACTCCCTTCTTTCCTCCTCTTCTTCGCAGGCACACGGCCACGACGACGGCGACACGGACGGCGACGCCTAGGAAAGCAATCTGGCTCCTTATGTCCCAATTTAATTTTCTAAGGGGCGGCGGAGCGGCAGCAGCCGGAGCGTCAAAGATGCCTGGCGGGCTTCCCACTATACTACTTCTCCTCTCCAGAGAGAGGGGCTGCTGGCGCGGGGCGCGCGGGGCGGGGGAGGGGGATCTTCTGCTAAACTTGAGCCGCGAGGAGCAGCAAGGCGGTGATGACGACGCAGCAGCACTGCTTGTGCTTGCCTGGTCTTCCCCAGGCCGCGAGCTCCGCCCCGCCCCGCCCCGCCCCGCCCCGCCCCGCCCCGCCCCGCCCCGCACCGCCCGGGCCGCGACCCGTATCGCCATGAAAAATAAACAAGGCCGTGGCACGGTGGTGGTTGTGTTGGTGGCTGACAAACTTTTCCTCAACTAAAAAAGAAGTCGGCCCGGCCCGGCCCGGCCACCTCGCAAGCGACGTCGTCGTTCGATGGGTGGCTGAGGCGGCGGCTGAGGTAGCTCTGACGCGGCTGAGGCGGCGGCAGCGACTAGGCGAGGCAGCGCTCGAGGTCAATGACTGAGGTACACGTTCTGACTGACGCCGCCGCTGCTGCGGGCTCTGGTGCTGGTCCGGTCCGCCGGCCCAAGTGCGTGCGAGAAGACGGAGTATAGGGCGCGATCTAGCGCATCATACCGCACAGCAGAGCTACCTTTACCGAGGGGGAAACAAGTCGAAATTTTGTAGTACAAAATTTTGTGAGTTTTCTTGAATTTTTGTAATTGGATTTCTCCGATTTTTTGCAAGAATCTTCCTTAAAACTTTGGTGATTTTTAAAAAAAATTTCCTAGATTTTTCTGATTTTTGTTGAGAATTTTCCTGAATTACGAGGTGTACAAAAATGTCAGAGTTGTTTCCGCCTCGTCCTTTACGCGACGCGCGCATATAATATATACCCTTTGAGACCGCTACTTTCATAAGCTCATGGCGGCGACGACGAGACCACACAGCAGCAGCAGCCTCGCAGCGCAATAACGCATTATATTGTGCACGGCAGACTATAAGCGGCTCCGGGCGGTCGGTACACACCCACCCAGAGTAGAGTAGAATAGAACTCGCCTGCGCCGCGCGCAGCGCGCCCTGCAGGCAGGCAAGCTGACGACACAGCTGTGAAGCGGGTCTGCCCAGCCCAAGGGGGCTACAACGCTAGATTTAAGTGTACAAATTGTCGTGAATTTTAGTAAATTTTTATAGAATTTTTATGCATGTCTGCTTGAATTTTACCAAAATTCTTGAGAGGTATTTTTTCGCCGAATTTCTTTGAATTTTGCAGAATTACAAAGTGTCAAAAAAATAAATAATTCAAAGTTGTTTTCTAACTTGGGCCAACCACACAACGGCCGAGGGGGTAGGCAAGCCCGCCAAACACGGCTGCAGGGCGGGTCAGTCTACCGCCCCGGGCGGCCTGCCGCGCCGCGCCGCCTCCCAAAGGAAGCCCCAGCAGCAGCAGCAGCAGCAGCAGCAGCAGCAGCAGCCAAGGAGCCTTCATTAGGCGGCTGCACTACCGTTTTCCTTTCAGTCATCTGCGACGGACGGACCGCGCGGTGCGCCTCGCGGGGGATCAGAGGAGGGGGGGGGGGGGGAGATGGGGAAGGGGGTAAAGGGGGCGGGCTGGGGGCGGGCCGGGGGTGGGCGGGCGCACCTGATTGGCAGTGCCGCGCAGAGCAGCAGAGGAGGAAAACGAGAGGAGACGCGCGGATCGCGCGGATATACCGCTATTTCATGTTCGGCACGCGGGCGGGGCGGGATGGGATCTGGGTTGGGTAGAGTTGTTCGCGGCGGCGGCAGGCTTCACTATACTCGTCTGATGGCGCGGTGAGGCGCGTAGGGGCACGAGGCGGGGCGGGGCGGGGCGGGGCGGGCCTTACTACGTCGTTGTAGCCGTAGTACAACACGGCATGCTAGCGCTGGCGGGCGGGGCGGGGCGGGGCGGGGCTGGGCTCGAGCAGGGGGATAAACAACTCTTAAATTTTGGTACAGTTCGTAATTCAGAATAATGCAGAAAAATTCAAGAAACTTCAGAAAAAAATGCAGGAAGTTTTAGGAAGTTTCAGAGAAGTTCATAGAAATTCATAGAAATTCGAAAAAAAAAATCCTTAAAATTTGCAAAAATTTTCAAAAATTTACAGAATAATTGGTACAATTCAAAATTTGCAAAATTTCAATAAAAATTCACAAAAAAAATTACAAAAAACCCTGACAAAAAACCCTGAAAATTCCGAAGAACTAACAAAATTTGAACACCAAAATTCAGAGTTGTTTCGCTCGTTCCTCGGCTCGGCTGGTGCGTAGCGGCAGGAGACGCGGCAGAGAGCCCCCCTGAAGGTGGCCCCCCCGCCGCAGCCGGGCCCCGGGGCCCCGCCGGGGCGGGCACTAGGGCGTAATGACCTCCTGGCCACTACCTCGGCACGTGAAGTGAGGCGCGCGGCGCGGCGTGGCGTGGCGCGGCGTGGCGCGGCGTGGCGTGGCGTGGCGTGGCATCGCCCTCACCGAGTCACCGCGAGCCACGCCGCGGGCCAACGCGGCCGCGCCACGGCGAGAAAGGAAAGGCGCGAGAAGAAGGAGGAGGAGGAGGAGGAGGAGGAGGAGGAGGATGTGGAAACAAGAGGCGCAGCACCACTCACCTGTGGATTGTGGAAGAACTCGTACTTGCGGTAGTCCTTCCGGAACACAAACCGGCGCTCCGAGTAGCGGCAGAAGGTCTGCATGTCGCGGTGCACGGACAGCACGTCCTCGTGGTCCTCCAGGCTGCGCTCTGCGGAAAAAAGAACAAAACCACGTGGAATAAATAACGAGGAAAAAAGGGTCAGCAAAGAGGCAACAAAGAGAGGGACGGAGAAAAAAAATTTCAGAGAGGAAAGAGTGCGAGGGACAAAATGAAATAAAAGAGCACACTGGAAGTTTTGCGCCCGTTCCCACGAGGACCACATACCCGCCCCGCCACGCCCCGCGCCGCCTCGCCTCGCAGCGTAGGCACGGGGCGCAATGCGGGGTGGGGCGAGGTGGCGACGGAATACAGACTGCACCTCGGCGCAGCACTGCGGCCAAACAGTCGTTCTCTCCCCCCCTCCCTCCCTCCTCCCGGGCCCCCCTTAACTCCACCCCTGCGACTAGACTACTATTCTGCTCGAGGGGAAACAACTCTGAATGTTGGTGTACACATTTTGTGAATTTTCGTGAATTTTTGCTTGAATATTACCTGAATTTTCTTAACTTATTTCTGAACTGCTTCGAATTTGTCTGAATTTTCTTTTAAAAAAAATTCTGAATTTTCCTGAACTTATCTAAATGACGAGGTGTACAAAAATTTCAGAGTTCTTCCCCCTCGATCCTGCTGTAATTCAAGAAAAGGCAGCAGACCGTCCACGGGGCGCAAGGCGCAAGGGACTAATGGACATCTATCGGCTTGAATTTTGAACTTAGACGAACGACGCAGATCGGCGCAAAGCAAAATGAAAATGCGTCAACACGCATAATTCTTTCTGCCCCAAAGTGCTCACTGAAATACATCGCGCGCGCGCAGACCCCTCGCGGCCGAGGCAAACTGCGAACGGAAACACACTCAACGGGGGAGTGGCGGGGCGGGGGGCGGGGGCGGCTGTGAGGGTAGGTGGGGTAGATGGGGGTAGGTGGGGTCAGGCGGGGGCAGGGGCGCGCGTCGCCCGTGCCCTCCCCAGTCTGCTGCAACCCCACGGGGCCAAACCCGGCCACGCCACAACATGCAGTCGCCCCGCCCCGCCTCACCCTGCCCTTCTCGCGACCCACCCATTCATTCTAAACGGCGGACGTACAACAACAAATTTAGCACCAGCTAACGCACCGCGCGCCACGCACCAAAGGGTTGTTGACACCCAGCACCAGAGCACAAGGTGACGACGGAAATTAATATTATTTTCTTTTAGTTGGTCACGAAAAGTTTTCATGTCTTTTCAAGTATAATCAAATCCAAAGGAAAAGTGAGTGACAAATTGCAGATAAGCCGACTTCAGACTGTCTTTTTTTCCGTTTTGGATTTCCCAAAGCCGCACGATGAAGGTAAATTTGGGCTGTTGAAGTGGGGACGGCAGCTGCCCCTCGAGTCCTTTTTCGGCCCCTGCAGATATCCAGCGCTCTAATCTCTCCGTCTCTCCCCCCCTCCTCTTCTCACACACAAAAGCAGGCAGTAGATGAACGAACGCGAACGCAAAAGCACAGTAGACAAGATGACTCGCAGCTTGTGTTGTACTGTGGCGGTGCGGGGCGGTGCGGGGCGGAACGCCGCGGCGTAGAGAATCGCTTTCATGCGCCACACAGAGACAAAAGATGAAGTGCTCTATGCAGCGGTATACTAGGGGCACGCCAGCACGCTGGGCGGCCAGGCCAGGCAGCACGGGCCCCGCTCAGGTGACGGGCGGGGCGGGGCGGGGCGGGGCGGGGCGGGGCGGGGCGGGGCGGGGCGAGCCGTGCGCTTGTCAGCTCATCTAGACAGGTGATACACCATGGTGGTGTAGTTAAACGGGCCATCATGGGCGCGACATACCACAGAACAACATCAAGCGGGGCGCGGCGCGGCGGGGCGGGGTGAGGTGGGGTGGGGCGGCCAGGGTCGCGATGAGCGTGGGAAACACTGAAGCGTCCCCCATCTCTCCCTCTCTCTCTCTCTCTTCCTCCCTCCCTCTCCTTCTCTCTCTCCTCTTCCTTTCACCTTTCTCCCTGACGCAGCAGCAGGTGCTGAAACACAAGCTGATACCACGCGGCGGCAAATAAACGAGAGACGGTGTGTGATCAGTGGCGCGTCGAGAACGCGTGCGGCACGCGGGGAGAGTGGCAGAGAGAGAGAGAGAAAGAGATGGGGGAGGGGGGGGGAGGGAAAAAGAGAGGACGGAGAGAAAGATGAGCCAAACAGGAAACCTGCCAGAGCTACGGCTAAAACAGTACACACACACAACCTATTCCAAACTTGACAAAATAATGATAAAAACCTGCAACGCGAAACTTATAAACACGGGAAAACAAAATGTCTCAGAATTAACAAATTTGCTTGACCTTGGGAGCAACAAAATTCGCGAATTTCAAACCCCAACATCCGTCCACAGGTTCCACAGCAAATTTCTGTGTAGCTAAAAGTTTCGCCACATAGCGAAAGGCTTGGCTTTTCAGCCCAATGTTTAATGGTAATATGAGCATGTTAGTTGTAAAACTTAAAATGTTAAGAATAAGTTTACAGCTAATGTTATTTAGGTGCTTTCCAACTAAACAGCTGACATTACCACAAAACATTTAGCTAAAGTGCAGGGCTAACTTTAAGCTAAACATAGGTCCGATTGTTAGCGATCCATGGAGCAATTTGTTTTCTCTCTCAATGAAGGCCCGTATACTGCGTAAATATACTGCTCCCTTTCCCATCCGCCCCCCCCCCCCCCAAATCTCAACGCACACTTCATTAGCAAAACACACTTCGCCAGCCGGTGGAACCTCGCGAGAAAACTCCGCATGCGAAGCGTATAGCCTCGCAAAAAACTAGAGCAGCTTGACCGCGGCGGGGCACGGCACGGTGCTGCATACAGCGCTGCGCTATAGGCTTATAACACGGCACCAGACCAGCGTATCCCCTTTCCGATCGACAACAAAACCGTAAGGCTTCCTATCACGGACGGTGACAGGCCCCCACTATGCCAGCCCCCTTCCACCCCTTCCCTCCCCCCCTCTCTCTCTCTCTCTTTTCCACTACTCTCTCGACATATCACTCGCCTCGCACATCACTTGCATACAACTTTGTCAACAACACCTTACGTAAGAGGAGGAGGCGGGCCGTGCCGGGCGCTATAGCAGCTCAAGCACACCACTCTGTTCAACCTGCGCTCAGCACGGCGGCGTGCCCCGCACACGCTTAGATGTATTTGTACAATTTTGTGCAATCGTTGGTGCAGAGTTAAACCTGCGTTTCGTTTCGCACAAATTTATGCACAAAACTGCATAACTTTGAACAAAATTATGCACTTAAATGTTTAAGTGCATGCACAAATATGTGCAAAAGATTTGATTGTTTCACTTCGTACAAACAAAAAAAAAAATAGAAATAAAGTTATACTAGTGTGCACAAGAAAACCAAGACTGTGAATGTCAGCACACGCGAACTGTACTAAGCAAACTTCTTCCATTTTCCATTCTCATTCGCACACTTGGGCCGAGACTTGGGCACGTAAAGCACTGGCTTGGTGGCATTACGTTAGAATATGTAAATTAGGATTTACGAAATGTTATAAATTTACGACAGACCATTCTGTGCTCTGAACCTCAAGGTCATGACTATACATCCACAAATCACTATCAATAAATCGGAGTTGTCCGGCCGGCCCCCCTGCCGCCGCGTTTCGCCCTGCGTAAGCGAACTCACGCACTCGCGACCTCCCCTCGGTCCGCGCACTCAGGGGGAATGGCCGACAGGCCGACCGAATACGGCGCCCGCCGCCCCACCCAGCCCAGCCGGCCGATATCTTTTTAGGGCCAAACAGAATGGCACACATTTGCATCGCGTAGGGCCCGGCCGGCGGCACCGCGCGCGGGCACTCGTGCCACCCGCCCCGCCCAACGGTCAGACGGGCGCGTTGCGGTGGGCGTGCTCTGGCGAACCGTTTACGGCGAGGGGCTCGGCCCAGAGGCCGGAATCCGTGCTCATTCGAGCCTCGTTCCAAGCGAGGCTGCAGCGCCGGCAGTGTGCGAGAGAGAGGGGACGAGTGAACCGAAGTCACCATGGAGATGAGCCGATTCGTGCCGAGTGCAGCCGAACATACGGGGCTCACTCGCAGCGCGAGGCTCGTTCGGCTGGCCGGTGGTCAGTGAGCAGCGCTCTGAGCAGCTCAGCCGAGACATGCATGAGCCGAGCGAGCCGGCGCTGGGCTGGGCCGGGGGAGTAGAGGAGGAGGAGGAGGCCGGGCGGGGGGCAGGGCGACACAAAAACACAGACAACAGCAGAAGCATAACAGCTGATTGATAGAGGCGGGCGGGCGCGGGCCGGGCCGGGCGGGGCAGAGTTAGAGTTTAGAAGTGCGTAAACTATTTCTATTTGGTTATTTGAAAGACGTGAGACTACGAATATGGCAGGTGTAGGTGGGGGCAGCCAGGCCCGCGCGCTCCCGTCGTCCCCCGTCCCCAGCCTCAGCCGGCAGGCCGCCGCCAGCGCCAGCCAGCAGGCAGGAAGGCGAGCTGCCAGCCAGCTGCCGGTCACCTGCCTCAGTCACCTCTCCCTTCTCCCTTCCACTTTTCGAGCGAGGCTCAATACACGGGCTCCAACTCCAATGGGAAGCTCTGGGCAGCCTTTGTTCTTGTTTTTGATGTTGTTGTGACGTAGGGCCCGCCCACGGCAGGAGGGCCAACAGGTAAACACCAAATGTATGAAAGGGTTGAGTACAGTGAAACCACACAAATTGCATTCACCAATGCAATATTAACTCACTTAAACTCCATATAAACAAAAACTAATCTTTGAAAGCAGTTATTGTGGACTATGTGAAAGTATATTTCTGTAAAAACTTGTGAAATTCGGTGTGTGGTGTTGGTGTACCTGGGCAGTGGCGCGTCCACCGAGTTCTCTGTACTTAGTTTAGTAACTAATTACAACATAATTATTATTATAATTTTTATTATTATTACTATTATTATTATAATGATTTTTTTCTGATTACCAGTAAGCTGGCAAAGACTTTCAGGTGCATTCAAATGACTTGGCATGGGAGGACAACAGAACTACTAAGCACTTTTTTATGTTTTTATTGACATCAAAGTGAGAAGATTAGAACAGATACATATCACAAATAAATCATACCACTTGAACTTCAAATTATAACACAGTAAAAAAGATTAAAGAGATTCCAGAGAGCCTTCTCACTATGTCAGCATCACTGGTCTAAAACAACCAGGGAGTTCCGTCACAGTCAATTTTGCAATGTTATAAGATTTAAAATTCAAATAGTCAATCGATAAATTCCATTCTTTTTACACTGCATTCAGCTCTTGATTATTTTCTTAAAGATGATGAGAATAAGCCAGCCATTCCTCATATTCATGAATTTTAAATGGAAACATGAAACTACTATAGGCCATTGCTCGAAGAATCTGACCAACTCATCACTGTCTCTCCAAAAGACCTACAAAGTAAAAAGGAGGAAAACTAAAATTAAGAAATAAAAACAATAACAATTGGTTTGTTATCGGTCATGTATTAATTATTATGTTTGTCTGCAAGAATCTCTACTTTTGACCAAAGCGACAAGTAGTTCATAACCTAAAACAGCACATAGACAAACCACCAAACTGTGACTCACCTTCTAGGTCGTTTCATTAGTTGGTATTATATTTTATGAGTGTGCAAAATAATTCTGCACTTGTTTCCCTACGTTTCGCCACTTATACCAAGAAAGAGGTGTCCAAAAAGCAACAGAAAATACTTTCACGAGGTGTTCGGCGCTCAAAGACGCAATGTCAACAAACCATGTAGGCCTACCACCGAGGGCTCGCAAAAAATTCTTCGTCCTCGAAAGCGTTTTTTTTTTGACATACAAGCGATACGGTCAAAATTTCAAGACGATGTGTTTTAGAGAGCTTCTAGCATACTGTAGTGAAGAAAATCTAGTTTTTCTTTAACATTTATTTTGTCTAGGCAGAGGTTCTGAGTGTGTCGTTGTTGGGTTGGCCCTCCTGACGTGGGCGGGCCCTACGTCACAACAACATCAAAAACAAGAACAAAGGCTGACCACGGCCTCCCATTTGAGTGGAACCCCGTGGCTCAATAGCTCGAGCGAGGCCCACTGAGCGGCGCCGACTGAGCGGCAGCGGAGTGAGCGGGCAGCGAGTGGGCGGGCAGCAGAGCCGAGTGAGCTGGAGCGAGCAGCAAACGAGCGCGGATTCCGGCCTCTGGCTCGGCCCCGGGCAGGGCCGGGCCGGGCAGGGCAGGGCAGGGCAGGGTCGGGCGCGCTGTCACGGGCCCCCCCTCCTGCTGATTAGCATGAGATGGCGAGGCCGCGAGCCCAGCAGACGCGAGGCGTAGCAGTGAGCTCGCTCGCTCGCCCTCGCGCGCCGCGCAGTCTCTCTGCTATGTGCTTGTAGATCGATGCACCACGTGTAAAAAACGTGAGTGAGTGAGTGAGTGCACCGCAGTACGTGATAACGCCGCGAGCAAACCGACCAAATGTCGGACACCTTTACACCGCGCCGCCGCGCTCCCGCGCAGTACCTACCGCATAACACTGTACAGTAACCCGGGTGGAAGGATCTCGATTTAGACTGTAGTTTAAACTGCACTACCCAAACTGTAGCTGTGAACTGCTATCTAAAACTCTGAACTAAACAATGTTTTTCTGCAAACACTAACTCATATCCTTTTCTGTAGTTGAAACTATACAATGACGGCAATTTTACTGGTTTTACATTTATAATGTTTGCTGCAGTTTGTGAAAGTAGTTGGAACTATAGTTGCATGTACAATCGTAGAAAGGATATTTTACTGTTTAGAAAATCATACTAGCTAGAGTCCTTGACTACGCATAAACACGACTAAAAAGCTAAAAAACACTACGTTTTGGAGTATACTATTGGCTTCAACTCGTATAAGCAGCTGCTTCTACACTTATATCGCAAAAGCACTCTTGTTATTTATAAGGAAAGATAGTAATTTATTTTGCAGTTAGTGAGTGTTAATATGTTTGCACTTATCAATCGACTCCATGTGACAAAGCACATGTTGTGTGTTCTCTAGAATTCTTGTTGTTCAATGTGAGGCGATGTTGTAGAGTTTACTTTTGTGGGGCAATCTTTCCTTCTAGCCTCAGTTGCAACTACAATGTCTTTGTACCTGATCCTGATCGGTGAGGTTTCACGTCCCGTAGGCACCCTACGTACGGGGATTGTACCCATCTCGAACTTGCCAAACAGCCAGGGGTTTTTCCATATTTCCACGTCACTGGGGCTGCCCCGGCCCGGCTACCCCTGTCCTTTGGTGCACACTGAGGGGCTGTGTAGTTTTTTGTACATAACTACGTAAGATTTCGTGCGTAGCTTATGTATGTATTTCAGCATACGTAACTATGTATAAAAAAGTCTGTAACTTATGAACAATTTGAAATACGTAGCTTATGTACAATATTTTTGAATTTCTTACATATTGTACGTGGCAATAGCGTTTACAGCTTTTGAACTCTTTGGCATTTTTACGTAGCTTGTATACATTTGTGTCCTTTCAGAGCACTTCCATTTCTTAATTGTACACAAGACAGATACCGCTCACGGAGGGCTACTTTCTCTTTTGTACATAACTATGTACTTTTTTTTACGTTAGGCTTATATGTTCATTTTTTCATACGTAGGTGTGTACAATTTTATGCGTAATTATGCACAATCCCAAATGTCCACAAGTTACGTAAAAAAAAAAAAGTACACAGCCCAGCAGTGTGTGGGGTCCTGCAGCAGTCAGGCTACTATCCAGGTACTCGACCGACATCCCCGGTTAAGAAATCACGAACAACCGAAGTTTAGATTTTTGGGGTATGAAACAAGGAGGCGGGGCCGAGAAAGGAACATGTTTAGTCAGAAAACAAACAAAGCTAAGAAACCCAACAGGAGCCACAGTTACATGGCAAACAAACTGGAGTTAAACTGTAGTTAGACCAGTAGGCCGGCTGGCTGAGACCCTTGGCATGACACCATGTTGCTGCGATACCAAGGTATGGTGTCCCAGTGGCTGAGTGGTCAGCATGACGGGCTACCAGCTCCGAGGTCCGGGGTTCAACTCCACCCATCAGCCGCTCAAACGTCATCATCAAAAGGTAAGTAAATATGCAACAATGAAGTAAAATGTGAAATAAAATACTGAGGCGGAAGGCGCTTGAGAAAAAAGAAAGAAGAGGAAGAATTTTTCTTTTTTAGAAAATTTGAACTCTACTTTATGAGCATATGACAATGGGGCTTATGCATAGTCCGAAAAAGAAACAATGTGCAACTGAACTAAGTTCGAACTATAAACTCAATCTAAAGACACACTGCATATGTAAACTATAGTTTAACTGCAAACGGTCCGAAATTGTTGCATTTTGACTATAGTCAAGTTGTAGTTTAACTTCAAAAATCTGCAAATAGTTTACACTTTTCTGCAGTTCAACTACTTTTCAACCGCACGTGATATTTTATAGTTTGACTATCATAACTTTGTAAAATTTAAGTGCATCTATGAGTAAGTATTATCTGTAACTGCAGTACATGTAAATTAAGGTCGAACTGCAACAAGAATTTCAGTCGGTTTATTGTTAGCTTTTACATTTCAAAGTGGAGATCCTTCCACCCGGGAAGGTACTGAATGTACTATCAGTGGGAGGGAAACTTGCTACGGTATAGTGCGCCGCGGTAGTGGCAGAGGGGGGCTGGGGGTGGGGGGGGGGGGAATCACTTCAAAAAAACATTGTACGGTCCAAAAAATCAGTGAAATTTTTAAAATAAAAACCAGAAAAAAGTTCCATAACAAAACGAAAAATCGAGAAAATATTAACAAAATAATGACCAAAAACATTAAAAAGGCAGAAACAAGAAGAATTAAAATGAAAAATTCTCGAAAAATGACATAAATTTTAAATATTCACTCCAATTTTTTTTAAAGTTAATAATAATAATTAAAAAAGCAACAAACATATCAAAAGTAAAAAAAATCAAATTGTACACATTTTGTATGAGTGACGCCCCCCCCCCCCCCTCCCGGTAGTCGTGCGGTAGTGGCCTCCCTCTGACCAGATGGCCAGCAGTAGTGTGATCACCACTTCCGATTGAGTCTCCATTCCATTAGTTGGGAAAAGCGGTTGCGCCGCAGCAGCTCGTCTCGTAAACCGTCGTGGCGCACCACTGGCGGGGCGGGGTGAGGCGGGGCGGGGCTGAGTATGGCGTGCCGGCAACTAGCCCCCGCCGCAAGAAGAGAGGGGCCCCGCCCCGCCCCGCCCCGCCCCGCCCCGCCCCGCCGCGCCCCGCACCACTCGATTCGAATTTAATTTCGGGCTCTCACATGGAGCCGGGCCCGGGCCGCGGGCGGAACCAAAAGCCCGCTGCATTTTTATTGAGCCACTTAGCCTCACGCGAAAAGCCACTCCGCGCGCGAGAGAGAGAAGCCGGCCGGGAGCGGGTGGTGGAGCGCGGAGCAGCAGGCTCTACGCCACACCGCCATCTGCGCGCGCGGGAATTTTCGAAATCAAAGTAAACCAGAACATATTGAAGGAGTCCCCCAAAGGGAGTTTCCTCGCGGGAGTTGTGACCCAGAGAAAAATCGGAATGAAAGACAGACAACACTGCAAACCCTGGAATCCAATTTCTCACCCAAAATGGGAGAGGACACTTTTCCATACTAAATTAGAGTGAGAATTTTTAACCTCACTCTTTTTGAGCGAGATTTTTCTGAGCCTCGCTCTATTTGAGTAAGGATTTTTTAACCTTACTTAATTTGAGCACGAATTCTCACTTTATTTGGGCGAGGTCTCAAAATTCTTTCTCAAAAAGGGTGAGGAAAAAAATTCTTACTCTCCAGAGAGTAATAAAATTGCCCTCAAATTCTCACTCGTATGGGGGCGAGAATTAGGATTCGTAGATTTTCAGTGAAGTGTTTCCCTGTTTCCTGCTAATAGTCGAATAGAGGTGCCAATAACTGCGGAAAATTCAAGTAAAACTAATATAAATCGAGCTTTGCTATATCTTTTCCTCCGACTGGGGTGTCGCTCTGGCGGTGGGAACCCCGCAGGTCATGTTGCCACCCCCGCAGCGTCGCTCCCCCTCTCCCCCATCCAGCTTTACCGGTCTAGTCTCTCTCCTCACACCAACGGCTGTGGTAAGTGACGCAAATGGCAATCAGACCGGCGCTGCGCGGCGCTACGCTGCGCGGGGGACGCAGAGTGCGAGTGGAGCTTCGCCCCGCCCCGCCCCGCCCCACCACGCCCCACGGAACAGCCCCCCAGCCGAGCACTTTCAATGATTCAGCTGATGCAAGGCCTCAAAGGTTTCTTGTTGATCCTGTATAAGGCATACGAGAAGTATATAGAGCTTTTCTACACAGGGGCAAAAAAAGAACAAAGCTGTGTGTCCTAATAATGCCTTTAAAAGGAGAGGTGCTAAATTTTAGTAGTGACTTCAGAATGGCATACGATGATTGTATCTTAAGGACACTAAAATTAAGCACCTTTCGGGCACATTTGTGCCAGTGAAGGGGTGTTATTTATTTAGTGCCTTTGTAAATTAAGGCACTAGGAGCACCTGTAAGAGGGCCTTTCTGTTCTACCTTCTTTAATCCAGTGCACTATACGTAGATAGGAAGACTATAATCATCTGAACTTTAAAGTTAAAGTTGTCCCTGCCCCTTTTCTTTTCTCTAATTTTTTCCTCTCTCTGAACTATGTTGGTTGGCATAGCCGTCCGCCGTGGGCCAAGGGGGTTGATGCCGCGGCAAAGTATAGCGTCCCTCGCTAATTACCCGGTGTTGTGCAAGTAGCCCCTCCTCCTCCTCTCCCCCTCAGACTGTACTCGTCTCCTCCAGACGCCCTCCTCTCAGGCTCATCGCGGTGGTGGTCTAGGCGTTGGAGGTGTTCAAGAGCTGGTCGTCTGGAGAGAGGGAGGGGGACACTACTGAGGGAAGGGCGCCTGCCTGCATCACGGCGACCATCTAGCAGCCGCGTCTCGTCTCATCTTGAAAGATGTGACTGCGGGTGGCAAGCGAGCGGGAGGGGAGATGCGTGCGGAGCGCCATGGGAGGGCTGGCTCACTGCGAAAAGTCTTTGAACGGCCTCACAAAAAATCATTTAAAAAAATGAAATCAAGAATAAAAAGTACAAAACTGCAGAAAAATCCGAGAAATCGTTATAGTAATATAAAAATAATATAAAAGTAATATAAACAAAGAAAACGAAATAAATATAGAAAATAGGCAGAAATAGGGAGGTAAAGATCAAAATTTATCAAAATAGGATATTTTTCTTAAAAAATCAAAAGGGAAAAAAACAGATAAAACAGGAAAAAAATCATTGCACACATTTAGAATGAGTGATTTCCCCTTCCCTCGCGGCCCACCCCCCACCCACAACAAACCCTCCCGTACACACGCGAGGGCTGCTGTCATTCTTATTTTATTCATTCACGTACGGTACACCCTACTGCTGCTGCAGCTGTGGGAACCATGCGCACAGCACTAACGCGCCCCCAGGATGGCGGCTCCACGCACGCACGCACACACACACCGAGTTAATGATCAATCGCCATCCTTTTATTGTTATTGCGACCATCACTTCAGGGCCGGACGGCGAAGAGAGAGAGAGAGGGGGGGGGGCTAGCACCGTAAAGCGCTTCCCGTGCAGAGCGCGAAACGAATAAGGGTGGCCGCGGCGCGGCGCACTCTCGATGCTTTCAAAAGTGGAGTACCCAAGGGACTCCATGCATGTGCCGGGCCGGGGCGCAGAAACGCAGTTGCAATGCAATGCCAATAAGGTTCATATCATTTCTTTCTATCCTCGCAAGAGGTGCTTATGCGAACTGAGAAGGTGTCTGTCCGTACATGGCCGTCCAAGGTCTGCAACTTGGTGCAGGAAAAAGAAAGATAAAAATTCTAACGCTAACGCGTTAAACGGCCCCCTAGGTTTTAAAACTAGCCACAGAATGAGAAAGAATTTAAGTCAGAACTATTTGCGAGAATCACATCACGAATTTAATGATTTTATCCGCTAAACAGAAGTCCCAAAAATTGAGCTATTATTTTTTTTTCCTTCTTTTTTGGTTAAGTAACTGAATATACCACGGTCCTCATTCCTCCCCTGCGCGCCACGCAGAGGGGCAGAGGGGCCGAGCGCCCGAGCACCCGAGCCTGCGACAATGCCGATTCGGCTTGGCTCGCTGGCACTCCTGGCCGCACGGCAAACGTAGGCACGTAGGCTAGACAATCCGCAGCCAGCTGGGGGAAGCGCCGCCGCCGCCTTCGACAGAACGGAGCGCGTTTTTTGGTGTGAGTGCCCAGTCCTATCGTTTCTAGGTTCTAGGCTGGGACCTTTACTCAACAAAAGAAGGCCGGTGGCCGGGCAGGGGGAGGCGCCGCCGCCTCCGACAGAACGAGGCGCGTTTGAGGTGTGAGTGCCCAGTCCTGTCGCTTTCATGGCTCTAGGCTGGGACCTCCACTAACGCACCAGCGACTATTTATTTTAGCCGAACAATATGTTAGACAGCCGAAATAAATGTGAAAGAGGCAGTTTCAGACATGCGGAAATCGTTTCCCAAAGTTAAAGGAGTATAGGTAAAAAATTGGATTCGTAAAATTATTTACGTAAATATACACCATTTCAAGAGTTGTGTTCACCAGATTGAATTCAAACTTACCAAAACGTTTTCTGCTGGTGCAGAAACAATATTTACGGATTCAGTTCGACTTGTCAACGTTTTGATAACTTTATCCAATGATTTAAAGTCGTGAGGTGAGAGCCTCAGCCCCCGGCCGTGGCGGACATGGTTGGAGAGGGCCGGCGCGGGGCCGGCGACACGGCGCCACACGGCGTCCCACCTCAAACCAACTTAAAATATATTTGGCAAGCTTTTAATTTGGTGACGACGCTAAGTTATGTTGCAGGCCTTTAGCACACACAGTTATGGAAGCCACTACACATTCACAAGGAACACAGAGGCAGACACAAAGGCAAATTGCGAATTTTATCCGTCTCACATTTCCAACACAAACATGGCGCCGGGCGGGCCAGCTGTCAACAACGCGCTTGGTAACCACTAAATCGAACCACTAGGCAAGAATTAAAGGGTTCTAGTTTCACATTTGCCACACACTTACCGTTAAATGAAATAGAAATTTAAAATATTAGGTCAAATCTCTCAGTGAGAGCACAAATCGTGAATTTTATCCGCATCACATTTCCAACACAAATATGGCGCCGAGCGGGCCAGCTATAAACAACGCCGCCTTGGTGTCCACTCAAACCAACTCAAAATATATTTTGTTAGTTTTAGATTTAGTAACGACGTAAAATGATGTTGCAGGCCTTTAGCAAACAACTGTCAAAGCCTCCAAGCATTAATACGGAACACAAGGGTAGACTTATTTGTATCTTTTACTGAAAACATGAGCTGAGGACTCACTCTGAGGTTGGCGGTATTGTCACAAGCCCCGCCCACTCTCGATTTTGGCTCGGCACAGGGTGCTCGGCTCGCAATTACCATAGAAACTAAGGATGCAAATTCATTTCATGCAAAAACGTATTGACAGCTTGACATCAGACCTATCTCAAAAAATTTCTAATTTTTCGTAGTATTTTTCATTGTAATTTGGTGTGAATCGGCACGACAGGATCGGCTGCGCCCATAAGGGGCCATCGTCAAGAATAAAAAAATAAAAAACTCACGGGCGTGAGCAATAGGCACCCCTAACGGGGGCCTAAAAACCAGAGAGAGAGAGAGGCCTTTCGTAGGGCGTACTGGGTGCAAAAGAAAAAGAAAAAAACCGCTGCGCGGTAACCGTCCCGGTACTTGGAGCGTTCTGAGTGTGTTACGGGGCGGAGCGGACGTAACCCAACCCACTATGAGGGACAAACACCTTTATAGCCTCTCTGTACATTCCCCATCACCCTTCACTACGAAACGAAGGTGAGAGGGAGAGTTTAGTTTAGTTTAAAATGGGATTTAGTGAAAGGATAAAATTTACAAATGGGACCAAAAAGGGGAAGAGAGAGAGAGAGAGAGAGAGAGAGAGAGAGAGAGAGAGAGAGAGAGAGAGAGAGAGAGAGAGAGAGAGAGAGAGAGATCTATATTTCTTACCGAGGCCCAGCTCCGGCCAGTGCTCGAACAAAGTCCAATGCACGTCCTTGGCGACGCGGTTCTTGACGGCGAGCACGGAGCACAGGTCAGCCGCACGCAGGTTGCGCTCCACGAGCACGGACTGGGCGGCGTGCGGGGAGCCATCGTCGTTGAAGAACAGCAGCTCCTCCTGGACACAAAAGTACCCGTCAGGACGGCGAACGACAAAGCACAGCGTCAGATCAGACGTTGAGTTGGAGGGGCGCAATCATACAAAATGTGTAGAATACAAATTTTTTTTAACTGTTTATATTGATTAATTTTTTAAGCGGTCTCAGCACCGCTTCTAGCGCTACGTCGGCTGGGGCGGGGAGCGTGTCGTCGTCATCGTCGACCGTCGTCGTTCGGGATGGCTTCGGGCATGGTCGTCCTTTCGGGATGGTCGTCGTTCGGGATATGGTCGTCACTGTGACGTCACGCCTCCCCCCTCCACGCTCTGTCCCCACTCGTCTAGTCTGTTCGTGTTCGTTGCTCGGCCCGGCTCGGCCCGACCCGGCTCCCCCCGGCCCGGCTTGGCTCCGGGTAAAAAAATGTCAGGAACCACAAAATATCAGGTCTGATATGTAGGTTTTGAAGTTGTATCGAGATTATGTGACGCATAAACTAATGTGGTCTGTCCGATGTCAGCTAGTTTTTGTACAATGAGGACCTTGCCCCGAATGGCGGAGCGTAGTGGGAACCATAACAAAGCACCATAACCCATAATGTAACTAGTTTAAATCTAGTTTTATATTCAATTCTAGCATAACTCTGTTAAAAAAATGGTGTGTATTAGGGCTGCACATACATTCGGATCATTTTAAATTACAAAATATCAGGTCTGATATGTAGGTTTTGAAGTTGTATTGAGATTATGTGAAGCATAAACTAATGTGGTCTGTCCGATGTCAGCTAGTTTTTGTACAATACTGGGCCCATCACTATCACTCATTTGTAGTAATTTTATTTCATCTCCCTATCTCTTAAATAATAAAGAACCTTGTTTAGAATACACAAGTTTGGGTGCAGGCAGCAGAATTAGTGAAACTGATATCATTTGATAGGTATCATTTATTATACACTTGGTGACGGCAAACCGTGGATTTAATATATATCATATACTCTTACCGAAACTATTGATGCTGCTGTACTCAGATGTTTTATAAATCCTGAGGGTAATATAGAGAACCATTTTAAAACGAAAAATGTCAGGAACTACAAAATATCAGGTCTGATATGTAGGTTTTGAAGTTGTATTGAGATTATGTGAAGCATAAACTAATGTGGTCTGTCCGATGTCAGCTAGTTTTTGTACAATACTGGGCCCATCACTATCACTCATTTGTAGTAATTTTATTTCATCTCCCTATCTCTTAAATAATAAAGAACCTTGTTTAGAATACACAAGTTTGGGTGCAGGCAGCAGAATTAGTGAAACTGATATCATTTGATAGGTATCATTTATTATACACTTGGTGACGGCAAACCGTGGATTTAATATATATCATATACTCTTACCGAAACTATTGATGCTGCTGTACTCAGATGTTTTATAAATCCTAAGGGTAATATAGAGAACTATTTTAATTTCTTCTCCGTATTCTAAATAAAAAAGTACCTTCGTTTTAAACACAGAAGTTTGGGTGCAAGCTGCAAATTGATATCATTTGATAGGTATTACTTATTATACACTTGGTGACGGCAAACCGTGGATTTAATATATATCATATATTCTCACCGAAACTATTGATGCTGCTGTACTCAGATGTTTTATAAATCCTGAGGGTAATATAGAGAACCATTTTTAGCAATATTAAAGGACTGAAAGATTCAAATTGAAATTTCATTCAGATCATGTGAAGCATGGAATACAGTGTTCGGTCGAATGTCAGCTAGTGTGTTTTGTATAATATTGGTCCGATTACTGATTTGATGCAAATTTATTTCTTCTCCGTATTCTAAATAATAAAGTACCTTTGTTTTAAATACACAAATTTGGGTGCATGCTGCAGAATTACTTAAGTTGATATCTTTTGATAGGTATTATTTATTACACACATGGTGACGGCAAACCGTGGATTTAATATATATCATATATTCTCACTGAAACTATTGATGCTGCTGTACTGAGATATTTTATAAATCCTAGGAGTAATATAGAGAACCTTTTTTAGCAAAATATTGTAAATTATTATCAGGCTTGTAAAGGAAAAAATCATTTAAAGAAAAATGTTCTAATTTTCAATGGAACGTTTACTATTACACTGCATAATTTAGTTTCAACTAGGAAAATGGTAGAGATGACTCCAGCTGTATTTATTCTTACAGGGAAAGCCGTCAAAAAGACACTACGCAGCTCAAGTAACTTTAAATTTTATTTACAGAAATCCAGATTACTCAAAAGTCACACTCAAAACGGACAATTTTCAAAAAAAATTACGTCTGCTAAATGGGGAAAACTTTTTACATAATTAGAATTTGTAACGTTGTACAACCTACTTTGACTGACGTTAGTTTAACTGTTAAACTAAACTTTGGCAGTCTCAAGTATGGAACCACAATTTACACCCACTAGAATAACGTATGTGAATATATTTGTCGTAAACCTTTTCGTTGGTTCATTTTAAGGATTCTGAGACCGCTTCGATACATTTTGATGTATAGGAATGTTTTTTCTTTCTCTTTCTTTTGATTTTTCAAGGTAAATTTGTCTGATTCTTTAAAAAATTTAAGTGTTTCTTTTTCCCGATTTTTTTTTCTATTTTTTTCTTGTATATGTCTTTTTGATTTTTTTCAATCTTTTAAAATGATATTTTAGGGGCCATACAATGATTTTACGAAGTAATTCCCCCTCGTCGGACGCCACAAAGGGGCGGTTTTAAGGGGGCAAAGCTGGGCACCAAAGCTTTACTTTGTCTCTTATACATGTACGCGCGTTCTGCTGCCTTCAAAAACTCAAAATACACTCAGGCAATCTGGTTCAGGTCCCGTCGAGCTAGCACTCGACATTGTATTCTTTTGTTCCTCTTCCATTTTACACCAACCGCTCCGTGCAATCACCGCGCACTGTATACACTCTTGAATTTATTGCGTCGTATAATCAAGGTTTCCGTGAAGATATTAACTCTGCGGAGGGCCTTTTAATGCGCCGCCAGAGATAAGAGAAAAAGAGAGAATGAATAAAGTGAAGACTGTAACTTGGGCCAGCAGACATAAAAAGAGGAAAACTCGGCTACAGTCTGCGCGAGCGTAAAGTAGACGTGTGTGTGTGTGTGTGTGTGTGTGTGTGTGTGTGTGTGTGTGTGTGTGTGTGTGTGTGTGTGTGAGAGAGAGAGAGAGAGAGAGAGAGAGAGAGAGAGAGAGAGAGAGAGAGAGAGGGGGTGTATTCTATACACAAGAGAGAAAACAAACTGCTCTCATAGAACGGCTGCACTCGTTTTCTTGAAAAAGCCCACTGCAAATCGAGGAGTCTCGTAAAAGAAATTCTGGGGGAGCGACAATTTGACCTCGATTTCGTCGCTCCTCCACGGGCGACGTTCAGTAACATCGCTCGTTTAGAGTCGTTTTGAGACATTTTCGGTCGCAAATAAGGCTCAAATTGAGTCGTTTTCGTAAATTATGCTTCATTGAAACGATGAAGACTTGCGTCACTCTCTTTGGGCGAGGAAAGTGACTCAAACTTTTACAATGCCGCAGTACGCTTTTTCTGCCTTGATTGCTGCATCACTTTTGGTTTTACGCTAACAGTAACATCTGTCATTTCCGAACCATTTCGTAAAGGGTCACTGCGTAACTGCAGGATCATTATCACTGCTGGCGATATCGAACACAAATAAGTTCCTCGTCGCTCTGGGTGCCGCGGTAGCCTTATACAGCTGGGGCTGGACTGGGCAGGGCGGGGCGGGGTGGGGCAGGGCGGGAAGGGCGCGGCCCGATAGCCAAACTATGATAAGAGGCACGCGCCGCAGATAAGGCGGTCCGATCAGCCAGCCAGGCCGCAGCCTTCGCGCGGCGCAGCACCCGTGTCAGTCGGTCAGTCATCCAGCGACTGACAGGGCAGTCAGCAGCCCGGCCCGTCACTCTGACCGGAGCCGGAAGGGGGCGCGCCGCCCAGCCGACTGATTCAGAAGATCGCTCTCGTACCTCCGTCCTTGTCGCACTCATGAGGCCCTGCCACCCCCAACATGGGGCACCGCCACAGGTGCGACAAGGACGGAGGCACGAGAGCGATCTTCGGAATCGCTCGGCAGCGAGCAGGCAATAAACAACTCCGCGCCCGCAGCACAGAACAACTTTCGCGGGCGCGACAAATAGGCTGCGATATAAAGCGATAAAGAAACCCGACGGAACTCCGTTAAAAAGAGAGCGCGCGGTGCGGGGCGGGGCGTGGCGAGGCGTGGCGAGGCGTGGCGGGGCGTGGCGGGGCGTGGCGGGTGCTGCCGGCTCCCACGCGGTCGCTGCCTGCGAGGTAGGCCGCCCCGCCGAGCACCCCTGCCGCGCGGGAGAGCCTAGCTCGAGGGGTCCTTCACTGTAAATCCAAGCGTACACCGATTTTTCTTTTTTTTTTTTTCGTGGTCTCCTTGATTTCTACTGATTTGTTCTAAATTTTCTTGTTTTTCTTTGTCTCTTCCTTTTTTCCTGTTTTTTTTCAGACTGACTTTTTTTTCAATTTCTGACTTTTTCCTGTATTTTTGTACTGATTTTTTCCCCGGATTTTTTAAATGATTTTACTTTAGAGTGTGCACTAATGTTTTTGAGAGGACCCCTCGGCCTGCTACCTCACAGCGCCCCGCCCGCACTCCAACCGTCTCCTCCACTGCCTCATTCATTAGGACAGATAACGGAAATCAAATCAAACGCAGCTCTTCATGGAAAGATGACAGAAGAGGGCGCGTAGTCGATGCCTCACAAATTAAAAGCAAGAAAGATTACATTCTATTTTTACAGTAAAGCTACTGTGAACCCTGAACTCAGCGGGCTAGAACGCGCAGTGAAAATTTCCTTGTACTACAAAAGTTTTTTCTTTGTATTATAAAGATTTCTACTTTGCACTATAACGAAAATGGGGCTTTGTATGACGGTTGCACAGAATTCTTTGTAATACTATAATTTTCTTAGTAAGAATAACTTAAGAGAGAGAGAATAATGACTCACCTGCTTCTCGGTGCTGCTGTCCTTGTCCACCTCCTCGGCGACGAGGGGCTCGTAGCGGGGCTCGTAGTGGCCCAGGGCGCCGGCCAGCGAGGCGAGTCCCACCGTCACTCCCGCCTCCATGCAGGCGCACTTGAGCTTGTGCAGCCCGCCGCCAGCCACGCAGCCTGCGACACACCACAGGGGAGACACAATTCAAACGCCTGCTTTTTTTTCCTTCGTTTTTTTATGTTTTGTGGATTTTTATGAGGTTTTGTGGCGCTTTTTTTTGTGCAATTCTTGCCTAAAATTTTCTTAATTTTGGTGAATTTTCCTGATTTTCAGGATTTCTTCTGTATTAGCTGACTTTTTTTCCGAATAACGAGGTGAACATAAATTGCAGAGTTGTTTCGCCCTCATGAGTAACTCATCTTAAGCAGAAGAGTTCTTTCAACGATCGTCGCACGCACATGCCACACCTCTTGCGAGAACACAAGAAATCAAAAAAGAATTCTATTATTCGAAAAGAAAAACAAATCTGAATAGTAACATTTTTACGTTAAAAACATGGTCCTTGTAATATAGAGCTTTCAATTTGGTCCCGCCTTTCACTGATTCGCCCCCATTCATTCATCAGCTCATAACATTCCTGCTGCATTCATTCGTCCATTTTCATTACAATGGCAGCATGCACATGTTGCTCCACCCCCCCCCCCCCCCCCACCTGACAGAGCGACTCAATCAATCCGCGGCACGCACGCAGCGCTCATACCACTACCGTCACACGCCGCACTTCCCTACGCGCAGTGCGGCCGAAGTACTCGTAAACAACTCATCCGTCATTACGACCGAAATTGCGACGCCATCTCGAAAAACACGGCGGCGCTCTGTTGGCGTGTGTGTGTGTGTGTGTGTGTGTGTGTGTGTGTGTGTGTGTGTGTGTGCACGCGCGCGCGTGCTCGGCACATGATGTGCAGCACCACGCTGTCCTCTCACAGCAGGGAAGTCGCGAGCTAAAAACACCAGAGTGAGTTGGCTGGTTTTCACTTTTGCAGCTGAACTTTTGGTCCGCGCGCTGCAGCGGCTGCAGCGGCAACAGCAGCCGCAGCCACCGAGCAGAGGTCCTTCACTATAAATTCAAGCGTACACCGAACTTTCTAATTTTTCTCGTTTTTCGTGGTTTTCCTTGGTTTTTACTAGTATTTTCTTGATTTTTTCTGATTTTTTACTGATTTTATTCAGGGTGCACACTGATTTTTTAAAATGAAGGAACCCACGGCAGCCACCCAGTCCCTTGTTCAAAACTGGCAGCGTCAGCAATAGGCAAGGTATCATACCGATACCACTCAGTGAAATGAGGTTTATTTCGAGTGTGAAACACACACACACACACATAGAGTAACTACTACAAAGTGTGTTGGGTGGAACACACGCAACTAGAACTGCCAAAAATATACTACTGCGCGTCCAAAGTCACGGTGTGCTTGACCGCAGAAGCAGAGAGCGAGAGAGAGCGAGAGAGAGCGAGAGAGAGAGAGAGAGAGAGAGAGAGAGAGAGAGAGAGAGAAGGAGACGAGTGAGTACGAGAGAGAGGAGGAGGAGAAACGTGTGTCGTCAGGGGTCGGGGTCACCGCCTGGTCCAGCAGGCTGCCCGAAATAAACCTCATAACGCAAACATGTCCTGCAGGACCGCATCAGCAATGTGTTGTGTCCTCCGCACAGCGCACACATCATGTGCTCTTCGGGTCGTAAAAACAATAAAAAAAGTAGAAAGAAAAAAAAACAAAGAAAAGACAATTGCAAACAAAAATAGACGACTGTTGGAATTTTTTTTCGTCTTTCACGAACCGGAAGAGAGCGAGGGCCGTTAGGCTTGCAGGAGAGGAAGAAGGGGTCCCTGCAAATATCGGACCCAAAGGAAGCGGGAAGTGGCCAGATTCGCGAGGTCGGATGGGGTGGAGAGGAGGGAAGAGGGGGGGGGGGTCGTGTCGTGGGCGAGCGGGCCGGGCCGGGGGGGCCTCCCGCGAGCGGATAACGGAAGGAGAAAGGAGGATTTTGAGGGGTAGCTCTGGAGTGACGTCAACACGCGTCAGCGAGGGGATCCCGGTGCAGACCGTGGGGGTAAGAGTAGGGGTGGGGGTAAGGAGGGGGGGGGGACCCCACTGCGTAGGAAGGGGGTTGCGCACGCACAGAGCAAACAAATCATTTCCTGGGCCAACAACAACAACAGCCCAGCGGCGGCGGAGGCCGGTGGCCGCGCCGCGTCTCTCTCTGGAAAACCCAAGAGTGGGGGTACATGCCGCACACCAGCAGGTGTGTGAGTTTTCATTCACGCACTTGTGCTTTGACCCATTTTTCCAAAAAACTTTTTGGCCCAATTTCCTGACATTTTCCTGATTTTGCTGAAAACTTTTCAAAAACCTGACATTTTTTCTGATTTTCTTGACTTATGGCGCAACTCTGCACTGTAAAGTTCTTACGAAGAAAATTCTTCGCAGCGTTGCGAAGAATTTGGCTGCTTCGTAAGGCTTCGCAATACGAAGTATTTTCTTCGCAAGACCGGCCTTGCGAAGAAATTTCTTCGCACACTACGAAGCAAATGATTCGCACTACAAAGCAGCCAAATCCCTCGTAGCTTACGAACGATTTTCTTCGTAATGCGAAGCATTTCTTTGCAACGTTTTAAAATTGTGATTTTACCAAGCAAGCGAAACTCCGACCACCTGCCTTACTTCACCAGAGAGTTTAGCAGCGTGCAGCCTGCAAGCCGCCGGCGGGCTGGGCTGCACGCCGCCGGCCTGCAGGTGGTCAGCGGGGACCTCACCTCACGACCTAACCCCCTCGGCTGGGCAAGGAGAAGCAGGGGGGAGAGGGGGGGGGCAGTCTATTGCCTCGTGCCGATGCACGCTACTGCACGCGCACTACACGCCGACACAGGACAGGATCACAAGATTGATGATGCGAGTATACACACTCTCAGTTCCGGGAGAAAATAAAGGCCTTCTCCTCCTCCTCCTCCTATGAATCGGGAACGTCGTGTGCGGCACGGTGGTGGTCTGCATCCACATACTGTCACGCACGCGCGCACTCACACACTCACACACACACTCACACACACAGAGCCCCCTGCCCACGACGGCCCAGGCGGTATGGTCGATGGCGAGTTTTGTGGCTCTTGACACGGATTGATCGCGGCAGCAGCAACAGCACAGCGCAGCGCCGCACAACAGCAGGGGCCTATAGCACCGCCTGCCTGCCTGCCTGCCTGCCTGGGCCCCGTTACACCCAGGGAGATCAGCCAATGAGTACAAATAAGGAAGGAAAACAAATTAGTCGCTCATTTGGGGAAGGGTTGGGCGGAGGGGGGCGCAGCCGTGGGGAAGCCGAAGGGTCCGTCGCTAAAAAAATAATAAAAAAAAAAATCAACGTAAATCCTAAAACAAAATCAGTAAAAAAAATCAAGAAAAAAATTAAATAAAAAGTAAGGCAAAATCAGAAAAAAACATAATTACAAACATTACGTAGCGATCAAGGAAAATCACGAAAAAACAGAAATTAACAAAATCGGTGTACGCTTGAAGTTATAGTGAAGGACCCCTCGGGAGCGGCCCTACCCGCACAGCACAGCCCTGCCCAGCCCCCGCTAACTCGGTCACGGGGGCAGCTCAGCCCAGCCCAACTGGCGCCACCACCAGCCCAAGGTTGTACACGCCGCCGTCTGACACTGACTGCGCTGACGAGCTGAGACCGCCCCGCCGCCCCGCTCCGCCACTCCACAACACGGTGGCCAAAGGGTTAATTATTTAACGCAAAGTGTCCACTCGCGCTGGCACCAGTGCCACCTCGTGCTATGGCTAACCGCGCCTGCCCGTTCAGCTTGGGGCCCCCCGGAGGGAAGGGGGAAGGCTGAGGGGGGAGGGGGCAGGTAGGGGCCTCCGGTGATGGACGGCTGCTTCGCGCCTAGGCCGCCCCCGCCCCCCCCCCCTTCCCCCCATTTCAGAGCGAGGCGCCAGGCGCCTGCCTGCTAGGCAGTTCCGCACTCTGCATCAATCAACCTGCCTGCAGAGCCGTGCTACGGGCCGGGCTAACCTGCAAGAAAGACAGACACACACACACAGACACAAACACACACGCACACACACACGCACCTTTTTGTCACCTCTTCAGAGGGTGCGGCGACGGCGCGAAGGGAAAATGAACTTCCGGTACCAAGTGTCCACCAGAGTGTACACACCTCACGTGCCGTTATATCCCTTCCGTTTCCAGTTCCGGGCGGGGCGGGGGGTTGTTGCCCAGTGACGTCAGCCCGGCCAGCAAAAGACAAGGGCCTGACGCAGGGCCGGGCAGGGCAGGGGCCACTCATGTGCCCGGCGCCGTCGCCCACCCTATAGGGCTACCCCGCCCAGCACGGCCGGCCCTTCAGACCCATTAATTATCGAGCACGGGCGAGGAGGGGGTAGTAGGAAGAAGGAAATAAATGATACATGACGCGGTGTGGAGGGGGTGGGGGGAAACAGGGTCGCCAGGGAAAATGGGGTGGGTGTGGCGAGGAGGCCAAGAGCTTTGCGCCAAAGTTGGTGGGGGGTTTGCGGCCGCGGGGAGGGGGGGGATGGGGGGGGGGGGATGCCGCGCGCCGAGTGTACTTCACACCAACAAATTTTCAAAACCTGATTAATTATTGCGCCACCAACGTATTCACTCGTGTCATGGACAGAGCCGAGCCTATCCCTCGTGAGCCGAGCCGATCGAGGGAGAAACCCGGACGTGTGATCTGCGTGCACTCACTGCCCACCAGCAGCCATACCCCGGGGGGTCCGAGGCAGGGCAGGGGGTGGAATGCCCAGGCGGCCCGGACCGCCCCGCCACACGACACGACGGTCTTTGCACAACTTTAAGCAACACTGAGCCCCGGCCCGGCCCCGGCCCGGCCCGCCGGAGCAAAGCAGCGGCGCTTCCTGCGCACCTCGACCAAACGAGTAGTCGACGAGCCCACCATTTGGGAAGTAGTGCTCCTGAGGGGTCCTTCACTATAAAGTCAAGCGTATACCGATTTTTCTGATTTTTCTACCTTTTTTTTTGGGTATTTTTTCCCCGGTGTATGCCTAATTTTTTCTCGACTTTTTTCTCGATTTGTTATTATTTTTGCTTGATTTTTCTTAATTTTTTTCTCGTTTTTAGGCAACGGAGTTGCCTTCTAAAATCGCTGGAAAACGTGCGTGTTTTGTTTCATATGGCCCCTTACGACAGAAAAAAATCTGCTGAAGGGAATTCGATGATATTAAGCATACATTTAGAATGTAATCTAGTACATTCGATTCTGAAGTCTAGTTCCCCCTCATTTTTTTTTTGTTTTTCTTTCCTAATTCTTTACCGACTATTTTAGGGTGTACACTGTTTTTTTCGACTGAAGGAGTGCTCCTGCCAAAAGCTTCAGCTTTGTAGAACCTCTTGCAAAAGGAAAATTTCTTTCGAAAAAATAAAATCAAATCTGTATTTATGGACCGTGCTAATTTTTAAAAAAACGGAGCCTGAGACAAAATAATGCTACTTCGTGCCTAAAAACAAGAGGGAAAGACAATCTTTGTGCTTTTTTTGAAAGATAACATCTGTTTGTCAGACGGGCTAGTTCGCTTTTGTGTCAGCAAAACTTAAAACGTAGAAAACAAAGGGAAAAAAATATGACACCGTTATTTGTTCACATGTTCGAATGATGAATAGTTACACAGCTAAAGTGCTTAAACATTTCGCACACACATGTGTGAGTAGGCGACGTACTGCCGAGCGGGGGCGGCGATGCGTGATCGTGTTGTGCGCATCAAGTTGACTCAGGTGCGCGGGGCGGGGCGGGCCTCATGGGCCATGCTGTGCATTGCGCCACTGCTGCAGCACGCGGGACACGAGCGAAGGACGAGAGAGAGAGAGAGAGAGAGAGAGAGAGAGAGAGAGAGAGAGAGAGAGAGAGAGAGAGAGAGAGAGAGCAGGTGAAGGAGAAAGAGCCACAAGTCACGATGAAACGTAGCCGAACGTAGCGCCCAATCCTGTTCCAAACATGTAAGCACACGTTTGTGCGAGGGGGAAACAACTCTGAATTTCGGTGTAAAAATTTTGTGAAATTTGGTGGACTTTAAAATAAAAAAAATCCCTGATTTTTTCCAGAATTTTTCAGAATTTTAGAGTTGTTTCCTTGCGTTCAAGACATAAAATAGAAAATTGCAGCCGATTGTGCAATAAGTAGTCCAAACACACCGGAGTAAAGAGGGTTGCATATTCGCCCGCCTACTAGGCAACAACACCTTAGGACAGATGCGTCTATGGTTCCTAATTGGCGGGCACAGACACTGATAAATTGTAACACCGGATACAGGGGAATTTTTCTTTGCAGAAAAAAATTCATCAAAAACAACTCAATTGTGATTGTGTATTCACAAGGAAGCAGGGTATCGCTATGGAGTCGAATAACGAGCTAGACTGGGAGGTTGTACATATGCAATATATTTTATAAATAGTAAATGGCCAAATATATTGGACGTCTCCAAACACATGCATTTTTCACTTTATGGTCGCAGCCCGATTTACTCAGCTGGTTTTGTGGGCTACGCAATTTGCGCCTACTTTTCTGCCAGCACATGAAAACAATTGTTACACAAAAGTGAAAAGCATCGTCTGCAAGCAAAGTAGAAATAACACAAGTGGGGTACGAAATGCAATGATAATACACGACGCCAATTTCCTCCCTTGCTCACAATAACGCGAGTCGTGTATTGCCGCAGCTCTTTGGGCGGTGTGTTGTTGTTATTGCGGGCTCTGCGGCAGGAGGCGAGGGGTTGAGGGAATGCTGCCTCGTAGCGTGCGGCGCTACAACCGCACGGCAGCCCCGAGCTAGCAGCAGCAGGGCCGCCGCGCGCTCAGCGGCTAGTGGGTCAAGTGCGCGCTGTGTGGCGCCCCGCCCCGCCCCGCCCCGCCCCGCCCCGCCCCGCCCCGCCCCGCCCCGCCCCGCCCCGCCCCGCCCCGCTCCCTCATTCATTCGCTCTCCCACCTCACTGACGCTGCTGCTGCTGCTGCCGGCAGCCATACATCCACCCATTCAACTATTCCTACATGTCCATTCAATCGCATAAACCGCTTTCAAGTTCACACGCAAGCAGAGCACGCACGCGTTGATCAAACGGACCCAAAAAAAATTTCTCGATTACTTATTACTGCGTTTTGGTTTTTCTTTACAACACGTAATGACTTTTCTGAGAAAAACTAAAAATCAGTGTAAACCCTAAAATAAAATCAGTACGATAATCAGAAACAATCGGAAAAAATACAGCAAAAAAGCAAGGGGAGAAAAAACAGGAAAAAAAAAAAAACGAGAAAAAATCGAGAAAATGAAGAAGAATATAATTTGATTTTTCTATAGAAAAATCAAAAAAATTGGTGTACGCTTGAATTTATAGAGAAGGATCCCTCGACTTAAACAAACCAAATAACTTTCATAAAAACAATGAAAAATAAATACGCGACGCAGTCATATTTTGTGGGCGTAGCCGAGCGCGACTACGCCGTAGCCTTTGTTGTTATGGCAGAGCCAAGCTGCCTGCCTGCCTGCCCGCCTGTGCCTGTCTGTCTAAACGCCCTACTTCCCCCATCGCGTCCATCAGCTAATTGTTGTCATCGTCAGATCGATGCCCGCGCAGGCAGGCAGGCAGGCAGGCAGGGCAGGGCAGGGCAGGGCAAGGCAATGCAAGGCAAGGCAAAGGCAGGGCAAGGCAGGGCATGCCCTTCTCCCCTCCCAACACAACTTCATGAACGACAGCGTTCGCGAGTAGAGTAGAATAGAGTAGAGTAGCAGAGCGACGGAAACATAGTGATCACACGGCGCTTCCCTATACTCTGCCTGTCAGTTGTCACCTGAACAAGAGGAAGGGGGGGGAGAGGGAGAGGGAGAGGGAGAGGGAGAGAGAGAGAGAGAGAGAGAGAGAGAGAGGAGAGAGAGAGAGAGAGAGAGAGAGAGAGAGAGAGAGAGAGAGAGAGAGAGAGGGAGAGGGAGGGAGAGGGAGGGAGAGAGAGAGAGAGAGAGAGAGAGAGAGAGAGAGAGAGAGAGGGAGAGGGAGGGAGAGAGAGAGAGAGAGAGAGAGAGACTTCAATTACGAAACGCGCGTGAAGGGGATGAGGGGTGTGGGCGTGCAGTGCTGCGGGTGACGTCACACCCACTGCGGGATGCGGGGGCGCGGGACGATAAGGAGGACCGGAGGTTGGTGACGTCACGCATCACGTGGATGTGGACGCATGAGCGATGCGGAGAGGTGTGAGAGAGAACAAGAAGGGGACGGAGCGAGAGAGAAGGTGGGGTGAATGGTACTCAGGAGTAGAAATGGATGACCATTTAAGAAAAAAAAGAAAAAAGAAAGAAAAGAGGGCTCAGCAGTTCTCTTCACTCCTAAAGAGTAAAGCATCGAAGGGTGAGAAAATAAAAGGAAAATGCGGTGAAAGAGAAAAAGAGACAGAGGAAGGCGCGAACACAAGAGTCGATCGAAAGAAGGGGGGAAAAATGAAGAATAGGGAAGGGCTGGAGGTGGAGCGTCATCAGGAGTGTGAGAGGGAGAGGGGCGGTGGGGACCATGGGCCCCGGGGCAGGGTGGGGCGGAGTGGAGCGGGGCGGGGCGGGGCGGGGCGGGGCGGGGCGGGGCGGGGCGGGACACACTCACGACCCTGGAATGTCCGGTGCGAGCGGCGGTGCGGCCGTCCACCCCACGCGCCCCGCCCCGCCCCGCCCCGCCCCGCCCCGCCCCGCCCCGCCCCGCCCCGCCCCGCGACAACAAGCGTTACGTCGTTAAGTGCGGGCTGCCCGGCCGCACGGAGGCGTTTCGCAAGCGCGCGCGCGATATAGTCGGTCTACCTTGCCTTCTATCGTGTGTATCGCAGTCATGAACGGATTGGGGGGGGGAGGTCAGAGAAAGAGAGGGTGCGCGACGCACAAATTTGTGCCGAGAAAAAATTACATTAATTGTTCAGTGTTCTGGAGACGCTCGATTTCCGAGCGAGGGGGAAACAATTCTGAATTTTGGTGAACACATTTTCTGAATTTTCATGAATTTTAATAGAATTGTGAATTTTCACATAAATTTCACCTAAATTATTGAATTTTCCCGATTTTTTGTGAAGACTCTAAAATTCTCTGAATTTTCCTGATTTACAAGGTGTACAAAACTTTCAGAGTTGTTTCCCCTCGTTTTCTAGATGAATCCATAAAAAAAATTGGCGCTCGGTACACTTGCGTATTCCTTTGCCTCCGCCTCCCTCCGTGCGCTGCTGGCGGCACAATCACTGCGCCTGGGCGGCGTTACGGTGCAGATCAGCCGCATCGACAAACGCTTCGTTTGGCGAGAACAAGAGCACCGGGGTCGGGTAAGGCGGGCCGAGGGGAGGAGTGGGTGCACCCGTCAAATGCAGGCACTTAAAGGAACCCAGAGCGTTTTACTATGCAGTGCGGCCCCGAGGCCCCGGGGCCCGTCGACCCGGAAGGAGTCCCGCAGTTTTGAAATCTCTCCGGATAGGTCCTCCCTCAGTCCCTAAGAAGGGGTCAAACAGGACTTTTCAAGATTTGATAAAATCGAAGACTTTATTGTCCCCAGCGCAGGAAGTCCCGAGATGGACGAAACGAACGAATAAAATTGCAGTCGTTTCCATGAAGAAACTGAACCTTTGACATCGGCACCATAACAAGGGAGGGAAGCCCTTGGAATCGCCCAGTTGTCGTGATCGGACCATAGGATCCTAAACAATTTTTTTTTTTTTTTTTTTTTTTTGCCGTGTGGGGGTTGGGCTGGAGCTAGGCTGGCGCCTGATCGAGGGACCAGGCGTCGCTACGCTAAGGTTATTAGACGACACGATGAGCCCCGCAATGAAATCGCAACGGACCTCCCCATCCCATCCCGTCTCGTCTCATCGCATCTCGTCGCACCGCGCCCCGCCCCGCCCCACACCGCCCCACCCCCGCCACGCCCCGCGGCCGGGGACCTAATTTGGACCGGCGTCTTTAGGGCGGCCAGGGCGGCGCAAGGGGTCCTTCACTATAGATTCAAGCGTACACAGATATTTCTAGTTTTTCGTGATTTTTCCTGATTTTTTCAGATTTTTTTCTCGTTTTGTTCTTGATTTTTAATTGTTCTTATATAAGAATTTTTTCCTGATTTTTTCGAAATTTTTTCTTGAATTTTGCCTGAATATTTTCTTGATTTTCTTCTGATTTTTCTTTATTTTTTCCCATGTTTTACAGATTTTGTTTTGGATTGTATACAGTAAATTTTTGAGTGGAGGACCCTTCGGTTCTGCGCGCGGCAGAAGACGCACTCTGTCCGCAGACAGTCTCTGTTCGCAGTGACGAGGCGGAGAGGGGAGGGAGGGGGGAGGGGAGGGGAGGGGGGGAGGGGAAAAGTGCTGCGGGCGTTAAGGAGGTTATCGACAGCCTGGCCTTTAGGGACGTGGAGAGGTGCTGCCGATAACGCTGTTATAGTGTGTATGAACTGTCGCGCATCCGCCGACCGGAAACGCAGCCCCTACCCCCGCCCCGCCCCGCGAGCCAATAGGCGCGTGGGCCAGCCAGCTCCTTTTCCAGTTCTGACCAGCCCAGTCTCGGTCGTATCCGATCCGATCTAGTCAAGAGAGCACGCCACATGGAGGGGCGGGGTGGGGCGGGGCGGGGCGCGCTGGCAGCAGCTCTTACAGGACACATCGCCCGCGCCCGCTAATGTCACTAATCGCCCTTGGCACTCGTTTCTAAAGCAGGCGGGGCCGGATGACAAAGAAACCGACTGACGGCGGACTAACGGCCCCCACCCCACCCCACCCCCACGACGCGACGAGCCCCATCGCGCTGCGCCCCACACTCAGGAAACGGTTCCTGCTCTGACAGAACGAAACTTGAATAATTAATCAACTCTCTATCGGATTCAACGCAGATAGTATTTTGATGGGTTGATGAGAATGTTTATCCTTATCTCAAGAAAAGAAAAATACAAAGAAAAATTCGATTGGTTGTCACAGTGTCGTTACTAGAGAGAATGTGGTTTTGAGGGTTGGGCACGCCACGCCGAGAAGGAAACAACAATGAAATTTTTGTGCACCTCGTAATTACGAAAATATAGGAAAAAATTTACGAAAATTCAGGAAAATTTCGATAAAATTCAGGAAAAAATTCAGAAAAAAAAATCAATGAAACATTCACCAAAATTCCCAACAATACCCGAAAATTTAAAAAAAATCCACAAAATTTGTACAGCAAAACTTAAAGTAGTTTGCCTTTCGCGCCGCGCACGCCTGCTGTCGAAAATCGCTCCCACCACCACAGCCCCCTCTTCCTCCCCTCGTTCGACGCGCGCCCCCAGACTTTCACCCTCTCCTCCTCCTCCTCCTTCTTCTCCTGTCAGACGCCATGTCCTTATTCTTTTCCTGGTTTCAGACATAGTGACACAGTATGTATGCGCGGCTGTGGTGGCGCCAGGGCGCGCCGACCACATGCATGGCGTGTCGCCTATCAGCCATCTCGGCGCCGCCGTGCCGCGAGGGGAATGAGAGAGAGAGAGAGAGAGAGAGAGAGAGAGAGAGAGAGAGAGAGAGAGAGAGAGAGAGAGAGAGAGAGACAGAGAGAGAGACAGAGAGAGAGAGACGGGAGACAGAGATGCAGCAGCAAGCCTTATCTCTCCCCGCACCTGTCCCCCTCACACTTGCGCCCGTCCCCCTCCGGCTCGGCCCCGCGCACCGATATCCGATGCACTTTAAATGCGAATGAGCCGCGTTACACACGTCCACATATACGCGAAGCAAAGCGCACACACTGTTTCAGCATAGAGTAACCCGGCCGCCAGAGCCGGTTGGAGACGGGACCGAGGGGTAGGTCACTTCCAAAAACCATAGAACGGCCCCCAAAAATTAAAAAAATAAGAAAATCAATCGAAAAAAATTAAGTAAAAGTGGACAAAAACAGCAAAAAAATTGACAAAATCAGAAATGCGGGTAAAGGATCAAAATGTGTCAAAAAGTGACAGTCCTTGATAAATAAAAAAAATAGGATGAAAAATCTTAAGTAAAAAAAAATCATTGTACACGTTTTGTATGGGAGATTCCCCCGCCCCCTCCCCCTCGGACGAGACCAGCTCACAGCGCGTCCGTGGCAGTGGAGCGGCGCTGTGCTACCCGGTTCCACCGGGATATGAATGAATGGGCGCAGCTAGCGGCCAGTACGAGTAGAACGAGAAGTGCCGGGTCGTAAAGCAACAAAAAAGACTCGATGCGGGGTCCTTCACCTGCCGCAACATTTAGGGCCGCCGGACCGGACCGCGCACACTAAACCCACATGCATTCCCGAGTACGCACTAAAAGTCAGCGGGTGTACTACTTTCATCGCAAAGTTCAAAGCCCGGCATAAAGAACAATGCATGCACTGCAAGCCGGCACTGTGCCCCTGCCGAGGGGGAAACAACTTTTGGTGTACAAATTTTGTGAATTTTAGTTTCAAAAAAAATGTGGAATTTCGTGCACAAATTTTGTGAATTTTTGCTTCAGTTTCCTTCTAGAATTCTGTAAACTTTCGTTAATTTTCCTGATCTTTTCGGAAATTTTCCGAAGTTTTCTAAATGTTTCTGAATATTTTTCAAATTTTCATTGATTTTTTTTCTGAATTAGGCCTGCGAAGAGTACAAAAATTCCAGAGTTGTTCCCCCCTTCGGCCCCTGCAGCGTGACCGCGCGCGAATAAACAGCAAAAATGAAGCATCGGCTGAGCCTGAGCACACAGCCAACACGAACACGCCACGCTCGTCAAAATAGAAAATACATAATAATCATACACGGTGCAATAAGAAAGCTGCTGGGCGTGAGAGCCGTGTGTGGGTAGTCAACCAGTACGGCGTGCGCGCCTCTATGCAATCAGCCCAGTGCACTTGCACTCACTCAGGGGCACTTACTTGTGCATCACACCTCCCCGCCCCTCAGCTCAAACATTGTTGCAGCGACAGCGGCCCATCAGTTCCGGCTCCGGCGGCGGCGCGACACGAGGACCAATCAAGAGGTGCACCAGTCCACTGCAGTGGCCCTCACACTGCAGTAACTCCGGACCCCGCCCCTTAATCTCGTCTCATTTTTTTTTCTCTCTCTCTTATTGTCCTGCCAGCTTGGTGACTACTGCTATGGATGAGAGGACTCGCAACGACTGCAGCGGCGGGACGCGCGGGGTGGTGAGTGCAATCGAGTTGGGCTTATTGGTGTGTGTTTTGTGTCTTTGAGTGTGGTGTGTGTGTGTGTGTGTGTGTCGACAGACTGATATAAATTATGGAAGGAAAGTTCGGTTATCGAATTTGTTCCCCCCAGACGACATGAAAGGATAATAATGATCGATTCCTGGGCCGGCTGCGACGCAAATAATGCACAAACATCGAAACAACCACATAGTGATTGAAGGCCGCGAACGAGAGAATACGATACCATAGTGCCACGCCTAAAGGATGTGACTTGCTCTCAAAGCGCGCGCTCACCTGCAACAAGAGAAAAATACAAACTGGGTTAAAATGGAGAAGGAAATAATCAATAGATGGAGTAGTCATGTCATGAATGAACTGGCAGCTATCAGGTCAGCCTATCCCGAGGTGGAAACCACTCTAAATATTTTGTGCACTTTGTAATTCAGAAACATTTCGAGAAATGCAGAAAAATTCGGAAAAATTTAGAGAAATTCGGAGAGATTCAGAAAAGTTTAGGAAAATTCACAAAGAAAAACGGTTTAAAAGGTAGGAAGAATCCAAGGAAAAAATTTCAAATTCATGTTCACAAATTCACAAAAAAAAATCAGAAAAACTATGATAATAATATGTACACAGAAATTCAGAGTTGTTTCCCCTTCGGCCTGCCCGCCCGCGCCTGCCAGACGGGGGACGCAACGTCAACGCATCTAACATCAGATTGTTCCGTGTTTAGCGCCGCTACCTGTTGCCTCGCATCCTCCCTGGGCAGCAGGCGGGGCCGCGCGGGGAAGTAGCGCTCAGGGGAAGTGCCACTCGCGCGGGGAAGTACCAGCCGTCTGCTTCCGAACATCGCTCTCGCCGCCTTCGTCCTCCTCGGGGCAGCGCCATAGGTGCGACAAGGATGGAGAAACGAGAGCATAAAGTTCTGAAGCAGTCGGTAGAGGAAGTGCCGTACTCGCGTGGAGAGGTACTGCTCGCAGGGAAAAACCCAGCGCTGACGCATAAGATTTTGGTGGGAAAAGATTTAATTTTTCAACATTTAGATGGCTGGCGCCGAGCCCGCGAAGTGTAGTATTGCCGTAATAATTTGTATTTCTGGCAAATAATAAAATTATACTCTGCTTGCGTACTTATTTAGTTTCCATGGTGATGTACGGGCGCGCACCCCTCTGTACACAAGCGAAACAATTGCGGGCGCCTTCAAAATTGAAGAACCACCCCTACCCTCCACTGTAAGAAGAAACTACAGCAAATCCAGTCAATTCTGATGCCAGCCTTCACTGTAGTTTTTTTTTACTGGATTTACTGTACTTTCTAACAGGATTCGCTGTACCTCAAGAGACAGTGTACGGTAAACGCTGTACACTGCCCCGGAAAGTACAGCAAATCTTGTCAGGAAGTTCAGTAAATCCTTTAAAATAAACTACAGTGAAGACTGGAATAAAAATTAACTGTATCTGTTGTAGTTTTTTCTACAGTGGATCGCCTGCAGGTGTATACACCGCACCGCACCCTCGTGAGCCCCCCCCCCTCCCCCCTAGTCCTGCCCCACCCCGCCCCACCACACCTCGCCAGGCCCGCACTGACCACGTCGATTTTAGCCCGCTTCCCGCCCTAGCAGAGGGGCTTGGGCTGGGGCCGGGCGGGGTGGCGTCCCCGAGCCCCTCTCCACCCCCAATGTGGGTCATGGGCCGCCACTGCCATCCCCTGCTGGGGAGGAGGGAGGGACCCACACCAGAACCCCTAGCTTCACCAACGCCCCAGGCGACAAATTGCACTGGTCAATCTTTTCACGACGGGAATGTGTGTGTGAGAGAGAGAAAGAGCAATAATAGGAATTTTAGTCTACACATTTTGTGAATTTCTGTAAATTTTCTGGAATTTTCTGGAATTTTTATGAGAATTTTTAAGGATGTTTGATGAATTTGATTGAATTTCACCTTAGTTTTTCTGAATTTTCGTGAGTTTTTCTGAGTTTACTGGAATTTTTCAGAATTATGAGGTGTTTCCACCTCGACGAGAGCATTGCACGAGGCTTCAGGGAGGCGGAGATTGGGCGAAGAGGGCGCTCAAGTACCACATTACATCGAGCTCGCAGACGTCCCCGCTATCGACGATATTCTGCGCAAATCGCGGTCCTGGTTGCATAACGGCCGCCATGGCCAGGCTGCCTGCACCCGGGCCGCGGCGGGAGCGAGCTGGGAGATACCAGAGAGCACTGTACTAAAGTTACACGCTACATCCAGGAGCAGCGTATAGGGAAGGGGGCAGGTGGGAGGGAGAGAGACAGAGAGAGACAGAGAGAGAGAGAGAGAGAGAGAGAGAGAGAGAGAGAGAGAGAGAGAGAGGAGACCCCCGGTGGGCGTCGTACAGATGGAGCGGAACAGATGGGGAGACGGGGGATGCGGAGGAGAGAGCGCGGGCGCGCGCGGTCGTACAGTGGGGGGCAGAGAGAGACAGAGAGAGAGTGAGAGGAGTAGAAGGTGAGAGGGAGAGAGGGGGAGGCCGCGGCGGCGCTGCGTGGTGCGGGACGGGACGGGGTGGTGGTGGGGGCGCTCCGTCACAACAAACCATAGAGCGGTGAGGTGGGGGTGAAGGGGGGGGGCAGCGCCGCAAGGGCTAGGGGCCCCACGAGGCCCATGCGGTGCGCGGCCAGCAGCGGCCAGCCAGGCCCCGCACGGCCTACGGCCCCACCAACAGCGCTCCGCTAGGCTCTAGGCTAGGCCTGTTCGCGCTGCCCAACGCCCTTGCCTGCCTCTGCCAGCCTGCCTGCCTGCGCCGCAGGTCCAGCTCGGGCTGCCCTGCTGTCCGCCACTGCTCCACATTTCAGTTTTGTACTCACACCATCAAGGGGGAAAGAACTGCTCTGAATTTCAATGAACAAATTTTGCGAAGTTTTGTGAATATTCGCGAATTTTGGTGAACTTTTGGTAATTTGGGGGGATTTTTAGTTGTTGAATTTTTGCTTGAATTTTAATCCTTTTTTTAATTTAGAATTTTACTGAACTTTTCTATGTCAAAATTCTGGCTATATAGTGCGAGTCGTAATCTAGGTCAAACCACTCTCTCGAGCGTGTGGTCCAAGTTTTGAATTTTGACGTACAAGTCGAATTTCTGTTTGCTTTTTTAAAACGAGGGACTGTCTAATAAAAAGTTTTATTTTTGCGATTTAGCCTCGTTTAATACAGGAACTGGGGCCTGGGCTAGGGGTGGCAGTGTCTCTTGTTCATCCCCCATCCCTCTGCTTGTCCTGAGTCCGGACGGACGACCTCTAGTCGGAGCCCTAAGCCTGAGGAAGTCCCGCTCAGCTGTCAGTTCAGAGCTCCGCCTGAGGGATGTACGTTCAACCCCCTCCTCCTCCCAGCCCCCCACCTCCCCTCGGCCCACCTTCCCCCGCGTTACAATAAAAGGGATAGGCGAAGAGGCGCGTTTGTTGTGGTTGCGGCGTCAGGAGGGGCGGAGGGCGTGGGGGGCGGAGGGCGGGGGGGGGGGGGGGTGCGTGGGGGGTGCGTGGGGGGGTGCGTGGGGGGTGCGTGGGGGGCCGAGGCAGGGCGGGCCGCGGGGGCGGGATCCCAGCGCTCTACGCAGGTCCGTAGGTCCGTGGTCCTTTGCCCTTTGGCCGCACCCCGTGCTGACGCCGTGGGGCTGCGTGGAGCACACACACCGCAGTCCCTATGGGTCCAGGGCGGGGGGGGGGGAAGTACCACCACCACCACCACCACCACCACCACCACCGTGCCCTGCCCGCCCCCACTGCAATGCTGGGCCGCAACGCACACAGAAGGGGGAGGCAGGGCGCGGCGGGGGTAGGGACAGAAAGGGATCGATCGGAAGGGCTGGGCTGGGCCGCCGGGGCCGTACGACGTGCAGCGTTGTCCTACTCAGCCCTCCGCTCCCCTCTGCTGCTCCCCACGCGGAGCGCGCGTGCGCAACTGCGCAGCGGCAGAGAGAGAGAGAGAGAGGGAGAGAGTGAGAGAGAGAGAGAGCAGTAGGAAAAGCTTTCCCAAGGGAGAAAGACGGAAGAGAGAAAGGGAAGAGATAGGAGAGGGGCGCAGCGCGCAATAGCTGCGAATCCACCGCATCGCTGAGTTTCCGATCCTCCACGCTGCGCGCTCACATACACACACATTCACTAATACACACATACACAAACGCGTACACACACGCAAACAAACAAACAAACAAACAAACAAACAAACAAACAAACAAACAAGCGCCACGGGGCAGAGGGCGCGCGCCCGCGTGACATATGGAGCGGGGCGGTGAGGGTGTTCTCAGAGCCTGCGGCGGGTGCCCTATTAGTGCCCCGCCCCGCCCCGTCCTGCCGCAAGTCAGGGAGCTACGCTGGACCACGGCAGAGGCCATTTATGGTGAAGGGCTATACGATCTGTCTAAAAGTGTCGTCTTTTATTTAAAATGATTAATCAAACTTCAGAATTTTTTTTAAAATGAGATTTTTAAAATATCTAATAATTATAGAATGTGTAAGGCAAAAATGAAATAAAATTCTGTAGGTGAGAGAGAGAGAGAGAGAGAGAGAGAGAGAGAGAGAGAGAGAGAGAGAGAGAGAGAGAGAGAGAGAGAGAGAGAGAGAGAGAGAGAGAGAGCGCGAGAGAGAGAGGGGTGTTTGGGAAGGAAGGACTCGGAAAAGACACTCCCCCGTCCGAGGGGGAGGCGAAGGAGGGCGCCGCCCCTGCGGGAGATGCAGCAAAATAAGGGCATAAGGGCGTGGCCGACGGGGCGGGGCCGTGGGTGGGGGGAGGAGTTGCAGCGCACTGCAGCCTGGGGGTGGAGGCTGGGGCCTCGCAATCCAATACCCCTCCCTACCCTGCGCTCTGCTCTGCTCCACCACCCTTCTCTCGAGTGCGCTTTTCTTCCGATAACTTTGTTGACACCTTCACTCCCTACTCCGTGCACAGTAACAACAACAACAATTTGAAAAAGTTGAAAAGAAGCATTGTGTTGGGCATCTTGCATAGAAACGCGTCCTAAGGCGATAAGCACCTTTTATTAGGAGTGTGTGTGTGTGTGTGTGTGCGCGCAAGAGAGAGAGAGAGAGAGAGCTTGCTTTCCAAAGGGTTGGAAACGGGGGTTCAAAAGAGGGCAGCCAGCCAGGTGACTTTGTAAGCCACACGTAATGGGCCGGCCTCATCACCTCGACTACCCCCTATGGCGCCCTTGGTCGGCGACGGCGGCGGCAGGCACCCTGGCGCACTCATGCGCGAGAAACACACACACACGCACACGCACACACACGTACACAGACACACGCACATGCGCGCGCGCGCGCAATGAGGGGCGGTGGGCCGCATAGCCTCATGTCTCATGCCAAGCAGAAGCGGCTCATTAGTGACATGAAAGGGATCCCGACCCGACGTGGAGGAGGAAGTCAGGAGCAGCAGGGAGGGAGAGGGGAGGGGGAGGGGGGAAGGGTGTCATCCCCCTGCTGGAGGTGCCCGGGGTCTCACGGCCCCAAACAGGGCGGGGGATCACTATACTGCGCAGTGAAGCACCTAACTAACTATGACGTAATCGCAGCTCTGTAGCCGAGCGAGCGACCCCCCAGCCCCAGCCCTGCTCGGCGCGCACAAGGGCCTCCTCCCTCGCCCCCGCCCCGCCCCTGCCCCCCGGGCCAGCAGCGGTGACCTAATGCCACACTGAGCCCCCTCCCCGCCCCCGGCCCCTACCCCTCCACCGTCCGAAGGGGGTGGTTAGGGGAGGAGGGGTGAAAAAGAGGCGGGAAACACGCGGGGAGCAGCAGAAACACGTGGGAGGGGACGGCGGCGGCGGACACCTCAGCCCACCGTAGTGCGCACCGGGCCGCACCTCTCATCAGCCCACCTGGCGTCTGATTCAGAGAGGATCCACTCCCGTGCCTCCATCCTCGTCGCACCTACGGGCAGTGCCTCATGCCGGGCCGCCGGGCCCCATGAGTGCGACGAGGACCGATTAGGCGCGCGAGAACGATCTTCGGAATCAGACGGCTGCGGGGCGGCGTGTGCGCCGGTGCGCGCATGTGCGCCCCGCGCCGCAAGGGCCCCCACCTGTCCGCCCCGCCCCGCCCCGCCCCGCCCCGCCCCACCCCGCCCCGCCGGCCACCTGGTGGCGCTGTTCTGTACTGAGCCTCTGGCCAGACGACGACATGAATCCTTCATCGTCCAAGGCAACGCGCAGCACGCAATGCCGATTACACACAGACACACACACACACACACGTGCGCGCGCGCGCGGCCACACACGTCCTCGCCGTGCAATCAGGCAGGCTGACCAACCCCATTACTAGCGGCGATTTGCTTTTGCTTTTTGCACGCGTCCCCCGCGGGGCCCGCGAAGCCCGAGAAGGGGAGTCACTTCGAAAAATCATTTCACGGCCCCCAAAAAGAGTCATTAAAAAAAAAAATCATTTTAAAAATCAAAACAAAATCAAAAAGAAAGATATAAAAAAAAAAAAAACGACAAATCGAGAACAAATGAGGAAAAAACTGGGGGAAAAAATAAAAAGTCAGAGGTAGATAGGAAAGATCAAAATTCGTCCAAAAGAGGGCAGAAATTTTTCTTGCAAAATTAAAACTAGAATTTAAAAAAAGGAAAAAAGAAATATTGCACACCCATTTTGTATGAGTGATCGGGGTCTCGGCCTGATCTAGCTCGGCTTAGCCCACACCACTACAGAACTTTGCCCTCCTCTTGTCGGCACCCTAGAGCCCCTGCCCCACCCCCACCCCGCCCCGCCCCGCCGACCACGCAGACAGCAGCGGAGCGGAACTGCAATAGGATTCCACTCGTTCGTATTTGCGTGGGACTCGTGGAGCCATCCTCTCAAACGACACCCACGCCCACCACACTCGGCAGAAGAGAGAGACAGTAGGACAGAAAGCAAAAAAAGAGAAAGAGAGAGGGAGGTGGAGGAAGGGACGCAGAGAGAGAGAGGCGAACGCTGAAAGGGCGAAGTAGAGAATGGAGGGTGGCCGGGAGGGGGGAGGGGAGGGGCAGGACAGATGCAGTAGCCCCAGGCCGCCCGCCGCGCCGGCCATTGGAACGCGATACAAGACAGAATTAGAACGACATTCAAATGTCATGTCTTTGGAGTTCCACCAGAAAGGCGGCGGCGACGACGACGGCGACGCCCAGACGGCCCCTCTCGACCGCCGGGGGGCACGGCGGTCCTGGGCTGGGCTGGGCTTTGGCCGGCCGCTCTGATCAGAGGACATTGCACAGCACAGCGAACAGAACAGAGCAGGTGCCGAGAAGGAAACAACTCTGAATTTTAGTGTACAAGATTTTTGTAAATTTTATGGATTTTTTTTGTGAATTTTTATTAAATTTTGCTGACTTTTTGAAAGAATTTTGCCTAAATTTTTCTGAATTTTTCTGAATGTTTTTCTTGAATTTTACCTAAATTTGTGAACTTTTGTGAATTGTTCTGAGTTTTCCTGAATTTTCATGAGTTTTTCTGAATTTTTCTTAATTACGAGTTGAACAAAAATGTCAGAGCTTCTTTCCCCCCTCGGCAGATGCTTGTATGGGACGGAGGCGTGGGTGGGGGCAGAGTGGGGGCGGGGCGAGTTGGGTGTAGTCTAGGCGAATCGAACTTCTTTTGATAGCGTTTCCCCGCATCAGCCTGGCAAAAAGGCAGCGGAAAAAAGCTTCAATAAGATCGTTTCGATTTTAAACGAACACGAAACAAAATGGGACAATTTGAGAACAATCAAAACCGTTGGTCAGCTCAGAGCTAAACGCGAGATTTTTTTTTGTTTTCCCTGTGCGATAGCCCGTCCCTCTGGACTCCAAGGTTAGCTCATGGGGAAGGGGGGGGGGGGTGCAAATCACCTACAATTCTTGTATTTCCCTTTGCACTGGAGGGTAGGGGCGTTCTGTACTGTATCCCAAGGGGAGGGGGAGAGGGAGAGAGATGGAGACAGATGGAGCGGAAGAGAAGACGATAGAGAAAGAGGCGGGCTGCGCAACAACGCTCTTGCACTCTTTAATGGCTCAATCTCGTCAATTGAGCCCAGACCAGAGCAGAGCCGAGGGGCCCATCCCAAGGGGCCCACGCCAGCCCAGCACAGCCTAGCGGCCGGGCCCGGGAGGAGATAGGGACGAACTCATCAACAGCATCGGACCCAGTGGAAAAAAAAAATCTTAGTATTTTCGAAACATTATCCAATGTAATGTGTTACGGAATTAATTACGATCGGCGGTATATCCCGAGGGGTTTGAACGTGAACAGGCCCAAAAAGTGTACTACACATGATTGTCTCCAGACAATATAGACCATACGAGACAATAACAGAATTGAAATTTTTGGGCCAAAAATGTGGCCTTTAGAAAGAGATTACATCGCCAAAAGACTAATAATGACATCCAGGCGTATGGGCTAATAGGTCGTAATGTTTAATTTTTCTTCCAAAACGCTGGAAATGTACACTTTATTATTAATATTCAGTCCGAAATTGTCACTTTGTTGCGTATATTGCCTCGTATTGTTCGGATTTTGTCTCGAATTATTTACACCGTCGTACACGTATTGTTTCAAGTTCCCCACCCCCCATTACTTTTGTAACATGGTGGCATATTCAATTCGCGGTGGATATTTTAATTCCCTATAGCTGACTCTCTGCGGGTTCTCTTTATTTCCCCTTTGAGCATTGTCCTGGACAATCAACTTTTCTTTTTTTAATTTTTAATATAGGTAATCCAGGGTTTTCATACCTAAATAGATGGTTCCCCAGGGTTTTTTTTTCTTTCTCCTTTAGTCCCCCGCTGGTCTAGTCGGTTACCGCTACCTGTCCGCTAGCCGCAGACAAAAGCCGAGCCATGTGCTAGAGCCCATAGTCCAGGCCGCGTGCTCGTTCAGTTACGTCCTCCGTTTGCGCAACCGCTTCGCCTCGCTTCTCCTCGTGGTCGGGCGCCCCGCCCCGCCATCTCCATGGGGCCGCGTGCCCTTGGCCCTGGCCGAGCAGGACCCGAGGCCCTGGCCCAGGCCTTGTCCACCGCGGCCCCAGCGGGCTGTATCAGCAACTCGTGAGTGAGAGGAAACGAGTATTTAAGTGAGAGAGTAAGTGAGTGACAGAGTGAGAGCGAGCTGAGGGGGAAATAACAACTCTGTAATTTTGATACACCTAGTAATTCAGAAAAAATCAGGAAAACCCAGATAAATTCAGAAAAATTGAGACAAATTTAGAAAATTTACAAAAAATCAGATAAAATTCAGGCAAAAATTTCAGAAAATTTCAATAAAAATTAACAAAAATTCAGAAAATTTGAGTGCCAAAATTCAGAGTAGTTTCCCTCTCGGAGTGAGCGAGTGAATGAGCGAGTAAGCGAGCGAGAGAGCGAGGGGTCGGGAGTCTCCGACCGCGCCCGGCCCCCTCCCCCTCTCCGCGGCCTAGAGATCTAAAGCGATAGTAAAAAACTGTTGTTTTGAGTAAAAAAACTCGGTAAAAAACAGTTTTTTACTTTACGATATTTCGGTTTTTTACTCCAAAAATACCAAAGTGCTGAGTTGAACCCCAATTTTTGGGGAATTTTGTGACTTAATTTGGCTGAGTTAGAGACTGTGTCCATTTTGACCATTTTGTAATGGCTTTTAAAAGTTTTTATTGTCAAAAGGACATACATTTATATGAGAGTAAGTTCTAGGGGTTGATACCAACTAAACCAGGTATAAGGATAATGTTTTGCCCCATAGACCCTACTTTGACCAAATGTTTTCTAATAAAAATTGGATTTTTTTTACAAAAAATATCTTAAAAATTTAGTTTGAGCAACTTCCACATCACTAAATCTTTAAATTTTGAGCTCAAAATCAAGTAATAACAGCACACAACAACGTATCAAAAAATTGTGACTGGTATTTTTAATGTAAGGAAAACGTTCCAGAAAGCGTTACCCAGAAATCATTTAAACACCTAAACTAGGCATCAGATAAGGCAAAAGTAATCAAAACCCATGTGATGACAACTGCTCTGACTTTCTATAATTACAACTTGTCTCTTTTAAGTACTATTAAGTACTTTTTTTCGCAACAGAACTCATTAATTTGTCAGAGGAGTAACACCAGATCACGTAAAAAAAACAATTGAGAGAAAAAAAATGATTTTCTATTATTTTTAAGACGAAATAGCAAAAAAACCGTTTTTTACCGTTTTTACCGTTTTTACCCGGTTTTTTACTGGTTTTTTACTTTTGGTCAAAAAAACCGTTTTTTTTGGATCTCTACCGCGGCCCCGCATGACAGCAGGGCAGGGCGCGGGGGCCATCACCCAGTCCCGGACGTTCATGGTCTCCGGCGGGCCGAGGCCGGCGAGGGCGAGGGGCCGGGTAGGGGTGTGGGGCCGCGCCCGCAGCACCGCCGGGCCCCGTGCCCTGACCCGAGGAATGCGTGCTCCACGGAATGTGCCGTATGGCGTGTCGTGTCCCCACACAGCGTGGCGGGGCCCCCCAGCCCATGCTAGCGGTCGGCCCGCTGCGCCATAGCGTGAGAGTGAGAGGTGAGCGGTACCCCACCCCGCCCCGCCAGAGGTCCTTGGCGACAAATCAGCACGAATAGAGAGTCGGCATTGGGCAAAGCACGACCGACCATGCCGGCCATAGACCCACCCCACCCCGCCGCCCAGTATAGGCGGAATCACAGTATCGTTCAGTAGTGTCATCTCTCTCGCTCCTTATGGGCCTACGCCGCGAGTGCGACAAGGACAGAGAGACGAAGACGCCGTTAGGAATCGCCCTGCAGCCCGGGCTGTAAGACAGGCGGGGACGTCAACCCGCACCGACGCCTCATGTCCCTCCGAGATAAAATTAAAAAAAAAAAAAAAAAAAAAAAAAAATGTGCGAGGGACACAAGCGGGGAGGGAAGAAGGAAAACGCGGGGGAAAAAACCCACGCGTTCCGTCATCGGGCGACCGCGTCACGGGCGCGCGGGGGAAGTCGAGTGAACGGGAACAAATATACGGGATAAAATGTCCGTCACGTTCTCTCTGTGGGCCTGTGCCCGGGTAGGGCGGGGCGTGGCAGGGCGGGGTGGGGCGGGGCGGGCGAGGCGTTACCTCTTGATATTCCCGCCCACTCGCGCGGGGGATCGCGCGCTCACTCCCCTCTCGGTCACCCTCGACGTCGTTTCCGTCGTCGTTCCGTGTTGTCATGCGGTCGCAGAGAGAGACCCTAATGAGATACGCACGCTGAATCCGAGAGAGTGATTCCTGCCCTCCAGAGAGAGAGAGAGAGAGAGAGAGAGAGAGAGAGAGAGAGAGAGAGAGAGGCTGAGCCGAGCTGCGGGGCGGCGAGGCGCGAGGCGCAGTTACCCCCCAGGCCGAGTGCGGGGGCGGCGCGGCCGGGCCGGGGGGCGGCACTGGAGAGGCGCAAGGCGCGCGGGGGCGGTGCGGAGGCGGCGGCGTGGGTTCAGCGCGGGGGCGGTGATGGGGAGGCGCAGGGCGCAGCTCGGCGCGCGGGGGCGGCACACTGGGCGAGGGCGGTGTGCGCCATCTGGAGCATGTTGTGAGCAAAAGGAGCTTATGACGGCGCCGCGGAGTCGCACAGTGGGCGCGGCGCAGCGCGAGGCTGGACCGGCTTACGTGCGTCCACGCACGTATAAGGGTGAGACGGCGGGCCTGAGAGGTGCGGGGGACGGGAAGGTGCGGGGGACGGGAAGGTGCGGGGGACGGGAAGGTGCGGGGCGGGACCGGGGCCGGTAGGGACTCACTGCCCGCCCGGGCCCGGGGAGTGAGTGGAGTAGGTCCGCAGCGCGGCGCGCCCCAAATAAAAGCGCGCGTCCTCCGCGCCGCCGTCACGGCGGATGCAACGGTTTCACGACAACGGCGCCCCGCCCGCCCGCGCGCCCGAGCCCTGAAGAAACCAAGCAGTGGGAGAGAGACGGGAGAAGGACAATCGACCACGAAGTGTAGCTCAACAGTGGCCGGGGAACAACTCTGAATTTCAGTGTAAAAATTTTGTGATTTTTTAAAGAATTTTTTGAATTCCCTTGGTAAATTTTGTGAATTTTTCAATTTTTATTTTAATTTGAGGAATTTGGTGATTTTTTCTGAATTTGTTGAACTGTTTGCAACCGACGCAAGTATTTTCTCCGAAAATGTTGTTAATTTTCCTAAATTTTTCTGAAATTTTAATTTTATGATTTTTTCTGCATTTTTCTATTTTTTTCTGAATTACGAGGTGAACAAAAATGTAGAGGTTTCTTTTTCTCGTTTTCCTTTGACAGAGTCCCTCCAGCAATGTTCCGCTATCGGAGATATAAAAACGTTTGATTTGTAAAATGGGAAGAGAAGGGCCACCACCACGGGGCTGATGGTGTAGGTCAGGGAAAGGCCGCGAGCAAAGCGCGCCGGCAGCGCAGGGGCGCGGGGTGCTGGGCGCGGCGATTGAGGTCCACGTCACCCATAAACGTACTGCGGTACGCGCGTGCCGAGACAAAAAGGGGGACGGGGGGAACTGACCAGTACGCACAGTGCAACCAGTGCCGCCGCCCACAGGAGTGATTTAGTGGTGCATGCTGCACACACATCGTCAACATGGGCGGCGCGCCAGGGGCAGAGCAACCATTAGAGCCAAACAACAAAATCAACTTTTTCTCCCATTTCAGCCGCCCACTACTACTCTCCCGTCACGTCGTCCCAGCAGCCCTCGGCTGTACTACAGCGCTTTGCTCACACACACACACACTGGCACACACACACACACACACACACTTGCACGCAAGCATGCACGCACGAAAACTAAAAGTATAACCTGACGAAAGCTTCATGAGCGTTAAAAGCTGCGGCGGCTTCCACCACCTGCAAATGCGCGAACAGAATGAGACGTGCGGCTAAGCGGCGCATGGGCTCGGGCGGGCAAAGCTCTCAAACGGGTGCGAGTGAGATGCTGTAACCGAATAGTATCTCTCTCTCTCTCTCTCTCACCTGCGCATTCGGACACGTTCCGGGTAGGCGGCCGAACCCACCCGATTCAGAACTCTGCGGGCTTGGGTCGCCCCATGGCGCGCAATGGAACAACTGTAGGGACCCTCTCTGAGAGAGATGCGCACGATCAACTGTAAACTGAGGCATTTTCGCCGTGTGCGAGACTAGGGTACGAGGGTACCCCCACCCCATTCCAGTTCCACGCCTTGTGGGTTTTTCCCCAGTCTACTCCGAACCTATCAGAAGGCCGGATTCTCTGCCACCGTGCGCATCTCTTACAGAGAAGGCCCCTAGAACAACTCCATCCTTGTTCCTAAATTTGAGAATTTTCCTGAATTTTTGTAATTTTTTTGTTAATTTTCATTGAATTTCCATTGATTTCTTTCTAAACCATTTAAGTTTTGCTGAGTTTTGTTTAACTTTCTCTTAATTTTTCTGAATTTTCAGGAGATCAAAAATTTTGGAATTGTTTTCCCCTCGTCCATCCCCTATCCGACGCCACCCCACGCAGTGCCGCGTTACCCTCTATTTCTGGCTCGCGCGCCTAAGACAACACTACACCATTCAGTGGTGGGTACATGATGGTGTGAGAGTGTGTGAGTAAGACGTGCGTGTGACAGTACACATACACACATGCAGTTGGTACTATCGTCAGAGTCGTGTGGATCGAGGTCACGGAGGTCGCCTGCCTGGCCGGCACAAGGGAGAGGAGGGGAATGTCTTTTCCTGGAAGCAGGCGGGCCGGGCCGGGCCGGGCCGGGCGCGCTGTTGCTCAGCTCTCAGACTGTGCCGCCGCCGCCTGCTTCCCGAAACTCAGGCAAAGAAGGCGCCGCCGCCGCCGCCGCCGCCGCCGCCGCCGCCGGGCGCAGAGCAGCCGTCAGAATCCGAAGATCGCTCTCGCGCCACCACCGTCCTTGTCGCACCTGCGGTGGTTGCGGCGGCACGACGGGGCCCCGCATGAGAGCGACAAGGATGACGGAGAGGCGCGAGAGAGAGAGGGATCTTTCTGAATCAGGGGGCACGGGGCGGGACTGAGTCGGCTCAGGTGCCGGTCGGGCAGTTGCCGGGCAGCGCCGCCGCGGGACTTTACGCTGAAGACGTCAACAGGTTTTTCGGGAATCAGCAATTATGTTTCAGTAACGACCGATGCACCGCGCATCACGTGACGTACATACGGTGGCCGGCGGCCGGGCAAACAACAACAACAACAGCAACAACAACAGGACATTCCGCCGCCATGCCGAAGTACTCGGGCCCGCCGGCCGCCGCCGAAGGGATCGCAACGGACACTGAATGACCAGCCCGCCCTACAGCCCGCCTCAATAGCCCGCCCCGCCCCGAACAGCCCGTACCGCGAGCCCCGAGCCAGGTAAAGGTTATTCGAGAGTTATGACTGAAGACGTTCCGACCGACTGACGAACTGTCGGCCCGCGGACAGTAAAAGCCTTGGCGCTTGGGCTGTTTCGCAATTAAGAGGCATTTTTTTTTGCAGCAAACAAACTTCTTAATTTTTATTAAGCTGAAAATATGTTCTAAATAAGCTTGCGAACCTTTGCTATTTATTTTGATTGTAATATGAACAAACGCTTTCACAATTATTGCGAAGCTTCCAATTTCTTGGCAACGCCCAACGCCCTCCTCTACGGCGCGGCAGCCATCGCCAGATCCGCCACATCGTCGTCGTACGCGAAAATTTTTGTTCCAAACCTCATAAGAACAGCCACTCTCTTCCTTATCCACCACTTTCATCTCGCGAGTTCCGCTCCCTCACAGCAGCGCGCCGCGTGGGGAATAGCGAATCAACATGACAACACCAGCAGCGCGTGCAGCGCGTCACGTCCGAGTTGGCAAACTTCTCCCAATCAAATTCGGGTCTTCGCCCGCAGCGGCCGCTACTGCTATACTGCCGTCTCATTCCGAAGATCGCTCGTCGAACCGCCGTCCTTGTCGCACCTATGGCGGTGACCTAAGTTGAGGATGGCGGGGCCACATGAGTGCGACAAGGACGGAGGCTGCTGCTGCTGGCGCGACCGCTTTCGCGCCACGTCGATGGACGGGCACGCGTCGAGGCGTGGCGCGGCGATGGCGACACGCCGCCGCCGCCGCTGGGCCGGATATCGTCCGTTCCGAGAAGCCATTCCTCGACTCCCGCCTCGCTGCGCCCCGCCCCGCCCCGCCTCGCCCCGCCCCGCCCCGCTTTAACTACCGTACCCACTGCACTGCTGCACTGCACTGCCAGGCCTCCTCCCCCATACTGCAGCAGCAGCAGCGCAAGGGGGTCCGCGCGCGGGCGGGGGTGCTGCGCGCAAAGTTATAGGGGGCTATAAAGTCGGCGCCAGCCCCCCCCCCTCCCCCACCTCCCTGTTAGGCGCGCACTGAAAGGGGCCGGCCGCGCGCAACGCCCAGCAGGGTAAGGGAGGGTGTTGTTGGCGTCAGCGCGGTGACGTGTCCAGGCGGGGCTGGGCGTCGGCGTCGGCGTCACTCCTGCGGTGGCGCCGATGACGTGGTGCCCCCTCCCCCCCCCCCCCGGGGGGGGGGGGGGGCGATAGCGTGGCGCTGGGCGCTGTGTGTGCCAGACCCGACTGCGCGGACCCCGCGGGCTAATTTCCAGGAAGAGTGCGGCGCGCGGCAAAGGTCCGACAAACCATACCCCACCCGACCGACGCACCACCACACCAACCCACCCCGCCCCGCCCCACCCTACCCCGCCGCGCCGCCCAAGCCGAACGGTGTTGTGTGCAAGTTGGAGGTGGGGCGGTGCCGCGCGGAGCGCCGCACCGCGCCAAACAAGCACCGGCAGTAATAGTAGAGGAGCCTTGGTGTAAACAGCAGCCTCGGGGCGGGGCGGGGCGGGGCGGGGCGGGGCGCGGTGTTCCGAGTAGACGGGGGCGGTGGTGGTGTCACGGCAGCAACCTGATCTCCCTGACAGGATGGCTGTCAGGCCGCACAGCGCGGCAAGGTGCGAGCGACAAAAAAAAAGAAGAAAAAAAAGGAGCCCTGCCGTGGGACGAGGAGGAAAAGGGCTAAACGATTCGCAAAATAATACGCGGACCACAATGTATTTTGAAACGATTTCAGCAATATCTAACATTAATACCTGATTTTTTTTTTAAAAAAAAAAGAAAAAATACGAGGGTAAGCAGCTCTGAATTTTGGTTCACACATTTTGTGAATGTAGGTACAATTTTTGTGATTTTTCACTAGAATTTTACTTAAATTTTTGAGAATTTTCCTAAATTTTCCGGTATTTTAATAAATCTTTCCCAGAATTTTCCTAAATATTTATGAATCCTTTGCTTTTTTCTAAATTTTTCTGTCTTTTCTGAATCGTTTTGAATTTTTCTTTTCTGAATTACGAGGTGTACAAAAACTTCAGAGTTGTTTCCACCTCGAAAAAACAAAATAGTCCCTATGTAAACTCCAAACTACAATCGATCCTCCTGTTCGTACAACTAAATACACCCCTATATTACACTGCAATAATTTCGCACCCCAAGGAGCAAGTACTTTGTATACCTAGAAGTAAAGCAGAGTGCTCAGGAAGAGGCTCAAGCGGCTTCAGTCACACCCTCGCAGTGGCGTGGCGCGGCGTGGCGGCGCGAGGCGGTGCAAAACAACACCTGGTTCTGTAGTGGGAGCACTACACGGCAGAGCGAGAGGGAGAGGGAGAGAGAGAGCGGAGGTCAGAGGGTAGAGGCAGCCATAAAGGGACATGCACGGCCGGCCGGCCACTCTCAGCCTCTGTCACTCACACACACATGCACGCACGCACGCACGCACGCACACACGCACACACGCACACACACACACACACACGCTGCGCGACGGGCACTCCTCAGCCGGAACCAAATGGGCCGCTCACTTCTCAGAAGCAACAAGGCGCAGCCCGCGTAGGTAGGTGCATGTAGTGAGCGTCAGAGTGCGTAAGAGTGAGAGAGAGAGAGAGAGAGAGAGAGAGAGAGAGAGAGAGAGAGAGAGAGAGAGAGAGAGAGAGAGAGAGAGAGAGAGAGAGAGAGAGAGAGAGCATGAGTGCCCACGACGTATGTGAGAGTGTACGTGTGAGTGTGTGTGCACATGCGAACAAAACAAAGTTTATTGGACAAGCCAACCCATACGCCGCCCAGCCCAGCGGCAGCGCTAGCCACGCATCGGCAGCTGGGCGGCGAAGCCAGACGCAGTGGGGCAAAGGCAGGCGGCGTAGAGGCGTCGTCGTGGACCTCGCACGATGATTCTCTTATTGGCGTTCTATTTTCAGATTCAATTCCAGTCCAGATCCTTGCAGCAGCAGGGTTAGGGTAGGCCAGGGGCTGCCTGGCGGCGAGGTGAAGACAAGTCTACATTTCCGTGCACAAATTTTGTGATTTTTTCTGAATTTTCGGAATTTCTGTTCGAATTATACTGATTTTTTTTTAAAAAAAGTAATTGTGAATTTTACTGATTTTTTTCTGAATTTGCCTGAAATTTTCTACATTTTCCTGAATTTTGTCCGGTGGGCTCATCAGAGAGGCACTCGTGGACCTCTTCGAGGAGAGCCGAGCGGAGCAGCGCAACAGCGCGACACTGTTCGTCGGCAGCGGCACGGCCGATAATCAGCTCCCGCTATAGAGAAGATAACGCGGCAACAGGAAAGGGCGAGGGTGGTGGGCGGCGGGGAGGGAAGGGAAGGGTGGCGGGGCGATTAGCCACAGCGCCGAGGACACAGCCCGCCCAGCCCGGCCCGGGCACAAACGCACATATTGCGCGCGCGCGCGCGCGCACACACACACACACACACACACACACACACACACACACACACACACACACATTCACAAACACACGCGGGCGCTCTCTCCACACCATGTGTGCCCGCACGGTCCTCAAGCCCAGCCCGCGCGCCCGCCTCACCGCGCCCCGCCCCGCCCCGCCCCGCCCTACATACCAATACACTTTTAATGCCGCCGCCCCGCCCCGCCCCGCCCCGCCACACCCCGGCCACAGCAGGCTCGACTTGATTCCGCCGCGCCGAGCGGTACCGCGATCTAGTGCAATATGCAGTGGTGCGGGGCGGGGGCGGGGCGGGGCAGCGCATCGTGTGGCGCCTAATACCCGGTGGCGCCGAGGTGTCGTCGGCGAGGGGCTGCTCGCTCTCCACACCAGCCGCCCCGCCCCACCCCACCCCGCCCCGCCCCGCCCCGCCCCGCCCCGCCCCGCCACACCGCGCACCACACCGCTCAGCGCTCTCAATATTTCAGGGTAATGGAGAGGCCGCTAGAGCAAGGGGGACCAAAGGCGACTCGACTCTACGGAGGGAGAGGGAGGCGCGTGCTAGTGGGGGTGGGGGCGGGGGTAAGGGTGGGGGCGGCATCCTTACTTGAGTACGCCAGTGACAAACAAATATTACGCGCCCCGCCCCGCGTGTGTTGGGGGTGACCTCCCCTGTGACGACGCCTTTCCCAGAATACGAGAAAACCGGAGAAAAACAAGCAGTCGCGCGCCGTATGAAAAATTAGTCCGCCGCGCGAAGGCACCATTTCGGGGTGCGGCGGGGCGGGGTGGGGTGGGGCGGCAGGTGTGCGTGACCGGCCGGCCCGGCCTGCCATAGCAGGCCCGACGGGACGCGCCACGTGACACGGCCCTACACGACAAAACGCGAGGCAAGCCCCAGGACCCTGGGGGCCAGGCCCTGCGGTGTACCTGGCGGGGCGGGGCGGGGCGGGGTGGGGCGGGGCACAACGGCGCGGCCCTGTCCGCCCGACCATGCTGTGATGTACTTTCCCCGCACACACACTCTGCACACTTCGAGAACCCGCAAAACCAGCAACGTGTTATAGGCCTGTGAATTTGTATCTATAAAACTTATTGCGCTTATTTTCAAATAACTTGTGAAATGTTGAAGACAATTCGCTTACTTACTGCCTGAAAAGGTACAAATAGGAATTCGCCGAGGAGGAAACAAGTGAAAATTTTTGGTACACATTGTAGCTGAGAAAAATTAAGAGAAGTCCAGAAAAATAACAAAACATCTGAAAAACAAAAAAAAAATCTGAAAAATTTCAGAAGGACTGTTTCAGGAAAAAAATTAGAAAAATTCATAAATATTCAAAGAGTTAAAAGAAAAAATATCCAGAAAAAAATTCTCCAAAATTCACAAAATTCCTATCACCAAAATTCAGATTTGTTTTCCCACTCGATACTATCGGTGTGGCGGCAGATGCCGCAAGGCTGCAAGCCCATGCAGCGCCCCAGGCAGGCAGCGTCACGCACACTCATCCACCCGGTCCGTGCGTGTGATAGTGTTTGGAACACACGAGAGAGACACAAAAATGCTATCTTATCGGGGTCGGGTCGGCACTAATGCCGGCCCGGCTGCTCTGTCACTCTGTCGCGCCCCGAATCACGCCATCTCCCCCTCCTCCTCCTCACTCTCCTCCTCCCTCCACTCCCGCCGCTCGGCATGAATGGGACGGACGCAGGCGCCGCCGCATCGCGCCGCGCGCTCGGCCCCCACGCTACGCTACGCCACGCCACGCCACACCGAGCGCCAATCGAGGGGTCCCCCACTCCCATAGATGGTGTACACACGAGTAATTTGAGTAGGCGAGTAGGGGCGAGTAAAAGTGAGTAAAGGCGAGTAATAGTGAGTAAAGGCAAGTAGCGACGAGTATTGGCGAGTGATGAGTAAATGAGAGTAGCGATGAGTAATGGCGAGTAGGGATGAGTAATGGCGAGTAGGGATGAGTAATGGCGAGTAGGGATGAGTAATGGCGAGTAGGGATGAGTAATGGCGAGTAGGGATGAGTAATGGTGAGTAGGGATGAGTAATGGCGAGTATTTTGCGTGTATTTTGCGTGAGTAATTGGAGAGTAATGGCGAGTAATTGGCGAGTAATGGCGAGTAATTGGCGAGTAATGGCGAGTAATTGGCGAGTAATGGCGAGTAATGGCGAGTAATGGCGAGTAATTGGCGAGTATTGGCGAGTATTGGCGAGTAATGGCGAGTAATGGCGAGTAATGGCGAGTAGGCGCGAGTAAGCACGAGTAGGCGCGAGTAAGCACGAGTAGGCGCGAGTAATTTTGGTCGTGTACACACGAGTATCGAAGTGGGGGACCCCTCGGCGCCAATGGTGTAACAATACAGTACAGCAGCAGCGCGAAGCCTCTCATACTGCAGCAGCTGCTGCACCCTCTGAACCACAGGCGGGGGCGAGAGGGAGGTCACTTCGAAAACTCATTGTACTGTCCCTAGAAAAATCTATTTAAAAACAAAATCAAGAAGAAAAGATACAGAAACATCCGAAATATCAAGAAAGAAAATAAACAAAAAAACCGGAATAAAACTTACAAAAATTCAGAAATGGGGTGTAAAAGATCAAAATTTATCAAAAAATCACCTTTTCCTAGAAAAGTCAAAAGAACAATCAAAACAAAATATGAAGAAAATAAAACACCCCCCCCCCCCCCTCTCCCTCGGCGCAGCCCACCGCGTCAGACCCTACAGCCTCCTCTCCCCCCTCCCCCCCCAGTGCAGCCCAGCACCACCCAGGCACGCCATTCACGACTCCCGTTACTTGTCAAACAGGTTTTATGAAGGTGAGAAGCGGCGGCCTGCCTGCGCCACTGCGCCACGCCACCGCAGCTGGAGGAGAGGAAGAGACGATGGTATGGGGCCGTAACAACGTGTGAGTGACTGTCCCGGGCCCTGCAGACCGCCCTCCCCCTAGGGGGACGTACTCCAACCACGAACCCCTGAGAATTACGCGAGGTCTCTTTAACTCTAAGCTCAAGCGTACACCCATTTTTCTGTTTTTTTCGTGATTTTCCTTATTTTTTTTCTGATTTTCTTTTCCGGTTTTTTTCATATTTTTTTTCTTTTTTTAATTGTAATGATATTTTACAGATTTTGTTTTAGGGTGTACACTGAATTTAAGGCACGAAGTAGCCTCATACATAGTTTCGTCGGAGGATCCGATTTTTTTCCCTTTTTAATTGAAGCACGGCCCCTTACCTAAATCCAGATTTTTTTGAGTAAAAGACCCCCTGCAGGATTACGTCAACCGGAATCACAGGGGCTGCGGGCGGTGCAATATGCGCGGGGGCGAGCGGCGAGTGAGGCCCCACCGCGCCCTCCCCTGCTGGAGCCACTCCAACCCTGCTCTACGCGGCTGGCCTAACTCTCCCAGCCTGGTGCACGGCGTGACGAACAGCTGAGAAAGAAAGAGCGAGGGAGGGAGAGAGAGAGAGCAAAAACACCATTTAGATACAAGCAGAGCGGAGACATTCGGAAGGGACTTGTCACTCTCCGCGAAAAACTGGAACGTCAGAAGGTAAAGGTAGGCTGCCCGGCGGGGAAGGCCTGAGGAGGAGGCCTGCCCGCAGCTCACAGGGGGAGCGCCCAACAAATGCGAAATCGAACGCCGGGCCGCGACGGCGCTTCCCTGGCGCGCAATAGCGGGGCCAACCCGCCCTGCCCCGCCCCACCCCGCCCCACCCCGCCCCGCCGCGCCCCGCCCCGCCCCACCCCACGTCACACCCACCGTCACGTGCTCCGTCACGCCCCGTCACGCCCGCGGCGCGGGGACGGAACGCCGAACCACAGAGTTATTTCCTGCTGCTGTTTGCTTCTGATCGCAACTCAACCGTGTACTCCATGAGCGGGGGGGCAGGGTCAGGGCGGGGCGGGGGGAGGAAGCGAATAAAAAACAAAAATAAACAAAAGACAAAACCACAATGCGGGCGAAAAGTTTTTGAGAGCATGCTACGGGCAGCACAGGCAGCCTCGAGGGGGAAACAACTCTGTATTTTGGAGTACACATTTTGTGAATTTTCGTGAATTTTTATACTATTTGTAGAATTTTTTAAATTTTCGCGTGAATTTTACCTAAATTTTCCTTGTTTTTTTCTATCACGGCTTTTTTTAAAAAAAATTCTCTGAATTCGTATTAATTACGTGGTATACAAAAATTTCATAGCTGTTTCCCCGAGGGGGAAATGATTAAGGTAATCCGGCTGACAGCCGTTAGGTAATCCCGTAGGGTGTAATCTGGGGAAAGTCGAAGTAATCCGGTGTAATCCGGGGAAATTTTAGGTTAATCCGGGGTAATCTGAGGAAATAAAAAGCACTGTTGTCCGGAGGACACTCCAGAGGTAATCCGAGGTAATCCGGGGTAATCCGTAATCCGGCTGACACGAAAATTGACGCAGTCGTTTCCCCCTCGGGCAGCCTGGACGGCGACGCGTCGAACCCGCGCCTCCCGCTCCCGTTTGCCCCCGTCACGGAGCGAGTGAGCGAGCCCCCTTTGAATGAGCACGGGGGGTGGGGGTGGGGGTGGGGCGGGGCGGGGCGAGGGTGCGTCGCGGACACCCTTGGCCCGGTGGGGCCGCAGGAACCCACGAGAATAGCACGAGGAGAGGGCGGGGAGACTGACAGAGGCTCGAACCGACGGAGACCCGACGGAGACCCGACGGAGACCCGACGGAGACCCGACGGAGACCCGACGGAGACCCGACGGAGACCCGACGGAGACCCGACGGAGACCCGACGGAGACCCGACGGAGACCCGACGGAGACCCGACGGAGACCCGACGGAGACCCGACGGAGACCCGACGGAGACCCGACGGAGACCCGACGTGCGTGACGGAGGCACCCGACGTGACGGAGACCCGAGAAAGAGAGAAGTGCGAGGGCATTGCGAGTGGTGGTGGTGGGAGTGCGTACTGCCCGTATAGAAAGAAAAAGTACCGAAACTTGTCCTGGACGGTTCCAAAGTCGTCCGTTTTGCCTCGGACAGACCCGACTCTGTTCCAGGACAGTCCGTCTTGAGTCCGAGTCCGAGTCGGACTTGCCCGATTTAAGCCCGTGGTGCCCGGACAGTTCCTCTGAAGTCCGGTACCTCCCGGGCAGCCCGCAGACAGTCCGAAAGATGACGGGACCGGGTGCTTTACGGACTGTCCGAATTTTAATACAATTGCATATTAGGGTATATTATGTTGACGACTTGCCTTACCACTCAGCAAAATTTTAACTTTTTCGATATTTTTATGATCGGGATCGATAGAGCTGGGAAGTACAATAGGCAACGGGCTGGGCGCCAGGTCCGCCCCCGGCACCACCTCCACCTCCTCCCCGGCGATGGGCGTAGCGCCCGCCCGGAGAATGTCCGAGCCGGAGCAACCCGATATTGGTCCGAAAGCAAAGGACAGTTCCAAAGTAGCCCGGCAACACAAGGGCAGCGCGAAGAAAGTCCGGTGGTGTACATGAACTGTTCGACCCCCACATGACGCAAACATCTATGGAAGTTTGGAATCTACTAAAAGCAACTTTGGATTATTTTTTTTTGTTTCTTTGTGATTTGGTTTTGTTACGTATATTGTGTTGCATAGCAAAGTAACACCAAAAAAAAACACCCCATGATGTAGTCATGAAAAAGCGTGCAGGGGTTTTATGAATTTATTCAACAGGGCGCTAATTGCAAAGTCGAACTTGGCAATTGAAAACTATTTCAGACGATGCAATGCGCCTGGGCATGTTAATGTATTTGTCGAAAACCGCATCTTGATGCGATGATTTGTTCATCGTATACAGCGCTTTGTTTGGCAAGGCGTTGCGCGTTGATGAAGAGGCCTTCCTGAGGCACAGTCTCTCAGTTGTCAGTGTGGCTCAGTTGGAAAGAGGGTCGGACAAGGGGGCAGAAGAACCGAAGGCAAAGGAACGAATCTCGATGCTGTCGTGCATTTTTTTCGGACACCAGAAGAACAGTCCGACTTACGTCCGATCGCGCCTCTTCGGACAGCCCGAAAACTTTCTGATTTGGTACATTTTCAGCAATATTTCGGAACAGTCCAGGAATACATTTCGGGCTGCCCGTGGACATCTAACCGGACAGTCCGATTCTCGGGCTCTTTTCGGTATGGATTATTTCTATAAGGGTGGAAAAGGGGTGAGGAAGAGGAAAGCGAGAGAGAGAGAGAGAGAGAGAGAGAGAGAGAGAGAGAGAGAGAGAGAGAGAGAGAGAGAGAGAGAGAGAGAGAGAGATAAACAATAGCAAAACGAAGGCGAGGAGGAGAGGATGGTGCAAGCCCTTGAGGGACAACTTGAACAATACAACAGGTGCACAAAATCAGTTCAGGCGCGGCGCGCGGCGGCAATAGTGGGCGGGCTACAGAAAATGTCATGGCACTTCATTTGCACGCGACGCCCGTTGAACCATGGGTACATATGAAGATTTAGAAAATTTTGGCCCGAAGTAGCATTCTCAACTCCGCGACTGGAAAATTTTATAGGGGCCTAAAGTTTACATGGCCCCTTACGGAGATTTTGGGTAGGCAATCCGCACGTCCCATAAGGCTAATGTTAAATCTAGGCCTCTTTTTGACCCACTTCGAAACCGAATATTCGCGCAAAATTTTGCACACGCCTTCTCGGAGGCTAGATGAACAAGTTTAGTGAAAAAAATCGGGATTTACTGCCCCAGAAACTTTGGAAATCGATCCCAAAGTTCGAGCGCCTGCAGAGCAGTGGGTAGGCAGCCCGCACAACGCAGTTTTCCTATTTTTCGCCCTTTTCGACGGGAAAAACGGTAAAAAAAGCCTAGAAAAACGTGTTTTTTTTTTTTCCGGGTTTGATGTTTTGAGTCGGTGCGGGACTCAGGAGAGTGTGAGGCGCCAGTATAGCACCAATTATCGCACAAATTGACTGTCCCTGGGGCCCTACAGTGCCCATCACAGTTTTATTTTAACGGTTTACATGCATTCCTGGCATTGCTCAGCGCTGGTGCGTCTTGCGTTTACAGTATAGGACTAATTATCGAGCAATTTGACTGCCCTTAGAGCCAGACAGCACCCACCACACTGCGCTGGTGCTTGTGTCTTGCATTTTCAGTGTAGCTCGGCAATATGGGCGCGAGGGGGGGGGGGGGGGGGTTCCCACTCTGCCTGGTCCATACTGCCGACAAGTTTAAGTAAGGTGTTAAAATATATGATATAATAATAATAATAATAATACTAATAACAATAATAATAATAATAACTATTATTATTAATATTATTATTATTATTATTAGTATTATTATTTTTATTATAATCATTATTTTGTTATTTTTTTGTAGCGATAAGATACCTGTAAACTCGTCAAGCTAAATCTTGGGGTCATCGGGATCGTCGTTTTCAGGAAAATCTCTACAGTCAAATGTTTGGTCGAATCCGCTAGAAAGAAGGTTTCTTTGTTACACACCCTTTTTTTTAAGGGATCGGGATTATTTTGGCTACATTAAATATCTTTTTACCTTCCTGGCACATTTGTGCAATTAGCACGGCAGTTCGCACAGAAGAAAGTACAGGGGACGGGCTCTGGCTTGGCTCGCCTGCAGGAACAGAGACTGCCACAACCCTTCTTGCACTTGCAGCGAACCAGAACACTTTCGCAAGCTCCCCATATTGCAGGTACGGTAGTCCAGACTGGAGTCCAGGAAGTGTCATCCTTGCGCCAGGCCCAACTTTCTGGAGACGGTATTTTTGGCGTCGAAGCAAGAGCCTGCCCCCAGACCTGCCAGCCTAGCCCAGGCGGGTGTATTTTTACCCACCGCACGCGAAAGACAGTGGCACTGTAAGGCCCCAGGGACAGTCAATTTGTGCGATAATTGGTGCTATACTGGCGCCTCACACTCTCCTGAGTCCCGCACCGACTCAAAACATCAAACCCGAGAAAAAAACCACGTTTTTCTAGGCTTTTTTACCGTTTTTCCCGTCGAAAAGGGCGAAAAATAGGAAAACTGCGTTGTGCGGGCTGCCTACCCACTGCTCTGCAGGCGCTCGAACTTTGGGATCGATTTCCAAAGTTTCTGGGGCAGTAAATCCCGATTTTTTTCACTAAACTTGTTCATCTAGCCTCCGAGAAGGCGTGTGCAAAATTTTGCGCGAATATTCGGTTTCGAAGTGGGTCAAAAAGAGGCCTAGATTTAACATTAGCCTTATGGGACGTGCGGATTGCCTACCCAAAATCTCCGTAAGGGGCCATGTAAACTTTAGGCCCCTATAAAATTTTCCAGTCGCGGAGTTGAGAATGCTACTTCGGGCCAAAATTTTCTAAATCTTCATATGTACCCATGGTTCAACGGGCGTCGCGTGCAAATGAAGTGCCACTAATCATATTTTCGATCGATGTAGCCCGCCCACTACAAGCCGAGCAGCGTCTAATCAAGCAGGAACAAGACGCCACCGCGAATGGAAAGAGAGGGGAGCAGAGCGTACGAGGGAGCGTCAGGGTGAGAGAGAGAGAGAGAGAGAGAGAGAGAGAGAGAGAGAGAGAGAGAGAGAGAGAGAGAGAGAGAGAGAGAGAGAGAGAGAGAGAGAGAGAGAGAGAAGGAGGTGGAACCGGAGAGCGAGCGTGTGAAGGGAGAGGGGGGGCGGTGCGGTGTCCACTGCCACGTGCTCAGCTCGCAGCAGGACTTATTTGTGTCTCCCCGGCGCGGCGCGGGGGCCGGGCCGGGCCGGGCAGCAGGGTGCCTCGGTGGGCGCCCCGATTGACAACCCTCCGTCCCCCTCCTGCCCCCCGTCTCTCCCTCCCAGTGACGAACTGTCGTCCGGTGCAGCTCCTCCTCCCCTCCTCCCCCTACCCCGCCATCGTCTCCCGGCCGCCGCCGCCGCCGCACTCTAAAGCCTCCACTCTCCTTCCCGCCGCAGCAGCGCGGCGACGAGAACAACACAGTTGCATCATTTTGGCAGCCGGGCTATTCTCGACGATGATATATTTACGGCAGCGGCGCCATCCTCCTCCACTCCACTCCACTCACTCCCCGACAAACACCCCCGCACCGGCACCGGCTGATGCCTCTCGCCCTAAAGTTTGCTCTCGTGCCTCCATAAGTAATTATGCCCCGGTGCCCGGAGAGAGAGAGAGAGAGAGAGAGAGAGAGAGAGAGAGAGAGAGAGAGAGAGAGAGAGAGAGAGAGAGAGAGAGAGAGAGAGAGAAGCACAAGCAATTTCCATCTCAAAATCCTTCTTCCGTGACGAGAGAGTGATAGAGAGCACACTGAGTTCACAGCCACACTTCAGTCCGTCCAGGTATGGCAGTGGCACGCTCAGACGCCCTCGTAGCAAAAGGATTCAAAAAATAAAAAAAAAATCATAGAAAAAAGACCTGCTGGGCCGCACAGCGCTGGAAAATCGAGGGGGCGTGTTGGCTGGCGAACAGCATTCAAATATATGTCGGGAGGGGCGGAGCGGGGTGCGGGTCAAGGGGGTGGTGTCGTTCCCGCCCCCAACACCGACCCGAAAGCAGAGAAATAAAATATATAGAGGCGCGGGAAAGGTGAGGGAGGGGAAATGAAACGTATTGCCTGTGGCGTTTGGCGCGTCGGGTCAGTTCAGTGGAGTAGTATAGAAATTGGCAAGTGTTACAAAAACAGAAGGGGAGGGAGTAAGAGAGAGAGAGAGGAGGGAGAAAAAATTTACGCTGTGCGGAGTGGAGCGCTCTCTCAGCTTTCCGGGGAACTTTGTTGTTTCGGTGCGCGCCACTTGACATCAAGGTATACGTAATTGCCTTCTGGCTGTTCATGGGCCACACGAAATGGCGCTTTTTAGCAAAATCATTGAGGTACGACCACGTAAAGCGCCAAGCGGTCGGGTCCACAGGCACTTCCACGCGCGCGCCCCCTCCCCTCCCGACCCTTTCATCGAATTGAGCTTGCATAACGAGAGAGAGAGAGAGTGAGAGAGAGAAGCTTTCATCCCTTCCGCCTGCATAACAAGTGCGACAGAGAGAGAAAGGGAAGGGTGGTGTGGACCTGGTATAAAGGTGACGGATCAAACAGGCCGGGCGGGCGCCCCTTGTTCTATTCCCGTACGTGTTCGGGCGGTCCGCGGTCCGGTATCCCTCCAGGAGAGAGCGCGCGCGCCCGCGCGAGCACATCCCAGAGGAGCGAGCGAGAGAGAGAGAGGGGGGGGGGTACGTCCTAGATGGCCACCTGCTTAAATTAAGCGCCTACTGGGGTGCGCTGGGACCCGCGGGTCCTCTCGGGTGCGGAGGTACCCTGAACAGGTGTGCAGCCAGGCACCTCGTACGTATAAGGATACAAAGGCGAGCCGAAACCCTGGCGCGGCGGACTCGGGAAGAAAAAGCCTGGCCAAGAGAAAAAGCCCTCGAAATCTTTTCTCTTTTAGTTGTTAGCAGCGAGAAGAAAAAATAAAAAAGGCGACGGCATAGCGCGCGACTGTGCACTACACACGCAGAGTAAGTACAACGAACAGGGTCCGTAACCGTAGCCGGAGGGGGAGCGGGAATCACTCATACACAATATGTTACCATAATTCTTTTGACATGTGACTTTGGTTTTGATTTGTTTTCTCTTTCGATTTTCAATGAATATTTTTGACACTTATAGATTAATTACGACGTTTTCCCCCCGTGCCTGGCTTTTTAATTGATTGTTTTCTTTCATTTTCGTGTTTATTTTTTCTTGATTTTTCGGATATTTCTTAATTTTTCATTTGATTTTTTTTTATGATCTTTTCAGGGACCGTACAATGATTTTTCGAAGCGACTGCCCCATCGGGGCGCACGGAAAAAAATGTCTTTGTTGTGGGTTGTGGGGATCAATTCTCGTCGATAGGCAAAATTCGATAGCTGTAATCGAGAATCCGATGCCCACAGCCAGAAGCTGGCTGTCTTGTCACTTGTCACGACCGGACACATGTACACGATGACAACTAAGCTGTAGTTTGTTCTATTCGTATACAAGCGCCCGGTCGTGTCGTGACAGCAAGCTTCTGTAGGCATCGTATTCTCGATTTCAGCTATCGAATTTCGCCCATCGACGAGAATTGATCCCGACAATAAAGTCATTTTCTTCCCGTGCGGGGCGCGTCGAGTCGCGGCCAGGTCAGTGTTGCCGTACATGTGTGGGCCTGGGCTGGGCTGGCCACCGGGCCAATGCAGACCGCTGCGCAGGGACGGACAGCACAACACACGGTTCCCGCCAGGTTCCCGACGGCATCCCAACGGCATCCCAACGGCATCCTGAGGGCCGCGCCGGCCGCGCCACGCACCGCAGCTGAGCGACGTGTTGTTTGAAGTGCCCGGCCCGCCCCGCCCGCGGCCTGGGGCCTGGGGCCTGGCCTTCGGGACAGCACGGACCTGTCCGCCGCCTGCTACGCAGCGCCACGCCACACCACGCCTCGCAGCGACAGTCACAGGACTGATACAATGTTTACGCCGCGCCGAGAGAGAGAGAGAGAGAGAGAGAGAGAGAGAGAGAGAGAGAGAGAGAGAGAGAGAGAGAGAGAGAGAGAGAGAGAGAGAGAGAGACGAGGAGAGAGCGCGCGCAAGAGAGAGAGAGAGAGAGAGAGAGAATGAGAGAATGAGAGACGCAGAGAGGAGTGGGGCGCGCGCGCGCGCGCGGCAGAGCGAGAGAGGGAGAGAGACAGAGCACGCGCAAGCAATGCTGACGCAATCGAGCAATCAGTTGGGACGCCGCGCCGCCAGGGCTAGAAAACACGAGGATTGAGGGTCCCGCTCTCTTCTTTCTCTCTCTCTCTTTCCGCGGGCTACGACTCTATGGTGCCGTGGACTTCCCCGTACGGCATGCCATTCATAGAACCCGAGTCCCCCCCCCCTCCCAAGCCTCCTGGAAACAGGCCTCGGAAAAAGTGTACGCGGTAAGACCGCGCACCTCACCGCACGGGACGGGCACCGCGTGAGGAGGACTTTCAGCCCGGGCCCAACCTGACGCATCGCACCGCGTACTCAAATAGAGAGGACGTTACGCAAACGAGTAGGCAGGCAGGCAGGCAGGCAGGCAGGCAGGGCCAGGAGCGCGAGCAGGGTGGCCTTACGGGTAATCCTTGTGCAGGAGCGAACAACAGCTGGCGCCTGGCGCCTCTACTCCTCTAGCGGCTCGGCGCGGCCCTGTACAGCACGCGGTCGCGTCACGTCACAGTACTATATACAATATAGTACGCGGCCGCGACCGGGGAGGAGAGGGGGCTCAGCAGCTCACACGTCTTGAACATCCGAAAAGATATCGCTCTCGCGCCTCTGTCCTCGTCGCACGCATGGAGCCCTCTGCTCTAGCAGCATGGACCCATTGGGGGTGCGATAAGGAAGGACGAAGGTACGAGAACTATCCTCGGAATCATACGGCGGTGCAGGATCAGAATCGAAGCGAACACAGCACACGTCCAACTCCTCGCACACAAACAAACACACACTCCACCGCGCGCCGCCGCCAGGCGGCAGGGCGCGCGCACGGGGGAAGGACCAAACGTAACTCCCACCGAAAATCTCCCCCCTATAGCAGGACATATATCGATTACACCAGAGCTAGGAGGAGAACGACGGACCACAAGAGTCGGTCGGCTTGGCCCGGCCGCGCCCCGCTGCTGCCTGTTAGAAAGTAGTGCAGTTAGTGCGGCTAGCCGTGCGGCCAGCGGAGCGGACAGGACCGGAGCTGAGCCGAGCTGCCCGCTGCCAGGCGAATCAACATTCCTCAGCGATGAGCCCCGCCCCGCCCCGCCCCGCCCGCGGCGGCCCGTTGCCCGCCGTGTCCCGCGGCCGCGCTGCCGCCATGTCGATGTAAACAAACGCAACACCCACCAGTGCGGTAGTCCTGGTAACGTGAGGCCGCCACCTTGGAAGTCCGGGCGAACAACACGGACGACGAAAGAGCTGCTGCGATGCTGCTGCGCTCACGACACGACGAGCAAGGACTCCTTCTTGAGGATCACTTATAGCACGCACTCACGGGCACAACACAGAGGAGGATCAAAACAATTCACTTTGAGGGGTGGTGGGTGGGCGGGCGCGCGCAAAGGCCGCACGAAAACACACACGCAGCGAGAGAGAGAAGGTCGATTTCACACGAAACAGCCGCGCGAGCAGCCCGTCAGGGCGCCGTGTCACAGTGCAGGCGATGCCGCGGATGTAAACAAAACAACGCCGATGTCGGAACCAGGGCGGGAGCGACGAGCACCATGACCGAAGCGGAGCGAAGCGGGCGCGCGCGAGACCGAGAGCGAGAGCGAACGGAACAGACCGTCGAGCGAGCCGAACCGACCAGCACTGACGTGAAAGAACTCCCCGCTCCCCCACTCGACTCGACTCGGCGCGCCGCGCGCCAAACACACGGCTGCGCTCACAACGGCCCGGCCCCACTAGCCTAGCCAGCCTCGCAGTGCTTCGCAGCCGCCAAGGTGGCAGCCGCAGCCACGCTACGCCGCGCCACGCCACGCCCGGGCCGTACGGCGGCGCTGGGCTGCGGTGGTGGCAGCGGGGGAGGCAGCGGCGGGCTTAGCGTGGCGGCGGCCTCCTCTCCTGCCCTCTCCCCCTCCCTCCCCCGCGGCCCCGCCCCCACCCCCACCACTGCGCCGCCTCTCTCCTCTCCCCTCCTCCCCCGGGCCGCGGCCCTTCACCCCCCCCCCCCCCCTTCACCCACCCGCCTCCCCTCGTGCCGTCTTCTGAGCACTGTGGACTGGGCGGCTGGGCCCTTCGGGAGCCTTGCGGGACTGCGCGGGACCCGTGTGCAGAGTCTGCGTCTGTGGGGTGGGGTTTGTGGGCCGAGTGGGCTCTGTGGTGTGGTGGCCCTTTTGGGCCCTGACCTGAGGACATGCTGTGCACTTTTAGAGCCCTGTGGGCCGTAAGGCCCTTCACTCAAAAACAAAATAAAAGAAAAAGAAAAATACACTGTACACCCTAAAATAAAATCAGTAAACAAATCAGAGAAAAAATCAAGAAAATATAAGAAAAATTCAGGGGGGGGGGAATTAGAAAATATAAAGGAAAATCACAAACAACGACAACAACAACAATAACCAGAAAAATCAGGTAAATCGATGTGCGCTTTCCTGACTTTTTCCTGATTTTTACTGATTTTTCTTAATAATTTTTCTGAATTACGAGGTGTATACAAATTTCAGAGTTGTTTCTCCCTAAGTCGTGGTATTCAGCGAAAAACCTTGTATTCATAAAAGAGTACTAAAAGAGGAACAGAGAGAAAGACATGTATTGGTGTTGATTATAATTATTTTTATTTTTCGTGTCCAGTGGCGGAAGCAGTCGAGTGACGGAGAAATGACTGCATACAATGGCTCTCTGCCTGACTCTCTCGACTGCCTGGAGATGGAAATGGGGGGAAAAACACAAAAGAAAAGGGAAAACGAAGGGTCCTCTGGCTCGGGTCGAGAGGGCTGGGGCTGGGGCTGGGGCTGGACGGGGCAGGGCGGGGTGGGGCGGGGCGGGCGGCAGACAATGGGGTCGATGGGTGCGGTGCTTACCAATATCGTCGTGATAACAGAGCGTCAAATAAACAGTAGCGCACACGGGACGCGGTGGGCACAGCTCGGAGCAGGAAGTGCGACCGGTCTATGACACTTCTCTTTGAATTTCAGCACCTCGCCGAGAGGACCATGAGGAAGGGAGGGGGCGGGGGAGGATAATTACCACCCTCGATCAACATGGTGACACTTGTCGAATCCGATTGCCACTCGGAGGGTCCATGTGGCGCAATCATCACCTCCTCGTGGCCGTGGACCGCGTGGCCGTGCTTGAGGAGGGGGCAGGTGGAGGCGGTGGCGGCGTGCGTGGTCAATGAACTGCTCCGGACGGCACGCGGTGGAGGACGGTTCAAAGTCGCTCCTCGTTGATGACCGCGCAAGGGCGAGCATTGCGCTGCGCTCAGCGACAGGGACAAGGAGGGCGGGAACAAGCTCAAGGGGTGGAGGGTGGAGGGCGGGGGCGGAGGTCTTTGGCGGAAAGGTTTGACCCGGGCGGGGCGGGGCGGGGCGCGGCGGGGCGCTCTAGAGCGCTGCAGGCAGAGCTTCCATCCCCTCACCCCGCAGCCCCAGACAGCGCATGGGAGCCCTTCAACCTTCAGAGAGAGAGAGAGAGAGAGAGAGAGAGAGAGAGAGAGAGGGAGAGAGAGAGAGAGAGAGAGAGAGAGAGAGAGAGGGAGAGAGAGAGAGAGAGAGAGAGAGAGAGAGAGAGAGAGAGAGAGAGGGAGGGAGGGAGGGAGGGAGGGAGGGAGGGAGAGAGAGAGAGAGAGAGAGAGAGAGAGAGAGAGAGAGAGAGAGAGAGAGAGAGAGAGAGAGAGAGAGATATTGGGGTGCGGAGCGGATAGGACGAGTCGAGTCCGCCCTAAGCGGCTTCCGCACTGGGCCGCCCTGTCCTGTCCTGTCAGAGGTACCACCAGGGGCTTCCAATCGGGGCAGGGCGGGGTGGGGCGGGGCGGGGTGGTCTAGGAGGCTAGAACGCCGCTCGGCTCGGAGGCGCGGCGGGACAGCAGTTATATCCCCGAACAACTCAGATCGGGCTCACAGCATCATTGGGATGCAGCTCGCGCCCACAGACAGGCAAGCGCGCGGGACTGGCGGGGCGGGGTGGGGCGGGGTGGGGCGGGGTGGGGCGCGGTGGCCGCCCCACCCCATCTCCTTTGGCGCGGGTGCCGCCACTCACCCTACCAGCGCCCCCCAGCCCGCCGACCCCGACCCCGCACCTACCCCTACTACCCCCAGGAGGCGGCACCCTCTCCACCCCTCGGAGTCCGTCTGCAACCCGCGCGCCGCCGCCCTCGGGTGCCCCGCCCCGCCCCGCCCCGCCCCGCCTGGCTCCGCTCGATAGCCAGACGTAACAAGAGAGCATTGCCCCCGCCGAAAATTGCAAAAGGGCCACATCCTCGTGCCGTCCCGTCCCCAGTCCCTGCCTCCTGCTCTCCTGGTGGGTCTGTGCGAGAGGTGGGGCGGGGCGGGGAGGAGGGGGCGGACTCAGGGCTGATGTCTGGCGCCCCCCATCCCTCCGGTACATTACCAGGGAGGCGAGGCGACGACCCGTCTGAGCGCTCCAGCCAGCTCCAGCCAGGCAGTCCCTGCAGGGCATGGCCCCGCTGTCTGTGTGGTCACACAGTGCGGTGGGGAGGAGGGCCGCGCCGGCCCGGGCCCTGTGATACGGGGATGGAGTTGGTCGCCCTCCGGGTGGGAAACAACTCTGAATTTTGGTGGACACATTTTGGTCATTTTCATAAATTTTGTAAGTATTTGAGAATTTTCATGATATTTTGTGAACTTTCAAATTTTTTTTGTGTGTGAATTTTCACTTGACTTCACCTAATTTTTTGTAGATTTTCCCGAATTTTCCCAAATTTTGGTAGTGTCGATTTTTTTTTAAATTTTCCTGAATTACGAGGTGTACAAAAATTTCAGAATTGTTTCCCCTTCGTCGCCCTCCCAGAGTACTGGTCTCTGTGAGATGGTCTGGAGGCTGCCCACGGGGAAATACGTTCCGCGTTGCGGGTTCTACGAATATTACGTAACGCGTTCATCTACTTCACGGTCGATATCCATCCTGTCGCGTGGACGTCGAATTTATGTCGATAGAACGTTAGTTTCCCGCGCAAGAAGATCCGGAGCACGGTCAGCCGACTTATTCCTCGCTCGCACTGTCTCTCTCACATTCATGGGCTTTACCGTATAGGTGCGAGAGAGACAGAGCGAGGAGAGCGCTCTTCGGAATAAGTCGGCAGGTTCGGACCGTTCGGACCGTGGTGGCGCGCTAAACAGCTCGGGGGCCTGGTGCAGTGGTACCCGTCGCGGTGCTAACCGAAATGGAGGGGAGGGGAGGGGAGGGGAGGGGAGGGGAGGGGAGGAGAGGAGAGGAGAGGAGAGGAGGGGAGAGGAGAGGAGAGGAGAGGAGAGGAGAGGAGAGGAGAGGAGAGGAGAGGAGAGGAGAGGAGAGGAGAGGAGAGGAGAGGAGAGGAGAGGAGAGGAGAGGAGAGGAGAGGAGAGGAGGTATTCTCTCGCATTCTTTGGTACAACGCCCTGCCCGCCGGTCTGGATGGCCGGGCCTGGCGGCGGCGGGAAGCCCCTCTTCTCCCCGGAGCCCTGCTCGCCCTGCTCCTGCTGCCCTGTGGCCCCGGGCCGACCCCGGACGCGGGGCGGGGCGGGGGAGGGTGGAGAAAAAGGGCGGGAAACGCGGAGAGGGGGAGAGAGCAGCGGCGGTGGGGAGGGGGTGAGGGACGACGCTACGCGAGTCACGTGAGCGCGTAGTAGTACTCACGGGCGGAGCGCGGTGCTGGTGGTGGGGGGCGTGGGGCCGGCGCCGTGTGAGCGCAGCGCATTCACTGGCTCCACCGGAGCCCCGGGTCGCGGCGCGGCGCTCTGACTTCGGCACCGACTTCGGGCGCTCGGCTCTGCTCGGCTTCGCTCGGCTCGGCTCGCCTCCGCCCCGCCCTGTGCTGGGGCTGGGCCTGGCACGGGGAGCGCCGCGCGCACGCACGCACGCGGGCACGCACGCGGGCACGACACGGGGCAATGACATTGCAGCCACGCCCCGCCACGCCCCGCCACGCCCCGCCACGCCGCGCTACACCTGCGGGGCGCCGCCGCCGCCGCGAGGCGCGATAAGAGGCATTCTGGAAATCGCAAACACGTTGAATGCGTGGCCTCCTGGGCCTGGGCCTCGGCGGCGCTGCCGGCTGGAGGGGTCCGGGTCCGGGTCCGGGTGGCGTCTGGCGTTGCCGTGGCGTTGCCGTGGCGTTGCGGGCTCGCCGTGACGGCTGCCGTGACAACGCCTGGCTGTGACGCGACGCGTGACGCAGCAGCGCGCCGCCGGCGTCACGTGCACGCATGCACCTGGGCGCGAGCGCGCGCGCGCGCGTGTGTGTGTGAGTGTGTGTGTTGGTGAGTGTGTGTGTGGTTTGGTATCAACGTTTGTGTCATATCTTGTTAGTTACGCCTCGCGTTCACGTATGGTTGTTTTCTCGATATAATTGCAGGGCCGGCCCGCCCCACTCCCTCCGCCACCCCCGCTCTCCGCTATATACACTCTCGCAGGTACTGCCGCGGAGTTACTTTGTGCCGTCTCGCTGCCCTCTATATGTTGGCTGTTGTCGAACTCGTAGAGCGTCTCGGTCGGGATGGCCGCCCACTTTAATAACCTCTTTTGTCGTCCTGCACGAAAAATTCGACCGCGACGACAGTAGGACTTTCTTTCATCGAGGGCAGCGCTCTCTCGGTGGGTTTGGCGCTCTAGCCAGCAGCGCTCTGGTGGCGCTCGGCTGGTGTCGCAGAAGACTTGTACCGTACCCGTGCACCCAATAAGGTGCAAAATCCCCGCGTGCATGTGCTTGTGCTTGTAAGGTGGCGCTCTGGCCGCGCTCAAAGTGTTGCTTCAGCAGCGGTTCCGCTTAAGCATCGCTCAGGTGCTGCTTAAGGTGGCGCTCTGCGGGCGCGCTCAAGTGTTGCTTAAGCAGCGGTTCCGCTTAAGCATCGCTCAGGTGGCGCTCTGACCGCGCTCTCTAGCTGGCGCTGCTCCCGGTGGCGGCGTCCTTTGAGGAGCCTTTTCCTGTCGAATCATCCCGGCGGCTCCACCGCGGCGCCGTGTGGCGCCCGCCGGCCCGCGGGGCCTCTTGAGAGGATAGAAAGGGCGATAAGGACGAACTGGATGACGCGGACAATTTATTCCCATCATTATAATGAATTAATAAACGCGGTGCGCGGCCGCGCTCCGGCTCCGCGCGGCGATTAACGGAGTATTTATCACACGTTGATGATCACGGCCGTCCGGCCCGCCCGGCCGCAACCGAACAGCCAGGCTGATTTTTTTTTGTTTTTATTTTTTTTTTAAAGTTTAGAACGTCGTCACTTACGCACGCATTTTCGAGGCGCGCTTCAAGGCGCTCAAGATGTGTGAGGTCAGGGTCCTCTCCTCGCCCGGCGCCCCGTGCCACTGCGGGATGACTAAGCAGCTCGACTCGGAAAGCGATATTGCGCGACATTGTTTCGTACATCACAGCCATATGCGCGCACACACACACACACACACGCACTCATACACTCACTCACACTTGCTAGCACACACGTGCGTCCGTCCCGCTGCTCCCCGTGTTAGAGTCAAGCATTCACCTCCAAGCAAGCCGGGTCCAGAAGAGGTCCTTCACTCACCAATTTAAAAAAAAAAGTTCTTATTCTTATTTAAAAATAGTGTAGCCTTCAGCCTTCACCCTATAAAAATCACCAAGAGAAAAATTAGAAAGCGAAGAGAAAATAATAAGAAAAAAATCGGAGTGGACAGACAGAGTGTACGATTACGTATGTTTGTTCTCAGCGCACAGGGCAAATATTGGTTGAAAATCGAGGTGAAATTAAACAATTAGAAGTCGTGGCAAAGCGAAACCGTGCAATCTCGTGCAGTGCGCGCTACGCGCTCGCACCATAATTAACAATGTTTCCTTCAGGTGTGAATTTTTCGCCAATTCCAAAGAGAAACTTGGGGAATGCTATATGGTTTCTCTTTACAGGTGGCTCAAAGTCTCATGTGTTAATTACCCGCGCCGCGGCACCGCGCAGCCCGGCGAAACAGTGTGGGCTTCTTCTTTTCCTTTATCGCGAGTAGATCAGCCTCTTCTTCACGACCCAATACCTCACCGGGGCGGGGCGGCGGTGGCAGCAGGTGGCACCCACCGGGGCCTCCCTCCCTGTGCTGCTATCTGCCAAAGTGAAATAATGACGACAACGCCGAGCTTAGTACAGTGACCGCGCCGAGCAGCGCCACCACGCCGCAGGCACGCCCACTTGTTTTTCAAGACCCGGCCAGAAATACAAATAAAAACAAAAAAACAAAGCGACACGTCAGCCCACCTGGACGGCGCGAACGTATTTTCGCTGAGGAGGGCTATCGCGCTGGGCCCGCAGCACACACGCACACACTATCGCGGCCCTCCCGGGCCGATAGAGTGTAGCAGCCTCCTGGCCGGGGCTGTGCGAAAAGAATCGAAAAACACGTCGATAAAAAACACACCACGTGGCCAAAGGTGCCGACACCGCTGCCGACGTCATCGCTGCAGGGCCGGGCCGGGCCGGGCCGGGCCGGGCGCGGTGCGAGTGAGTGCAGAGAGAACAAGGCCGTGCAGGTGCGCAAACAACTCTGAAATTTTTGTACAAATTTAGAAAAATTCTCAAAACAAATCAGGAAAATTCACGATAATTAAGTGCAAGTGAAAATTCACAAAAAAATCTGTAAAACACCCAAAAAATTCTGTAAAAAAAAATCACTAAACTCACGAAAAATAATTTAATTTACGAAAATTCACAAAATGTGCACACCAAAATTCATGGTTGTTCCCCCTCGGCGCCTCGGCAATACGGCTCAACAACAGGCTAGACGCGAGCGAGCGAAATTTTCAGCGAATTTTAACGGAAGGTTTGTTTGGACAGCGAGGCGTGGCGTGGTGGCGTGGCGTGGAGGGGTGGGGCGGGGTGGGTAGGTAGGGGTCAGCAGCTCTGGCTGTATACGGCGTGGCGACGGGCGGGCGGGGCGGTACGCCGCCGCACCCCACCCCACCCCTGCGCGTCCAACCATGAGTCCCCTCCCCGCCTGCTTGACACCGCGGCACAGCCAGGCACGGCCCCCGACAGGCAATTCGATTGACGTCAGCGATTACGATGAAACGGCGGCGAGTACATCGAGGCACGAGTCGCGGGCGGAACGCTTCACGCTGGCTCTACGGCAGCCGTATGGTCGGGGTCGGGGGGGCGAGCTGCCCCGCCGCCGCTGACCCGGCCGGCTCGCTCGGGGCAGAGACACCAGGAGATATGAAGGCGCCTACTCGCCGCTGAGGCGTCTCTCTCTCTCTCTCTCTCTCTCTCTCTCTCTCTCTCTCTCTCTCTCTCTCTCTCTCTCTCTCTCTCTCTCTCTCTCTCTCTGTCCTATTTACAAATCATATATGGTTGTCATTAAAAATCAATCACCAACCATACCCGGCTATCTTCATGTTTTCGAAAGAAGACTCCAGCAAAAACTACACTGGAAAAACAAAGGTACGACGAGAAGGGGTTTAATGCCTTTACCAAGGCACTAAAAATTAGCACCCCTGTAAAGGCATTAAAACTGCCCAAAGGTGTTAAATTTTAACGCCTTTGGACAATTTCGTGCCTTTGCAAAGGCATTAAAATTTCACACCCCTAGAAAGGCATTAAGTCCTACCTTTGTTTTTCCAGTGTAGTTATTGAAGAAAATCATGCTATCTCTGCAAAACCTTTCCACAAATTTCAAGGAACTCTCATCATAAAAAATGTTCTTCAACCCCTCCTCAAGACATGGGAAGAAGAAAGAAAATAAAGAGAAATTGAAACCATATATGTAACGCACTCATGTGAACGACCCTGCAAGACCAGTCATCATCACCACCGCCACCGCTGATCAGCTGGGACTGGGCCGGGCCCCCGCCAAACTCAGGGCAGGCCAGCCCGCCCAGCATTGCTGCCCTAGGTGGCCTAGCCAGCAGGCGCTACCCTCAAGATATTTACAAAACTTTTTAGAACAAACTCTCTTTTCTTTTTTAATTGTCTCTCTAAATTTTTTTTCAAAGTACGCTACTATTTTACGTCACAAACAGTTAGAACAGCATGACTTTGGATGTACAAAATTGACACTTCCCCTTTTCGGCCCCATTTCTAAATTTTATCCCTCAATAAATCTCATTTTAAGCTCAACTCTCTCAAGGGGGAAACAACCGAAGGTTGCGGATCGGTATGTCGGCCAAATTAACTGGATTATCCTTGTGATACCACTCGGACAGCAATAGGTTTCCCTTTCCACACCGAAAATTTGATATCCAACTCCCTCGGAGTAACATCGGACTACCGCCAGTAATCCGACTGCTGGGTGGTGTCAGCCGGATTACCTTTGTTGTTTCTCCCCCTCAGTGTCTCTGTCACCTCCGGCCGACCGCGCCCCCGCCCCCGCCTTCACCATCCCCGGCGACGACAAGCTGCTCAGTGGGGAGCAGAGCGTCCGTCCGTGCGTCTGTAGGGTGATTCCGCAGAGTGGTTTCGTCTCTCTGTCTTCGTCGCACTCATGGGGCGAGGCCATGCCATAAGGAGCGAGAGAGAGGGCACTACAAAACGCTGTTCGGAAATCACTCTGCTGGCCGGGCTGGGCTGCTGAGACGAGACGAGGCGGGGGCGCGGCGGGGCGGGGCGGGGCGGGGCGGGGCGGGGCGGGGGAGGAGAGCGTCCGCAGAGCAAGGCCATGCGGGGCTGGAGTCGGTGCCGAGCCGAAGCAGGAGCCGGAGGAAGGGGTTAATGCTCTGCTCGAGCTCGGGTCGGGTCAGGTCGGGGATTGCGACACACACACAAACTCTCTCTCTCTCTCTCTCTCTCTCTCTCTCTCTCTCTCTCTCTCTCTCTCTCTCTCTCTCTCTCTCTCTCTCTCTCTCTCTCTCTCTCTCGTTTGATCCTGGAGCCTGACCTGTGCTCGGCATCGCCTCGGTGCGGCAGGACAGGGAGGGCGGAGGACGGCGAGGCCTGCGGAAGGGAAGCCCTTGTCGTGGTGCAATCGGGCGACACAAAGGAACACCCCGCCCCGCCCCGCCCCGCCCCGCCCCCCGCCCCGCCCCAGCGCGGCTCCGACCGGCTCTGCCGGTGCCGGTGCTGCATGGTCCCCACTGGTCGCGATGCTCTCCCGTTGAAGGGTTTCCAGGGTCAGCAGGTCTGCTGGCCTCTCCTGACCGCCGCATGGACGCGATCCCTGACCCTCCTCAACCGCCGGGACGGGCCGGGCCGGGCAGGGCCTCAGGACCCCATGGCCCCCGGCATATGGGCTCCACTGCTGCGTCACACTTTCTGCAAGACTCCTACACTCAGCGGGGCGGGACCGAGGGGTCCATCACTAGAAATTCAAGCATACATCAATTATTTTAAAACAATTTTCTTGATTGTTACTGATTTTTTCCCCCTGAATTCTTCTTGATTTTTTTCTTGATTTCTTCTGATTTGTTACTGATTTTGTTCCAGGGTGTAGCTACACTGTGTTTTTTTTCTGTCTTTGAGTGAATTACCTATCGGGCGGGACCGCCCGGAGGCACCCGTCACGCCACGCGTGCGCTGCTGCGCTGCTGGAGAGGAGAAATTCGATGTACATCGGTAAGAAGTCGCACGCACCCGTTTAGCGGCGACGCGTCGGTGCTGATGCCGCTTTCAAAGAGAACCCTTCCTTGAGCGCCCCCGGGCGGGGGTCTTGCTGCCTACCTGCAGACCGCACCCCGCGCCCCCCATCCCCAACACGCAACGCCCTGCTGCCGGCTCCGGACAGGGCAGGACTCCGGCTCCGGCCTATCGACGGCCAGCAGCAGGGTGTGATTCCGAACACCGAGCAGTGGTGTCCTTTCTTTCGCTCCTTACGGCCGTGCTGCATGTGAGCGACAAGGACAGAGAGGTGAAACTCACCAGGACGCTGTCAGCCGAGGGGGAAACAACTCTGTACTTTTTGTAACTTCAGAAGTCAAGAATAAAATCAGAAAAAATAAATAAAAATAAAACACAAAATTTTTTGAAAATTCGTGAAAAATTCAGGAAAATTCGCAAAACTTCACAAAAGTTTAGGTAGAATTCAAAGAAAAAATTACATTTGTTCACGAAAATTCACAAAAATTCACGAAATGTGCCCTAGAAACTCGAGTGTGTGCATGGCACGCTTATTTTGGAGTCAACCACAAAGGCTCACTCTAAAATGGAGTATGCTTAAAGGCATGCTCTCAAATAGAATGTACTTGCCAGGCATGCTCTAAATAAAAGCATACCTTGCAAGCACACTCCATTTTAGAGTGTGCTTTGTGGTTGACTCCAAAATAAGCGTGCCATGCATACATACTTGAGTTTCTAGAGTGTAAGCCAAGATTCAGAGTTGTTTCCCCCGCAGTCAGCTCCTCTCCTGCCGCTGCCGCCGCGCGGGGGTACGCCGGTGTCTACAGGAATGCAAAAGGTGTGCGCAGACAGCACGCTACAGGATAGCGGGGGTCTTCGGCCCGGAGCGGCGGCGGCGGCCGGACCGCGACATTGCGCGGCACTGCCGGCGAGCTGAAATGGGACACCCTGGTCAGAGTCCTCCTGCTGTCTCACCGCGTCGGCCCGACCCCTCTCGTACCCCAACCTCCACACGGTATATACATGGCATTGAATTGTTATGTGCCTGTCGTATAGAGAATGGACAGAGGGGGAACAGGAGACAGGAATGTAATTGCGAGCGGAGGGAAAGCGCCTATGCCGCCGGGCCGAGCCGAGTCAAGCCGAGCCGGGCAGGTTGTGCCGAGCCGAGCCAGGGCCGAGACGGGACGGGACGGGCCGCGGGCTGCGGCCCTGGCAGGCAGATGGTTTGTTTTGATCGACTCGCACAGCGCAGTGTTTACTGGCCGTGGCGTCGCAGAGAGGGTCAAACACAGAAGGTGTGTGGGAAAGGTAGAGGGCGGGGGGGTGGAGGGGGGAGAGGGAGTGGGGAGGGGGAGGGTGACAGAGAGGGAGAGCGCGGAGGGAGAGAGCGGGAGAGATGGGTATAAATGGAAGGAGAGAAAGAGAGAAGCGCGGAGCAGCGAGGTGCGCGGCAGCTAACCTCGTCCAGCATTCCAGGCATTGCTGCCTCCCCCCCCTCCACCTCCAGGGCAGGCATCGTACCGCTGAGTGCACCGAGCGAGCGGCGTTATTGGATCGTTCCGGTGCGCCAAAAATAGAGAAGAAGAGCGAAACGAGCGTGAGAGAAAGAGAGAGGAGACGAGTCGTGATAGAGAAAGGACGTATACTGCTCGGGGCAGAGCGAGGCTCTCCAAACTTTGAGCCGGCAAGGTCCGTGCGGGTTGGGTGGAGGAGTTCACATCGTGGGGAATGCACTTCGCTTCGCGCAGCGCTACTGCCACACAGTGTGGTCGCGCAGAGGCAGACACTGTGAAAACTAACTTTGTAAATTTTACGATATATTTTGTGAATGACGACTTACGAACAATGTTATTGTAAATTTACGACAGTACCCTTTCTTGTTCGTATTTAAATTTTAAGTTGATAGGTGGTGCTTTTAATATTACGATTTGTAACTCTGCTTCGCGGAAAATTTTCCCAGGAAACCTACGACTATTTTTCACAGTGAGAGAAGTCGCGTACACTGATAATCCAAGTGTTCAACCCTTCAACACTTTTAAGTGTTCAAATACCATTTAAACATATAAATGTGTTCAACAGAGTTGTTGTACACTTGCAAGTGTTCAACTCAGAAGTTGTGCACTTAAAAGTGTACAACTCCCCAGTTACACACTTCCTTAGCTTGGACGCACTGTATTAGGGAAGTGTGCAACTGGGGAGTTGAACACTTGCACGTGCACAACTTCTAAGTTGAACACTTGTAAGTGCACAACAATTCTGTTGGACACTTTTATTTGTTTAAAAGGTATTTGAACACTTTAAAGTGTTGAAGGGTTGAACACTTGGTTTATCAGTGTATTGACGGTCATGAACGACCACTTGTTCACACCAAAAAAACAAGAATTAAGGTTAGCAAAACTTGTATTGATTCGAAACGTTGTTTAAAATTTTAACAATTGGAGTGTAATTTCACTAAATTTAACAAAAAGAGCTCCAAAAAAATTAAAAATATAGCAAAATCCATATTGAAGTCCTTACCCATGACCCCTGTGAGACTGAGGGTAGACCACCTGCCCAACTTACATGCAGCGTGTATCAAGTGTTGCCTATCCACGAAAGCGTTATCTTATTCTTTGAGTAAATAACCATGGCCACGCCTGACCCAACTTCTGTTGAGTGATAGCGGATGACTATCCCGGCGGTGGCCGCTAAACAAACACCTCCACGCCACGGCTCGCCTCGCCCAGCCTGAGCCGACCGCGCCCACCTCACACACACACACGCCCTCCATCAGGGCCCCGGCCTGGGCCCCCGGGCCCCCTGGGCCCCCTGCCCGCCCAGCTGCCGCCGGCAACAGGTTGCGTTTCTAGTACAGTACGCGGTCGCACAATGAGTGGCACGGGCCAGCAGGCGCCAGCGCGTCAGCAGGCGCCAGGGAACAGCCGAGGGGGGCATCACTCAAAAAAAAGGGTAACAACAATTTTCTTTATTTAAAAAAAAGGTTAATTTTTGTAGTGATTTTTCAAGGAAAATTTTTGTCACTTTGATAAATTTTAATCTTTAATTCTATTTCGGTTTTTGTTCATTTTTTTTTCTAGATTTTCCGGATTTTTCTGAGTCTTTCTTCTTGATTCCATTGTTTTTAATTATATTTTGTGGGGGCCGCACAATGATCTTTCGAAGTGAACCCCCCCCCCTCCCATCTTCGGTAACAGCAGGGAGGTGCGCGGGGCGGGGCCGTGTGGACATAGGGGAGACAGGGAAGGATGCGCACACACACAAAAAAAAAAAATACGATTTCACGAAATCCTGGTAGACAACGGAGTTTCTATAACTATGGTAAAATTATTGTGAGTGTATCATAAGACTGTAAGAAAACGCAGTAGTTTTGTTTAGTTTACGATAGTCAAGATAGTGACTAAATAATTATAAATTCGATTTGATAAGGCGGGTTTCAAGCAATGAATACTCTCCGACTGTTAGGCCGTCATCTAAACGCCAGGAAAAAGAGAGAAAAGAAGCTCTCCTTCTGACAGCAAAAAATGGGCGGCGAGGTCACGGCCGGAGCGGAACGTCAACAATACCGTCCCCTCCACCGAGCGCACCGAAGGGGCGAACCGGGGCCCTAAACCTAGCGACTTTAACTATTTATTTTAGCTGAACGAAATGTTAGGCAGCCGAAATTAATGTGAAAATAGCAGTTCCAGACCTGCGGAAATCGTTTTGCAAAGTTTCATGGAGGTTCAAAACGTAGGAACACAAGTGATTTACGAAAATGATACACGTAAATGTACACCATTTCAAGAATTCTGCTCACCAGATTGAAGTCAAACTTACCAAACCGTTTTCTGCAGGTAAAAAAGTACTATTTACGCATTCAGTTCGCCTTGTCAACGTTTCGATAACTTTATGCAATGATTTAAAGTCGCGAGGTGGGAGCCTCAGCTCCCGGCCGAGGCGGCCATGGTTGAAAGACGGCCGGCGACACAGCGCACGCGCGTCCACCTCAAACAAACCTTGTTTACACAACGTGCCAACCTAGAAAACATGAAAAGGATCACTAATCCCCCCACGTTACGATTTGAAATTATTATCTTAGGTTGGCAGAAGTGCGCCGCAGTCGACTGTTCGTTCGGTAAAAATGAAGTAGGTTTCGAAAGGGCGGTATGGTGGTCACGTGCGAATTTCAGTGGTGTCATCTCTTTCTTGAGCGTTTCACTGAAGCAGAGCTTTGTTTGAACGCAGACTTTAGAGGTTTCTCTTTCGCTCCGTGTTGGCTCGACTCCGCCTAGCCCCACCACGAAAAACTATCCCCTTCTCCTGGTGATTTCAGCTGACAAGTCGAGCATTTCCATAGCAACTGAAATTTCAATTCAAATTTACAGAAAATCTGTAGTTTAAATTTCTATTAAACTTTCAGAGTGAGTATACAAGTTTACATACTATAACTGTAGGTAATATTATAAAAATCGTTGGAGCGGATTTTTTCCTCCCGTAAGGGGCCATATAAAACAATTGACAGACGTTTCAAAGCGATTTTAGAAGGCAACTCCGTTGCCTAAAAAAAAAAACAACAAAAAACGAATAGCTTCAACAACCGGGTCATGCATGGTTTGTTCGGGGATAACCACATAGTTGGAGTCATACTAACCTAGTATGGGGCAGCTGTATATGCTGCTGGTCGACACAAACAGTAAGCAGAATGTGTGCGTGTGTGTTTTCTTTTTCTTACATAAGGAGAAAGGAAGACAACCTCACGGGGAAAAAATATCTATGCTACCATAACTAACGTTTAGGCTGATATCGTGACAAGCAACTTTTCAACTACCAGAGCAAAAAGTTATAGTCAAGCAAGTCAAATATTAGCTATGACAACGTGACAATTAATGCCCAGCTAGTTTGTCGATGACATTTGCTTCTTTTCGCTAGAGGAACTTGAAGTTGCTTGTCACGATATCAGCTAATCAGCTAATGTAGATTATGTACATGAAAGGGGGGAAACAACTCAGAAATTTTTGTACACCTCATATTTCAGAAAAAAAATCAGAAAAATCCAAAAGGGAAAAAAGGGAGAAATTCAGGAAAATTCACAAGAATTTTGGTGAAATTCTAGCAAAAATTTACAAAAATTCAATTAAAATTTCAAAAAATTCACAAAAATTCACAAAACTTGGACCCCTAAATTCTGAGTTGTTTCCCCATCGATTACATTGCAGTGCTTGTACGATTACGATCCTGAATCGTAACTATACGACATCTTCCCCATGGGAAATTTTCGTGTACCTCGCATTTCACAACGTAAACAAGGATAAGTTTTACAGTAAATGGAGTTGGTGTCCAACAACAGATCGCACAGGCCATGTCAGCCAGACTCAGACTGACCGCTGGAGTTTCGCAAGCTGCGAGGGCTGTCGCCGCTTTACCTTCACAGCGCTTGTACCGGGCGGGGCGGGCTGGGGCGGGGCGAGGTGGGGCGGGGCGGGGTGGGCCGGACAGGGCAGGAGTCACCCCACAGGTCAACCCTCCCTGTGCGGTGGGAGGAGTGTGGAGTGGGAGAGGGAGGCCGTCAGAGGGAGGAGAACCTCACCGGTGACGCCGCAGCAGCGGGTCATGACTAGGTCAACTCGGGGTCAGAGTGTCAGAGACCTCCGGATAACCCCCACTCCCCACCCCCTAATTTAACTTCCTTTTTCTCTCTTCTTTTTCTCTCTCCATAAAGAAAAAAAATATTCCTATGAATGATGCGCGTATCCGAGAGCTCAGAGGCGCGACGTGTACACACAAACACGCCCACATGCACACACACACACACACACACACAAACACACACAGTGTCCTTGAACTTGCCTGCGCACCGCAAGGCGCGCCGCCACGGCATGTTACGAGAATGTCCTGCGAATAACACAACACTTCTGTACGTAACAGTTCGTAACAGCACGACTATCAGTAATGTATCTAGAGTAGGCCGCGCCCGGGCCCCGGGGCGGGCCCGCGGGCCGGGATAAGAAAACTGCCCCAGGAGGAACGTACGCCAAGGAGAGAGGTGTTTTTCTAATAAGCATGGCATACATAATTGGAGCTAAAGGCTGACAGGGGAGGGCTTAACAGTACGTCTGTCTTATTGGTGGCGAAGTAATCTGTCCACGACCTCCTAGACTCCTGAAACGCAGGGATTAGGAAACAAGGTTGTAGGGATACCACTCGCGTTGTCTTTAGGTATGAACTAATCACGCCTCTAAAAGAGAACTTGAAAGTAGGCTCACTAATGTCCTCCTCAACCCAGTTAAAATGGTGTCAAAGACAACCCTCACTTCCTTCCCCCGTCTGGGTGCTTTTTTGCTCTCACTATACCGCGTCCCCTGCCACGCAAAAGTAGCAAAAATAAAGAAATAAAAGAAAATAGGACGAGGCGGCCTGGTCCTTTCCTTTGCCAAAGGCCTGCCAAAGAGGCCGCAAAAATAATGAGAACGTCTACGACTATTAACGCGAGAGGGAACGAGCACATCGCACACAACAGCGGTGCGGCCTGGCCAAGCCAAACCCAGCCCAGCGTCAACATGGAAGATAAAAGCAGCAATCCTGCTTTTGTCTTTTCCCCGAAGGAACCATCAACTCCCAGCTCCACCGCCACTCCCCGCCCCGCCCCGAGGATTTCGTGAGCTGGATGAATTCCGCGGAACAGGCCCACTCCTCCCCCCCCCCCCCTCCTCCACCACCAACCCGTCACCCAGCCCCAGCGCGCACGGAAGTGCACTCGAGTGTTGTTTTGACACGTACTGTACAGCACAAGGCCAGAGGGCGATTAAAATCATTCCCTTGCCTCGCGCGCCTAATCTAGAGTCATACAAAAACAAGAAAACACTACTTCACACGAGAACGGGGCGCTGTAGCGGCAGCCAGTGCGCTTTTACCGCTACTACTTCACTTTAAAGTATTACAAGCAATGAACTTTGGACCGTTCTCAAAACTAATGATGTTTGACGCAATATGCGCGGTGCGCGGGCGCGGCCTATGGCAGGTGCGCTATGGCCGTCAGACACCATTGTCTTCCGTCTCACTGAGACAACAGTCGACGTCACTGTAAAGACAAAAAGTACAACGGTATTCATACCAACAGGACGTCCTGGTCGGTAATTATGAGCAGGTACAGACATACAGCTCACCCGCCGCAGGCCGCAGCCGGATATTCGTCCCGAATTTTGCTTCTGCTTTTGGCAACACTAAGATCCAAGGGGTCCTTGACTAAATAAATCCTAAAAGAAATTCTCTAAAATATTTTTAAAAATCATAAAAACCCAAGAATCGACAAAATTTTTTTTTTTTAAATCAGCAAAAAATTAGACAAAATTCTGAAAATCAAGGAAATTCACCAAAAAAAAAGGAAAAAAAATCGCTGTACGCCTGAATTAATAGTCAAGGACCCCCTGCTAAGATCTCGCGGGCCCGCTGGGGGGAAGGGGGGAGGGGGGGGTGCATGCAGACATGTAAGACAGTGCGCTCACCCGAGGCCAGACACTTATTTTTGTAGGCATGGCGAGGCGCCAGCCGGGAGGTGACACACTGCACTTACATACCCGCCGCGGCCCGGCTCGGCCCGGCCCCGCACACCGGCGCACACAAAGTATACTGGCTGGGCACAGCCGGGAGTTTTCTCTCTCTCCGATTGCCTCCATATGCCTCTCCTCAGCTCATCACACAGCCGGCTCGGCGGCGCGCTCCTGCTGCTTCAGCCCCGCGCTGCCGGGGCCCGCAGGAGGCCTAACATGCATAGGCGAGGGGGAAACAACTCGGAAATTTTTGTACACCTCGTAATTCAGAGAAATTCAGAAAACTTCAGGAAAAAATTTTAAAAAAAATCAGGAAAATTCAGGAAAATTCACAAAAAAGTACTGACATTCACAGAATTCTAGATAAAAAGTTGAACAAAAAGTCACAAAAAATTCAAAACAAAAAAAAACTTTACAAAATTTGCACGCCAACATTGAGAGCTGTTTTCCCTTCCCTGCAGGGCGCCCGGCGGCCCGGCGCCACGTGCACTCACGCAGCAGGCTCTTTCGCCATCGCGATACTTACACCGCCGCCGCCGACGCACGTCACGGTGACGACGGCGGGGTGACGGAAAATCCTAGAATACTCCACATTCACTACTCCTAACGATTCTCGGGAGATAGACGCGGATAGCGGCGCCCACCACACGCTATCGTGGCGCCACAGCACACCGCTTCGGCGGAGGCGCTCCTCTGAGAAAAAGTGACGTGACTGTGACGAACCACGTGGGACGGCAGCAGCGTGCCGTGTCACGTGGGCATTGCTCACTCCTCTCTGCCCTGCTCGCCCGTGAGCATACAGGAGGCGCCAACTCGCCGCCGTCGCCGCCGTCACAGCTCGACGCACGCGCGGGGTGCCCAGGGACAAACAACTTTGAATTTTGGTGTCCACATTTTGCTAATTTTCGTAAAGTTTTGTGAATATTTACTTTTTTTTTTGGTGAATTTTCGCTTGAGAATTTCTTCATAATTTTTGTTCATTTTTCGTGACTTCTCCATTATTTTTTTTTATTTTTGTGACGCGAGCGCGAGATGAAACGGACCGCAAAACTGGTCACACCAAGTAACGTGACGTCACAGCGTGTATCCAGAGAGTGGCAGCATGTCTTGTTGCCACAGTAGCGCGGCTCAGCAGGCGGGCCTGCTTTTAATGTACCATTGCCGCAGATAAACTGTTTCCAGCGCGCGCCGCACCGCGCCGCGGCCTCAGGTGGGCGGGGTGGGGTGGGGTTGAGTGTTGTGGGGCGGGGTGGGGCGGGGTTGGGAGCGGCGGGGCACTTGCCTGAGCTCCTATCCACTCCACTTCCAGGGAGTGTGTGCGGTGAGACTCGCGCGCACGCCCCCAAACTCCTGATTAGAACATGACAGCTCATTCAAACACTCGGGGGGGGGGGGGGGCTGGTGGCGGTGAGGCGCGGGGCGCAAACATACACGCCACACACGCCACACGGCTCGACCGGCGCGCGCGCCCCGCCCACCCCGTTTATGTACGCGCGAATGAGAGTCAAGATGGAGAGCGCGCGGATGTGACGTGGCGTGGGGAGGGGAGAGGAGGGTAAGGTATGAGAGACACACGGCTACGCGGGAGGTGGAAACAACTCTGAATTTTGGTGCACAAAATTTATGACATTTTAGTGAATTTTTGTAAAATTTTTAAGAAGTTTTATTTATTTTTTGGAAATTTTTTCTCGAATTTTACCTGGATGTTTGTGAATTTATTTCTTAGTTGTTGAGAATTTCCGAATATTTTTTCCGAATTTCTCTGATATTTTTTTTAAATTTCTCAGAATTTTCCTGAATCACAAGCATTGAACCGTGCCGCAGACCCCGATCCACCTTATTGTTTTACCGCGCCCCAAAAATTTCAATTTTTCACGACTTTTTTGAGCCCAACGCGTAGCGGGGAGGAACAGAGTTAGCGCGCGGCAGCCCCCCAGATGTGACGACAGTTCGGTAGAGCGAGGGGTGTAGTAGAGTACAGTAGTTGCACGGCACGCGACAGCGCTACCCATGCCTGCCCCGCCGCGCCGCGCCACGCCGCGCCGCGCCACGCCACGCCCAGCGCCCCTCAACGAGCGGGGAAGGAAGGGGGGAGGGGGGAAATCACTTTGAAAAATCATTGTACGGCCCCCCCACCAAAAAAATCATTTAAAAAATTCAAAAAAATCAAAATAAAATGAAGAAGAAAGATACAGAAAAATCGAGAAAAAAGTGAACACAAAAACACGAAATGAAATTGGAAACATTCAGAAATGGGGGTAAAAGATCAAAATTAATCAAAAAGTGCCAGAAATTTTCCTCGAAAAATCAAAAGAAAAATCAGAACAAAACAAAAAAAAATAATCAAAAATCCTAAAGTTATTATTTTTTTTTTAATGCAAATTTCGTTTTACTGATCCGCCCATCGGGCTGGCACATCATCGGACTGTACGGCACCGTGGGGCAGGGTGGGGTGGGGCCGAGCAGAGCGGGGTGGGGTGCGGCCGGCGGGGGGTATCTGCCATGGGAGCATAATGAGGGAAGCAGAGCAGTGAGAACGGGTGGCGGCGGCGGCGGCGGCGCGGCGCCGGCCAAAGGGGTAAAAACAGCACAGTGGGTCGCGCCGGGCCAGGCCGGGCCGGCTTACACCTGGCGGGCCGGGCCGAACACCTGGTGGGCCGGGACGGTCACGGCCGCGTTACACGCGGCGCTGCTGCTGCTGGAGCAGGTCAGTAGCAAACCTCCGTCCTCGTCGCACTCATGGGACCCTGCCATGCCCGCAGCTTAGGGCACCGCCATAGGTGCGACGAGGACGGAGGTACGAGAGCGACGTTCTGAATCAGACGGCAGACCCATACAGGACACGCGTGCTCACCGTGGAGCCCCCGCCGCGCCATCTACGGGCACTGGTGGTGGCAGTCCCAGGGTATAAACGAATGTCGGTCGCTTGCAGACGAGGGGGCAATAACTCTAAATTTTCGTGAATTTTTATTGAAGTTTTCTGAATTTTTGAATAGAACATTACCAACATTTTTTCAAAGTTTTCTGAAGTTTTCTGAAGTTTTTGAATTTCTCCCAATTTTCCAGAATTTTCTGATTTTTTTTTTGAAATTTTCCTCCGGGTGTCTAATACCCCCCACCGGCACAGGGGGGTATTAATCCTCTGGTCGAGTAATACCCCCGGTATCTATTCCCTAGTGGTCTTGTACTCCCCTTGGCACAGAGGGTGAATCCCCTAGGCGATTAACACCGGATTAATCCCCTGGGATATATATACCCCCATGTTCAGAGGTAGCGGGGGGGAGGGGGGCAACAGATGTCCCAGGGTATTTGTACCGGGGGTAGTGCGGGTTTTAATCCCCTCGTACACCGGAAGTGGGGGAACGGCGGCGGGACCGTCGGCAGGGCAGGGCAGGTTCGGCGCATGCGCTCACGCGAGCAGATTTGCAGGATGCACTGTCTTAAAAGTTAATTAGAAATTAATTGAGGGAAGGCGCAAAGCGCGCGCGCGCACAACCCGGCCGGCGCACCCCGACGAGTAAGGTGCGTTTCCCTGCCTCGCCTCGGCACCCAAACACGACAGAAATTAGTCACGATTCAAGCGGGTTATTCTCAGTCCGAGGAAAGAAAAATGTAATAAAACAATATGAGCGCTCGGGTAGCCCCTCTTAGTGACGCGAGCGCGGGACGAAACGGACAGGACAGGCGGATCGGGACGGGACGGGCGGGGCGTGTACACGTTTCGGAGAGAGACAACATTTTACGGCGCTGTTCTGTCATGTTTCCATGTCGTGTTTGTGATGGTGTGAGAGCGAGCGCGAGGGCGGTCATTCCGAGGGAAGGGCCACTAACCTCGGAAAACCCCCCTTTGAAAAGTCCGCGCGCGTATTTCACGTTCGTTCCTTCACACACTCCCCACTTGCTGTTTTTGATCCCCCCCCCCCCCTCTCCGAGGAAGAAACAACTTTGAAATTTTTGTACACCTCGTAATTCAAGAAAATTCAACAAAAAAAAAAAATACAAAAAAATGGGTAAAATTCAAGTTAAAGTTCACAAAAATTCAAGAAAAATTCACAAAAACTGATGAAAATTTATAACATTATGTTTACACCAAAATTCAGAGTTGTCCCCCCCCCCCCTCTCTCTCTCTGATTTTTCATCTGCCTGAAATGCGTCCCGTCCCAACCCCCGCCGGCTGATGCCAGGGGCCAGGACACCCGATCTCGATCCCCCGCACGCTATACCGCGGAGCGGTACGGCAGCGCAGAGAGTGGTGCGGCGTGGCGTGCGAGGGAGGGGGGGGGGGGAGGGGGGGAAGGGGGTTGCTGGCCAGGCGTCGAGCCGTGCAAGTGTGGATGGGATGGAGTCTCCTCGTCGCCGCAGCGCACCGTGGCGTGGCGCGGCGCGGCGGGCTCGCCTGCCTCTCGGGTACCTCTAATGAGCGACTTAAGTTTCTACATTACATCGCTAACGAACAGCAACACAATAGTGCTCCGAGCAGCGTGGGCGGGTCGCTCGCCCTCCCCGGCCCGGGGCCCTCGGGGCCCGGGGCAGCTACGCCACGCGCTGCTGGAGCTGCCTGTGCGGCGCGGTGCGGGGCGCGCGCATGGGCAGAGGATACGGTGCTGCACGTCACCGTGCTCCTCCTGCTCCGCTAGAAGCTATATCACCCTCTTGACCCCGCACCGCAGTCACCACCGTCACCGCCGTGGTGTGTGGTTCGGGGTAACCCGCTATATCCCTCCGCTGCGCTTCGCCCTGCCCGAGCCCGAGGGGTCCCCTATACTATAAAAAAAGATGTGAACAAGGAGTTGGTGAGTTGATGCATTTTCGCGAGCTGGGCGCAAGTTTTGCGAGTTGAACGCAATATTTCGCGAGTTGACGCGAGTTTTTGCGAGTTACCGCAAGTTTTTGCGAGTTGAACGCGAGTTGGGCTCGTGCAAGTGTATACAAAGAGTTAGCGAGTGAGGGACCTCTCGCCTCGGCCCTGCCTCACCATAAGGCCGTATCTGCTGACATTCACGGCGACAATTACCCGCGCACACGCCTTGGGCGCGGGCATGGCAATGGCAGGGCGTAGCCCGAGGCGTAGCCAACCTACTCCCCTCACGTCCAGAGCCGAGCTGACCCACATTCGAAAGGGCCTAGCCGGGCTGGGCTGGGCGCGGGGAATACAATCCCGATCCCGTCGAGCTCAGCCGCGGGTCCTTGAAGAAGCGGGGGCGGAGCGCTGCACTTAGGGATCAGCGATATCTGGGATATATCGAGTCACGATGCGACATGACCTTGGTATCGACGGGTTCGATCATTTGGTCCGAGGGGGAGACAACTCTGAAATTTTTGTACACCTCGTAGTTCAGGGAAATTCAGAAAAATAGGGGAAAAAAATCACGAAAATTCTGGAAGATATTATAAAATAAAGGAAAAATTAAGGAAAATTTTCAAAAATTCAGGTAAAATTCCGAAGATTCACAAAATGTGTACACTAAAATTCAGAGTTTTCCCCCCTCGTTTTGACCTCAAAACCTGCGACAGTCGATAATTTCGTGGATATGTAGGCATATCGGAGGTGCGCCGGGTTCGCAAAATTGGCGCCTATCACACTATATCGAGGAGCCTCGACTCGATACCTCGACATTATCGACCGCCTGAGCGGTGAAGCAGGGTGGTTAGTCTTCCCAGCCAAGGAATGGTGTAGCCTCTCTTTCGCAACTAATGGAGATCTATCGAGAGCAACAAGGAGAGGTGTATCGTACTTTGGCTGGGAAGACTATAGTGATACCGACAATATGACGTCGTTGCAGCCTGGTATGTCGCGGTCTCGGCGGCGCGGCAGGTCGCCAGACTTTGGACCAGACGTCAAACCCCCCCATACCCCCCCCCCTCTCCCCAGCACGTGATGCCGATACCCCGCTCCTCGTCCTGTGCACTTGACACACAGAGCCGCAAGCGGGTCGAGGGGTATTCCCCTCGGAAGCGAAACGTCACTTGCCACCACCACCACCACCGCCACCACCCCGCATAGCCTGCTTGTCCCTCAACGATAAATCGCCCCGCCACCGATACTTAGCCTAAAGTCGTACGCTTATAGACCACGTGTCCGCAACAGGTTGCTCTCGCCGCCGCGGCGCGGCACACTGAAAGCAAAAGAAAATTAACGGTACGTATATAATGACAGCCAACGGCTGACGAAGCAGCAGCGGCTTATTGAAACACAGCAGGCAGGTACACATTACTTACTTTTCAGTGGAGTCAGCAGGACTTTTTGGGTCGCAGACGAGACGGGAAAAGCGAGATAAGGAGGCCATTTACCGATGCGTCAGTGGCCTGACGGGCCGGTGCGGGCCAATGCGCTTGAAAGACCGATCATCTTCATTAATTTATATCGCTCACCGCCGGAGAGCAAGCGCAGCAGCGGAGGACACCCTTGATCCTACTGATTTCTGAGACACGAGCTGCGCAAAGCGAGGCGAGAACGACTCTGAAATTTAGTGTACAAAATTTTGTCAACTTTCGGGAGTTTTTGTGAATTTTTGCTTGAATTTTTACCCTAATGTTTGTAAGTTTTTCTAAATTTTCCTGAATTTCTCTGAATTTTCCTGAATGACGAGATGTACAAACATTCCAGAGTTGTCCCCCCCTCCCCTCTCCTTGGCGCAAAACCTTTGCGTGCAGGGGTAATGGCGATGACGGGATAGAATGGCGTGCGACGCGCCTCTCGTGTGCATAGCTCCAGCGGCTGTTGTGGGGAAGAGGGGGGGGGGAGGGGGCCCCTTGGGAAGCCAACTAACCCGCCAGCGCCCGCGCGCAGAGAATTAAGAGTTTAACTATGTTTTGTGGTAGTGTTTATTTTATGGATGTCCGCCGAGGGTGAGAGGATTCGTATTTCGCATCGCCTCGGTTCTGATGCTGTCCGGCCCCCATGAGGGCGAGGCAACGCTCCGGGGCCGCATGCGTCACAACAACAACAACAACAACAACAACAAAACACACGCACACACCACGCCCAATCTTGGAAAACATGGCGGACGTGGTGGGTCACTGCGCCAAATCCCAGATGCCCTCATATACTCGTGTGTGTATGTGTGTGTGTGTGTGTGTGTGCGTGTTGCTGTCTTTGTGCGTCTGTCTGGCGGGGACTGGCAAGCCTTTTCCGCCGGAACGGGATGCGGACGTTTTTAAGACGTTAAAAAAAGAGGTAAAGGACAAAATAAATTTTAAAAAAAGGACGTAGCATGAAAGTGACGCATGGTAAATAATGAGCTTCGATAATAATTCTCACAGTCCGCTAAAAGGGGCTAACGGGTCAGTGTCGGGTGTTTGACATATGTTTTGGCGGAACAGGTTGGTGAGAAATGACCAGCACATGAATCGTTTTCTTTCGGAGATCGAATAATCAGAGAATTATTGTATTTTTGAGCAACACAATTATCCATTTCAATAGAACACAAAAGGAATGATGATGACTTTTCTGTTCACCGAGCAAATACAAAAATAGGTAATGCAATCTTTCCTGAATCTAAGTTCACTGTAAATTGCTGAAGTGTAAGTCATGGTCACTGCCAGGCCTACTTTTCTCTCTGGGATGCCTGTGAACATCACGAAAAACGGCAGAAACGTGTCAAACTAATCGCCAAGAGTCGCTAGGTGAGTTACTAACACCTCTAGAAATACCGCGTACATCTACGCTCTACCAGGTCCCTGAGTTTATATTTTTTCTTACCTCTGACACTTAACATAGAAAAACCATAAATAAACGACAAATAAATAAAACATTAAATAAAAATATCGTCATGTCACTCATACATCAGACACGTCAGTCAAAACCTGTGAGATCTCTGTTGTCGAACCTATCTAAGGACTGGGGAAAAAAGGGGAGAGATGGGGGGGAGGGGGTAAGTACCCAACATGGCACGTAGTATCTATACCTAACAGTAACTCAATCACACGAAACATGTCTTCCTATCACAGGAGCGTTCGATGGCAGAGCGCCTGCCTGGCGGACATACTCCGATGGCTTAGTGTCCGTCCCGTCCTTGCGCCGATACCCCACGCCGCCGCGTCGCGTCGCGTCGCGTGGGGTATTCACACCCAGCTCTGGGCGTCCCCGCCGACCTGGCCGCGACCGCAGGACAGCGCCGTCAGCCCCTGCATGCTCTGCACCTCCACGTCCTTGTTCTTGCTGTCGTCCAGGATCATGTTGTCGTTGTTGTCGTCGAGGACGCCGTCGAGCCGGTCCAGCTCCTGGCGGCCCGAGATCTGCACCGTGTCAAGCTTGGAGTTGGTAGTCAGGCTGCGCCGGGTGTTCTGCACCGAGACAGGGATGCGATATGAAAATTGATAGACGTCTTCTTTCATATCCCAAGAACGTAATTTCATTTATTGACAGCGGATATGCCAAAACAACTCTGAAATTCTTGTGAACCTCGTTATTGAGAAAATTTCAGGGAAAAATTTAAAAAAAAATCCGCATCTAAAAAAAAAAGAATTTCTGGAAAATTCCGGGAAAAAAAATCAGAAAAAAACCACAAAAAAGGGAAATTAAAGTGAAAATTCACGCAAAAGTAGGTGAAATTCAAGCGGAAATTCTCAATTTTTTTTGATGAAGTTCAAGTGAAAATTCACAAAAATTCTATTAAAACAATTCACGAAAATCAACAAAATGTGTACACCACAATTCCGAGCTGTTTCCCGCACGCTCACCTGGCCGGGCAGGTCGCTGGGCCGGTGGTAGCCGCAGCCGGGCGGCGGGGGCCTGGACAGCGAGGGCGCGGACTGCAGCAGGGAGCCCGGGCGGCGGAAGGAGCCGCTGCGCCGGCCGCTCCACAGGGTGCGCGTCGACTGCCACCGCCGGCGGACCTCGACGCGGACCTCGCGCGTCAGCAGGCAGTAGAGCAGCGCCACCAGGCAGCCCTGCAACACGGCGAGCAGGAGGCGCGGCGTGACAGCGAGAGCAACAGGCGGAGGAGGTGAGGGTGGGGGTGGACCCGGCTCAACCCCCGTTCTATATACCCGCGCACACACGTGCGCCCGGGCACGACGTTGACGCGCCTGGACTTGATCTAGCCGCACGCATGGCGGGGAGGTCCAGGAGGTAAGGTGCATTTCGTGATAGAAGAACATGCCCTCTAAGACATGTGGTTTCAGAATTGGACCAATATTTTTTGTTAACACTTCTAGGCTCGTTATAAAGAAAAATATGTCTCAGGTTTTTTGGGAAAATTTTGGGGTCCTCAAGAAAATATTTTACCAACAAAATTACAAATTTCGGCCTCGACCTGAAAAGACGTGGCGATGGATTTTTCTCCAAAAAATATTTTTACTTTCCTTTAGTAGTATGCAAAACAATTGCAAAGTATGGTATTTGTTTGAGGCGAGAAAAATTAATATTTGTTGATTTTTTTTGGCCCATTTTGCGGTTAAAAAGCTCCAGCTGGATCTATTGGGTGTCAGATTTGGGCGCTTGGGCTCATATTAGAACTGCAATATAACTGACATGCAGCACTGTCATTTAGATGAGTTTCGAGGCCTTCCTGAAACTTTAGGTATGAATTTAATCAGAAATGTTTTGGTAAGTTACAGGCTCAATATGTGTAGGTATAAGGTTTTCTTTGTGTTTTTCTTTTTCCCCGCGAATATCCCATTGCAGTCCCATGGATGTCGCCAAGCAGGGTCACGTTTGTCCTTCTCGCGTGTCAAAATTATGAGGGCGGCGTAAGGCTACCCACCCGGAGCAGAGCGCGCCGTCCCATCCGGTCCCGTCTCGCCTCACCTGAAACGACGAGAAGGTCTGGTCGAAGAGGAGCCAGGCGATCTCCAGGACCTCGTGGTGCCCGACCCCGGCCTGGAAGAGCAGCGACAGCGCGTAGTGCGTCCCGAAGAGCGGCATGAGCACCATGGTGGAGCGCGCCCAGCGCCTGCAGCAGGTCAAGGGGTCACTAATACAAAATGTGTACATTGATTTTGTTGACTTTTGATTTTTTAAAAATTGATTTTTAAGTAAACTTTTTGTCACTTTCTGATAAATTTTCATCTTTTCCCTCGTCTTTTCCCCCATTTCTGACTTTTTGATATTTTTTTTTCATTGTTTGGATCATTTGCTCTCGACTTTTCGGATTTTTCTGTATCTTTCATTTTGATTTTATTTTAATTGTTAAAACAAATTATTTTTTATTTTTTAAATGATTTTTGGGGGGGCCGTACAATCATTTTTCGAAGTGACTTCCCCATCGCCCCGGGGCCGAGAATTATCAATATCGGCCAGAGTTAGTCAAATGGAACAACTCGAGCTTGTGTGTTTGTTGATTAAGCTTCGGCGGGGTAGCGTTGTGCCGAAGGGCCTCGCAAGTGAACCCGATCGCAAAGCTTAGCCACCCGGAAGGGGCCCTTCGACAGCAGGAACAGCAGTGGGAGCGCCGCGGCGCGAGGTTTAAACCTTTCCAGGCGAGTGGCCGCGCACCCCGGCCAGGCCCCAGCCCCGGCTCACGCACCTGTATTTGTCTCTTTATTAATAGCGACGAGGCGCCAAGCCGTCAGCCTCACGGACCTGTCGAGGACGCTACAGGCTATCCTTGCGCACCGAACAAACGGAATGCGGGCAGAGCGCCCGGTAAACTCCGAGGGGGAAACAACTCTAAATTTTAGTGTACAAATTTTACGAATTTTTAGTGAGTTTTTGTAAATTTTTAGTGAATTTCTGCCTTTTTTTAGAATCCAGCGAATTTCTGTGAATTATCCTGAATTTTTCTGATTTATTCTTAATTTTCGTAAATTACGAGGGGTACAACAAATTTCCGAATTGTTTCCATCTCGGAAGTCTTTCTGCTCGGTATTCACGTGAAGATGCACTAACCAAGACACATTAAGAAAACAAGTCTTATCAAAATCGTATAGAAAAATCTGGATTTAGGTAAGGCGGGCCACACTGATAAAAAAAAAAAAAAAATCGGATCCGCCGACAAAACTATATGGCTACTTCGTGCCTAAAAAAAGTTACTGACCTGTATCGCATGCTGCGCTGTTGCACCTGAACAGATGCCTGCATTTTGACTAGAAGCACTCTGGCAATATTGACGAAGAGGGCGAAACTGACCTGTGGTTAGGAGGAGGAGAATTAGGTGTAGTAAAAATACAAAACCACGGCAATTTTGTGGATGCGAGAAAAAAGAAAATGAATCCTTACAAACACGGTGACGATGGTGGGGATGCGGACGACAGCGTAGACGGCATAGTGGTCGTTAAGATTCCAGCAGTAGCGGTCGTCGAGGTAGCGCCGTCCAATCACCCAGGGCAACACCACACTTGCAGGGAGGCCTGACGCGTTCACATTTTTTTAAATTAAAAACCACGGAGCATTCATTAAAAAGAAAAGTAGTATTGCTTACCCCAGCCTAGGCAGACGTAAAAGGTGATGGCGCTGTTGTCGCTGAAGAGGGCCAAGAAGATCAGGTTGTGCAGGTACAGGCCCTCCATCAGGATCCAAGAGTAGTTGGCCATAATGGCGTACTGCCACAGGCTGATGATGAGTTTGCACTCCCAGTTCTGCAGAGGAGGAGAAATGTGTGGTGAAAAAATTATCATCATGGAAACTGGGGTTATGGAATGATCTTACGCCCTGAGAGAGAGAGTAACTCAAAACAAAATCAGTCTTGCCCCCGTTGGTTTGCCCAATCTGAACCGCGGAGATAACTTTGGCCGCGAAGACTTATTGCCGCACGGAGTACAACAGACGCCTCCGATTGCTCTCCACCACCAGGACTAAGAGCAGGCCACTACAAGCCGCAGCCGCTCTGTGTGACATTGCGCGTGAAATTGCACCAGAACCCCACGGTCCATTCATTACACCGCATTTCACAAAGCGATACACGAAGGATCCTTCACTCAAAAAAATCAGAGTACACCCTTAAAAAAAATCACTAAAAAATCAGGAAAAAAATCAAGAAAAGAAAAGAGAAAATCAGAAAAAAATCATCAAAAAGAAAGAAGAATCAGAAAAAAATCAGTAAAAAGTAAGGAAATCTCGGAACACCAGTGAAATCAGAAAACAATCGGTGTACGCTTGAATTTATAGTGAAGGACCCCTCGGCGATATATATATCCGTAGAAAAACGTACGCTGCGGCCGGGGATGAACTCCTCGACCTCGTCGCCGTTGAGCTTGACGTCGGCTGGCAGGCCGAGGCCCTGCACGAAGAGGACGTCCTTCACGAGGAACATGGTGGCGCGGAGCATGAAGCTCGCAAATAGGTGGAGGTGCAGGTTGTTGCGAGGGCAGCGGAGCTTCCTGCGGTTGAGACCGGAATCAGTCACGGATAGAGCTAACAACAGGGAAATTTTCCAGAAAGAAATGCCGAAACGTTAAGATCCCAAACTTTTACATCACACCACGTAAAGATGTGGGGATCGACGAGGAAAACATGGTCTGTCCCAAATTTTCGGCGTCAATCGTAAACTTTCAAGTGTTTGTAAAACAAATGATTAAAAAAAATGAAAAAAAAAAAGCTATTTCCTGCCTTACTTGATGGAGAGGAGGATGATGAAGGCGGCTACAAGCGTGAACAGGGAGACACTGTAGCCGACCTGCGCCACCCTCTTCACCGCCGGTAGCCAGAGCTCGATGTACATCGTCTGCAAAGGCAAAGTGTTTTGTGAGAGGAAATGTCACCTCAAAAATCTTGCACGAATCTCTCGTCGCCCGCACGGCTCAAGGTTATAAAGAATCAAAACGGTCCAATGTACTTACCGTGTTGGCAACCGCCTCCTGCATGAGGAGGCACTGCGAGTAGTTGCTGTGCGTCCACAGCGAGTCGTTGGCCTCCGCCTGCTCCGCCCCGCTGCCCCATGTGCCTGCCGGGGAGCAATGTCTGCTCGCCTCCGCCTGCAACGGATTTAGAAATTATTTTAGCAATCATCAGCGCAGCTTCATTAGAAAAGAAGTACACTGAGTACATTATGGGCACAAAACTTTGAGAAAAATTCAACGGCAAGAAAATAAGTAACTCGCGATTTCGAAAATTAAATAAAACCGAATTCGGTTACTCGATTTATGTACGGCGGTGACCTAAAGGCGCCTAAAGGCGATGTGGGAGCGACAGACATTGGAAGGGGTCTACCGCATATGCGAATAAAATCAAAGATGAAAGGGGCTGCTCTTCGCGGGGGGGGGGGGGGGATTATATTCGGAGAACCGGACTAAATTGGTGACACCAGTACAGGGCCAGCTGGGAGAGCTCTGAGCCACCCCAAAGTATAACCGAAAGAGAAGCTTCTCAACGACGCCAACGGCTTTCAAAAACATGGAAAGCTGGTTATCGCTGGTTATCAGCTCGGAGAAGGTTATTTTAACGACGGATGAAAACGAATGAAAAACAATGCGCGTGGAGGGCATAATGTCGACCGAGGGGGAAACACCTCTGAACTTTTTGTACACCTTTTAGTTCAGAAAAATTTCAAAACATCAGGAAAATTTATTTTATAAAAATAGGAAAATTCGGAGAAAAATTATTAAAATTCACAAAAAAGATAAAATTTATGCAAAAATTCACAATAATTCCCGAAAATTTACAAAATTTGTACACGAAAATTCAGAGCAGTTTCCCCCTCGATGTCGACACATTGTTGAGGGACTTGCTGCTCACCGAGTGGTTGAAGTTGTGGATGTAATCCGGACACGGCTGCCACGCCGTGCGGCCCGCCGCCGTGGCCGGCCAGCACCGCACCGCGTCCCAGACCGCCGGGCACTGGACGGCCACCGCTGGAACACACAAAGCACCGCAGCACCGCCACGCGGTTAGAGTTCAGGAGCAGGCGCACGGCCCTGGGGCTCTGGGGGCCCGGGGCACACAAAAGGGAGCGGACCCCAAAAAAACGCGAAAAGGAAAAAAAAAAGAAAAAAGAAAAAAGGTAGTGTACATACAGAATAAGAGAAATGCAACGACATATGGAAACGTCACGCTCCGTAGCACGCGGGAAAGCGCCACGCACAGTTCTAAGAGGAAACAACTCTAAATTTTTGGTGTACACATTTTCTGACTTTTTGTTAATTTTACCTAAGTTTATGTGAATTTTCCCCAAATTTTCATAAATTTTCGAAATTTTCCTGAATTTTTCGGAACGTTTTTAAATTTTTCTTAATTATCCTCAATTACGAGGTGTACAAAAATTTCAGAGTTGTTTCCCCCTCGCACAGCTCTCTGCAGCTCTGCCGTGCTCTGGGATAATACGCCATGGCAACAGCACACTACATAGTCCAGCTCAGGTAACGCAAACACGCATACACCCCCAGCTCCCATACTCAAGGGAGAGGGCGGCGTGCGGGGGGGACTTATGAAATCTATATAATGTTGAACGCAGCTCAATTCAGCCTCCAAAATCACGAAGCGGACATATGGGAACGCAAAGTGGAACGGGAGAACCACGAGCGGCTGCTGGGTATCAGGGACTGGGACCTAGAGCATGGCGGCTTAAAGGGCCCCGCGGGCCACGCCCCCGAGGTCCCTGAGGTCCCGAGGGAGCGGCGCGGGAGGTGAAAGGGGAGCGGGAAAAAGAGAGGGGGGAGGGGGGGAGGTGTAGGAAGGAAGGGGAGACTTATGTATAGGCGCCATAGCTGAGCGAAAGAGAAGCGAGCAAACCAATAAGCCCCGCTGGCTTTTGAGACCGAGCCCCGCGAACGAGAGAGAGAGAGAGAGAGAGAGAGAGAGAGAGAGAGAGAGAGAGAGAGAGAGAGAGAGAGAGAGCACTGTGAAAAATATCATCGTAAATTTACGATATTTTTTGTAATTTTGATTTACAAAATATGTCGTAAATTTACGACTGCCCATTCTTGCTCGTCGGTCTATTCCAAGTCGATAGGGAGTGCTTGTAAATTTACAATTTCAAATTGTAAATTTACGACTTTTATCATGGAAAATTTTCCCGTAACCCTTACGACTATTTTTCACAGTGAGAGAGAGAGAGAGAGAGAGAGAGAGAGAGAGAAAAGCGAGCGAACGGGAGGGAATAGAGAGAAAGGGGACGGGGGTGCCAGGTACAATTAATTTGAGCAGGTAGTGGGAGTGGGGCTCATTGCGGCCGGATCGAGCACGTGCTCTATTCAATACTGCCTTATAGAGCTTCGGGGAGGGTTCTGGTTCCGGTTCCGGTCGGCTCTCGCGCCTTGCTCCGTCCGCGTGGCTGAGACAGATAGGTCAGGAACCCCCCACACCCCTCCCTCCCCGCCAGTAGCACCCCCTGCCCCAGGCGGCACCGAACACTAGCATCACCCCGAGGGGTCCACCACTTGGATATTTCATGTACACATTGAAAAATTTTCCAATAATATTCCAAACATTCCAAAAATATTCGAGATATTCCAACATATTCCAGATATTCTAAAATATTCCAAATATTCAAAAAATATTCCAAGTTTTCCAAATATTCAAAAAATATTCCAGGCATATTCCAGCAATATTCCACATATTCCTGCTCCACATACTCCGATTTTCTGGATTCTATTTAATCCAAAACAAAGGGTCACAAACAATACTTTACAGATTTAATCAAATTTCATTTTTCTGTGCAATGGAAAGGGTGGCGTGAAAACATGGAAAATTTTTGCGGCAGTAAACCTCCCGAAGGAGGTTGCGGTTCCCGCCAGGCACAGGGCTTTAACCCCCTGTGGCAGCCAACTGCTTCGGTGTTCCATGGGAACCGGCGCTTTGCTGACTGCGATCCTATCGCGCAATTCGACAGATTTGATCCCCGTACCACCATTGGCCTACCCCTAGAGGTACGAGCGGTGTCAAGAGCGTTAGACTTCCTGATCCCAGTTTCAGAGGCCTTACCTCAGAGGGGTACGCGGGATTCGAACCCACAACCCCGAGTGCCGACACGTAGCCAGAACAGGAAGCGACCCAACGCCCAGAGCCACCGAGCCAACGGCGGTGAGACGTGTTTAACTTCTATTTGACCTGCCATCCAGCTGCGGCCAAAGGGAATGTCAAGCGCGAAAAACACTTTCCCGAGTGGGAGTCGAACTTCGGACGACTCGGTTCGGTGTTGCGCGCTCTACCAACTTTTTTTTTTTTTTTTTTGGAAAACAACAATTTATTTCACAACAGTATAGCTCAACATAAACAGGGAAAATACTTAAAAAAGTAAGATTTAAAAAATAGCGCAGGCTAGAGATGATGATGAACATAAAAAAAACATAAAAATTAATAAATAATTAACAATTAATGAATAAATTAAATAAGAAAATGAAAATGTATGATAAAAATAAAAGAAAGAGGGAGGCGCCGAGCCCGGCGCGTGTTGCCTCCTCATCTGACATACTGGGCCAGTCCGCGCTGTAGCGGCGGCGGGCATTTTGGTTGAGCCAGGGCCTTACGCTTAGCCCTGATCATGTGCAGCGCGAAGGCTGCTGGAGTGGAGCTGGCCGCGCTGACGACCAGGTGGACGTGCTGCCCTGCTACCCACGCGGCCGTGGCGTGCCGGTCTGGGTTTTCGGGCGCGAAGTCGGGCTGCAGCAGCGTCCGGGGCGTGGCCGCGCTGCCCAGGAGCTTGGTGAGCGTGGCTCGGGTCCAGCGCCACGCGTCCAGGACCGCGCTGCACCGCGCCAGGCGGTGCGCTAGTGTGTCCGGCGCGGCGCACGTCGGGCAGGCTCTGGACTCGGAGCGGCCGATGCGCTTGAGGCGATGACGCGTCGCCGGCAGGTCGTGGACAGCCTTCCACCAGGAGTCCTGGACGTCCTCCGGGAGGGCCTCGTGGCGAACGTTCGCCCAGACGCGCTGCCACTGCACGTCGGGGGCCTTGGCGACGACCCTGGGTAGTGGAGCGGGCGCCGCGTTTACCAGCTCGTTGTAGATGGCGCGGATGGCGGAGCGTGCATCTACCTCGGGCTCCGCCGCGGCCGCCTTTGTCCTGCAGGTGTGGAAGGCCATGAAGTGGGACGCTTCCGGCCAGACTCGCTGCTGCAGCACTCCGAGTGGGAAGGCCCCGAGCAGCACCTGGAGCCACTCGCCGGTAAAGCTGTCCGGCGTGTCTACGAGCGTGCCCTGCCATCGTCCCGTGAAGAAAGCGTCGCACTTCTTCTCGACGACGGGGATGCCTAAGCCCCCCTGAGCCCGCGGCGTGCAGGTGACAGCCATGGCGGTGGTGAAAAATTGGCCACGCCACAGGAACATCCTGATGGCCTTCTCCACGGCGGCGGCTGCTCCCTTGGGGACGGGCAGCACCTGGCCGACGTGCCACATCCTGGACAATGCGTATATACTCACAAACTCTGCGCGCTGTGTGAGTCCAAGTCCGCGGGGAGAGTGGTCTCGGAGTACGCCACGCACGCTGGCTATCACCGCCGCCCAGTTGTCCTTGATGGTGGCCTTGATGTTGGCATGGAAGGTGATGCCGAGGACCTTCAGTTTCTCGACGTAGGGGAAGGCGACGGGGGCTTCCCTACGCCAGCCTCCTGCTGTCAGAACGCCGCACTTTTCCGGGTTGGCTAGGAGCCCCGAAGTGGCCCCGTAGTCCTGCAACACGTCCATGACGGCCGCGGCCTCGTCGTGGTCACGGAGGACGAGGAAGGCGTCGTCCGCGTACGCTGAGACGCGCATGCAGCTGTTGGCCAGGGCCAGGCCCTGCAGGCGCTCCTCCAACACAATCATCAGCGGCGCCAGCACGATGGAGAAGTAAAGCATACTCGCGGGCGAGCCCTGCCTCACCGACTTGCCGACCGGGAAGGACGCTGTCAGCTCACCGTTGACGCGTAACTGCGATGAGGCCCCAGCGTACAGCGACCTGAGCACGTCGACGTAGTGCGCGCCCACGCCGCGCCGACGCAGCACTTCAAACAAAAAGTCATGTCTCACACTGTCGAAGGCACTAGAAAAGTCAATGGAGAGGACGGCGCCGGGCAGCCGCAGCGCGTCCAGCGCGCTTAGTACGTCGCGAAGGTCGCAGAGTGCATGCGCCATGGAGCGCTTGCCCCCGGGCCGCACTTGGTTCGGGTGCAGCAGGCGGTCCTGGAAGGTCGACAGCCTCTCCGTCATCAGCCTGTCCAGGGTCTTGACGTCCACGTCCAGCAGGGTGATCGGCCGGAAGTCCTTCGCGACGACGGGTCTTGGCTTCTTCGGGATTAGAGTGATGATGCCTCTCGACATGGCCGGCGGCACCCAGCGGCGCTCCCACACCGCGTTCAGGAACTCTGTGAGAGCCTCGCCGACGACGCCCCACGCCCCGACGTAGAACTCACCCTGAAGGCCGTCCGCCCCCGGTGATTTGCGTCTCGGACACTTCTTGACGGCGGCGTACACTTCGTCGACGGTAAAAGGTCGGCACAATACCTCGTTGTCGGCGTCGTCCAGGACCTTCGTGGTGGCAGCGAGGATGGGCGAGTCGGACCCCAACACGTCGTCCTCGGCCGGCGCCTTGAACTTGGCCTCGTAAAGGGTGTAGAAAAGCTGCCGCACGTCCGCCGGGTCTGTGAGCACCTGGCCGTCGGCGTCCTGGATGTTCTTGATGTCCTGCTGCCGAGCCCGCCTAGCGGCGCGTCCCACGTGCACCGCGGACACCGGCTCGTCTCTGACGACTTCCTCCAGGGCTGCGCGTACCTTGACACCCTCCAGCATGACGGCGTGCACCATCAGTATCTCGGTCTTGGTCTCCTTGATGTGCTCGACGTAGCCGGCAGGGCGCGGCGACGCGGTAATTAATTCCTGGAGCAATTCGTACAGAAATAAGAGTTTACTGCGGCAGTCCCTTCGCCACTCCCTGGTAAACTTAGCGGCGTGTCGGCGGATGGCTGGCTTGGCGTGCTGCGGCCACCACTCAGTGACGTCGGCGTCGCCCCGCGCCGCCACGCACCGCGCCCACTCCTCTTGCAGGCTCGGCAGGTACGCAGGGTCCGTCAGAATCCTGCAGTCGAACCGCCACGCAGCCCGCGTCCTAAGTGGCCGAGGCCCGGCTGCGCCCGCAGCAGCAAGCCCCACTCGCAGCGCGCAGTGGTCACTGAAGGCCACGGCGACGACCTCGGCGTCCTGGACAGCCTCCGTCGGCGGCACATACACGCGGTCGAGCCTCGCACTCATTGTGCCCGTCGCGAAGGTGTGTCCTGGCTGGGACGAAACGCGGGGCCACACATCGTAAAGTCCTAGGGTACTCACAAGACTGGCCAGCTCTGGACACTTCATGGTGGCACCGGTTGTGTCGCAGTCGCGCAGCACGCAGTTGAAATCGCCGCCCACCATGCACTGCTGTCCTGCCACGGCGACCAGCTGGGCGACGTCCTCGGCGAAGAACGCTGCGCGCTCCTGCCGTCGCCTGGACCCTGCCGGCGCGTACACGCATACGTACGATCGGTTGCCTACCTTGGCGGCGCACCCTCTCCCATTCGGCAGGGCCAGCAGCGGCGTCATCGGCAGGTCCTCGCGGGCCAGGATGGCGGTGCCGCGACGCCCCTCGCCGATGGTAGTGAGTTCCTTGTATCCCGGGACGTTGAGCTTGGGTACGGCGACTTCCTGCAGCAGGGCCACCGCCACGTCCTTCTCCACCAACAACGCTCGCAGTGCCTCCAACTTGGCTGCCGAGGAAGCTGCGCAGAGATTTACTGTTAGAACATTGTCAGTCATTTTGGGTTAACTTTAGTGTTGCCCTTCTTTCCCGGCTTGTCCTCGCCCAAGTTGGAGAGGGTTCTCTTGAGGGCGCCCGTGAGCGGTCGCGCTAAGGAAATGTGATCCCGTAGCTTGGCCATCTGTTGCGCCGTCAGCGACTTTTTGCCCGAAAAATTACTTTTTGGCGCCGCTCTCCTGTTGGTCCTGCTGCCGCCTGCCCTCTCCCAGCCGTCGGCCCTGTCGAGCGCGGCCTCGGTTGTGGGGGTCATGAGGTCCTCAGGTCCGGACTCAGCGTTCTCGTCGGCATCGTCATCGGTCGGCTGATACTCCCAATCGTCCTGCAGTGACGCCGCATCTACAAGACACTTGGCGGGCTTCGTCTGAACAGACAGCCCTGCCAGCTGCGCCCTCGTCCCCATCGAGGGAGTGGTGCACTCGCCACCGCCCGCCCCGAGTGCCTTAGCGGCAGGAGTAGCGCCGCTGCTCGCTGCCACGCCGGTGCGCATAGTCTCGCCGGGCCGGTTGGGGCTTGCAGCCACAACCTTGGCGTACGGAGTCTCTCCTTGAGGCTGCGGCAGCGTCGTGCCGCCCCCCTTCCCCTTCCCCTGGTCCAGCTGTGCGGAGCCGTCACTACCCCCTGCTGGATTCCGGCTAGTTTCGTCTGCTGGGTCGGGTTGTTGTTTTGGTGGATCCACGCTGTCGACAAGCGTGTCGCCTCGCTTCGCACGCAGCCGGCTGGCGTACGTGCCCTTCTGGTCACAACTCTTCCGCAAATGCTCCGTTGAGCCACACACACTGCATGTCCTGGGTTGCCCAAAGTACTCTACGTACGCCTCGCACTCGCCGACCTTGCAAAAAAAAAAAGTTTCGCGCTCTCCCAACTGAGCCACGACGCCACGATGACTGTACAAAGCGACGGGTTCGAGTTGTATTTGCCCTGTCCTCCTGGCTGGAGGCTGCAGGATACGGCAAATACCACTCGAACCCGTTGCACTGTACAGTCATCGTGGCGTCGTGGCTCAGTTGGGAGAGCGCGCAACACCGAACCGAGTGGTCCGAAGTTCGACTCCCACTTGGGAAAGTGTTTTATGCGCTTGACATTCCCTTTGGCCGCAGCTGGATGGCAGGTCAAATAGAAGTTAAACACGCCTCACCGCCGTTGGCTCGGTGGCTCTGGGCGTTGGGTCGCTTCCTGTTCTGGCTACGTGTCGGCACTCGGGGTTGTGGGTTCGAATCCCGCGTACCCCTCTGAGGTAAGGCCTCTGAAACTGGGATCAGGAAGTCTAACGCCCTTGACACCGCTCGTACCTCTAGGGGTAGGCCAATGGTGGTACGGGGATCAAATCTGTCGAATTGCGCGATAGGATCGCAGTCAGCAAAGCGCCGGTTCCCATGGAACACCGAAGCAGTTGGCTGCCACAGGGGGTTAAAGCCCTGTGCCTGGCGGGAACCGCAACCTCCTTCGGGAGGTTTACTGCCGCAAAAATTTTCCATGTTTTCACGCCGGCCTTTCCATTGCACAGAAAAATGGAAAAAAAAATAGATTAAATATTTCCAAAACTATTACAAATATTCCAACATATTCGCGATATTCCCAAAATATTCCACATATTCCAAAAAAATATTCCAGATATTCCAAATATTCCAAGTGGAATATATTCCATGTACATTAAAATTTCAAGTGGTCGACCCCTCGCATCACCCTTAAGGCGAGGCAGGGAGCAGTTGTTAGAACGCGGGAGTCAGTCGAGTCGGCGAGTAATAACTCCTCCAGCGGAAGCCCTACACCTTTCTCCTTCTTCCTCCAAGTCGACCTGATGAAGATTAGGAGAGGCAAAGAAAAAAAAAATTCCGAAAATTTCTATAAACAATTTTGGTTATGCTAAAGGTGCCGTACTAAAAAAAAAATAATCCTGAGACAAAACCACAAGGCCAATTCGTGCGAGGGGGCCTCAACTCCTGAAATCATGTGTACTCAATCGCTGATATCTTCGAAATCATTGTCAAAAAATGTGGATCTATTGCCGAAAAAAATTGATTTGAGTGCGTATTTTGGGCTCATAAAGCTCAAAATACGCTTTTATTTACTTTACGAATTATTTCTTTCAATTATATGAGGTGTAATCATGTGAAATCATGTGTACAAATTTTGGTTTGAGTTGAGGCCCCCTCGAATTCGTGCCTAAAAAATAGATGCTAAAGAGAGATTTGTAGATTCATCTACTACGATACACTGGACTACTGGACGCACGCGGGGAATCACGCAGAACAGGCACGGAAGCCGCGTGGTTCCTCTGAGACCACCGGGGCGCCCTGAGGTAGGCCAGCCCGCCGAGCACGCCTGCGCGCCGGGTTTGCCTACCCCGCAGGCGCTCTCGGGTCCCCACCAGGCACCGCAGCCCTTGTGCGCTGCGCTACCAGCGCTCCCCCCAGACACATTCCCCTCGCTCAACTAGTTCCCCTTCCTTCCTTACTAGACAGCCGACCACAAGGCCCACGCGCAAGTGAGTACAGTTTTTGTGAAGTTGTCTGAATTTTCGTGCGATTTTTTGCAAGACTTCTTCTTTAAAAATCCGCGAATTTTCCGTGAATTTTTTCATATTTTTTCCGAAATTTTCTGAATTTTTCTGAATTACGAGGTGTCCAAAAATGTCATCAGAGCCATTCCTTTCGGTTTCTCCTGGCTGAAACGCGTACAACAACCAACAACCGCGCGTGAGGCAAAAAGAAGTCGAGTGCGATACGTAAGCAGCGGTGCGACGTCAAATTAAGCTAATTTCGTGCAAGCAGCAGCAGCAACACGTTGAGAGCAGACCGCGCGCGACACACACGGTTTTCATTCGAGATGATCACAGGGGCGTGACATTGTGACGTCACACCCGCCGCGGCGCGACCTGCTGTGATATTCTCGACAGCACCAGCAGCAGAGCAGCAGCATACCCGCGCGTATGGCGGGCGCCGCTAACAACGCCATCCTACCCTACACCCCTGCTGCTCCTGCTCTGCCCTGCCGCGTCGGGGCGCGGGTAGTCACGGTACGGTCCTGTGTGTGTGTGTGTGTGTGTGTGTGTGTGTGTGCGAGAGAGAGAGAGAGAGAGAGAGAGAGAGAGAGAGAGAGAGAGAGAGAGAGAGAGAGAGAGAGAGAGAGAGAGCACGGTCCAGTGTGTGAGTGTGTGCGTGCGAGAGAGAGAGAGAGAGAGAGTGAGAGAGAGTGAGAGAGAGTGAGAGAGAGAGAGAGAGAGAGAGAGAGAGAGAGAGAGAGCGGTCCAGTGTGTGAGTGTGTGATGCGTGCGAGAGAGAGAGAGAGAGACAGATGCCGAGATACAGCGGATCAGGCGGGGCGCTAACGATGTTCCCCAATGCGACACTCTGTCAGTGCGGTGGCGGTCGGGTCGGCCCGGGTCGGGGCGGTAGAACGGATGCTATTGCTAATTAGTGGCTCCGGCTGGTGCGCACTGCTGCGCCGTGCGGCCCCGCGCGGGGCTGCGGGGGCCTCGGCCTGGTACCTAGCTGCGGCCCTAGATAGGGCCCCGCCTCTCTGTCCCTGTCCCCAGGTGGGGCTGGGGCCGCGCGCGCGTCGGACTAGACAACCAACTAATTACGGAAGTTATTCCCGACCGACGCAGTAGTGTCGCGATCGACTTAAATTATAATAAATCGCCTGGCTGCTCCGCGGGACGGACTTGAGTCCGGGGCCGGCGTCCGCTCCGCTCGGCAGTCAGGGTAAAGGTACTAGGATCCCTTCCGCGCCCACTGGAGCACGGATTTCGTTATGGCTCCACTGCGCGCGGAATGTTTGGTCGGGCTGAGCAGCTACGTCGTGAAAGTACGATATTGAAATTGGAAATTTCGGCACCAGGTGTTGACTTTGTCATTTTGTCAAACGAACGCAAAGTATATGGCTTCGGATATTTACGATTTCAATCGTTAACATCCAGCATCTCTTTTTAAATTTTAAAATTACAAAATTACCTCGTTCTTTACCATCTACCTTCCCCTTCTGAGTAGTGAAAATAATGAGTATTGTTCGAAGTGCAGAGAAATATTGTTCAGAGTTCTCAAAATAATGATGCTAAATAAGTCAAGAAATAAGTCCTAGTTTCGAATAGTAAAGTTTTAAGTTTCATGTGTGTAAGTTTTGTCAAATTCACCTTTACGACACATTCAAACTCTACGCAGTGAAAATGAAATGATGCATTCTGCATGATGAAAATGCTGAATGAGAGCAATACTCTGTAAAAAACGAGGTGCATACTTGCCAGAAAATTTATTTTGTGTCCTATTTGTCCTTTTTTTTTTCGTCGCAATTGTGTGAAGAGATTTAGTCACCTGCAGGAGGATTGGCGGTGGACATTTCCGCTTCTATGACCTTAAGAGCCGACGGGGACACAACTCAGAAATTTTTGTGAACCTCCTAACTCAGAAAAAATTGGGAAAATTCACAATAATTCAGAGAAATTAGAAAAACCAAATTTTCAAAATTCTAGAAAATTTAGAAAAAAAGAGGCAATTCATAGCAAAAATTCACAAAATTTTCACCAAATAAATTTAGAGTTGTTTGCCCCTCGTTTAGAGCTCTGCCGCGCTCACGGTCTCCGATCTCCGGCAGGCAGTCCCTGATGACCTCCCTGCATGGGCCCGGCGCCACCCGGCGCCGCCCAGCCCGCATGCACGCGTTCGGCCGAGCCATGATTTATGATGGTAATATCACAACGGGCAGATGGAGAGACGGCGGTGCCGGGCGGGGCGGGGCGGGGCAGGGAGTGATTTGCTGGTGCAGCTGCACTACCACTGCTGCCACGACGGCCCCTGCTCTCCGTCTCCGTCGCACTTCCTTCGTCTGCCTCGCTCTAACTCCCACCCTCCGCGCGCTCTGTTCGGCCACCAAACCAGCCGCCGCCGCGGTCCCGTCCACAAAACATGATTCCCCTGCTCTTCTCAAATCGCACTGGGTGAGACCGCAGTGGTTCAACTCCGTCACGGAGACGCGGAGGCATTTAATAATAAAAAACCCACAAAGTTTCTTTTTCCTTTTCAGTTTTTCTTCAACGCGCAGACCACAGAAGTAGCACACCCAGCCTTATTACAGTAAACTAGGCGGCGGGCGGCTGAACCTCGGCCTCGGCTCCCTTCGTTATGCGTCCGCATTTCCTGCGTCTATCGGGGGGGGGGGGGGGCTGCTGCACCGTGCCTGGCTGCATACAGACAGGCTGCACCGAATAGCAATGAGGGTGGGCTTCACCTCCCCCACCCCCCCCCCTCACCTCACCTCACCCGGGGGCAGCAGCAGCAAGGCTGCTGTGCTGTATCCGAGCTCAGCAAGGAAAAGGGCTGCAGGGCAGGCGGGTAAAAATGTACTGCAAGCTCATCTCTGCGCGCGCGCGCTAGACAGAGAGAGAGGGGGGAGGGGAGAGAGAGAGAGAGAGAGAGAGAGAGAGAGAGAGGAGAGAGAGAGAGAGGAGAAAGAGAGAGGGAGAGAGAAAAGAGAGATAGCATGGGCACTGGGCACGCCGGAAAAAAAGCATAGATGAGTCGCCCTTATATTGTTAACTCAGAAAACTATATTCTTAATTTTTTTATGTTCTTAAAGTTTTCAGAACATTTTGCTGAAGATATGTGCATTTCGTCATGAAACCAAAAACTTTAAGGCAATATGTTCTTCTTTAGGGTGTATAGAAATGGTTTTCCATCTCCATGTCTCCGCCCACGCGCGCTGAGGACGCGCTGCGGCGAGGTGGCTGAGGAGGAGGGAGGATAAATAAACAATATACCCGCGACTGCGACCGGGTCGAGGCAATCTACCCCCATCGCGAGGAGGAGGAGGAGGAGGAGGAGGAGGAGGGGGGGGTGGGGGGGGGGGGTATGAGAGCCAGGCCAGGCCAGGCCAGCCAACGTTCAACTCTGTTCACGCGCTGCCGCCGGCCTCTCTCAACACAGAAAAGCTTTCACGTCTGTTCCTCCCCGTGATGTCTAGTCGGCGCATCGCATGCCGGTGGATCACACCTGTCTCACTGTGGGCTGCGCCGCCGCCCCCCTGCTGCCCCCTCCTGCAGTCCGTCTGGTCCGCCCCCACCGCCGCCCCCGGCCCGGCCCCTCTGGCTGGCTCGGCCCCACGGATGGCATTGCGATCTCCTCTTTCTAATGGCGTATTGACCCAGTAAGAAAGAGGTGGGGGGAAAAAAAGTTTGTCTTCTATCCGTCCGCGCGTCCCGAGCAGCCTGCGGTGTAATGTTATTGGATGGATAGGCGGCGCGAGGCGGGGCGGGGTGTATAGGGCCGCAGCCTGCCGCCTGCGGTGGGGTGGGGTGCGTGGAGTGGAGCGGGGCAAGCACTCTACCCAAGTACCCCTACGACACGCGCGCGCTGCTTCGCGGGGCTGCAGCTCGCGGGCCGCCACACCGCGACGGGTCGGTCAGGTCTCTGCTGTGCCTGCTTAATAATGTCACGCAGCGCGACAGATCTGGCGTGGCGGGGCGTGGCGGGGAGAGGGGGACCAATTAACCGCGCGGGGGAAAACAACCACCATAGTCTATATATGTCAGACCAGACCGATAACTGATTCCTGTATTACCCTCAGACTAATTAAACCTCAGGCAGGGTGTATTTTTTAGCAGATGATACATCTTAGCAAAAATAAAATAAAAAGAAACTAAAGAGAATTTATGTTTCATCGGCTTGTACTCTCGCAATAGTATAGAGCGGGCCGGGTTGTCACAGTAGTGCGGCGCGCGGCGCGCGGCGCGCGGCGGCCGCGTGTGCAGGCCTGGAGAGGGGGAAGCCAGGCGGGCCAGGCGAGGGGGTCGGGAGGGGGAGGCGGGGCCAGCGGGGCCGAGGCAGGGACCAGGCGAGGCTCCAACCCATGGTATTGTTGCCTTGCGGCGCCCGGCGCCCGGCGGCGCCACGCTCGCGGCTCTCCCGAGTGTAACACATTTATAGCAGTATGTGCCAGACCCTAGGTGGGTCGACCCGCCAAACACATGTGTAACGGTGGCTGACTACCCAAACCCCGTAAGTGCAGAAGGCGCTGAAATAAAATTATTCGTACGCACATTTTCGTAACGTCGCCTTAATACACAAAAGTGCAAGACATAATAAGGTGTCAGCTAGCTTTTACTCCCAAGTTCAAAAACCAAGCGCGTACCCTGGGTATATTGTACCTAGGGGGGACTGATGAATGGCTCAATGGCTCGCAGTCCGCGAGGCGCAACACAGCCAAAAAAAACAAAACAAAAAATCCCAAAATAAAAATTAGATTTTAGTATCATCTGCTTTCATTTACAATCTTGATTGAAATTTTTTCAACGATTACCTCTAATAATTACCACAAGGGGTTCTTCACTATAAATTAAAGCGTGCACCGATTTTTCTGGTGTTTCGAGATTTTCCTTGATTTTAAATGATTGTTTCCTAACCATTTTTTTTCGGTGGGGGGAGGGGGGGGGAGGTGTAAACTGACTTTTTTGAGTGAGGGACCCCTCGAAATTACCCTGGATCACCTCAGATTTTCTCGCATTACTCCTCCCGCACATTTCCCAAACAGCTGTCAGCCGGATGACAATAGTACGTTTCTGCACCGAACCCCCCTTACCCCTTAACTCCGCACTCCCTATCGCGGTGACCGGTGCGCCGAGGGGTCGCCAACTACCCCTAGCCGTGTACGAGGGAATATATATTACTAGTAATATAGAGGAATATATGGTAATATAGAGTAATATATGGTAATATACAGTAATATGAGGTAATATAAGGTAATATAGGGGTAATATATGATAAGTGAGCCAGTAATATATAAAAAATTAAGGCAAAATATTTATGGTAAACTTGGGAAAAGGATGGAACAACTTAATTGGACGAGAAGTACCGTTTGAAGCAGCCGAGCGACATTAGAATTCTGTACAAGAGTCACTGTATTTTAAATTTTAAAAACATGCCAGTTAATATTGTACAACTTGAGAAAAATGCAGCCTCAAATATACATTAATTCAAACACAGTAACATATTTTAAAAGTACTGTAATCATCACTTTTAAAATGTCTTAAAACAGACAAATTAAATAACCCAAAACTTAAACAGAGATCAGAGATATTAAAAACACCGTTTTTTTTAAAAAATACAGCTAGAAGCACGAGACCACCTTTAAAAAAAGATATCGGATCCCCGACGAACGCGTAGGGGCCATCCCTGAAGTACGTACTTGGCCGAAGGGGAGGGGGGAGGTCATCGAAAACGGATGTTGACGTACGTAGGACCCGGGGTCGCAGCAGTTCGGACGTCCGTTTTTAATCCGTAGGAAAACCGGAATGCGCAGACAAATTGAAAGATATTGAGGAAGTTTGGGGGGGGGGGGCATAGGCCAAAAAGGAAGTCCGAAAACAGGGGGGGGGGTAATTGCAGACAGACGGTGACGTACATGGGGGTGTGGGTGGGGTGGGGGTCATTTTGGGGCCCGAAACAGGGGACGTACTTTATGGATAGCCCCTTACCTCAAATCCATCGCAATATCGCTGTGTGAGGTATGAGAATTTCTGCGCCCACATTCATGGTTGCCACAAATTTTTCATTTTCATTTTCCCTGAGTTTCCCCTGATTTCCAGACGGTTTTCCCCCAAATTTCCCTAATTTTTAAGCACCGTTCTCCGGGATACTAGGTGTAACAAAACACAGTTTTGTTACACCGCGACGCCGCGCCAGTCATCTTTCAAATTTTCCCTGACTGATTTTCAAATTCCCTGAGTTTTCACTGGTTTCCCTGAGTGTTTTTAAATTCCCTGAGTTTTCCCGGTTTTCCCGGTTTTCCAGAGTTGTGGCAACCATGACATTGTCGACCAGGCTTTGCGCATGCGCAGGCAGCAGGTGGTCCTTCCGGTCCTTCCCCGTGCCCGTGATGTCACTTATCTCATAACGAAGCAAACCTTTCAATTTGATTCTAGGAAATCCTTTTGTAACGTTACACGACGTTACAGTATGGGAAATGATGAAGCAAAGTTGTTGGTAATATAAAAGTAATATAAAAGTAATATAAGGTAATATACGGTAATATACAGTAATATACGGTAATATAAGGTATTATGGGGTAATATAAAGTAATATATGGTAATATAGAGGTAATATAGTCCCGTGTACGAGGTAATATGGGAGTTGGCGACCCCTCGGGTGCGCGCTCACCAGCCCTGGCCGCCGCCAGCCTGCCGGCCGCCGGCCGGGCCAAATTCGAGCCAAACCCTTTTCACCCGATACACCTCTCTCGACACACGTTCACTGTGTGTCGTCTTTTATTGGACCCGCTGACAACAACGGGTCGCCTCGCCTCGCCTCGCCTCGCCACGCCACGCCCTGCCCCTCCCCACCCTGCCACGCCCCGCCACGCCACCCCCACGGCCCGGACCAAGGCGCCACAGACACGCCGCCCGCCGTCCCGGAACCAGGACCAGCGCGGGGCGGGCGGCAGTCGGAAATCGAATAAAGACAGTGCACAGTGGTAATAGTTCTCCGGCCAAACTATGGCTTTCATTTACATTCCGAAAAACTTGTTAACAATTTAAGGAAAATTAGTATTCCATTTTTATCCACGGGAAAAATAAAATAAAAACTCTACCCCTGCCACCCTTTTGTTGGATTAGTGCTACTTTCTAGAAGTGTTGCAATACAACCGCTGACGAATATGCGACAATTATTGCGAGCCACCCGTCACTTCCAGGCCTCGCCCTGCGCACAGGCCTAGAAGTGCTGATCAAGAGACACACATCTGGGGCGGAATGGACAACATGGAAGAGTATTGCAAAAACGCCTCATCTGCACTGTTAAAAAATTATTGTGATTTCCCAGCACTTCCTCGATACGGAACAATTGTGAAATCCCAACAATTCTCCGTAATCAGAAAATGACTCTTTTGCTGCCTCAAAGTAAAATATTTTGTCGGCCAGTCGACCATATTTTTGAAGCCAGTCTATTTTAAATACAGAGGACAGTTGGAATTTTCTGAAAAGTCGTGATTAAAATACAGAGGCCAGTTGTAATTTCCCGAAGAGTTTTGGCTTAAATACAGAGGACAGTTGTAATTTCCCGAAGACTTCTGGTTTAAATACAGAGGACTGTTGTAATTTAACGAAGAGTTCTGGCAACTTTTTTCACAACAGAGGTGCTGTGAATTTTCAACTTTTTTTTTAAAAGTGTGACCGACCGAGACTGACCGCCGGCGGTCAGCGCTGGCCGCGTGCAAGGAGAGGGGAAAGAGAGGTATAGCCCCTCTCTCACAAACACACCTTTTTATTATTTCATTTTTAGTCTAGAGGTTTCCATCCGGGTCCGATCCGTCAAAATTAAAGTAGAACTTTCATCCAAATTCGCACATAATTGTTACAGCTTGTCTTGCACAGTACTAGTGGTTTGCGGACTTGAACGCCGACCGCAAAGCATGTGTGCAAGACAAGTTGCACGCTTTATCTATCAGGCTGCATAAGGTCGTAAAGCGGCGGTCGTAAAAGCGTTTGGGCGCCATCCGGCTGCACCTTGTGCTTGGGAAAAAGGCCCTGTTAGACTTGGTGACCGGGGCCCGAGGCCCTCTTACACTTCCTCTCTCTTACTCCATAGTGATCCGTTGACCTGCTGTCTTTGTCTGATAGCGGGCTAGCTGGGTGAAGACGCGGGTCGTCTATGTCCAGCAGCTCTGAGCCCTGTCAAATAAATCCACAGGTTTTACAGGAGGTGAGGATGCAGTTGGCGCAAGGGAATTGGAGCTGACGCATTTATTTTTCCTCGAAAACTGTGTCCTCGTGAGGAGGGGGATTCGGGGGCGGGAGGGGTTCCCCTTTACCCCCTCACCTGATTTTAGGTGGGGGATATTCGTATAAAATCCGGCCCGCGGGCCAGGGCAGTCAGTATCAGTCCTTCACCTTGGCCAGCCGGACCCTCCTTCCTCATCTCGGTCGCTCAGGGACTGCGCCCCGCCCTTCCTCGCCTAGCCAGGACTCACCTCCCTCGCCTCGACTGCAAAATGAAAACTTATGTTGCCAGATTAGGTCAGTAAGACTCTGCTTCAAACTCAGTGATAATTGTAGGCAATAACCCTCTCGTACGTGTCAGTAAAAGGAAAAGTTTGGCTTTTGAATAAACAGTTACAAAATATTCTGTTGTCGAAATTTAAAATTTAAAAAAAAAAAAAAAAAAAAATCCGTGCAATACAACACAGGCGATCCTGCCAGGATTCCTCTTACTTGACAAAAGATACGAACGGGTGTTAGCTTGCGGGTGATGAATGGTGCCGTTTGCGATAGTTATTATTATTTGGGCAAATTTTATTGCGTGTTTGTTGTGTATGTGCTGTACTTGTTTTCCCTGTGTGAAGTGTCTTGCTAGCGAGGTAAGGCGTGAGGAACGAAGCGATGCTGTTGTACGTTGCCTAATTTTTCTTTTGGTTGTGTGTGTGTGTGTTTTTTTTTTTTTGTGTGTGTGGTGTAAGTGTGTGTGCTGGTGCTAAAGCGTACTTCGGATAAGAGCTGCACATTTTCCCCTCTCCACCATGAGTAAGAAATCTGAGAAAAGTGCAAGTGCGAGTGTGCCCTCGAGTATTGCCACTTATGTAGCCGAGAGGCCCGCGGCTGCGAGCGTGCCTGCAGGGCGCGACCCTGGTCCCGTAATGGCTGAGGAGGCTGCTGCCATAGTGCTTTTGGGTGCGTTATCTCTGTCATCGGCCGACCCGGTCGAGGCGGGCCGCCCTAGCACCAGCGCCGCCCAGCCCGGTGAGACACCAGGTGCCGCTGCCGCCGCAGTGTCGTGTTGTGTAGAGAGTGCGAAATGTGATGAGCCCGAAAAAGCCTGTGTGTCGGCTGCGCTTGTCCCGTCCGGGCCCAATATTGGGTCCGGCCCCTTAATGAGCTCAATAGAGAGGTCTTTTCGGGTGACGGGCCGGCCGGTAGTGCACAGTTGTTCCTGGAATCGATTTCGAATGCAGCCCGACTTGGTAACTGGAAATAATAAAAAAGGACCAGTGCCTGTCAGTAGCGCTGCTGCGATTGAAGGGCCAGGCTTTTGAATATGTGGCGACCCATCGCAACCTACTCAAAGGTACAGTCTGGGATGAATTAAAAATCAGTGCTTGCATCCAGATTTCTCACGGAGAATAACCTTATAATTGTCTTGCAAAAATTCTACTCCGCTGTGCAAAGACCGGGAGAGGATGCGCGGGCCTATGGTCCGCGCCTCTCGGCTCTCAGCCAAGCTGCGTACAGGGCAGATGGTGGAGTAGATACTGACGGAATAAGGATAAAAATGTACGATACCATGCTCTTGTCTCGCTTTTTGTTTGGATTTAAAGGAAGTCTCTGAAAAGCCAAGCAACTTCTGCAAAGCCTATAATATTCCATGAGGCTCTCGATCTCGCTATCGAGCTACAGGAGCTGGACCAGGGCGAACAGGGGGGCGGCCTAAACACTATCCGGTCTGCGGAAAACCCGCAGCGAAACCGAGCGTTTGTTCAGTACCCGAGCATGCCCCCCTCTCAGGCCCAGGGCAACCCTGTCAGAAGGCAGCAAAGGACTTACGGAGGGTCTTAGCCGAACAATGGTTATCCGGAAGAACAAGAGTGGCGTGCTCGAAATTGGAGGGAGAAGGACCGTGCTGAGTGGTCTCCAGTTTTCCCAATGTACAGCAGCCGCCCGTTCAACCGATACGATAACTTCCGCGTACCTCTGCGGAGAGGGAACAACTCCAATCGCAGGGGCGTAACCAGCAGGCCACGACAAAACATGAGAGACGTGGTCTGCTAAATATTTTTCCTCATGCATGAGTGTGTTGTATCCGATGGCAGAGAGAATTTGAAATTGAATTTGAATTTATTTATTTGGGTTTACAGACAAATGGGCTAAAAGCCCCACTACAGTCAGAAACCCGCTCTCAGGAATATGAATGAAAAATATTTCTTAAATAAAAAATAATAATTAAAGAGAGAGGGATTTTTGGTATGGATTTGTCAAAATTAGGAAAGCTAAATTTGAGGTTATAGAATCCATTTTAGAGATGTGTGGAATAAAAATGCATTTAATTCAATTACCAAACACGGAGAGGGTAGATGAGGTAACGGAGGGAAACCGTTGTGACCCGCTGGGTCGGCCGGTGCGTCGGATTTTTATGAGTCTGCTTGGAATGACGCCCCCCTCTTCCCTCCCCCCGGACTCTTCAGTCGTTGGGGGGACTGCCCTTTTTATGGGTGAGGAGAGGACAGACACGGAGGCTGCTGATGCGATAGTAATGGGACCTGTTGGTGAAGGAATATATAAGATTTGTTTTGTCGATTAAGACGGGCTGGATAAGCCACTGATTTCGCTGTTTAATTAATTTCCCGGGGAGGGTGAAGAAGATAGAGAAGATAAAGAAAATGAAAGTATAGATAACGAAAAATTAGAATGTCAGTTTGCCGTAATCTGCCGACCTCTTTTGTTTATGATGGGCCAGGAGCGCTGTCGCCTTTTTCGATGCGCAGGATGCGCTCGTTTGTAAAGCGCTAGGGGCATATTTTCGTCGTCGGCGGCGGCGGCGGAGCTCTGTTCTGCGCGGACTGCGCTTCAGCCAACGCGCACGGTTTCATGACTCGAGAGTAAAAGCTAGCTGACACCTTAAAATTACAAGTTGAATTTTGTGTATAGTGGCCCGGTGGACCCACCAGGCAACGCCGTCAATTCAAGGGCCCGCCGTGCCACCACCTGCACACCCGGGAGCTACGGCCGCCGCCGTGCAATCACCTGCACGCCCGGGAGCTACGGCTGCCGCCGTGCCATCACCTGCACGCCCGGGAGCTACGGCCGCCGCCGTGCCATCACCTGCACGCCCGGGAGCTACGGCCGCCGCCGACACATCATACGCGGCTGGGAGGCCGACGAAACGCTTCGCAACCCAGGAGGAGAGGCGGCGACATTACATCGGCCTGCTGAAGGCCAATAAGAAATTGCGCCGCGCGGCGGCGCGGGCTGCTGCTGCTGCTGCGTGGGGGGTGGTCAGGGAGGCGGCCGTCAAAGACTCTACCGGAATGTCGGCCTTCCACCGGCCTACCGCTACTGCATCCATCCGCCAGCAACCGCCCTACCCTGTGCCCCTCGCTTCGACAACTCTGAAATGGTTTCCGCAAACAATCACTTCGACAAAAGATCCGGCGAGATCCACAGTGGTTTTCGTACCAATAATTGCGACAGACATTCCTCCAGTTCCAGTTATGACCATTAATTACGGACCACAGTGAACCCCCACCCTGTATATGCTCTTTGTTTTCTTTATATTATATTTGTATTATTGTTCTTCATGTTTCCATATGTTATATTGAGTATATCTTATTAATGTGTCTCTATAATTTAATTTGTGTTTCCTGTTTGTGCCTTGTTTGCTTTTATTTTTATTTATTTTTTTAATTTTGGGCTGTCTTTTATTTGTTTGGTTTTTGGTTTTGGAAATTTTTGTGTTGTGCTACATATATATCATTTTGAATAAATAATATTGTACTCTTAGGCCGACTGACACCAACATTAAAAAAAAAATTCTAAAGAAGAAAAAAAATTCTGACCTCCGGCCAAAACTTTTTAGCAGTGTGTGTGTGGGGGGTGATGCTGTATTGCCGCATTCTGCGACAGTACGACATGTGCACTGTGCACATGTAACATAACAAATGTATAAATATGTGCACGCAACTATACATGAGGTATACGTTTTTCCATTTTCAACCGTTGGAAGCGCGTGCTCTCATCTCAGGCAGCAGCAAGGTAGGCAGAAGACAACACCGACTCGAGGGGGGAAACAGCTCTGAAGTTTGACGTACAAATTTTATTATTTTTTGTGAATTTTCCTGAAACTTTTGCTTGAATTTTTTCTTGGTTTGAGAATTTTTTCTGAATTACGAGGTGTACATAAACTTCAGAGTTGTTTTTCTTCTCGCTCCGACATCAGCGACGCCCCCCCCCCCCCCCTAGATGTCAGCCCCACCGCAACGCACCCGCAAACACCAACAGAGAAATAATAATTTTCCCCGGATCACGGAGCAATTTTCAGACTCATTCACGACGGTTTTCCGTGGCACTACGAAAATATATTCAATATTCGCATTCTTCCCGGTTTCCGCCGCGCCGGCGGCGCCGCGGCGGGACGTTCCCCAGATTACGGCCAACCAGATTGTGCGCGGCCGCTCGCCGGCATCGCGCGCAAGTTTTATTCCCCCTTCGAACAATGTTCGTCGTTGGGCTCCTCGGGCGGGGCGGCAGGCCGGCCTGGCAGGCAGCGCGGTCCTGTGCCTGTGTCGCCGACGATCAAGGTCCGGAAGGAAGCAAGCGCCCCGCCCCGCCCCGCCTCGCCCATGGCAACAAGGGATCAGTTTGATCCCTTCCCCCTTCTCGCCCCGCGCAGCTGCCGCCGCGCCGCCTTTCAGAGGCTGAACCGCAGTAACCCCCCAACCCCCTTCCCCTCCCTCCACCGGTACTGGGGTCTCCTCTCTGTACTGTCAGAGGCTGAAGCGAGAAGCGAGGCGAGGCGCGGGGTGGTGGTAAATGCGACTTACCCTCGCGCCGCACATGGTGTTTGAGCGGTGTGACAGCGAACTGCGGTACGGTAATGCTCTATGCAATGTTTATACCGTGTATACTCTGACGACTCGCCGTTCTCTCTTTCTCTCTCTCTCTCTCTCTCTCTCTCTCTCTCTCTCTCTCTCTCTCTCTCTCTCTCTCTCTCTCTCTCTCTCTCGGGCGCAAATAGACCCGTGCGCCGCCTGCCTGCCAGCCATCCCCTGCTCGCACTCCGAATGCTTTACACTGTAGAAGGCGCAGGCTGGTGTTGGCGCCGCCGCGCGCGGTGATGGGAATGGCGCACCCAGGCGAGGCGCCCACGCGCGTTCTCCTCAAAGGAGGGCTGCAGGCTGCTCATCAGCCCCGCTCCTCCGCTCCCCTGTCCGAGAGTCGAGCCATCTGTTGCGCTCGACAACGGGGACCAAACAAAGACAAAATGTAGGAGGAGAGGAATTACACCTCGTAAATCTTATTATCTTATTCCCTTCGTCAGATTCTGCGCATCGCCACTTGAGAGGGGTTGGGGGGGGGGGGAATCACTTAAACGAAATGTGAACAATGATCTTTTGATTTTTGATTTTTTTTATTATTTTAGATTGAGATTTTTCTTTTGATTTTTCAAGAAAAGAAATTAATTGTCCGCAACTTTTACAAAAAATTTGTTTTGTTTCTCGTTTTTTTGTTCGTTTATCTCAGATTTTGGGTCATTTTTTCTCGATTTTTCGGGATTTTTTTTTGTAACTTTCTGCTGGATTCTTTTATTTTCTAAATGATTTTTTTTTTGGGTCTGTACAATGATTTTTCGAAGTGATCCCCCCCTCGTCGCCACTTCCCACAGAGAGAGAGAGAGAGAGAGAGAGAGAGAGGAGAGAGAGAGAGAGAGAGAGAGAGAGAGAGAGAGAGAGGAGAGAGAGGGGGGGGGGGGAGAGAGCAGCTAGGATTAGAGATGGTACCTGCTGAGTGAGCGAGCCGCGGCAGACTGTAAGGCTATTGTGGGCGAGGGGCTGGGGAGGACCAGGAGGACCAGGAGGGCCCCGCCCCTACAATCCTCTCGGTCTGCCTCCTGCTGCCCGCGGCCCAGCACCCCCTGCGCCTGCGCCTCCTACGCCTACCGAGGAACATTTCATTTGATGTAAAGGGGAGGAGGAGGGGCGGGGCGGGGTGGGGCGGCTGAGGCGCGGCGACCATAATTTCTCCAGAGTGTTGGGGGCGGACTCGTGGGCGATGTACATCAGATTGTGGAAGGAAGGCCTGCTGCAAGCCCCAACAGGGATGAACGTCTTAGCACCGTAAGCGCCGCAATCTTCAGCTGCGGCTCACAGTATTCAACACATTTTAATCGTCGAAAACCGACGGAGAAATTAGCTTACACAAATAGCATACAAATAGTTGTAAAAGTATTACACAATTTAAAAGAAGACTAGACAACTGCTTGTTTCCTCTGTGAATAGGCTGACTTTTGTCTGGCATTCCCCCTCTTCCTGAAGAGCGAAATGTAAATCGAAATCCTCAGGAATGTGCCTCACTTCCACTCCTAGTTCCGGGACTAGAGTTGGCGTGAAAGTGGAGCGGCGCCGAAAAGGCACGACAAATGAAGCTGTAACTTTCGCACATTCACCCCTCTGGTAGCCAAACAGCTTTCAACTAGGTTACGATCCTGGCGTAGTGTTGGAGAATGAGAAAGTGTATCCAAGGCAACAAAACTCTCCCTCCCGCACACCTCCCTCCGGCCCCGCCTCGACCCACCCGCGCTCTGATTGCTCAGAGATGAGTGGGTAAGATTGCGTTCTTGTTGTTGTTGGGCCCAGCCTTAGACCCATCGGGCTGGGGCTGGGGGAGGGGGGGGGGAGTGGGCTGGGGCCGGGAGAGGAGTATCGGAGAAATGCACTCTCAGATGATAGAAAATAAAATCAGAAAACCGACTTCTCGTCAACAACAACAAACAATATCCGCACCGCATGGCTTCACATCATAGAAGAGCGAAATGTCACCTGAAATTGAACTGTGAATTAAAATGCCCAGTCATGTGAGAATGCGCCAGCGGATATAGACTGCACTGTGAAAAAATACCTTTGTAGATTTGCGATATATTTTGCAAATTATAAGAGACATAAAAAAAAATGTCGTAAATTTACGACAAACCATCCTGGTTTGTAATCAAATTATAAGTCGATTGGAAGTGCTTGTAATTTTACAATTAGCAACTATAATTTTACAAACGCACCTTGTGGAAAATTTTTCCGTAAAACTACGATTATTTTTCCTACTCAGGAGAGTCACTACTGAGGGGGAAACAACTATGTAATTTTTGTAGACCTCGAAATTCAGAAAAATTCAGACAAAGTCAAAAAAATTCGGGATGATTCGAAAAATATCAGAAAAAAATCAAGAGTAAAAATTCAAGAAAATTTACCAAAAAAAGGTAAAATTCAAGCAAAAATTCACAAAAACTAAAACAAAAATTCAGAAAATATTCACAAAATTTGTACACCGAAATGTGGAGTAGTTTTCCCCGGTCTTTACACACCATGAGCCCCCACACCTTACGTAAATGATAGGGTTTGCAATCTTGGATATTTTTTTCCGAGACAAACTCTGCCTACTGGGCAACGTTCAGACACCGCTGTGTGGCAGATTATTGCCTAGGAAAAATTTCCAAGATTGCGAACCCTAGTAGATGGGGTGACACGTCCAGTATAGAGTCGACTACCTTACACGCGCGTCGTTCCCTCTCGCCGCAAAGCCCGGCAGGCACAGCCACGCCGCACCGCGCCGGGGTCCACAAGTCTCTCATCAAAGAGATTTCCCTCCGGTTGGTTCTCTTCTCTGCTCTCCTCCCCCGGCCCGGCCTGCCCCCCCGCCACAGAGCGCGGCTCACCGGCCCAGGCAGGGGGGGGGCGGGCGAGAGAGAGAGAGAGAGAGAGAGAGAGAGAGAGAGAGAGAGAGAGAGAGAGAGAGAGAGAGAGAGAGAGAGAGAGAGAGAGAGAGAGAGAGAGAGAGAGAGAGAGAAGGGTTGAGGAAAAGGAGGGGGGAGGGGAGGCACTCGGGCTCCATTTCCTATTTGGCCGGCAGGGCTGGCTGCTACTAACATGATCGGGCGGACAGCAGCAGCAGCCTGTTGCCGTTGCCGGCACGCGAAGCGGGGCGGGGCGTGGCGTGGCGGGGCGTGGCGGGGGCGGGGCAGGAGGGCTTATAGCGGTAGCGACTACCGTATCATAGATTGAGCCCGCATCATGAGCTTCGACAGCTCGGGCAGCGTGAATGGTTTCAAGGTTGGTGGCCTCATATAGCTTTTGGCCGCCAAAACCCCTAACCCCGTTTAACAAAAAAAAAGGGGGGGAGGGCCGGAGAGGGCGTGGAAAGGGAGCAGGGGCAGAGGGAGAGAGAGAGAGAGAGAGACTCTTTCGCTTGCCGTCCCGGTCTACCTCCACCACCCTCAGCGAGCCGAGCGCACCCGTGTTCGTTCGATAACCCAATTGTACGTCTCTGACTGGGCCGCTGATGACGCCGCCGGCGCGGCCGCGTCGCGCTCATTACCGCGCCAGGGATTTACCCGGTGCTTCCCCTATATTGCAGCGGAAAAAAAGGGAAGGAAAAAGAGCAACAGATTTCCCTCACGCTCTCACTTCCTGCGACTTTCAATGTCTCTCCCTCTTTCTCTCTCCTCCCCCCCGTCTCTCTCTCTCTCTCTCTCTCTCTCTCTCTCTCTCTCTCTCTCTCTCTCTCTCTCTCTCTCTCTCTCTCTCTCAGGTTGTATACGTAAGGGGCTTTTAGCCTATTGCATATAATCTTTAATAAATCAATTTCAATTTCTCTCTCCAGTTCCGCGCCAGTACTCCTTGGTGTGACGACGAGTCCCACCAGCAGCAGAGAGTTTTAATAATAAAATTTCTCTCCTGCTTTCAGAGGTACGGGGAATAAGGCAGGCAGGTCATAGCTGGGAAAATCAAAGAAAATTCACGAAAATTGGGGAAAAATTCTATCATTAAAAATTAAGTAAAAGTACACAAAATTTCGATACTAAAATTCAGAGTTGTTTCCCTCGTTTCCCCCTCGGTTCAGAGAACGCGTCCTCGACAGCGTGGGCCACATGTCCGTATATTGCCCGACGACCGGGCGCCGCGGTGGACTGCCACGCATGCGTGGCCTGTATGTCTAACTCGGAGGAGCACAGCGCGCCGTCGTGTCACGCATGTCGTGGGGTAGCGTAGCCGCGGGCGTCTTCTAATGAGTGTCCCGGCCCGGGTCGCCTCCCCCGCCCCCTCACCCCTCCTCCGCCGCGGGCAGCTCGTCTTGTGGTACCACCGCCCGCTGCCAGCAGACAGCAACAGGAGAGGCTGCAGGACGCAGGACCGCAAGACCGCCGCGGAATAAAAACGCCCGGGGGACGGAGGGGGTATGCACTTAAAAATATACAATCATTTTTTTTTACTTTGATTTGTTTTGTACTGTATTTTAATTTTGTGGATTTTTTCCCCCTAGAAAAAATTCTGTTTCTCGTTTTTCTCTTCTTTTTTTTCCAGTCTTTTGTCCATTAATTTTCTATTTATCAGATTTTTCCGCATTTTTCTTCTTAATTTGATTTTTTAAAATTATTTTTTGTTGCCGTAAAGTGCTTTTTCGAAGTCGACGACCCCGCGCCCCTCGAAGAAAGTCAGAAAGCACAAGTGCGCGAGGAGACTTTTCTCCTCTGGGTCGATGTGCTCGACACGCGCACCAGCCATTTTTTTCCCCCTTTTTGAATCTTTGAAAGCATGTCGATAATGACGCAAGTTTGCTCTCGCCATTTCCGAAGTTCTGCACTGGTAAAACTAAAGGCGAAGCCTCAAGCACCGTTTTCAAGCGTACTGAGATTACGCTTGAAATCGAGGGGCCCACAACTCTGGAATTCAGGTGTACAAGGCCACCGAAATCTTTGGAAATCATATTGAAATCTCATTGAAATCAGTGAAATCTTTGAAATCAGTTGAATTCTCTTGAATTCACACGAATTCCGTTGAAATCACTTGAAATCTGTTGAAATCACTTTGAATTCACATGAAATCACATTGAATTCACATGAAATCATATTGAATTCACATGAAATCACATTTAAAAAGCGTCTCGGGAAACTCACTCAAATCGGTGTGGGGAGAGGAGGGGGGGCGATGTGCACTAACAGCTGTTCGGCGAATTCGAGATATTTTAAGATTTTTAGATACTTTCATAACAGATTGAGATTCCTATTTATTCTTTGAGCTTAGTGCCATTTCAATAAAAGTACTCAATGTATAAACAATGTCTTTTTGTTTAAATTTTTGCCATTGGAGGTATAAATAATAGTCCTACGCAAATCCACTTCCACAAACACTGTAAAAAATCAGTCTTGGATACGGAGCTTGTCACGGCGTTCCGTACCCCATTTTTCGGAAAGGGATAACGGAAATTTACCGTACCTGGCCACCGTACCTACCATTTTTACATGGGCTAGCATAGGGAAAGGGGTACCCTAATAGAAAAAGAAGTCCCCACTTTGTCCCTAAACAGGTCCAAAGTAGTCCCTCGAATTTTGGGGGGACTAAAAGGGGATTTTGCGGTTTTTGAAATCCCTCCGAAGTCCTTTTCGAGAGGAATCTCTATGAAGTCCTTCCTCTGTAGATCCATATTTTTCCATGGTTCACAGAACAAGTAGAAAAACGCATTTTAGGTCATTTTTAGCGCGTCATACGACATCAGAGGGGCCGTAAATACTCTATGAATACATATATGAACATATGATATCATACTGAATTTTGAATGAGACAGATAGGCGCTCTGTAGCCCTTTCAGATGAGATTGGAGAGTGGCATAGGAGGTACTTTCGAGGGACTTCAGAAGGGATTCCGTGGACAGGGATTCCGAAATCCCAAGTCCCTAGAATGCACCATCTGGATACATTTTAGGGATTTGGAATTAGGGACTCTGGAGGGATTTGGAATTAGGGACCGCAGAGGGACTTCCTTTTCTATTAGGGTACGGAACGCCGTTATTATCAGTCCGTACCCAAAACGGAAACCGCCGGACATAAAATTAGCGGGAACTTTTCCGTACCTTGGCACCGTACCCACATTTTTTTTACAGGGGCTCTTATGGAAAGAGGGTACGGAACCGAATGTACGGAGACACCGTAATCTAAATTAACGGTATAATTCCGTATGGGTGACAGTGATTTTTTTTTACAGTGAATCTGGTTTATGAGGGAATATTAATTTATTAACTGGCGCAATAAAACATAGTGAAAGTGCTAGACGACTAAGATTCTTTAAAATACCTCCTTCTTACGGCACAGTTGAAGTGAAATTCTCATAATCTTGTAAAAAATACGGGGATTCCCCAGAAAATACACGCACAGCTGATCGAAATTATTCTCTCAATTACATGATAAAATATGATTTTTACTAAATTATTGTGAATTATTTCGATTTACTCCCAATTATTGGAAATTAACTTGCAACTGCGCAAAATAATCACAATTATTTCAATTAATTTTTTAAAAAAATCAGAAGCAAATTTCGCTCTGCAATTGAAAGGGTGGCGTGAAAACATGGAAAATTTTTGCGGCAGTAAACCTCCCGAAGGAGGTTGCGGTTCCCGCCAGGCACAGGGCTTTTACCCCCTGTGGCAGCCAACTGCTTCGGTGTTCCATGGGAACCGGCGCTTTGCTGACTGCGATCCTATCGCGCAATTCGACAGATTTGATCCCCGTACCACCATTGGCCTACCCCTAGAGGTACGAGCGGTGTCAAGAGCGTTAGACTTCCTGATCCCAGTTTCAGAGGCCTTACCTCAGAGGGGTACGCGGGATTCGAACCCACAACCCCGAGTGCCGACACGTAGCCAGAACAGGAAGCGACCCAACGCCCAGAGCCACCGAGCCAACGGCGGTGAGACGTGTTTAACTTCTATTTGACCTGCCATCCAGCTGCGGCCAAAGGGAATGTCAAGCGCGAAAAACACTTTCCGAGTGGGAGTCGAACTTCGGACCACTCACTTCGGTGTTGCGCTCTCTACCAACTGAGCCACGACATCTCGATGACTGTACAGTGCGAGGGGTTCGAGCCGTATTTGTTGCGTATCCTGCAGCCTCCAGCCAGGAGGACAGGGCAAATACAACTCGAACCCGTCGTACTGTACAGTCATCGAGGCGTCGTGGCTCAGTTGGTAGAGCGCGCAACACCGAACCGAGTGGTCCGAAGTTCGACTCTCACTCGGGAAAGTGTTTTTCGCGCTTGACATTCCCTTTGGCCGCAGCTGGATGGCAGGTCAAATAGAAGTTAAACACGCCTCACCGCCGTTGGCTCGGTGGCTCTGGGCGTTGGGTCGCTTCCTGTTCTGGCTACGTGTCGGCACTCGGGGTTGTGGGTTCGAATCCCGCGTACCCCTCTGAGGTAAGGCCTCTGAAACTGGGATCAGGAAGTCTAACGCTCTTGACACCGCTCGTACCTCTAGGGGTAGGCCAATGGTGGTACGGGGATCAAATCTGTCGAATTGCGCGATAGGATCGCAGTCAGCAAAGCGCCGGTTCCCATGGAACACCGAAGCAGTTGGCTGCCACAGGGGGTAAAAGCCCTGTGCCTGGCGGGAACCGCAACCTCCTTCGGGAGGTTTACTGCCGCAAAAATTTTCCATGTTTTCACGCCACCCTTTCAATTGCAGAGCAAAATTTGCTTCTGATTTTTTTTTAAAAATAATTAAAATAATTGTGATTATTTTGCGCAGTTGCAAGTTAATTTTCTATAATTTGGAATAAATCGAAATAATTCACAACAATTTAGCAAAAATCCTATTTAATCATGTAATTGAGAGAGTAACTTGGATCAGTTGTGCGTGTATTTTCTGAGATCGTCCAAAAAATACTTGAATTCGTTGGAAATCTCAGGAAATCAACGGAAATCATATGAATTCGGTAGACATTTAACTGAAATCAATGGGAATCATGTGAAATCAATGGAAATCATGTGAAATCTCGCGAAATCAGTGAATTCACTTGAAATCTTTGAAATCCGTTGAAATCACCTGAAATCATGTGAAATCTTTGAAATCCGGAAATCAGGTGTACAAAATTTTTCGGAGTTGTGGGCCCCTCGCTTGAAATCAAGCGTACCAGGTCGATCCGCTCCTATTCGTCCTATCTAAATGTATGGGAGAATTTGTTTCGTACGCTTCATTTCAAGCGTAACGTCTTTAAGCGTAACTGTATGCTTCATTCAAGCGTACAGTTACGCCTTAGTTTTACCAGTGTGATCGGTAGTTTAGGGCAGGCAGGCCGGATGCTGAACAGTGATTCGACCCTTGACTACAGCAGCCTGGCGCTGCAGCGCTGACGCCCGCTCAGCTGCGGTCGGTCCCAGCTGCTGGCCGCCCGACCGCCCGACCCGACCGGTTGTCGGCGGGCACTTTGGTCGGCAAAGCTCCTTCGCCTCACCACATCAGAGTAAGGCTGTGCCCCACCCCACCACACCCCACCCCACCCAGCCCAGCCCAGCCCAGCCAGGAGGCAAGGCCAGACCCCCGCCTGTCCGTCCACCCCCACAGAGGCCAGAGGTTCTCCTTGAGGGATAAGGGTGCCCGACGTGTCCGTTTCAGAGTCCAGCTGCGAGCTGCGGCTGCTTGAGGGATAGGGGTATACTCTACATTCCTATATGCCCGGGAGCCCACTGCTTTCGGGGCGGGACAGAGCGAGCCAGGACAGGCTACTTTTGCAACGTCGTAGGATCGTTCCAACACTCACGCACATTAGCCACCCTTGTGGTAACGCCCGTTGGTGAGTTCGCTAACCTTCAATGAGAGCGGAAACATAATGTCGTACATCTGCGACGAGGGAAGAAGAAACCACTCTAAAATTTTGGAGCAACTAGCTTAGTTCAAACCAAAAAAACAAATCCTTACAAAAACATGCACAGAAACTTTAAAGCAGAAACTGCAAAACGTTCAGATAAGAAAGCACTAAGATTTGGAGATTTTTCGGAAAAATTCTCAACATTTGTACACTTTTGTCAACATGTGTGTCAAAACAACGACCCCCTAACGCGTGAGCGGCACCGAGCTCCCAGGACGCCGTCGTCCCCGCGAGGAAACCCTGTCCACCACCAGCTCTACCGTGAGGACGACGGCGGCGAGCACGAGCCCGGCGCCCAGCAGCACCAGGGCGGGCAGGACGTCGCGCACGTCTACCCGGTCCATGAGGACGTCCGCCCGGGGCTCCGCGCCGCTCGTCGCGTTCCCGTCGACGAGCGCCTCGCGGATGGCGTCGTCGTCCCACGTGTCCCAGTACTGCATGAGGCCGGCGGCGCTGATGCGCGCGAGCGCCAGGCGGACCCGCTCGCCCAGCGGCGACCCCCGCCGCATGAAGTACTGCGAGCGCACGGCCGCCGCGTCCACGGGGATGAGGTGCACGGCGCGGCCCGCGGCGCGCAGCCACAGCGGCACGTGCTCCATGTGCACGAACAGCGCAGCGTTGCGGTGCAGGGCGACGTCCGCCAGCGCGGCGGACGGCTCCGACGTGACCACGCTGAAGCACTCGGTCGCGTCCGCGCGCCGGCAGCGCAGGTGGTACATCTCGAACGTGACGCTGGCGGGCAGGTCCGTGGCCAGGAACTCGTCGACGGACTGGAGGTCCGTGGAGGTCGGGCGCCGGAGCTCGTCCAGGAGCATGGACTGGTACAGCATGCCCAGGACGACGGCGACGAGCAGCCAGCAGGCGAGCAGCGCGTGGCGCGTGGGCCGGCCGGGCGGCGGCTGCCCGAGGAGCGGCGCCAGGGCGCGGAGCAGCGCGGCGGCCGCCTCGGGTGGGGAGCACGACAGCACCGCGGCCACGGACACCACCGCCAGCGCCGTCAGCGCCCACAGCGCCGGCGGGAACTCGGTGAGCAGGGCGTACATGAGGTGGCGGCGCGCGCCCAGGCCGGTCGGCACCACCAGCACGCCCTGGCTCAGCCGGGTCGCGAACAGCCCGTCGATCTCGGCGGGCGTCGGCGGCATGAACGGCACGCCGAAGAAGAAGACGTCGGCGCGGCACAGCGTGGACAGGCCCTCCCCCGAGATGTCGGTCGAGTTGACGACCTGCACGCCCGTGAGGCGGGCCACCTCCAGGGCGCGCCGCACCTGCGAGGGAGGGTTCACCGCGTCGGTCTCGACGAGCATGCGCGGCGGCCCGTGGTGAGGGTACTGCCCCAGGCACCAGGCGAAGAAAGGGTTGACGCCGGCGCGCCACCGCCCCGCGGCCTGCGACCAGCTGTCCAGGACCTCGACGCGCGCCCCGCAGCCCGTCTGCCGCACGGAGAGAGAGAGAGAAAGAGAGAGAGAGAGAGAGAGAGAGAGAGAGAGAGAGAGAGAGAGCACGTTATCACCCGTGAGAGCGCGAGCGCGGCTATCTCCACACGGCCTACTCGAGCAGAGCACCTTGCTGCTGACGCGGAGCAGGTCCGCGGCGCCGCCCGGGTACACCACCACCAAGGCGACCGTCGCGTCGCACCGCCACAGCTTGTCCACGACGGGGATCACCGCCCGCAGCGAGGGCGCCGACGTCACCAGCAGCATGCGCGTAAACGGGTTGAAGAAGTTGTTGCCCTTCATCATGCGCCCGAGGAGATCCTCGGCGCTGGCGCGCGCCATCAGGATGGCGAACATGTGCCGGTGGAGCGCGTACACGCGGCCCGGCGCACGCGCCCACGAGAAGTCGGACCCGAGCAGGATCCGGGGCGTCTCCGGCACCAGCGCCCGCAGGAACGCGGACAGCCAGGGCACGTCGTCCTCAAAGAAGTACAGGTTGCCGCTGCGGCTCGAGAGCGACCCGGCCAGGAGGCTCGCGGCGCACGCTGCCTCCGTGGGCACGGCGAACTCGGGCGGCAGCAGCACGGCGCGCGCGCCGCCCAGCACCGCCACGAGCACCACCACCGCCAAGAGCATGGCCTCCGGGACCTCCAGCATGGCGCGCGCGACTAGACGCACAATCAATCTATTGGGCTGCGCGCTGCCCGCGGAGCCCGCGAAGAACCCTGCCGACTGATTCAGAAGATCGCTCTCATCCCTCCGTCCTTGTTGTACCTTCAGCGGTGCCCTATACTGGCCATGGTAGTGCTACATGAGTTCGACGAGGACAGAGACATGAAAGCGATCTTCGGAATCGCTTGGCTGACAGCGGCAACGGGCTGACTTCGCCCTGCCTGAGCGCGGAGGTAATGGACTGTAACGCCTGTGTGGGCTAATCGTTGAACGTTTCCAGTGTCGGCCCAGAAGCAGGGGTCAAAATGACCGTAACATCCGTGCCCTACATATCCGCAGCAGTATTTCACGATAATGTCATAAGTAGACAAGTAAAAATAATGACAAAAACAGATTCTCCGCGGCGGACGTAAGCGGGCCACGCTGGAGGCCGAGGGATCCGCAACGCACACGAGGGATGCAAGGCGGGACGGGGGGTGGGGTCACCTCCACGCAGGCGTGGGCTGGAAAACACCAGCAGCTGCTCTGGTCTGGTCATCTCATTTCTTCTAAAGGATTTTTGAGGGGCCGTACAATGATTTTTCGAAGTGACTACCCCTTCGCCCCTCGGCGAGGGGGTGTGCACTCGCGTAATAGTCGGCTCACTCTATCCGTAATAAAGGTGTAATAGTATGCGTAATAGAAGCGGAATAGGAGCGTAATAGCCGAAATTATCCTTGTTTTCCTTATTTTCGTGTCGTTTTGGGCTTTTTTTGCCTGTTTTAGGCTCAATCTGTACATTTTCGGAGCGTAATACGCGTACTAGTCGGGTCACAGATGTTGTGAGTGACTCGCCCCTCGGCCACTGCTGCTGCTTTAGAGTAATAAAGGGTGCTCCACTCACCTATGTCCGGGTGCAGCTGCTGCTGGCGCTGCAGGTACTGCTGGTGCTCGTGCACCTCCGCCTCGCACTCCTCGCGGCGCTGCCGCAGCCGCTCGGCCAGCGCCAGCAGACGGGTGTTGTCCTCCAGCACGACGGGCATCAAGGCGTAGGGCATGACCTGGAACACGCGCCAAACCGTCACATCAGCAGCTTCAACAACAGCAACAAAAACATCAAGAATATAGAGCATATCAGATATCGGCGTGGCGCGGCGCGGCGTGGCGGTCCTGTCAGTCACACTAGCGCCCTACTTTCTCCCCTCGGCCGCGGCCGGTGCAGAAGAAGCCCTCTGGTCGTCATCGCGACGAGAAAACTTTTTAATAAAATGTTGGTAAAATAAAATATTGGTTCACATTCAGGACGCACGTCATGCAGGAGGAAAAGGAAGCACGGGAGAGAGAGAGAGAGAGAGAGAGAGAGAGAGAGAGAGAGAGAGAGAGAGAGAGAGAGAGAGAGAGAGAGAGAGAGAGAGAGAGAGAGAGAGAGAAAGGGAGAGATAAGTGGAGGGTCAGGCAGGCTTGGTGTAGGAGCTACAGGAGGGTGAATGTTCCTTGCCCCGCGAGCTGGGTCGAGTTGGAGACAAACTTTCCGGTCCGGAAGCCAAGAGGCCCAGGCCAGGTCCGCGTGTGTTTGTGTCTACAGTGCGCGTGTTTGCTCCCGTGTATCCCCCCCGGCCCGCGGCCCGGCCCGGCCCGCTGACCCTTTCTCTATCCTGCGCGATGGGCCTTTTAGTCGCAGTTTGAGGACTTTCGGCCGCCGCCCACAGCCCCTCTCCTCCCCCCCCCCTTCCACACCCAACCTCACCACCTGGAGAGATGGGAAGGGGTTCGCTGACAGGTCGTACGTGCCGCGCCCCCCGCCCGGAGGGTCACCCGTGCCCGCCGTCCTTGGTTATCTCTCCCTGACCCCCCCCCTCCTCCCCCGAGCCCCCGCGTGCCAGGCATGACGACGTGTCGAATATATGACACATCACCCTCTCCTCCTCTCCCCTCAACACTCATCCACCTTTCACGGCCCGCCGTGACTTTCCTATCTTTCCAGACCGAATAAGAATAAAAGTCAAAGTCACAGTAGTAAGAGGGCCGGCTCGCTGCCGACCTCCCCTCGCATCTCCACCGACAACAGCCCTGCGGGCTGCGCGGGCCTAAGGCCCTGCTGCCTGGGCCGGCCCCCGGCCCGCCACGCCGCTTTTAGACGGGGGCAAACAGGTCTCATATTCCTTCTTCATAGTTTTCCCCCGGGTCCCTCCCCCCTGGCGCCCGCCCCTCCCCGATGCCTCCCCTCCAAAGTGGTGTCACTTTCGGGCCGGCGCGGCACGGGGCGTGGCGAGGCGTAGCGGCGGGGCAGTGCGCGCCGCTGACCCCGCCTCACCGGCCGATCATCGGACCGGCGACCGGACCGCGCCCCACGCCCGCTCCTGCTTGGCGTGGCGGGCGGCGGCGGGCGACGCAACAACGGTGACGGGGAAACAACTCGGATATTTTCGTAAACCTCGTCATTTGGAAAATTCAAAAAAATTAAATTTAAAAAAAAAATATGGGGAAAAAAACACCTATAGGAATGTTGTTTTTAGGAATTCAAGTCTTAGGAAAACTGGATTGAGGAAAATGTGACTTAGTAAAACTGGATTGGGAAAATTGGGTGGGAGCGTTCAGAGTTGTATTCCCCGGAGAGCGCCTGGCGGGTAGGCAACCTCCGACCGGCAGGACGGCCATGCGCCGCGGGTCTGCCTCGCTCCCGGGGGCTCTGCCGGCTCTGCCCGCGAGGTCCTTCACTCAAAAAAATCAGTGCATACACCCTAAAACAAAAATGAGAAAAAGTCAGAATTTTTTTAAAAAAATCTAGAAGAAAATAACAACAACGAAAAAAGGAAAATCACAAAAAATCGGAACAAAACTCAGTACAAATCAAGGAAAATCACGAAAACACAGAAATATCGGTGTACGCTGGAATTTAGTGAAGGGCCGCTCGGCTCTAGCCGCCCGCCCCGCGGCGACCCGCCGAAGGGCCCGCCGGGCCGGGCCCCGGGGTCGAGGCGTGTGACACAGTCAAACAAGATGTCGTGACGTCTCATAAATATACATGGACAGGCGGGGCCTGTGGAAGGGGAGGGGGGCGCTGGGCGCGGCGCCGCGTGGCGTGGCGTAGCGTGGCGGCGTACTACTCTTCAAAGTCGCGATGCAACTGGTTGGGCTGAGCGCCCAGCGGCTCGCCCCTCGCCCCGGCCCCCTCCCAAGAGTAGCCTCGCCTCCGGCAAACCCCTATAGACCACCCCCTTTCCACGACCACCCCGGGGAGCAGGGAGCAGGGCCAACAATATAGGGGGTCGTGCGGAGGAGCTTCTGAAGGAGCAGGAACACCCCCAGATACTTCCGGAGTCAGCAGTCACTTCCGCTCCGCGCGCGGTGGGGGAGCCCGCCCGCAGCACCGCGGGCAAGGCTGACTTCCGTTTCCGCGCGCGCCCGTGGGGAGGTACGGGTACGTGTCGCTGCCAGCTACAGGGGTAAAAGATGGATCAGAGGTGGTACCGTGGGGAGAACAGTGACGCTCTGGGGGAGGTACAGCAAAATTCGAGGAGGAGACAAATCTGAAATTTTTGTAAACCTCAAAATTTAGAAGAAAAAAAATCAGGAGCATTCAGAAAAATTTAGGGAAATTAAGGAAAATTCAGAAAAATTAAAATTCACAAAATAACTCAAAAATTTAGGTATAATTCAAGAAACAGTCACATATGTTCACAAGAAATAAGAAATGAAAATCACGAAAATTTGTACACTAAAATTCAGAGTTGTTTCCCCCTCGGCAAAATGGAAGAGAGAGTACCACACCCTCAGATGTGCTTCTATCCTAGCGTTCTCCTCCAACTATTTGAAGAAGGAACTCGTCTGTCCCTTGCGAAGGCGTGTCGAGCTCGTGTCCCGAATTAATGGATTTGATAACCTACGGATAAAGCCCAGCGTAACTGACAAAAAAGGGGATAACGCCCGGGGGAAAAAAATGGGTGAACTCATCATCGGGGATTAACACCGCCCATGTTTAAAATCACTCGGCGTCCGGCCGGGGGATAAGCGTCCGGTAAAAGATACAAAAAGCCCCGCGGCAGCCGGACGAGGAATTAAGCTCACCGCTAGGTTAAAAAAATAAGCATGAAAAGAAAAGAAAAAGATGCCGGGGAGGAGATTAATCACTACCCGACATATCAAAATCCCTGGCCCGTCTTCACATTATGTGCTCTGCTGCTCCGTTCCACCCGATACACATACACTAACTTGATTTGTACTTTTAATTTGTGCAAACTTAAACAATCAAATCTTTTGCAGATATTTGTGCGTGCATTTGAAAGTGCATAATTTTCTACACAATAATGCAATTTTGTTCACGAAATTGGTGCGAAACGAAACGCATGCGTTTTAACTTTGCACTGTAATCACGAGCGTCGTTTTTCGACGCTTGAAGGGTTCGATTTTGTTCACCATCTCCTTTAAAAACTCAAGCAAACGAAGCGTAGTCGACGTTTTCGGTTTGAGGGGTGCCCATAGGGTACAGGTTCACCAAGGTCAAAATTCAGATCAATCGAATTCCTATTAAAAATGATGTTTAAAAATCAGCTTTTGAACAAAAACGAACCTACCAGGCGTCGAAATTCGACGCTTGTGTTTACAGTGTGCACGAAAATGAACAAATACATTTATCACGTAGTTTATTCCTCTTCGCAGGGAACAGAGGGCGTACGTATAGTGTCATGATTTATGCCACGCTCATGTCTGTGCTGGCGCCAGCAGCACACACACACTCGGGCTGGGCTGGGGCCGGGCGGGGCAGCAAGCATAGAGCTGATGTTGTCGGCCGCGCCACACAGCCCAGCGCCAGCAGCAGCGCCAGCCCGGCATAGATGACGTTATCCAACATGTGTGACAAGATGTGGTGACAGCCAGCAGGCTGGGGGGCTGTGCTGTGCACGGCGGCACCCCCCGCACTCGACCTGCTGCCCTCCACGTGTCCCCTCGCCCGCTCCGCTGCTCCACTCCACTCCAGAGCCGCGGTACGGAGAGCTATCGGACAATCACCGCGCACAGACTCGCGCGCTCGCACAGTCAGTCAGTCATTGGGACAAAACGTCGCGGGCGGGGCGAATCAGAGTGGGGTAGGGCGCGGTGGGGCGGGGCGGGGCGAGGCGGGGTGAGGCGGGAGGACTTTATCAACAGCGCCTCCCTGTTATCTCCTCTCAGACTGTTCACGGCACGCCCCACGCCCCGCGCCCCGCGCCGCGCGCCGCGAACCTTTGTACCGAAACACGTATTTCCCGCGCTGAGCACTCAAGAGATGGGCGAAGATTGGACTCTGACATCGAATCCTAAGAAAAATTTCTAAAGTTCTTCCGAACGTTTGTCTCCAGAGAGATAACAAAGGAAACATGCGAGTTGAGAGTTCCAAATAGTTGTGAAGCTTACCTGAGGGGGTGCTCACTTCGAAATATCATTGTACGCATTTAAAAATAATTATAAAAAATACAAAAATACAAAAATAAAATCGAGATGAAAGATACAGAAAAATCACGAACAAATGAACAAAAAACTGAAATAAAAATTTTAAAATGACAGAAATGAGGGGGATAAAAGATCAAAATTTATCCAACATGTTACATAAATTTTCCTAGGAAAATCAAAAGAAAAATTGAAAAAAATTACAAAAAATGAACGTCAAAACAATCATTGTAGTACACATTTTGTGTGAGTGATTCCCCCCGTGAGCTCACCCGTCGGGGAGTGCAGCAGGTGGCTCGCCGCCGCCCGCGCCCCGAACACCCCTCTTCACACGGCTAAAGCTCCTCACGGTGAAGTATGAAACGTGCGTGTTGGGTATAAAAGCTATACGGTTTCCAAAATAGCGGGTCGATACATCACTCAGCGGTGGGGCGTGGCTGGGGCGGCGTGCGGGGCTGGGTATGGGGCTGCACCAGCAAGCCACTCAGGCAGGGGGGCCGGACGTATGGACTGGACTGGACTTCAGGCGAAGTGCCGGCGGCGTTGCCTCGCGACCTGCGATCCTTTCGGGCGTAGCGGGGGCGTGGCGGGGCGTGGCGTGGCCAGGAGAGGCATGGCATAAGAGACGTGTTGAGCCATGAATCTCGGGGATCAGGCCGGCGTGGCGCGCGTGGTGGTGGTCGGGCCCGCAGATAGGAGTCATGCTCAAGACGAGCGCAAACTCACTCTCCCCTCTTTTCTCTTTCAGAAGAGCTTAAACAACCAGCTCTGGCTATCCTCCACGTGCTGAAACGCGCGCGCTGTGCTGGAGTCTGAATTTTAAAACACTTGGTGCTCGCCCTCGCTCGCTGCTGCTCCTTCTTTCTCCCCGTTCCTCCGGGACCCGGGAATGGGAATAATCCCGGTCAGGCGGCGCGCGTCAGCGTCAGGAGGGTCAGGACGGGACGGGAGGGGAGGGGGTGGGGAGGAAGGGTTCTCCTGCTCGTCTCGTCTCTTCCGCCCGGAGCGGACATACCGTGAAAGAGGTCATGAGCCGGGGGCGGCTCCAGCCCCGGCGGCGGGGGGAGTGGGGCGCAGGACCGCGCCGGGACGAAATAAATCGGGACCTCGTGTGCGGTGCGGCCAGGCTCGCTCCACACGTGCAGAATCCTGTGCCCGCAGTCCAGAGAGTATTTTTATGGAGGGAAGTCGATTTTTTCGCAGCTTATTGCTTTGTCAACAGCGAAGGGTGACCACTCATTCAAAATGTGTACAATACTGTTTTTCAACTTTTAATTTTTTTTTTTTTTTTTTTTTTTTTGAAATTTTGTTTCGATTTTTCTTTTCAGTTTACAAGGAAAATGTCTGTCAATTTTCGATCAATTTTGATCTTGTACTGCTTTAACCCACCCCCACACCTTCCCATTTCTATCATTTTTCAATTTTATTTCAGATTTTGATTCATTTGTTAGCGATTTTCGGAATTTTTGTATCTTTCTTCTTCATTTTACTTTGAATTTGTTTTTAGATTTTCGTTTATATTTTTAAATGATTTTTGGGGGGGCCGTACAGTGATCTTTCGAGGTGACCCCTCCCCTTCCCCCTCCATATTTTTCTTAGGGTGCTGTGGCGTGTTTTTACAGAAAAGAGGAATGTCACCACTGTTTTTCAATTACTGTGACGTCACATTCTTTTTCATGTGAAAACTGTCACATTCCTTTTAATATTAATGTCATATTCTTTTGAATGTGACAATAAAATTCAGCCCACAAATTCTGGCCGATTTACGTTGAAAAGAATGTGGCATTACATTTTAAACAATATGTGACACTTTTCACATGAAAAAGAACGTGACGTCACAGTAATTGAATATCAGTGACTGCAATTTTTTCCTTTTCTTTTTTATGACTGGAGTCTCTGCGTTTCTGGCTCCGCTCTGAAGGCCGAGGCGCATGCATTGACTTGGTGAGGCCACGGCCAACATCCAACTGCATGTATAAACAGAGTCGTGGCACATCATCACTGGTCCACTACCCTCCTCTTTTCACCCCACCGCTCTGTCTCCTCTCCACTCCACGCCCCTGTTACCACAGGCACGAGCTCGCGTGTTCTTGCCTCGTAAACTTCTGAAATTAATATTAAAATTCGTTTTCTTTAATTACATTATTTTTATTCGTGGTCGCGGGAAAAAAGAAGACCGGAATTTTGAGCTGGCCTGTTCTAAACCACGCTCCCGTCACCACCCTCCGCCCCGCACGAGGCATCCTCGTGCGCCCCAGCCTATGCCCCCACCCCTTTTGGGAGGCTCTGGTCCCTTTGGGATTAATTATCAATTATCGAAAAGACGGGAGAGTACAGACAGAACCACAGAACAGAGATTGCCGTGGGCCAGGAGATTATTATTAGTTTAGAGGAGAGGCGAGGGTGCGGGGTGCGCGCGGGTCGGGTCGCGGGTCGGGTCGCGGGTCGGGTCGCGGGTCGGGTCGGGCGGGGGCACTCCCCCGAGCAACTGGGTCAAGAGGCTAATTTCATAAGCGATTACCAATCCCGTTGGTTTGATGGCGTCATCTCCGCTACGGGTAGAGACAGACAGACAGACAAGGTCACGACAGCAAGGGCAGCGCGAGGCGCGAGGGGGCAGAAACTCATTTTCAGCCCTGTTTCCCAAATTTTTAAGTTATTAGAAAAATATTCCAAGGCCATTACAGTAGTGACAGGGCAGGCAGGAGCAGGGAGGGAAGACCACTCCGAAGAACGTCGCCAGGATTCCCAGCAGGTCGTTCCGTTCTGGGCGCTGAGCTGCACCTCCCAGCGCCCCCCCGTCCCCGTCCTGGCGAGGGAATGCTCAGCCCGCCCACCCCGCCCTATACCCTAATGCGATTCCTCCAAACGAAATATAACGGACGTCTTTTCCGTTTCCCTGCTGTTGCTGTCAGAGCAGTCGTTTGTTGTTGTTGTTGTTGTCATTTCTCCTGGCAAAGCCCCGCGCCCCGCGTCGACCAGCCATACTCTCTACCGCGGCCGCCCACGTATATATTCAACCGCACAGTAATTAAAAGAAAACACGATAGCCGGTCCGGACCGCGGTGCGGGATGGAGCGGTCCTGGTTGTATTTACTTGTTGATTTCATTTCTCGCCTGTGAGCGCACCCGGTGCCGCGCCCTCCGGCTGCTCCGGCTATTGCGCACCTGCCTTACTTCCTCCCAGCTGCTGCGTGCACGGCTGACGCTGGGGACTTCTCCTTCCCCTGCTCGCTCGCTCTCGCTCTCGCTCTCTCTCTCTCTCTCCCCCCCCGATATCCGGGGCCTCTTTTCGATGACTGCTGTTGTTCTTTCTGAACTCGCCCTATCAAAGTTCTCTGGGTGTGTAGATAGAGAGAGGCGTCAGTAAGGACGCTGCGGCACAGCAGCTGGCCTGTGCACCTACGTACCCAGGTGACTCAGCGCGGAATTATTATTTTTTTTTTAGTCGAAACGTTAGTCAAGTTGTTTTATGGCCCGCAAGGTATTTTGATAAAATTTACAACAGTTATAGAATTGTATATTCTAAATGCAATTTCAAAGTTTTATCAAAGTTGCTTTAACAGAAATTTTCTAAATTTGATTGAAAATACTGGTTTCTATGATAATGCTCGACTTGCCAGCTAAAATCACCAAGAGAAGGGGATTATTTTTTCGTGGTGGGAGCGAAAGAGAGACGTTCAAAGTCTGCGCTCAAACAAGGCTATACTTTAGTTAACTGCTCCAGAAAGAGATGACACCACTAAAATTCGCACGTGAGCACCGTACCGCCCTTTCGAAACCTACATCATTTTCACCGGCAAAACCGAGGAGTGAAGTTGAAATCGTTTCCGCCGTGCAGGCGGATGACGAAAGTAAACTGTGGCAGTCTGAGGAAAGAAAGGGATTACTGTCACAGGTCCAGACGCCAACCGCAAAAATACGGTGCGTGGCGTGACCGCATGGGCAAAGTTTTATTTTACCCCTCAGAAATACGCTCTAGCGCGCTGTGATGGTCGGCCTGAGCTCGAATGGGCGCCGGGCGCGCTGCTGAGCAGCGGCCACTGAGTGTGACGGTTTGTCATGGTGCGAGACGGGGCGCGGCGGGGCGGGGCGGGGCAGGGTGTGGCGGGGTAGGGCAGGTCGGGGTGGGGCGGGGTGGGGCGGGGCGGGGTGGGGCGGAGTGCCATGCCATACTGCCACCACCGCCTCTGCCAGGCAAACACACCATTATCGAGTCCTGGAAGCGGTTCTCCACCTCCTGTCCGCTGCTGTCACGCAAGTTGGGCAGGTGGTTGATGCTCGCTAAACCCTCCGCCCCGCCCCGCCCCGCCCCGCCCCGCCCCGCCCCGCCCCGCCCCGCCTAATCCTCACCCTCGGCCCCGGGCTCCGCTTGGGGTTTGGACCTGCCCTATATAGGGAATGCTTGCCGACGCCTCCGCGCACACGTGTGGGGTGGGCCGACGCCACCGCACGGTAAACGAAAATCTCGGAATCCGAGAGCACACCCCGGTTTTGGATGCGCTGTCCTTTGCTACCTATATGAGAGAGGAAAAGACAGCGCTATATAAAATCGAGATGTGCTCTCGGAATCAGAGATTTTTGTGTACCGCGCCCTGACACATATGCTGGCACACACACACACACACACACACACACACAGAAATATTCACACACGCGCGCTCTCGCAAATTACAATAACCCACTATAGCATCGAGCGCCTGCGACGCAAGTCCAACCATGCATTCCAACAGGGTGTCGAGCGTCGACCGGAAAAAAAATTCCCGAACTTTTCCCGTATTTCCAGAGTGAAATCTGACGAAATTCCAGAGTATTTTTGACCGTTAGAGACGCAAATTTCCTCTATATAAGAGGGGTAAAATGAAATAAGAGCTATAAAATGATTGGTTTTTACTGAACTTTGTCGTGATAGACAGAACAGTAGGAAGCATAGTGGCTGTAGGATGAAAATTAGCACAAGAACACGAACATGTATTTTTACGAAATTATACAGCGTAAATATAGGAGGTAAATAAAGTAAATATATTTATACGGAGTATCGACACAATAGCTCGTGGGCTATCTAGAGGGGTCTACAAGGGAAAATAGGGTGACTTTGGAATTTTTCGAGAATTCCAGAGTCGAGTTCAAAATTCAAGGACTTTTCCCGAACTTTTCCCGGCACAATTAAATTCCCGTATAATTCCCGTATTTCCAGTATTTCCAGAGTCGCTCGACACCCTGTCCAAAGCAGAAAATTTTGTTCGTAAATCAGAGGGCAACAACTCTGAATTTTAATGGACAAATTTTGTGAGTTTTTGAGCTTTTGCAATTTTTTTATTGAATGCTGCGTATTTTTTGTGTGAATTTTTCTACTTTTTCTGAATATTACTGAATTTTTCTGAATCTCTCTGAACTTTTCCGATTTTTTTTCTGAGTTTCTCTGAATTTTTCTGAATAACGAGGTGTACAAAAATTTCACAGATGTTTCCCCCCTCGTCGTTATTTTTACATCATTTTTAGGAGAGGGAAAGAGGGAGGGAGAGAGGGGGGGAGAGAGGGGGGGAGAGAGAGAGAGGTGAGAAGTAGTAGAAGGCTAGTACGGGCTAGTAAGGTGTTAAGTGGAGAAACACAGCAACGGAGAAAAGTTACCGGAGGCGAGAGTGGGAGAGCGCCCCGCTTCGTCCCGCCTCCAACGCGTGTACGCGAGACTGCGTAAAAGCCAAACTTTATTAGTCTAATTAACAATGTCAAAACGCCGCGGGCCGTTCACAATGTCGGCACGAGGGTCGGCCCGGTGGACAAGACTGCTCCCACCCCCTCATCCCGTTGTACGCGTTGGCGTTGCCATTTTATCCTTACGGCTTCTGGTATTCGCGCAATTTGGGAAGAAAAAGGAACGTCTGTTTTATTGAGAAATTCATGGAGATAAGTCATATATTGTAATATTGATTATAAGAAAAACTGTAGCATTTTTTTTTAATACTTGCTGAAGTTCTGTGACGATGACATACGACTAAACCTGGTGCAGGCGGGGCGGAGCGGAGACACAATACGGTGCGATCGCATACCCCTCAGCGCCTCAGCGCGCCAAAACCTTCGGCAGACCGCTCCCTGCCACCCCACCTCCCGGCCGATCCATCACATGTCATCTGCCCGCGCCAGAAAGTGGGTGTGCCGCGGGTCGGGGGGTGGTGGGGCGTGGCGGGGCGGGGCGTCGAACAACCGCGCAACGCTTCGGCCGCAGAACGCCGCAGCAGCCGCAGCCACATAGCCTCATGAATTCTCCCGCCATTTCCATAAAGTGAAAACAGAAGCGCGCGGAACTCTAGAAGGCAAGCGCGCCCGGCCCGGTCCAATAATCATCGACACGTGACGCTGCTCCGCCCCAGTTCGGCCGGCAGCCTGACCACCATCACGACCATCATGTGATTCGCCAAAGCTCGTCCAAGCGCCCGCCCGCCCCTATCTCCTCCCCAAGCACACCCCATGCCGCGTCCCCGTGTCCTTTACCTGCATACCAGCCGATCCTCCACGCCCGTGCGCGAGGGGGAGATCACTCCTACAGCATGTGTACAAAGATTATTTTGACTTTCGATTTTTTGTTGTTTTTGTTTTCCCTCATTTAGTTTTTTTTTTTTTTTTTTTTAAAAAAAAAATTTGGTTTTGTTTGGATTTTTCTTTAGATTTTCCTTTTGATTTTTCAAGGAAAATTTGTGTCACTTTTTGATAAATTTTGATCTTTCACCCCTATACCTGAATTTTTTCAATAAAATGATTGGTTTTTGTCTTAATTTTTTCTCGATTTTTCGGACTGTTCTGTATCTGTCTTCATGATTTTATTTTAATTTTCTTTCATGTTCAAAAAGAGTTTTATGGGTGCCATAAAATGATTTTTTTCGGCGCGCCGCCGCCGGCAGACGCCTACGTCTGGCACTCTCGGTGAAACAAGAGAAGCAGCTCGTCATTGAGAACAAACTCCTCCGACAGCGCGGCCAGGCCGCCCCCCCTGGTCCCCCGTGAGTCGCTGCACCCCCGCACCGCTCCGTCCCGCCCCGCCCCACCCCACCCCGCCCCACCCCCGTGGCCGAGGAGAGTCTCACAACCATTCCCTTTACATCTCCAAGGAGCACTCCTTCCTTGCATTTCAAGTGTTTCGCGCAACTAGAGAAAACCTACAGTCGGGTGAAATGAGCCTGAAAATCGTAGACACAGTCCGGAACGAAATTTTCTTTTTTACTTTCATTTATGCCATCGATCGCCGTGATTTCCAAAATTTTCTCAATTCTTTTCTTTAACGTTACGGTACGGAATTTTTCCAACGAGTTTAAATTGTATGGTGCACATTTTAAGTATATTTTGCAGTAGTCCAACGTCCAACTTTCAGCTGAATATGACCGTATAATCTCACTGGCGTTCAGAGACGCAGCAGGTTGTTTGGGGCGGCTCTGCGGGTACCACCAGGGAGCGGACAGCAGGGGACCGGCTGGCCCCCTGGGGGACGCTCCCCGCTAAGCTGTCCTGAGGACGGGAGCGGGAGCCCTCACTAGGCCCCTGCTAGCCTCAGCCTCAGCCCTCCTAGCCGCACACAGGCCCAGCAGCCCCGCCCCGCGTGGAGGAAGGCAAACACGCGGCAGCCCGATCCGCAAACAGCCCGACCCGCCGGGCGTTCCTCCTCTATGGACGCGGCCAAAACCGCCCCGCCCCGCCCAGGCCCGGCCCGCAGCTCGCACGGCCCTTAGCCAGAGCCAGGCCCGCCCGCCCCGCCCGCCCCAAACAAAGCGTCTCTATGAAGAGCGCGTCGTCCTCAAATAAATGTCTACCACTTTTAAAAAAATCGCGTACGAGGATTATAATCAGTTACGATTAATGGTGATTATCAATGATTATTGGAATTTATCTTAGACATATTTTCTGATTATTGGCCAGTAATCACGCAACTTTTGGTGATATATGCTAATATTTCTCAATTTTTGGTCAAAATTTGTCAATTTTGGGAAATTTTCCATGATTATGATGACTATTTGATTATCAATAATCATCTAGAGGGGTGTACGAGTATTATGGAAGTGGTAGACCCTTGGTCGTCATTCTCTGCCGGCTCCCGGCCCCGCCCGCACCGGAGCACACTGCCACGCCCGCGCCCCTCTACGCGCCCAAAGTGGCGTGGCCAGCCGACACAAGTAGTTAGAACTCACCGTGCGGGGGAGGGGGCTCGCCTGCAGGCGAGCTGGACAACGTCCCTCCCTCTCTCTCTCTCTCTCTCTCTCTCTCTCTCTCTCTCTCTCTCTCTCTCTCTCTCTCTCTCTCTCTCTCTCTCTCTCTCTCACCCGAGCTAACCTGCGGAGAGGCGCCGAGCCGAGCACCGCGCACAGTTAGTTTACAACCAGACGTGCCCCCGGCACAGTCGACGGCGTTGAGATAGTTTTCCGACGGAGTTTGCGAATTTCAACTTGCACGACGGGTGCGGGGCGTCCCGGCCCCAGCCCCTACGCGGCGGGAGTATATAGCTCAATCAAGGGTACCGGTGTGACCTCGCAAAGAGGGGGTTTTATAAGATCCCGGGTAAAATTCCACGATGATTTTTACCCCGCCCACTCTGCCATATGAAGGGGTGAAAATGATCGTGCAAAGAAAAAAAAAAGAAGAAAAAAAAAAACCTCAAGGACGTATCTTCTCCAAAGCAAAATCCTGCCTGCTTAAAACCTTGGCCGAAGTTTTATCCGGTAAGGAAGTCACTTCAAAAAATCATGTACGCGGCCCTAAAAAAAACATTTTTTTTAAAGCATTCTAAAAAATTAAAATAAAACCAAGCTGAAAGATACTTAAAATCCGAAAAAATCGAGGAAATATAAACAAAAAGCCAAAGTAAAAATTGGGTTAAAAAATCACTATTTTTGCAAAAAGTGACAGAAATTTTCCATCGAAAAATCAAAAGAAAAATCAAATCTATCAAAAAAAAGAAATATACCAAAAATATCAGAAGTCAAAAAAATAATTGAACGCATTTCGTAGAGAAGTGATTACGCACCCCCCCCCCCCCCTTTCTGTTTTATATGGGTTATTCTCCACGCAATTGATTTCCTTCCATCGGCTCTCGGCTTGTAGCAGCAGCTGACCAGTGGCCAGCAGGAGCAGGCGGCGGCGCGCAAAAGGGTTCCTTAATAGCAGCGCTGGGGACTGGAACCTGTCGCCTGGGCCTGGGTGGGCCCATCCTTATAGGGCTGCACTGCTGAAAGGGGGTCGTTCGGAGGCGTTCGAGCACAGAGAGGAGCTCGCACAGCAGCACATAGGCGCCCACAGGCGACCCTTTGATTAACGTGCGGTCTTCGGGGTGGGCTCCGGCGGGGCTCGGCGCGGTGCGGCGGCTCCTCTGGGACGTGTCAGTGGTTCCTTCCTGGTGGGTCGATCCCCCCGGGGTTTGCGTGGGGCTCGGCGGGGCGGGGCGGGGCGGGGCGGGGCGGGGCGCGGCGGGGGGGGGCGGGGCGGGGCGGGGCTCCGCTCGCTGCGGAAAGCGCCTTTCAACGTCGTCCTAAGTGGAGTGTCAGGTGAGGTTAGCGTCTACCCGGGGCTCGGCGCGACGCCCCGCGATGCCCCGCCCCGCCCCGCCCGGCCCCGCCCCGCCCCGCCCCGCCCCGCCCCGCCCCGCCCCGCCCCGCCCCGCCCCGCCCCGCCCCTCGAACAGCGCGCTTGCAACCCGAGCGGTCCGCAAAATGAGGTGCGCGCGAGAAACTGATAGCGCGCGCCGAGAATGAGAAATAAAAAGGACGACGCAGCAGTAAAGACGCGCGCGCGCAGGGCGGCGGCCGAGAGGGGTGGGGGGTGGGGTGCAGAGCGGAACGCCCACTTCAGGAGGGGTGCGCGCGGGGGTCGAGGGAGGAACACCCCCACTCCCCCTCTTCTCTCCATTCACGAGCAACGGGAGCGTCGCCGTGTCCGACAAATGGCCAATAAGGCTCCCGTTAATTGACGTACGACGTGATATGCCCGGGGGCGGCGGGATAAAGGGTCAGACACGGCGAGAGAGGAGTGTGTGTGCGTAATCCGCCCTATGTACCCCAGTGTACCCCCTCTCTCCCCTGAAAGCCTCTTTTCTCCCTCCCCTTCCCTCTCACTATTGCGCTCCTCCCCCTCTCTCTCTGATCAAGCACGTGCCCGAGCTACCTCCCCTGCCCCCTCCCCCACCTGTCAGTCAGTCAGACCGCACAGTTTTAGCGCCGCTACAAGCGCACGCATGTGGTTCGCCGCCACTCCACGCCGCGCTGTCACCTTTCACGCGGACCCAAACTAAAACGATGTGAAATTTCCCCCTTTGCTTTCCTTTCAGAGCGGCTGGGCGAGCATGGTATGACGCAAAGTGGAAGCAAGGCGGGCCGACATATGAGCCGCGCCGTGTTTGCGGAGGGGCAGTGTTACACGCGCGCACCTCCTCCTCCTCACAATCCCCCATCGCCCAACTTCTGTCTTGAGCCTCATACGCGTACAAAATAATAAAAATAAAAAATAAAAGTTCATTGGTTCACAACCGACAGACCGGCAGCAGTCTATTGCAGTCCTCATGACAACCCCACCCACCCCCACCCCCCTCTCCCGGTCAAGCTAAGCTTAATTCCCCGGGGAGTCGTGGCGCCTCGAGTCCAGCACCGAGCACCCAGAACGCGAACCGGTCAGCATCAGCACGACGCTTGTAACTATTTCTCTAATCCGCTAGATCTAAATCCCAGAGCAGCAGAGGGCCGGCGGATCTCCAGGGCGGGACTGGGCGAGGGGGAAACGACTCTGGAATTCTAGAACACCAAGTAATTCACGAAAATCCAGAGAAATGTAGAAAAATTCAGAAAAACGAAGGAAAATTTCACAAAAAATTGTCAAAATAAGGTAAAATTCTAGCAACTATTCAGAAAAATTCAGTAAAAATTCACAAAATTTCCCGGAAATTCTTAAAACATTGTACTCTACAATTCAGAGTTGTTTCCCCTCGGGACTGGCCCTGCAGGTCCGGCAGCACCCTGCCTGCAGGCCGGCCCGGCCCGGCCCGGGCCAGCTCGACTGGTTGCCTGCTGCCTTGACGGCCTATAAATAACCAGCGTCCAAAATTATCCATCCATAGCAGCGGCTAGAGCGTCGCGCCGCTCAAGCGACGTCCGTCCGTCACCCCGACCACCCGTCTGTAGGTCCGTCTGTCAGCCTGCAGTGCTCCACGTCAAACACAGGCGTGGCGTCGACGTCAAACTGACCCCATTGGACAAACAGAGCGGGGCCCTCCTGCCCTGCCCCGCCCTGCCCTGCCCCGTCCTCACCGGGCCGGGAGAGCATTGGGAGAGCTGTGTGGTCGCTCCCGGTCGGAGTTCACACAGAGGGCATGGAAGAGCATGGGGCCGACCAACCTCCACGTCCTCGTAGACTGCAGGGCCACTCTGGTAAAACTAAGGCGTATAGCCTTACGCCCAGTTTTCACAAGCGTACTGAGATTACGCTTGAAATCAAGCGGAACGGGTCTATCCGCTCCTATTCGTCCTATATAAATGTGTAGGTCGTATTCCGATGCGGTGGTAGCAGGGGTAGCGCTCATTTGTTGGCCGCCATCTTGGTGCCCAGCTTAACACAGGGCTCTTATAGGAGAACCCCTTTATGATTTCTTTTTAAAGTAAGGGAGACAATTTAGACCTTTGAAAAAAAATTTATGCATACAAGTTAGTATTAACTTTATGGATAATTTTTTTTCAAACGTCTGCGTTGTCTCCCTTATTTTTAAAAAAAATCATAAAGGGGTTCTCCCATAAGAGCCTTGTGTTAAGCTGGGCACCAAGATGGAGGCCAACAAATGAGCGCTACCCCTGCTACCACCGCATCGGAATACGACCTATGGGAGAATTTCTTTCGTTCGCTTCATTTCAAGCGTACACAGTTACGCCTTAGTTTTACCATTGGAGCCACTGGAGCCGCAAGCCTATAAGTGCATGTGCAGTGCCTAGCAGCAGCAGATCGGAGGCGTGCGGGGATGAAAAGGAGAGGGAGTGGAAAGGGGGGGGGGGCATCGGTGGGGCCGAGCCAAGGAGTGGCTTTACCTCGAAATTGCCAGGCACTCTTCCTGCATACTCGCTCCTTTGCCTCTTTTTTTTTTCCTACATTTTTTTTTTTCATTTTTTACTCCACGTTTACGGTAAGACGCTTGCCTCGCTGCTTGCTCGCTGCGCCTCAACCGCGAGGGATGCTCCACACGCGGTATACGCAGCCCCGCCCCGCCCCGCCCTACCGCCCCACCTCCCTCACCGACAAGCGACAAGGCAAGGCGCACGAGTAGTTCCTGTTGGAATATTATCGTCCATTATTGTCGCGCCCGCCACGCCCCGCCACGCTGCCCGCGCCCGGCTCCTTTTAGAGAGACCCGAGGCAGCGGCGTCGTCGGCGTCCCTTTCACACCGGGCAGGACGCGGCGGGGCGGGGTGGGGCGGGGCCTGGTGGGGCGGGGCGGGGTGGGGTGGGGCGGGGTGGGGCGTTCCTGCGCCGGGGCCGCCCGAGAGAAGAGAACCTCTTTCAGCGAAGTGGAGGCACTGCGCTGCGCTCCGACAGACGGCGCCGCACCGCACCGCGAGAAGGACAAGATCCTTTCAGTCGTGTTTTCCAGTCTGGCGCGGCAATTCCACCGAGGGGAGGGGGGGGGGGAGTCACTTCGAAAAATCAATGTACTGCCCCCCAAAAAATCATTATTAAAAAAAAATTAAAAATCAAAATAATTTTAAGAGAAAGATACAGAAAAATCGAGAAAAAATGAACAAAAACTGAAAAAGCCAAAAATTTTAAAAAGCCAGTAACAGGGAGAAAAAGAACAATTTTTTCTAATTAGGACATAAATTTTCCTTGAAAAAAAAATCAAAACAAAAGATCTAATAAATAAAAAAATTAAAAGTAAAGAAGAAATTATTGTACACATTTTGTATGAGTGATGCACCCCCCCATGGATTCCACCCCACCCAAACCCACCCAGCCCCCCACCTCTACCACCCAAGTGTACGGCACCAAGAGCGCCAGCGCTACACGTACCGAGCTGCACCCGACGCCACCGCTACCCACCTCAGCCTGCACCGCCCCGCCGCGCCGCGCCGCCCGCAGACCAGGTAATTCCTATAACTAAACTATCGGTGCCACAGACGCGGCTTTTTTAACGATACCCCGACAAACCACAAGCTCACAGCGAAGTGGTCGCGTCCACGGCGGGGCACAGGGTATGTACTGATTGGAGGATAGGTGAGGTAACCCTCGGCGGGGGCGCTGAGCACATAGTGAACTCGCTTCGCGTCGCCGCGCCCCGCCCGCGCCCCGAGCAAACTGAATTGACGACAGAGGGTTCGCTCGCCATTTGTCGCTGCGCCGCTCACAAAATCTCCATTTTAAATCACCTCGATAAAACAGAGCGCAGAGACTGAATAACTGCCTCCGTGACGAGCACACGGCCTGCTGCCGTGGCGGGGCGGGGCGGGGCTTCGCTGAGGTGCCCGCTACCCTTTTCCTCCCCCTCCCCTCCCCTCTAGACTCGCACTGTGTATACACTCGACTTGACTGCCCGGGGCATTTTACGCCAAGGAAGTATGAATACCCAAGCATGCTACCTAGTTTTTCTTTTTTAATTTTCTTGGCGTACTTTCAGGGGATGTTCCTTGCACACTGTCAACCTATCCTCATAATTCAGAGTTTTTTTTTAAAAAATCAGAGATATCAGAAAAATTCAGGAATATACACAAAATTTTTAGGTAAAATTCAAAATTCAAATTCACAAAAATCCTATAAAAGTTCACAAAAATTCACAAAAAGTTTACACCAAAATTCAGAGTTGTTTCCCTCTCGCTCCCAGCTCACTCACACCCCCAAGAGTTGTTCAATAATTACCGCTCTGCAGGATTAGCCCGGCCCGGCCCGGCCTCGCCCGACTCGGCACGGCACGGCACTACTAAACTTTAAGTCTAGCCTTGTTCGGGTCGGGCTGCACTCACCTATTCCGGGAGCGGCTGGGATCGCCTCGCCCTCGCTACCGTGGTGGATGGACGCGCAGCCTCTCACAGCAGCAGAGGCGGACGGGCCGGCAGCGGCGCGCGCGCCCCGGGGCCCCGCCGCCCCCGGGGCTCCATCTGCTGCGCCTGCAACAACAAGAGGATCATCACGGTGCTGAGGGGAGGTGTAGGTGAAGGGCGGGCCGCGCGGGGAGCTCCACTCCAATGGGTTCCTTCAATAGAAATTCAAGCATATACCAATTTTACCAATTGTTTTTCGTGATTTTTCTTGATTTTAACTGATTTTTCATTGATTTTTTTTTCCTTCTAATTTTTTTTCAGATTATTTTAAACTGATTTTTTGAAGGGTGAACACTGATTTCTTAGAGTGAGCTCGCCTGCCTCCTCGGTCCCGCGCACCGTGGAGCGCCTGGGAGGTAGGCAAGGGCAGCGCACTGGTGTCGCGCGTCCACGCGCATTGCCTACCCTGCAGGCGCTCTTGATCCCACACTCCTCTACCTCGGGATCATGTATATTCTTAGGATATTTTTTTTTCACTCAACTACAATTTTTTTAGTATGTTATTTTCACTCGACAGGATTTTACTATATTGTTCTTTTACGCAACTTTTAATTTTTGTTAGCAAAAAAAAGGATAAGGTGGGGCAGTTTTAGGTGGGACGGTTCACACCCACCCCCTGACGGAACCATGTGCTATAGTTGGTGCAATTTTTCCTTTTCTAAAGTGTGAGGGGACGCCCAATAAATACAGAGAAATTGTTCCGAATGGACAAGAAGAACAAGCTTCTAATCTGGGTGTTGTACAGAGCACGAAAAGATCGCCAGCAGCAGGGCTCCGCGTGCGCTGCGCACTGTACACTGTACTCCATTCGTTCATTCATTATGGGAGCGCACTCGTTTGTGCTGCTGGAGAGCAGCACCCAACGCCGCCCCGCCCCGCCACTCGGCCGACGGTCTGGCTGGTGGCCGTGGCCGCCCACTGCGACCCGCTTCCTGACTCGGACCCGCGGACCAGCCCGGCGGCGCCCTTGGACCCGGGCCCGCACCGTCCGTCAGACCCCGAATTCATTCCAATCAGTGTCTCCGGGGCCCGCAGGCCAGGTCCAGGTCCGCGACGCGATCCACCAGCTGGCAGCAGCGAGGCGGGGGTGGGGCGGGGGGCGAGGCAGGGGCGCAGAGCTGCCCCTCTGCCCTATGCGCCCCAGCGGCCAGGCCAGGCAGGCCACCGGAAGGGACGGGATCGACGGAGAATCAAGTTCAAGGCCTTCGAGAAACGAGAAAATAATGTCCCGGTCTCCTCTCATCGGCCCTGGAGCGCGGTCGGGTCGGGTCGGGTCTGGAGGGAAAGGAGACAGCAATAAGAGCAAATAAAAGCAGGAAAAACGTTCTCGCAGGGCAAAGCTTGCGGCTTCCCGATGGAACGGCGGCGGGCAGGGCCGGACGCTGCCGTCACAGCTAATTGGAAAAACGATTCGGTGTGATCGACTTGTAGTGATTGACTTACCACCACGCCCTCATCATTTTTTTATTGGCATGCTCCTTTCTTTTCACGTTTGCCCTTTCACATCTCTCTTTCCGCAACGTGCTTCTCGTATTACTGAGAGAGGAATTGGTCGAGGGGGGGATCACTTTTACAAAATGTGTTCAATGCTTTTTTTTTTACTTTTGATTTTTATTGATTTTTTTTAAATTTTTTCTTTTGATTTTTGAAAGAAAATATGTCTGTTTAGTAAATTTTGATCTTTTACCCCAATTTCTCAAATTTTTCTACTTCATTTCGGTTTATTGTTAATTTTTACTCCATTTTCCGGAATTTTTCGGTACCTTTTTCTCTTGATTTTATTTTGATTTGATTTTATTTTTTAAGTGATTTTTTGGGGGCCGTACAATGATTTTTCGAACTGACTCCCCCCCCCCTCGGAATTGGTAGTGCAATGTGGTTTATTGTTACTGCTCCGGCCTCCGGCCCTCGTTGGGATCCGCGCAAAACTCGAAACGAAAAAAGGTCGAGGTAACTCAATCAATTGCCCGATACTTTTGAGGCAAGTTTTTATTATATACTCGTGGCGGCGGGACCAGGCAAGCCCACTCCGCCAGTCAGACTACGAATTCATTCCAATCATTGTCTCCGCGGGGCAGTCCAGTCCGCCCGCAGCCGCAGGCCAGCAGCGGCCCGCGCGGACCTACCCGCGGGTAACAGCGTTGTTCGCGGCGGGGCGGGGCGGGGCGGGGCAGGGCAGGGCGGGGCGGCGGGGCGGGGCGGGGCAGATCCAGAGCGCTGTTGTCCGTCCGTGTTGCTCTTTGAGACGCGACATAATACCCCCAGGGGCGGAGGAAGGCACAATGGTCCCGGCCCCGCCCCGTCCCGCCTCTGGAGAAGTAGCATAGAGCGCTGCGGCTGATGAGCGCGGCCCCAGCCCCGCCCCGCCAGTCTCTACAGCCTCGTCTACTACAGCCTCTTTGGACGATGCTGCTGCCGCCGCTAGCGCCGCTCGTTTCCAGTTGTAATAAAAGCAGAGCAAACTGTAATATGACTACACTAACGCACAGTGACCGCGTTCCCTTCCCTCTTTGTTCACGCAGATTCCAAAAGGCGCGCACCGATAAGATAGCGCGGCGCGGGCGCGGACTCGAGTATAGGCAGGCGCGGCGCGCTACCGGCGTCACTGTCAGGTGGGAGGGGGGAACTACCCAGATCAGAGCAGTGATGATTACTCCGAGGGGCGTATCACCCATACAAAATACAAAATGTGTGCATTTTGACTTTAGATTTTCTTTCATCCTTTTTTAAAATATTTCTTTTGACTTAATTTCGTCCATGAAAAGTTCTGTCACTTTTATTTAAAAAATTGATCTTTTACCCCCACTTCTCAATTATTTCCCAATTTTATTTCGGTTTATTACTTTTTTTCGCGACTTTTCGGATTTTTCGGCATCTCTCTTTTTGATTTTATGGTCATGATTTTTCTCTTTTAAATTTTAAATGACTTTTTGGAGGCCGCACAACCATTTTTCGAAGTGATCCACCCCTTGGGCTATTCCTAGGCACGCAAATAACCCTTCTGATTCCAGGAACATTCCGCAGGTTTATTACAAAAAGGCTGATGTGCCCCCTCGGGCGCGCGCACCGCCCACTTGCTGAGAAATTCAAATGATTTACGCGCAAGTCCACGCGGCCCGAGGAACTCGCAGGAGAGGAGAGGCTACAGAGCGCCACCGCGCAGAGCAGCAGAGCCCCCGCACTGCCCACCCGCACCCTTAAAAACTGTTATATTAGATTTATTCCAGGTTTAACCTACTTGCCGGTCGAGAAACTTTACTACCGCCGTTATGTTTACGCCAGGTTTTTTTTTCTTATTTTTATTTTTTTATTTTATTTTACGCGGACACAAACTCGTAAGCCACAAGGCAGTAGAACGAGGAGGGTGGAGGCGCAGGAGCAGGAGGTAGAGGAGGAGGAGGAGGAGGAGGAGGAGGAGGAGGGGCAGTTAAACGGACCTGCCTGCCTGGACGCGTACCGCCGCGTGGCGTGAGTAAATTCTACAGTGCAGATAAATTCGACTCGAGCCTTGAGGCCTCGCTTAAAGAGACTTGTAGACTCTGTCTATCTGTCTGTCTGTGTGTGTGTGTTGCTCTCTCTATCTCTCACATAAGTTATTTTGATATTTCGAGAGCGGACTGCATACTGCAGCAGTGCTTTTCAACCTTTTTGTATGTTTCAATAAATACATATTTCAGTATCAATTCTCTCTCTCTCTCTCTCTCTCTCTCTCTCTCTCTCTCTCTCTCTCTCTCTCTCTCTCTCTCTCTCTCTCCTCTCTCTCTCTCTCCCTCTCTCTCTCGCCTCGCTCAAGGCGGAGGCGGGAGGTGAGAGTGAGGGCAGGGCTGTCGCTGCGGCCCGTCGCGACTAACTTCATTCGCAGAGCGGCAGGCGGCAGGGCCCTGCAGGGGGGCGGACGGGACGGGACGGGACGCGACAGGGCAGCGCAGGGCAGAGGGAACCCTCCCTCCTCATCAAGTCCGAGAGCAAGGTTTTCTCTGTCCGTCACTCTCACGACGACATTGCACTGCGCTGCGCCCATCACAGGCGCGCCAAAAATTGTTTTTAAGGTTTACGAACTACTTGGATATGCGCTTTTTCCATGACTTTTCAGTTTGAATATGTTTTTTACAATATCGACAAATTTTAAGATTTAAATTATGGAAAAAAAAAATCTCCTACAAAGAGCTCCAATCATCCGAATCTCTCCATGATCTTTCCTGCAATTTCTATGACTTTCTCTGACTTTCCATGACTTTCTCTGACTCTCCATGACTTTCTCTGACTTTCCATGACCATACTTTTTTTCTCATGACTCTCCAGTGGGTTTTCTAGACTTGAGAGCGACCTGACATGGTTAAATTGTGAAAAGAAAAACAATATAACCGTAGAGCGCTAACGTGTCATCAACACTGACTCCCCTTGCGCACCGCGGGTGGCGCGGGGCGCACGAGCCCCTGGCGCTTAGGCAGCACACCCAACGCGCCTGAATTCTCCGGGGCAGGTTGCCTACCCCGCGGTTCACAGGCGTTCTTGCTGCCAGCTGCGCCAGCTCTGTCATGCTGGGGGGACTTCGCATAGGATCCACGGAGGGATTTCAAAATCGGGACTCTGGAGGACGTTCGTTCGTTTTCTATTGGGGAATTCTAAAAATAAAATAGAAAAATTCTGAAAAAAAATCGGGGATATTCAGAAGATATCAGGAAAATTCACCCAAAAAAAGATAAAATTGGAGAGAAAATTCACAAAAACTCTCGGATTCACAAAAATTCACAAAATATGTACACCAAAATTCAGAGCTGTTTCCCCCTCGGTTAAGCCCTAGTTCTCTGGCACGCCCGCCGAGCCGCCTACCCTAAATCTGCATCCGCCGCGGGGGCGGTCGGGTCCGGAACCGTGCACATAAAGCGTCGTCTCTCTGCTCTCGACCCCGCCCCGCCCCCCGCCCCCTGCGTCCCTCACAGACTGCGCCAGCAGGTTATTGTGCCTGCCTGCCTGCCTGCCTGCCTGCCTGCCTGTACCACTCCGGTACGACGCGACGGGGCCACATTTTCGACAAACACAATTTTGGATGCAGATAATGCAAGGCTTTCAGGGCGGTGTGCGACGAAAGAGACAGAGTGGGCCAGCCAACCTATTCCGAAGAGCGCTCTGTCTCTCTCGCTCCTATATACGGCGAAGGCCATGAGTGCGACAGAGACAGGGGGAGCAGGAAAGCGCTCTTCGGAATAAGTCGGCAGAAGCGGAGGGTGCCGCAGCAGGAGGGAGCGGCACAGCCGCAAGGAGCGAAACCAGGAGAGAGGGAGGGAGAGAGAAAGAGAGAGGAGGGGGGGGAAGAAAGGGAGAAGGGGCACCGGGGCGGTAGGGAGAGAGGTGAAGTGACAGGAAAGCAGGGCAGGAGAGGAGGCGCCCCTCCGATAGCGCACTGCACTGCACCGCGGCAGCGCCACCAGCACTACCCTATCTACTGCGCCATAAGAACCCAGCCCCTACTCGCCCCGCCCCGCCCCGCGCCGCCCCGAGCAGCGTACTACACGACTCGAGGACCGTATCTCGGACTGGGCCCGCCCAGGGCGGCCACAGACTCGCCGCCCCTCCCCTACACAGCACAGCAGGCCGTTAGAAGGGCGGAGACGACTAGTCCCCCTGCACCACCGCGGGCGCATTGCCTCGCCCTCCCTCCACCCCGCCCCAACTCATCCACACCCAACCCCAACCCGCCCCACCCCACCCCGCCCCCGCGACGCATTGTACTGCACGCGGCGCCGTGCTGAGCAGTGAGCACGTCATCACGATTGTCAGCGTTTTTACTCGCAGCAACCCCCTCCCCCTCCCCCCCGCAACCCCACTCCACACTACAATACACAGAGAGAGCATTTCTCTCTCGCTTTTCAAACCCCCCGCCCCCCGCCCACCACCCCACGTTCATTCATACCCCACGCCCCCCACACCGCCCCGCCCCTTTCACCTGTGCGCCTCAACAGCCCCGCCGCCGGGGGCAAAACGGAGAACTCGGTGGGATGTGGCCCGGCGTGGCGTCGAAATGGGTGTCTGTGGGCGACGCGCTCGGCATGTGCGGTATGAACCTGGGTAGGACCTGGGCGGGGCGGGGCGGGGCGGGGCAGGGCTTGGCGGGATGGGGCGGCTAGCGAGGTGTGAAATGATCGAGGGGGAAACATCTCTAAATTTTTTGTACACCTCGTAATTCAAGAAAATTCAGAAAAATCTGAAAAAAAAATCTGAAAAATTCAGGAAAATTTAGGTTAAATTTGTGTAAAATTATATTGTAAAATTCACAACAACAAAAAACATAAAATTTCACAAAAACACGCGAAAATTAACAAAAATTGACAAAATGTGTACTCTAATATTTAGAGATGTTTCCCCCTCGGAGTAGATGGAGTTGGAGGTTTTCTCAGCCCCCAGCCCTACTTTCTCTTCCTAATACACTCATCGCACGCAGGAAGGTGGCGTTGCCGGGCGGGGCGGGGCAGGGCAGCGGAGCTCTGCTGCTTTCCTTATCTGTAGGCGCCACGCACGGGCACGCCGCGCGCGACACTGCCTCACCTTGCCCCGCCCCGCCCGGCCCGGTGACAATGACACCCTGACTCACCTCTTGTTATCCTCGCGAGAAGAGGGCGAGCCGAGGCCGAGGATCTAGAGGGGAATAGAGAGACGTGGAGTCGCTGCTCGCTGCGGACTCCTTCCGAAGAGCGCTTTCCTCGGCATATGTCTCTCTCGGACTCATGGGCCTAGCCCTATAGGTGCGAGAGAGACAGCGAGGAGAGCGCTCTTCAGAATAAGTCGGCTGGCCGGACCAGCCCAGTCCAGTTCGGCCCCGCGAGAATAAGACCTATAGTGGCCGGTGGGGCGACGCAGGGGGTGGGGTGGGTTGCGCCGGGGTGGGGTGGGGCGGGGTGGGGCGGGGTGGGGCGGGGTGGGGCGGGGTGAGCCAGGGCAGGCTGGAGTGGGGCGGAGTCGTAATGGGGAACGACACATGTCACGTCACTCGGAGGCAATGAACACGACGTGATCGGGGTTTTTGAATTTGTCGAAGCGCGCTCCCCGGTTTTTATTCCTTTTGAAGATGACACCAAACGGCATACATGATGAGCGCCAGGATGGCGTCGAGCGGGGCAGGCCAAAGCCAGGCCAAGCAGGGAGACAGCTCGTCAGCGGCGAGAGGCGCCCCGCGCCCCGCCCCACCCCGCCCAGCATGTGAGGGAGGGGTACCCCTCTGGGCTCGCAGTTCGCGGCACTGGCTCTTCCACCACACAGATCAACATTAGCATAAGAAGAGCAGGAACCCATACGCCTCACCTAGGACGTGAGGAGGCTTCTGAAAGCATGCCAACAAACTGAAGACAAACTGCCCATTACAGCATTTAAAGAAAGGGAAAAAAAGGAAAATAAAAGGGAAAAAACACAAATATTTCCATTTAAAAAAAAAAAAACAGTACAAGCAGGCTGATACATTCGTATCATCTGCTAAAAACATTGCAAAGGCGCGAGAAAATTGAAGTACGTTTCATGCAAATTTCGTGAAGATTGTTTCGACAGGATCGGCTGCGCCCATAAGGGGCCGTCGTCAAGAATAATAATTTAAAACTTTCTAGCGAAAGCAATAAGGGTCGGCGTCCATGCTTACCGCAGTAGCACTGTCTGGTCGGGCCGAGTCGCGTTGGGTCTGCAGCTGCAGGTCCCGGGCCGGGTCGGGTCGGGTCGCGGGCACGACGCTGCACTACACTACCGCGCACGGCGCGCGCCGCTCGCGCCTGTCCTGTCCGGACCGCTGTGCTGCGGGCTGAGAGGAGAGCGCGGCGCTGCGGGTAGGACAGGACGGGGTCGAAGGTGGGGGAGGGCGGGGCGGGGCGGGGCGGGGCGTGCCGGGGCGAGGTGAGGCGAGGCGAGGCGGGGCGGACGACGCGGCCTGCCTGGGCGACAGCCGGTGGTAGACTGGGAGCGGCCCGGGCCCATAGCCGCGCTGCGAACGGAGCGCGTGGCGCGGCGGGGGGCGGGGCGGGGCGGGGCGGGGCGGGGCGGGGCGGGGCGGGGTGGGGTGGGGCGGGGCGGGGCGGGGCGCGCCCATCCCGCGCCACAGCAGCGGCACACACCATCCCGCGATTACAACAACACAGACATACGACAACTAACTGAGTACAACAGAGCAGAGCAGCGGTGCGGTGCGGGGAGAGCTCGACTATACTATAGCCCACTCACGCTCACACACGCCGCGCACGCATAACTCAGCAGCAGAGCCGGTCGCAGGACATTGAAGTGCAGCAACAATAATAGTGGTTGGAACGGGAGAGAGGGAAAGAGAGGAATACCACGGGGTGTCGTCGCTCGCCCCTGATGGACCCGCTCTACGAAGACGAACGGGATGAATTGATGCCAAAGCTCCGTTCGAAATCACTCAGTCCTACAGAGCTGCAGTCGAGGGAAAAACACCTCTGAATTTTGGTGTACACATTCGGGAAATTTTCGTGAATTTTTGTGATTTTTTATGGAATTTTTGTGAAGTTTCGCTTGCTTGAACTTAACCTAATTTTGTGTGAATTTTCCTGAATTTGGTCAGAGTTTCCTTAAGTTTCCTGATTTTTTTAAACTTTTTACTGAATTGCGAGATGTAGGCTATACTAAAATTGCAGAGCTCTGTTTCTCTCTCGGCTGCAGTACGACGCGGTCCAGCAGGGACTCGGCATGGAAGGCCGCGCGCGCGCGCGCCCGCCCGACGACATGACACCGCGGCCAGGGGAACCCCAACCCCCCCCCCTCCCCCTCCCCGCCGCACCACCACCGGGACGAGAGGGAGCAGGAGCAGGAGCAGCCACGCGCTCAACAGGTGCATACGCACCGACCGCGACGGCACCGCCCCGCCCCGCCCCGCCCCGCCCCACCCCGTCCCATGCGGCCCCGTGCCCCCCCCCCCAGCAGCAGCCACTTTAGAGAGCATCGATTGGGAATAAATCGCCAGCGCGTAGCCGCTATGGTGGCGCGGCGGCCGTTGTTGGTGGGCTCGCCGCTGTCAGCCGGTCAGGCAGGCCCATCAGCTCGGCAGCCGACTGATTCAATCGCGCCTCCCTCCTTGTCGCACTTTATGGGGCCCTGTCACTGCGCCAACATAGGGGACCACCATAGGTGCGACAAGGACGGAGGCACGAAAAGCGATCTCCGGAATCAGACGGCTGGGGCCAGAAGCAGCAGCAGCGCCCCGAACAGGACGGATCGGATCGGACGAACCCAGCAAGGCGATTCCGAACACTGTTTTGTAGTTCCCTCTCTCTTGCACCTTATGGCCGTGCCCCATGAGTGCGACAAGGAGAGAGCGACGATACCATTGTGCGGAATCACCCTGGCCTGGCCTGGCCCCGCCCACCACCCTCCGCACGAGACCCACCCTGTCCACTCGAACGGCGCTGATGAGGCGCGCTCGGGCGCAATTGTGTCGATCTGGTCGCACCAAGGAGGAAGCAGGGCAGGGCCAAGGGGCAGGGCAGGGTGGGGCAGGGCAAGAACAGGGCGGGGCAGGGCTGGGCGGGCACGGCAGGCGGGGTGGCGGGCGTGAGCCGAGCAGAACACCGCCCCCAGCCCGTACCATTCGAGCTAATCTCCGTGGGGACGAGATTACGGACCCTTTTAAATCACCCTTGATTTGCAATGGGAGCGAGCGAGGCACCCGGGCGAGGAATTGGTGGTGGTAGGGGTGTGGAGTGGGCACGCGATGTTGGGGCCTAAGTCCTCTCAGGGGCGCAGAGAGAAAGGGAGAGAGACATAAAGAGAAAGAAGATAGGGGGATCTGTACAGCAAATGGGGATGAGGCGACAGGGGAGGAGCCGAGAGGACTGGGCTCCGGCTGGGGGACACAGGGCGGAGCTGAGTCGACGAGCACCGAGGCGAGGCCCCCAGCTTGGCTTGGACACCACTCCGGGTCACCAGATGTTGCGGTGTCCTCAAAGGGCCCCCTCTGCAGTCCGCAGAGTCCAGCGCGGCGTGGCGAGGGGGGGGGGAATCACTTATACAAAATGTGTACTGTACACTGATTTTTTTTAAAACTTTTTATTTTTTACCTTTTGTTTTATTTTGATTTTGATTTTCCGAGGGAAATTTCTGTCACTTTTAGATAAAAATTGATCTTTTTCCGCCTATTTCTGACTTTTTACAATATTTCTCAGTTTTTTTTTCAGTTGTCCTCGATTTTTTGGATTTGTTTGAATTTTTCGTCTTCATTTTATTTTATTTATTTTTTTTTGGGGGGGGGGAGGCGTACAATGATTTTTCGAAGTGAGACCCCCATCCCTCGGCGCGGTGAGGGGAGGTCGGAGGAAGAGAAAACGGGGTGCAGCAAAAGCAAACGGGGCGGGGCGGGGCGGGGGATGCGCTTGATGAGCTGATGCTGGTGCCGCTGCTGGCCCTTGCTGCTGGCGGCGCATCTCGCCACCATACACTCTCTCTCTCACACTCACTCACTTACACACACGCAAGCACACACACGCACACACAAGCACGCACGCACACACACACTCCCGCACACTTAAACCACCGCGCGCGCGTTCTTTACACAAACGGACAGACGGGGCTTATTCTCCGCGTCCTTCATTTAAATTTGCCGCGGGAGAACCAAGCGAGACGCAAGCAAGCTGCCGCGCGCCGCCCCCGGTTCTGGGTCAAGTAAAGCAGTATGCAAATAGTATTCCATTGAGAACGCACAGAACAGGGCCATCCTCCCCGCCTCAGACTCAGTGACGGTCTAGGAAAGGCTAGGGCTAGGGCAAGGGGCTAGGTTCGCCCGAGACGAGACGGCAACCATGAGGTGCAACACTCACCATAGGATTCCCTCAACTTCAACGTGATGAGTCTCGAAGACGTCGGGTGACTCAGTGTCTCGCTGCGGGGGACAGGTGATCAGGTGGAACAGCGACACGGCAGCCGGGGGCGGGGGCGGGCCCGGGCCCGGGCCCATCTTGGAAACACACGTAACCTCTGACCCACCTCTGACGTTGACTCGACTCACAGGCGCCGAATAAGTCCATCGCTCGATTTACAACAATTTCTTCGACCATTTCGTAGCAGTTCCCTCATCTGCCACTGACTACGATCCCGTAAAGACACACCGTAACTCAACGAGAACACTAAATTCGAAATGTGAGAGCGAAAACGAACGACATGGTGAACAGGACAAAGGACGAGCCGGATCGGTTTGAACTATCTATCCCTGTGCCTGCGACCGTTACTGCAGAGCTGCCAAACTTCACGATTTCAGATTCCACCCGCGAAAATAACTCACTGGATATCGAATTGTGATGGGGCGCTTTTTTTCATTCTGAACTTTTGGCATTAGTTACTTGCTCTAAAATCGACAAACGTGACGGAAAACCGCCAGTTTAATATGGTATAATTATGCTTGTTGGAGTTGGCAGACTTGCTTGAAATCAGGGTTGCCGGTGGGGAAGAGAGAGAGGGGTTGAGGAAGGGGAAGGAGAGGAGATGAGGGCAGATGAGGGGGGGTTCCAGTGCCTGTCCACTCCCGACTTTCAGGGTTCTATCTCTATCTCACTGGAAAAACAAAGGTAGGACTCGAAGGGGTTTAATGCCTTTACGAAGGCATTAAAAATTAGCACCCCTGCAAAGGCATTAAAACTGCCCCAAAGGTGTTAAATTTTAATGCCTTTGGACAATTTCGTGCCTTTGCAAAGGCATTAAAATTTCATACCCCTAGAAAGGCATTAAGTCCTACCTTTGTTTTTCTGTGCTCTCTTTTCCTGTAAGACGCCCTCTAGTGCGAGAGAGACGCAGAAAACCAGAAAACCCTGAAAGTCTGGAGTGAGGGCAGCGCTTGGATAAGGGCAAAGTACATGGATCGGCTTCTCCGGAGCGCGTAGGCACTGGTCTCGGACGTTCTGAGGAGGCGTAGCGTAGCGCAGCGGCGAGCGCTTCCCGTAAGAAGAGAGCGGCGGGGCTCCCCCACCCCGCCGCTCGGCCGCCGGGCGGGCCCGGCTCCAGCGGCGCGCCACCGCAGACATGTTCGTCTTTAACACCCTCTGGTGCTTATTTCGTGATATTAACTTCAAATTGAATGTCATACCTCACAAGCCCTATCCTTTCCGAGCGTAATGACTGTTTAGCCCACTCTGTAGGACCAATACTACGGGAGTAGTTTGGTAACAAAGTGAGGCTGGGCTCTCTCGGGCGCCGCTGCCGCTGCGCTACGCTCCGCCTCTACAATTCGTCCGGGACCCGTGCCTATTCAATATTTTGGCTCTTTTTAACGCTCGCGGTTACCTGAGCTCAAAACCAACTTCATACCTGTAAATGCCAATCCTTTCCGAGTGTAATGAGTGTCTCGCCAACTCTGTAGACCCAATATTATGGGCGTGGTTTGGTAACGAAAGTACCAATGCACAACGGAGAAGCCGATCCATGTATTTTTGCCCTTATCCAAGGGCAGCGCGCGGATGCGACGGGTCCCGGGTCCCTGTTCTAAAAGACTGGGACGTTGTCCTGAGACCAGAACATGCTATTGTGGGCAGACAGGAGAGTAATTACTAGTCGTTCCTTGCGTGATGATGTAAATTCAATTAAATATTATTGATTGACATAAATTTAAAAGATCTGGAGAAACATACAATATTACAAAAAGGCACAATTCAGTATGTTCAAACATATATAGTGTTTATCAGAAAAGTTTCAAGCCGAACAGGATATTGTTAGGTGAAGAACATTGAGGCAAGATAGAGCAAAACAGTATGTTCAAAATGGCAAGCAGGAATGGCAACCAAGGAAAATCAACAATCCTTTCACCCAGAAAGTTTTGCACAATACTTCTTGAAGAAAATGCAATTGATGTTGGACTAACCATGGTACTACCAAAACCATCACTTTAGACTAACTTTGGAAAACAAACAAATCAATGGTAAAAATTTTGTTAAAAATTAATGATTTTCTACTGGACACTCCCTTAAGTATGCTGATAAAAGTGACATTTATTAACTATTCCAGATCATGACTATCATACTAATTATAATAGAGCATGCATCTAGTAGCTATTTCAAATAGAAATATTCTCTGAGTAATCAATTTTGAAAAGAAGAAGGAAAGAGGGGGCAAGTAATGGTTTCAATAATTTTAGTACACTGCGACCAGAACTGAGTTCAACAGAAGGCAGGAATTATGCACAAGAAAATAAAAGTGAAGTGAAACTACCAGAATACAATACACTCTTGCTTGGTTGGCAATATATCTTTCAACAACTTTTACTGACAATTTCCAAGAGAATGAATCATAAAATGGGGGAAAAAAATCAAAACAAAGGGCAATACATGAAATAAAAGTCCAATATCTGAATATGAAAACTAAATACGGCTACTCTGTGCCTAAAAACGCTCCATTTTCAAACATTGAAAGGGAACAAAGAGATTTGCGATCACATCCAGCTTAAGCTGAACAAAACAATAGCTAAAACAGAATGCAATACATAAAAAGAAGACCAATCAAACTGAAAAATCTTGAAACTACTATATCAATAAGGCATGTATTCCAAGACATGTAATATTGATGAAAATAATGTTGTCACTTGTAAGTCAAACACACATACTGTTTCTGAACAGTGGAAGAATGCCAACAGGGACAAATCTGGTTACACAGAGGTAATCAGTGAAAAAATTTCTAGGTTTATGTTTTTCAAGATCAAAAATAAACCAAGTTATTCATTTAGATTGAAATACTAACATTTCTGCTCCCAGAGGAAGACACAGAACATTACAGTTCATATGCAAAGAGGTTTACAAACTCAATGCTGTATATGCCATGAAAACAATGAAATTAATAATAATATTATTGATTTAGTTTGATCTAAAACCCTTACTCTAATATATCGCACAACCTTTAAAATATTGCTTGCATCTCCCTAAAAAGTCACCAGTGCAACAACTTAATGACAAATGATTTAGTCAGTAACTTTCATCATCATCATAAAATTGTCCATCAGCTCATATAAATATACATGTTAAAAAAAGCAGTCAAAATATATATCTACTAGGTTAGGATTGGGGAACTATCATATAATTAAAATACTGATAACAGTTGAGGGAGAGAGAAGCAATACAGAGGAAAACTGCCAACAGAATTCACTCTTCTATGTCACACATTGGACAAATATTCATATGGAAATAGATTTGGTAAAAGATTAATTTGAAGGAAAACAGTACACCTATCTTGCTGAGAAGATATTAATACTACTGTTGGCATTCCTTTTTCGAACCAAGCGTGCTGCAACTGTAACAAGAAAGAAAAGTATTTGTAAATTACAACTGAAACAAATATATTCTGTTAAAATAAACATATAACCTATGTTGCAGCTTACTAGCATTATCCTGAGGTGTAAGGGGTTTCTCAAGTACTTGGTCTATAACTTGAATCCATTCATCCCTCTCCTCTTCAGTTTCAGCCGATAGGTGAAATGACCTATCAGGAGTTCGGAGAGTAAACGAGTATCCTTGATCTTTTGTCTTAGCAGAGACTCCTACTCTGACACCATATCCATCCATCATATGTCCCAAAAAGATTTCACCTTTTGGATAAGCATCCTTCAACAGAATGAAAGAATAGAGAAACAATTCCAAAATATGCACACAATGTTGAGTAGAGAAATAAAACTAACCAATGGCTCATCATGGTACATCAACTTTCTATTGTCAAGGGTGAACCATCGCTTCTTGTAGCAATCACTACTACGAGGTCCAGTTTTCCACAACCAGCCCTCTCGGGCAAAATCATGAGTAAGTCTCTTCACAAGCTGGATTTTATAGGAAAAAAAAAAAAAAAAAAAAAAAAATTGTTACTGGGCTAAAAGAGAAAATAAAAATGTTAACAATAAGAAAGTAGTTAATCACCTCTGACTCATTAGCAGATGGATAAGCTACGTGCAATCTATTGAACTTTGCACTTCGGATAGCCATATACCAGTTGACAATGGTCTCTGGATCATCATGATACACATAAATATGCCTCGTTGACCCATCTTTCAGAAAAGTTATTTGTAGTGAGTTGGGCTGACCAATTTTTTTAGGAGCAAATGATACATTGAGCTCAGATATCCTTAAAATTGCTTTGGGTTCTTTAGTCTGCAATGCAATTAAAATTGTAAGGCTAGTAAATTTATACTAAAACGTAATAATGGGGGGAAAAAAGACAAACACACAGGAAATAAATATATCCACTACCTCTTTTATGTAGTATTTAAGAGTATCATCCCCTTCTCTCAGTACAAATTTTCTGGGCAAATACATGGATGATTCCTTGCCTCTTTTCATCAGAAAACCTTCCATATAGCCAGATGAGTAAGACTGACGTTCAGGATGAATAAATTCCTCACGCTGATACTTGGAAAATATCCATTGCTCAAGCAGAACTCTGTGAAACAAAGAAAGTATTTAAATTAGGTTACAACAAAAAATGGATAAGCCTCAAAGCTTGAGATAAATGACATTCAAATGTGTATTTATGCTTACTGATTTTCATTTTCATCAGGAATTCTATAGCAAGGAGGGACACGTTCTTCATATTTCATTTTTGCAGCTCTGTTTCCTACATCTTTCATTCGTTGAACTTGGCTGTCCTCCCAACGATCCGCAGTCAGGTGTTTTACTTTGGATATGTGGCATCCCATACACCGATGAATGTCTGCACATCTTGCGCATACAAAGATACCAATATTATACGACGCATATTCTGGATCTGGAACAATGGGAGAGTAATAAGTTAGGTGATTGAGTGTCAATCACACCCAAATAATAAATATTTAAACGAAATTTAGTAGACAAATCTGGGTAATGTACAATCACAGGGGATACAACCTAACCTCACACAAACATTTAATGGTCAAATAACAAACATCACTTCGGGCCAATTACATTAAGTGGGCTCATAACAACACAAATAAAGAGAAATGACTGTTTGGAGAAGGTTTTGTTGAAATGCGAAACAGTTGGGAAAAATCTGGTTGACTTAAGTCACTCGCTCATTAATACCAGTCGGAGAAAACTACTTACTCAAGCTACCACAGTCCGCACAAGTATCGTTTCCAGGTCGTTTAGATAACTCCAAGAGGAATTTGATATTGCTGTCACACATCTTGTTTTCCGGGGAAGGCGATAATTGATTAAATAGAAACCACCCTGACTTCCTTCGACACCTTATCCTTTTCAACAGTCATAACCCATAAGGCAGCGGAATCACTCCTTTCGAATATCTCTGAGGGGCAGTTTCGAGGCATAAATTCAACCCAAATGAGAGAATAAAAACTAAATGCTCTAGAAAAGATCCATTCTCCGTCAACAAACCAATAACGACAATAACACACACACCCCGAGCAAAAACAAAACAGTTAATCCCTCCTCCTCACGAAATCGGAAGATGGGAGAGAATAAGAGACAAGATGCGAAGACCGAGACCGAGCGGCAGACGGGAGAGACGCCGAAGAGCGCCAAGTTCGAATTTTTGACGCTGGCAGTGCAAGAGGAACAGCAGAGATAGAGCAGAAAAAAGAGAAATTTGGTCGCACGAGCGAGCCACCATCCCGCGATGGACAATGTCCAGTATTTGTGTACGGAGCGGAGACTTGGGAGACTACTTGGCTCGGGTGCAGCGTGCAGCGCGGCGCACTTGGGATAGTGGTGAGGCAGGTGAGGTCATGAGGAGGACAGAATGTCCTGTGTCACTGTAAGTGCGTAGCAAAGCGCGCCGCGGGGCGGGGCTCGGGAGCGGAGACGTCGCTGCCGGCTCGGAGCTCGGAGGCCCCACAACGACGACGACGAACTGTCCTTCACGGAACGGGGGGAGGACGAGGTGCGGAGGAGAGGAGAGAGAGATGAGGCTATAATAAGCTTTAAGTCTCCGGCGCTGGCCGCTGTCCCTCCTCATCCCAGTCGCGGAGCTGTCACGGAGCTGTCGCGGAGCACATAGAGGCGGACAGGGACGATAGGGTCCCGTCGTCCCGCCCCCGCCCCGTCGCCGCCGCCAAGAAGAAGAGTCAACATGTGGCCCCACGGGCCCGCGCAGGGAATTCCCGCCGCCCTTCTCCTCGGCGCGCTGCTCGCGGCGGCGGTAGGTCACGGGTCACACGGCGGGGAGGGAGGAGGACACAGCCTCACCTCACCCCCCCTCTCTCTGCCCTTCGTTCTTATCGCTAGTGACAAGAGGCGAATAAAGGTTGCGCGGAAGCCCAAAAGTGTGCGAATGTGAATTACAATTCGCACTCTATTATCTTCAAGTGTGTGATTTTTGTTTTGTTTTCTTTCATTAAAAAAAAATTATGGAAAGTTCAGACTTAAATGGGTTGCGTGGTGGGACATGGGAAACCTGCGCTGTAGGCGGGCCACTTAGAATGACGACGACAACCACGGCATCCGAGGGAGTAACAACTCTGAATTTTGGTGACCACATTTTGTGAATTTTTGTGAATTATCGTTAATTTTTTGTGCATTTTTATAGAATTTTTAATGAATGTTCATTTGAATTTTACATACATTTTACATAAATTTTTGTGAATTTACCTAAATTTTTCTTGAATTTTCCTGGATTTTTGTTAATTTTTTTTCTGATTTTTTTTTTCTGAACTTTTCAGATTTACGAGGTGTACAAAAATTTCAGAGTTGTTTCCCCGTCGTCAGCACTCTAGACTTGCGTTGCCATTATTGATGTTGCAGGCGCGCGCCGGCCCCACCGTGTGGCGGTGGCGGTGGCGCCGAGGAGTTCCGCTGCCCCTGCCGCTGCCGCCGCCGCTGCCCATGCCGCCGTCGCTCACGCCCCCGCGGCTGCCGGTGCCCCCGACGCTGCCGCCGATGCCGCCGCTGCCCAGGGTGACGCCGTGCCCGCCCTACACCTTCCCGGTGCAGCCGCCGGCCCTGCCCCTCACGCCGCCCCCGCCGCCGCCGGTCGGCTGGGCGCCCTGGGGCCAGGGCGGCCAGGGCGGCCAGGGCCAGAACGGCTCGCTCGGGCGGGTGCCGCCCGTGCCCCAGGGCCTGCACGCCGCCGTGCAGGAGAACCTCAAGAGGTGAGACAAAAGCAGGACCCGAGGGGGAAGCAGCTCTGAAATTTTTGTACCCCTCGTAACTTTTAAAAGAATAAGAGGTAAAAAAAAATCAGCAAATTTGTAAAACTTCAGAATAACCAGAAAATTTCAAAAATCAGGAAAATTTACAAAAGTTCAAAAAAAAAAAATATCACAGAAATCTAGGGAAATCTCAATCAAAAATTTGCTAAAATTCTGTGAAATTCACAATACTTGTATACCAAAATTCAGAGTTGTTTCCCTCTAGGCAGGACCTCAGACAACGCACACCAACTTGGATTATTCGCGAGGCGGGGAGGGGGTGTTAAGACGACCCGCACACCTGTGAGAAAAAAAAATTGGCATAACGAGACTGCAGAACTTAGCAGCACAGGAGCTCCTCCTAGGTCGTGTCCTGTGTCCTTACTCCTCCCACACAAGAGTGAAAGCGTTATACCCCGCCTGCCTCGCCGCCCCGCGGTCCGCAGGTTCTGGGAGATGCAGCAGGCTCTGGACCGAGGCGCCTGGCCGACAGTCGAGATCCCGGGGACGCCAAAGTGCATCCCGTGCGGCCGTCCCCCGGGCAGCGTCCCCGGTGACAACTCCACCGCGGCCGCCGCCGTGGGAGGAGGGTCGGCGGCGCCCGTCGTCGGCGAGGACTCACCCCCGCCGGTCCCGGGGGCTGCTGCTGGGGCGATGCCACCTCCTCCCCCAGGGTCGCAGGCAGGACCAGGAGGCACGCCGGCCTCATCGCCGACGGCGGCGGGGTTCCCTACAACGGGCATGACCAGCTCGGGCCCGGGCTTGCCCCCGGCGGCGGTAGGGGCGGTGGGGGCGGCGGCGTCTCCCTCGGTCACGCCTCCGGGCGTGGACTCGAACTCGCCCCCGGAGCCGCCCTCATTGACGCCGGCGTCCCTGTCGCCTGCTCCTCCTGAGGCGGCTCCAGAGACGGCGAATGCGGGGCCCTCGTCCTGGACGCCGCCGGCAGCACCGTCCCTGACGCCGTCCTCGGCGCCTCCAACGACGTCACCGGCGACGCCAGCACCACCCGATCCTCCGGCTGCTACAACGACAGCATTGCCGGCGGCAGGCGCGCCTCCGGCTCCGCCCGACGCCGCCGTGCCGACCGTCCCGATTGTTGACGTGGCCGTCGTCAGCTCGTCGGCCCCGGGGCCGGATCCGGGGCCGGGGCAGGTACCGGACGCCGTGGCGGCAGGGGGGCCCATCGGCGCGTCCGGAGTGCTGCCCGGAGGTGTCTCGGGGGGCAGCGGTGGTCCCGCCGCACCCGCAGAGACGTCGTCGCCATCCTCCACCGAGTCCTCGACGGCGGCCGACCAGTAGCATTCCGATGATCGAGGGAGGAAACGACTCTGAAATTTTTGCACACCTCGTAAATTCAGTAAAATTCAGGAAAATTGAGATAAATTCAGTAAAATTCAGAAAAAATCACAAGCATTTTGCTAAACTTCCAGCAACAATTCAGAATTTTTAAAAAAATCACGAAAATTTACAAAATTTACAAAAATTTACAAAATTTGTATACCAAAATTCAGCATTGTTTCTCCCTCGATTCCAATATACGACTGGAAAAAAAATAAACTTATGGTTACTTCAAACAATTCATACAATTTCGTCAGTTTTGCCATGGTTTCGCAGTTCGCACCTCAGTGACTTCCAAATAAAATCGAGAGTTCGCTATTTACCTACGTGTCGTCCGCGTGCTCGACTCCCCCGATCCGAAAAATCGAATGAGCTGTTTTGCTGCCTTTGTCTCCACTGGAGCGTGAAATGGCTTCCCACGCTCGTTCCATTTGCAGCAGTTTTCTTCCTTCTTCTCTCTCAATAGAAACAGACGAAGACATTCGAAACCAGGACGTGCCTGCGCTACGGCTGTGCTGTAGGACTCGGGTGGGTTGGCGGCACGGCGCCGGTCGCGCTCGGGTGGCGCGACGGTTTTTCAATTACTGACCGGTACCTACCTCATCCATCCGATTTGCAGAGGTCCAAAGCACAGATCGCGTGCATTGAATCAGAGAGCTCCTGAGCAGTGCCTCAGTGAAGCGGGAAAATGAATGAAATGACGTATATATGTCCACCCCTGCAGCCCGAACCGTTCGATGTGAAGGCAAGGCGACACCGTGCGAACCGACTGCAAGGCGCTATTTCCTTCCTTCTTCGCGAGCAAAAACCAAGTCCAGCCCGAATGCCGCGCGAAGCGGGGCAAAAACAGGAAAGTAGAAAAAACCAGGGCGGTGAAAATTGCAGTGCAGGGCGCGTGGTCCGCACGGGGACCAGCCCTGGCCAGGGCCGGCCGGGCTACCTGCAGGACAGCTTAAAGTAGAGGGTGTTATATCACTAGCTCCTATAGGAGAGGCGAATACACCGCCAGAAAAACCAACATGGAGCACTCATTTTTTAAATCGAATTTTCATTCACGTTACAGAGAGTTTCAAAATGTAAAATTCAGATGGAACTTGGCTCTGGAATCATCTGAGGCTGGCCTCGAGAGGTACATCATTCAAAAATATCAGTGTGCACCCTAAAACAAAATCCGTAAAAAATCAAGGAACAATCAGAAAAAAATATCAGTAAAAATTAAGGAAAATCACAAAAAAATGAAAATTCTTAAAAACCGGTGTGCGCTTAAATTTAAAGTGAAGGACCCCTCGGCTGGCCCCTCCTGTGTCAGACGAAGTCCTACGGGTGCGGGTGTGCAAGTGTAAGTGCAGTGTGGGTGGCGGTCATGGTGGATTGTAGTTCTGCTGCTGGGTGCCCCTTGTTCTGTGATGATTGTCGCTTGTGTCGCTGCTCCGCGGGGCATGGCGGGCGGGGCGGGGTGAGGCGGGGCGGGGCGGGGTGGGGTGGGCTGGAGCGGGGTGTTCCCCTGCGTGAGCACTCTTACTTTCGGTATAAGAGGCGGGCGCTGCCTGGGGCGCCGTTTACTCGACACCAGGGAGACGTCGCGTGGGCGTCGCAGAGTCAGCCATGCTGGAGATTAGTGTGAGTGCGAGTGAGAGAGCGCGTGGTGCACCACGCAGTGGTGTGAGCTAGAGAGAAAGAGTCAGTGATAATGTGTGCGGCAGGCCCTGGTGCTGACGCTGGTCGTGCTCCTGGACCCCACCAGAGCCCAGAGCGACGAGACGACCACGACGGCCTACGTGGCTGACGATCCTGGGACGACCACGGACGCACCCGAAACCACCACTGAGCCTATGCCGATTGATAGAGGTAAAGAAAACTTTTCGCTTTTCTTTTCGCACAGTATTTCGAACGAGCAGTGTACATCGGAGTAGTTTGAACACACAACCACAGAAAAGAGAGTTCTAATTTGTTTCCATGTTAGTATGAAAACAAAAGTTTAAAACATTGAGCTACGAAAAATTGTGTGTCTAACAACTGCCTCACGTGTTGCGAAACTTTATCTCGAAGCCATTAAAGTACATCAAAAAACCAGAACCTTGCAACCTTACAGCGGTTGCACACCACCTCAAATAGTCAGCCGGGGGTTTATAACATTTGCTGTTGTATTATTCTGAAGTCTCTATTCAAATGCACTCTAAATTACTTTGTGATTCCACATTTTTGCAAAATTTAATCAACAAAATTCTGAAAAATATTTCGAAAATTCCGTATATTGATATTTCGACGTTCTACTGATCCACCGCTCGGCTATGCGGGAGTAACTTTGAACGGACGCACAAGTAGTGTCAAAGTATCACAGTATGTAGTTGTTCCACGACACGTTGCTGCCGATTCCCGCACCTCTGCGTCAAGACACGCTTCTAGTGATTGACCGCGCACCCCTCCGTAGTGGGCTTCCTAGATCCTCCAAGCGACTTCAGGCCCAGCGGTCTTCCCCCTCGCCTGCGTGTCCTGCGCCGCCCTGGCCAAGTCCGCCCCGGGCCTGGCCGCCCGCATCCCCCGGCTGAGGCGACCCCACCCGGGGCGCTGGAGGTCGCCGAGTCGGTCACCCGCTGGCGCTACCTGGCGCCGCCCGCCCCCGCGCCTCCACCGCCCGCGCAGCCACCGCAGTCCACGGAGCCGGCCCGGCCCTTCGGCCCGCCCCTGTCGGCCGGCTACGTGCAGCGGTTCAGGCTGAGGGGCACGTGGCTGCGGAACAAGCACCTGCTGGCGGCAGCGCGCCGCGTGGACGTGCACGCCATCAACAGGCTGATGGAGGTGGACGACGGCGACCTCCACCCGACTCTCGCCGGCGACGCTCCGCCCCAGCTCCAGCAGCAGCAGCGGCAGACGCTGGCAGAGGAGGGCAGCGACCTCCACCCGACGTTCGTCGCCGCCCCCGACTTCGAGCTGGAGACGACGGAGAGGGACCCCGAGGAGCACGCCGACGACGACGAGGACAACCTCCGTGACTACTCCTCGCCGCCCACGGCCTACGAGGCGCCCGTGTACATCCTGGCCGCCGGGGCCGGCGGTGACGATGACGACGAGGATGTGGACGAGGACGAGGACCTTCCCAACAGGCTGGAGACTCCGGCGGGCGTGTCCGTGCCGCCCAGGTTCGGCCCGTCCGACAGCGGGTTCAGCCCCGACCTCGCCCTGCTGCACCACCGGCCCCGGCCGCGCCCCGCCAGGCCCGGCCCGCCCTACGCGCAGGACTCTGCCTCCGCCTCGGGCCGCCGCCCGGGCCCGCACCCGCACCCGCACCCGCACCCGCCCGCCGAGCACTTCCCCGGAAACACGCCCGCGGGCAGCGCGACGCGGCAAAGCGTCGGGAACACCATTCGCTTCCCGTCTGAAAACGGGCAGCCATCGGCAGCGGCGGCGGCGCCCGGGGCCGGGGTGTTGTCCCCCACCGTGAGCAGACTGAACCAGACGGCCAGCAGCACTCCGTTCGTGCCGACGCCGCTGCCCCCGCTGCCCACCCCGGCCCCGCCGGCCCCGGCCCCGGCCACAGCCACGGACTCGGACTCCCTGTCCACCTGGGACGCGCCAGAGGCCGCTGACGTGGACTTCGGCGCGGTCGAGGACGGGGCCGGCGCCGGGCCTCCGGGGCACGGCCACGACGAACCGCCCGCCGAGCAGCCCGAGGACTCCAAGGAGTACACTTTTCCTCAGCTCGACGGGGGCGAGGTGGTGCACGAGGTGCACGAAAACAACCTCGAGGAGAAGGAGCCGGCCTTCAGCTACGACCAGCCGCAGCACCACTACGAAGAGCAGCAGAGCGTGCAGCACCACCCACACGCGCCGCCACCCCCGGCCGTCCACTCTCACCGGCGGCCGCCGCCCCCCGCGGTCAAGTTCCACGTCCACCACGTCCACGACGGCAATGAGGACGAGCACGTGCATATCGGTCTCCATCCGCTCCACCACGACCATCACCACCCAGGACCCCACCATCATCCTCCACCTCAACATAACCACCACCACCACCATCACCCTCCCGTTCATCATCATCATCACCACCCTCCTCCTCACCCCCGCCCCCACCCCCACCCCCGCCTGCCCCCGGCGACCTCCTACGGCGTCCCGGAGTGGCCGATCTCCGCCTCCGCCCTCGCGAGTGACGGCGGCGACGTGCACACCTACGTCAAGACCTCGCCGGACGGCACGGTGCAGTGGAGTGTGCGGCACAGCGTGGGATGACGGAGACGGTGACTGAGAAAACCCACCCAGAGAATTATCCACCACCAATGATGCAGCCTTCCTCCGAACAAACCGAACGCGGGGGGTCCTTTTGAGCTGGACATGGTGAGGAAACGTCAACATACATTATTTCGTACAGGTAAGTCCCACCAGAAGCCACTGTAGCAGGTAGCCGTCAGGTCACGTAGTTTATTTGAGACACTCACTCACGGTAGATATTCAAGTAGACGTTGTTCTCCCCTTTTTGAACGCTCGATGGAAATCGTTGCTGTAGTGAAAATGTAAAATGTTCATATCTTCAGGAGAAAAAAATCAAAGTTTCTGCTTTCAAAACTAATTAAAGAAACTGAACTTTCCACGACCACAAATCTTTGTTGGCGTGTCGCTTTTGACGGCGTGCTTGAGGGATGTATAAAAATTGTCCGACTTAATTTTGTCCGACCTGGAGATAACCCCGAAATCCGAAAAAGCGCTGTTCTCCAGCCTGGTCGTCTATGATACAAAATCCTTCTCCAATTTACCCGAGTAGACAAGGTCGGACAAAATCTAGGTCGGACAGCTCTTTTTCGGTTTTCGGGGAAGTCACCAGGTCGGACAAAAACTAAAGTCGGACAATCTAGCTGCACCGGTGGTGGAGCTTGAGCCCGGCCCTGCCTCTTGGCCCGCGCAGGCATCGTCCCGCTGCACGGCGTGACCCCGGGCCCGACGGACCTGCCGCTGCACACGTGGCAGCGCGCCGAGGCGGCGTGGCGCCGGCGCCAGGAGGAGCTGCTGGCCGCCGAGGAGGAGGAGCTCGCCGTGGAGGAGCACCGGCGGCTGCAGCGACAGCGCCGCCAGCCGCACCCGGGCGGCGGCTCCTGGGCCGGCCGGCCCGAGCTCTCACAGCGCCAGGCGGCCGCGCTGCTCGCCGAGGAGCTGGCGCAGCGCGACCAGGACCGCGTCGTGGACGCCGAGCCGCCCGAGGAGACCATCACCACGCCGCCGCTCATGCGCCGCCCGGCCAAGCGGCTCAAGGCCAAGAAGATGCGGAGGCTGAGCGTCGTGCCGCAGCCGCACATGCTGGACCACCTGCCGAGCACCACCGCCGCCCCAGCCCCCCCGTCGTCGTCGACCTCGCCGCCGGCGGTGACCCGGGTGCGCAGGCAGCACGGGCCGCACGCGCCGCCGCGCGCCCCCGCCGCGGACCAGGACCAGGACTCGGACGAGTCTAGGGTCAAGCGCCACGGCCACATGGGCTCGACGGGGCCGGTGCACAGCTTCGTCAAGACGGACAAGCACGGCCACTACAAGTGGGGCGTGAGGCACCACGTCGGCCACCACTACGCGTGAGCACGCGTCACCACTCTAGTCCAGTGCGAGAAGTGAGATGGGATGCTTTATTTTTGTAACGAAAAATATTTTTTTATACGTATATACAATGCCGAGCTGCTTACTGCAATTTTTTCGATTGAACCACCGACGATAGTTTGGGAAACACGATGATATTTCGTAATTTTGTAGGGTCGCTGGCTCTTCAAGTAAAACGAGGAGGTGAATAAAGGTTGGCAATGCAGAAAAGGGGCTTCGGTTTAACCGTCCTTCATATATGTATTTCAAACACATGTTCCGGACGAAGTCACAAGTTTTCATAATAAAACTAGAAGGTATCACAGCGCGAAGGGAACCCCGCGCTTATGGTGTTTACACAAGGAAGTAGACTATACGCCACTATAGAATAAACCTCATAGCAGTGGCGATGACAGAATAAAAGGGAAGAACAATTTCATAAAAAAGACATTACACGAGATCACTTAACACACATTTGTACAGCAGTACTAAAAATCTAACTGTATTGGATTTTGGTTGATATATCATTGACTCATGCATATGCCATTAGGTATAAAACAGCAAGTGGAGTTTCCCCTTCTCATTGACTTTTTCAAGGACAACTTTACCAATGGTTTGACACTGTAACACTTTTTGCAGAATGAGGCTTTCTTTCTTTTTCGGGTAAACAATGTAATTATTAAATAACACTAAACAAAACTGTGTCAGACAATACTGAAACAAACAACTCATCGAATGACACTTTGGCACTTCAAGAATGGAAACCTCATTTTTTTCTCTTTCTTCATAAAAGTAGCCATGACAATTAAAAAACTCCAATAAATTAGAAGTAGTAAAATCGCCGCGTATTTGCAGAGAGAGAGACTCTTTACCGGTGGAGCCAGACGAGCTCCAAGCAGGCCCGAAATGGAACCCGTCTGGCGCCACGGGCACACACAAGCCCTCGCCCTCCAGCACGCGTCGAGCCTCGCGTCTCGCCTCGCGGCTCGGCTCTAGGAACTCGACCTCGACGACCTCGAGGGCCTCTACTGCTGCTGCTGCTGCTGCTGGTGGTAGGCGGCGTACGCGGCCTGCGCGTCCGAGGCCTGCGCCTGCTGGTAGGCCTGGGCCTGGTAGGCCTGCGCGGCGGCGCGCTGGGCGGAGGCCGAGGCCGCGGGGGAGGCGCGGAGCAGCTGGCCGCCGTGCTGGCGCTGCTGGGCGGCGAGCAGCTGCAGCTGCTGCAGCTGGGCGGGCGAGGGCTGCGCCAGCTGCGCGTACTGCGCCGCCTGCGGGGACGGCCGCAGGTACTGCGGCTGCTGCTGGGGCTGCGGCTGCGACTCGGGCCCGGCCTGTGCGTGGGCGAGAGCGTGAGCGTGAGCGCGAGGCGGGTTAGGCAAGGAACTATTTTTAGTTCATTTTTTCTCGATTTGCTTGGATATTTCTGTATTTTTTTCTTGATTTAATTTTTTTTTTTAAATCAATTTTTTAATGATTTTTTGGGGGCCGTGCAATGATGGTCCATTCAGAGAATCTCTTTCGTAGCTCCGTCCTCGTCGCACGCTGGGCGTGGCGGCGCCCCTGACCCCATGAGTGCGACGAAGACAGAGGTACTGGAGTGATTCTCGTGCGGTTCTCTTCTCCTACCTGGAGGTACTGCTGCTGCTGGCGGGCGGCCAGCTGGCGCTGCAGGCCGTGGGCCTCCTGCAGCGGCTGCGGCGGCGGCTGGGGCAGCTTCACCACGATGTCGGTGGGCGTGCGCGTCACCTCGGCCTTGAAGCCCTCCTTGGGGTCGGCGGTGTAGGTGACGGTGCGGATGAAGCCGTCCGAGTCCACGACGCTGTAGCTGCCGGTGATCTTGTCGCCGTCGCGCTGCTCCTTGCGGTTCTGGTAGTTGGTGAACTGGTCGTCCTTGACGTCGAAGCCGAACTGGTACTGGGGGTTGGGCTGCGGCAAAGGCAAAAGAGGCACGGCGTTCAGGCAGGGTCAGGGGCGCAACAACTCGACGATTTTTGTACACTTCGTAATTCAGAAAAAAATCAGGAAAATTCAGAAAAATAAATAATCCAGAAAAATTCACCATACTTAGGTAAACTTCATGCCAAAACCACAAAAATTCAGAGTTATTCCTCCTCGGATCTTGTGACTGTGTGCCACACTGGGTGTTAGGGTGATCATCTCTACCGGCCCTCGTGCAGTAAGGCGCTAGCTGAGCTCCAAGCTGGATGTGGGCGAATACAGTTAGAGGAGGGTGGCCCTCTTCACCAGGTACTACAGACTTCCCATCTTGTGCGGGGCCGCGGCGCGGCCATCACGATAGGAGTAGCAGGTCTCCGCGGCTCCTCCTCCCCCCGCCCCGCCCCGCCCCGCCCCGCCCCGCCCCGCCCCGCCCCGCCCCGCCCCGCCCCGCCCCGCCCCGCCCCGCCCCGCCCCGCCCCGCCGGCCGTGAGCCTGAGTCTGCGGGCCCTGGGCTCGCTTACCTAACTCTCGCCGCTCCGGCCCCACCCCGGCCCCACCCCGGCCCCGGCCCACCCGCGTGGATGTGCACGAGACGAACCTCGGATGTGCCTTGTCCGTTTTTTTCCCCCATCCCGCGTTTCTTTCCTTGTTAGTTATGCCCCTTAGGAGTAGACGACGTCACGCCGCCCGGCGCGGCGCCGCCAAGCCGCCGGAACAGCTGCACGAGTGAAAGTGAGCCGGACCGGGCCGGGCTGACGCAGTGCGGGGCAGGGGCAGGGGCGGGGCGTGCCGCCGGCAGGACGCGACACACCTGCAGCTGCGGCGGCTGCAGAGGCTGCCGTCTGATTCCGAAGATCGCTCTCCTGCCTCAGTCCTTGTCGCCCTCTTGGGGCACTGCCCTTCCCAGCATGGGGCATACCGCCATAGGTGCGAAAAGGACGGAGGTACGAGAGCGATTTTCGGAATCATACGGCTACGGCTGCCCTGCCGGGGGCCACGGCCCCTGTCCTTATGCTGTGTGTGTGTGTGTGTGAGTGTGTGTGTATGTGGCACGGCCTGGGCGACACGGTGGAGTGACGTCACACGATCTGGGTAGGGACGAGGAGGGCATGGAACGGCCAATGGCCAGTAGTGGGGTGGTTGAGAGAGGAGGGAGGGAGGGAGGGAGGGAGGGAGGGGAGAGAGAGAGAGAGAGAGAGAGAGAGAGAGAGAGAGAGAGAGAGAGAGAGAGAGAGAGAGAGAGAGAGAGAGAGAGAGAGAGAGAGAGGCGAATGACGATACCTTGGAAAGAGCAAGTGCGGTGAATTCCGACACGTATCCACCCGCACGGGTAGGTCAGACGTACCCGTACCGGCACTCAGATCGTACGCGACATGTTGCAACACACAACCTGCACCTGCCGGCCGGCCAGCCAGCCGGCTCTCTGAGAACCAACCGCCCGGCCCCTACCTCACCAGTGCACAGCCAGCCGGCCGGTGACGGTCAAAACCGGGTGCTACGCTGACCGCCCTGCCCTGCCCCACCCTGCCCCGCCCCACCCTGCCCCGCCCCGTCCCCGCCCCAGGCTGCCCCGGGCCCGGACCGGCCGGCTGCGGCTGGGGTAATTATCGCAGTATCTCACGGCCAGATGTCCTCGATGGGGGTGGAGGGAGTGGCCGGCGGCCCTACCGGCTCTGAAGATCGGGCACAAGGTTCGGGAGTGTCTTTGTGTTTTTGCTCCTCTGTTCTGTAGTTATTGGCTCGACATTGATGGTTGTTGTTGCAGTAAGATTGATCAGATCGGCGGACGCGCGCCAGGAGAAAAGGGGGAGGGGGGGAGTGAGTCGAACCGTTTGGATCGCGGCCTAGTTACTCGTGTCGTAAGGCGCCGCCGCCGTGTAGCGCCTGTGAAACCTGGGGTAGGCAGCCCGGGCGCACAGACCTGCACAACGGGACAGCCCGCCCACGCCTGCCACCACTGAGGTATGGCTCGAGTTTCCCCGAGAGGGGGATCACTTTTACAAAATGTGTACCGGGAGTTTCTTTGATGTAACAGTGTTGCGGGATTGCATACTCGCCAGCGTTGCAGGGGCCATGGCGCCTTACGGGCGAATGGGGTAGGCAAACACGCAACACTGTTACGCATTCAAAGAAACAGCCGGTACAGTGTACACTCTAAATGGGAAAGGACATTATTGTATCGAGCTTAGTTGTGTCTTTGTGCACATCTCCAGCAAATATATATTTGTTGCTGAGAAGACGTACAAACAGCCTCTTTTGTCTTCAGATTGAAGACTATTTAGCATCCTGGTGAAGATGTGCACAAAGACACAACTAAGCTGGATACAATAATGTCCTTTCCCATTTAGAGTGTAGAGAATAGTACTCACGTCGTAGTCCTCGGGGTTCTGCAGCTCCTGCTCCTGGCCGGGGGCGGCGCCGGGCCTGAGCCTGAGCTGGGACTGGGCGAGCGGCGCGGTGCGGTACAGGGGCTGCTGCGCGAGCTGCTGCTGCAGCGGCGCGCGGGGCACGGCGGCCACCTGCTGGTACTGCGCGCCGCCGTCATCCTCGGCGTACTGCTGCTGGACGTACCTCTGTGGCCGGTGGAACAGAGCAAGTCTTAGGCATGTCCTGTGCGATTTATTGAAGAATTGGTTCGATTCCAATGATGTCTTGTTTCAATTGACCACTGAATTTTGATATCATTATAATTGAAACAATTGATTCAGTTGATGATTGACTAAAATTTTACCAATTAAAACAATTATCAATTATCAAACGTTACCAATTATCAAAGGTCTCCAATTATTAATTGTGACACTGTCTTTTTTGACCCATACCTTTATTGTAACTAATCGATTAGAGCGTGTAGCTACAGAACATTTTTTTTAATGCTAAAAATCGTTAAATAAAAATAATAGTGTCTCTATTGATTGGTGAAACCAGTTCATTGACGCCAATTAATAAAAAAAAAAAAACATACTTACAAAAAAATTAATTTAGCACGCTAATTTATTGTTGTGTTTCGATTAATCGGGTTTGGTCAATTAATCGAATGGGTATCGATTGTAATTATAATTACCAATAATTGAAGTCGACCCAATTTCGATTATGTTCACTAATTGTCAACCACCATTGATTTTAACAATCGCACCTCAGGCCTAAGTTAGTTAAAGATTTCGCGTTTCGGTTTGGGTTAGGATCTCCTTCGAGATGTGGGCTACGCCAGCTCTCTACCCGAATGTGAGCCAGGGTGAAGTAATAAAAGCTTTTCCGAGGTGCCTTGCAATGAAGCTGGTATACCGTGATCCTCGCGGAGTGCCCTGGGCTTCACCGTGCGGCCTGCTGCTGCACTGCATTCCGATGTAATAAGCTTTCAGGTGGGGAAAGAGGCGTTGCTCTGCAGCGCACACAATGGCCGTTGACCTCGCGCCGTTAATACTGTTGTAAAAATATGATGATACCAACCGCTATGGGCGGCGAGGTGAGGCGCTGCTGCTGCCGGCGCGCAAGGCACACGCGGTCTAAAGGTTAAGGACGCGGGGGGCGGGGGAGAGGAGGGGGAGAACAGGGAGGGTCTACGCCACTGGCACTGGCCTCCCGCGGCCCCCGCGGCCTCCCGCTGGTCACTATGAAATTTTGTACACCTCTCAATATTAAAAAAAAAAAAAAATTAAAAAATCAGCAAAATGTTGAAAATTTCGAAGAAAAGCAGAATCTGTACAACAAAATTCAGAGTTGTGCTCTCCTCACAAGGACCTCTTCTATCGAGGGGGAAACAACTCTGACATTTTTGTACAACTCGAAATTCAGAAAAAAAAAAAAACCCACAAAAATTTACTTTAATGACAAAAAAATTCACAAAAATTCACAAAATTTGTAGACTAAAATTTCGTGTTGTTTCCCCCTCTATGGTGTGTAGTTGGTCATACCTGCGGTGCCTGCGCGGCGGCGGCCTGGATGAGCCGGTACTGCTGCCTTGGCTGCTGCTGCTGCTGGGCCTGCAGCTGCTGCTGCTGCGCGAGGTACGCCTGCAGCTGCGGGTGGCTCTGCTGGGCCAGGGCCGCGCCCTGCAGTGCCAGCAGCACCGCACACACCTGAGGGAACACAGAAAACAAAAACAAAAATTAACACCACGGCTTAACACTTATAAAACAGCGGAAAAATAAATGGCTGCGTAGCTTTATAAAATAAGCACCGCGGAGTTTAAAAATTATCTGCGCCCATGCAGCTAAAAAATGAGCCAACCTGCCATTTTTTTTTTTATTTTTTTTTAATTTTTTTTTTGCTTTTCGATCCGACAAAAAAAAAATAAAAAAATAAAAAGAGATCACGAGTTAAAGAAAACGGAAAACGTCGTATAGCGCCACCGATTTACGCTCAGGTTGACTGTTGTGTGTTCTAAGGTTGTTATCCTCTAAAAAATGTGACGAGAGTGTCTCATGCTGCGCACGCGAACATAACCTTTTCCCTCGCTGCACCGAGCGGACGCGGGAGGAGAGGAGGTACATGTACACCGGTTCCTGCGGTCGTGCTGGACGGCACGGCACAGGTGCAAGGTGCAGTGACACTGCCCTGCGCTGCGGTCGGCCAGACTAGACGACTAGACTCAACCGGACCGGCCCCCGGCCCCGGGGAGAGTGGACCGCCCCGCGCCGGCCAAGACTGACATGGGTGAGTGTGTGCTGGTCGATCACTTCCTTCCGGAGCCGCTTGCCAGGCCCATAGGCCAGCCGCAGCCGCCTCCTCTGCTCGGCAGCTGTCCTTGTCGCACTCATGGGGCCTTAACGTCCTGAACATTGGGCACGGCCATAGGTGCGACAAGGACGGGGGGCACGAGAGCGATCTTCTGCGAATCAGTCGGCTGGGACGCCCCGCCGCTCCGCACCGCACCGCACCGGACCGCGTGCGTAAAAAGCTGCCAGCGCGGCTTATAATACCGCCCGCGCTCCCTCCCGCCCCCTCCTTCCCCGTCCTAATACCTCGGGGTGGCCTACTTTCTGGAGTCTGCGATGATTCACATCGATATCGACTGACTGACGGCCTCACGACACGGAGCCGAGAACGTCAACCTATTATTCTTCTTTTCTTCTTCTTTTTTTCTGTCTTTTTAATTCTAAAGAAACGCAAGTAAGTCTGCTAACTATGCCACAAAAATAGAGCTAGTTAATCAGAATGTTTTTTTTTTCCCCTTTTGACAGCACAGGTGTTCGTTCGTTGAACCAGGCCAGCAGGAGGCTCGCGGACGACGGGGGAATCACTCCGAAATATCCATTGTACAGCCACCCCCAAAAAAACATTTTAAAAATCGAAAAAAATTAAAATAAAATTAAGAAGGAAAATACAGTAAAATATGGAAAAATCCGTAAAATCGGGAAGAAACGAACGAAAAACTGAGAAAAATTGAAAGAAGTCATAAATAGGAGGAAAAATATCAAAATTCATCAAAGAATGACTGAAATTTTCCTCGAAAATGTAAAAGGAACTTTAAAAAAAAAATTGTAAAAAAATCTCAAAGAAATCATTGCACACATTTTGTATGAGTGATCTCCCCTCCCCCTTCCCCTCGCCCGCGCAGGCCAGGCCGGCACGGAAGCCCCGACTAAACGAGAAGGATGTTGTCGCAGGTCAGGAGGTCCGCTGACCCGCGCCCGGCCCGGCTAGCGGCTCTTCCGCGACCACCGCAAGTGGCCAATTTCATGAGGCACCCGCCGATGCGGACGGAGCAGAAAGGGGGGGGGGGGGGGGGGGGGGGAGGTGAGGGGGATATTGGCACGGGGCGGAGCGAGGCGAGGCGAGCACGCCCCGGGACCCAATTATGAGCGTTCCTTATGACACCCCGCGCCCCGCGCCTCACGCTGGAACGACTCGCGGCGATATGAAGCCGACGCCATGAGCGCAACGCCTCGCCACGCCACGCCAGCGCACGCTGGACCAGACCGGAAATTATCTCGATGCAAGCCGGCGGAGCGGGAACACAGCCGTCTCGAGGATTAAGAGAGGAGTCGGTAATCAGCTTCCCATAAGCTTCCTTCCAATATAAGACATATAGCCGTGGACTTGGGGAAAGCGTGCACACGACAAAAAAAAAAAAAACGTATGAGCTGGATAGGCTCTACGTGACATATCAGCTGCCTTAGTAGCTCTTTTCTTTTCTGAGCTGGAAAACGCCCGATCTGGAGTCTGGAGTGTTGGCAAACACTAGTAACTTTACTAGGCAGAGAGAGGTGATTTTTTCAGCTGGTGCCATATTAGCTCTTACAGAGAAGTCTTCTCTCTCTCTCTCTCTCTCTCTCTCTCTCTCTCTCTCTCTCTCTCTCTCTCTCTCTCTCTCTCTCTCTCTCTCTCTCTCTCTCTCTCTCTCTCTCTCTCTCTCTCTCTGTGTGTGTGTGTCTGTGGATTTCCGTTCCGGGTGTATGAGCTCCGCCGAACGAGAACTGCCCAGCGGGGTCCCCCACCCCCACGCCCGAGGCCCGGACATGTGTTTACGTGGCGAGCGTTATCACTGGCCGTTGCGTCGTTTGATGTAACACTGGGGCGTGCCAACTGTCCGACTGGGCAGCGATCCACGCGGGGAGGGGGGGGGGAGAGGGTCGTGGCAGGACGCACTCAGGATGTGATGTGCAAAGTGGACGTCACTGTTAAATCCCTCATTGGGGAAAAAAAAAGCAAACGTCATGCAAACTAATTTCAGCAGCGCAATAATTATTTTGTTTTTGGCGTGCACTTCTTTGGAATCAAGAATAAATTATTGCCCGGGTAAATTTTTTTTTGTTTTCAATGAAAACCATCGGAGCCCCGTCCGCCAAACAGAATGAGAGCAGCGCTAACGCGATGGGTCACGAAGGTAGAGAGACTTTCTCCGCCAAGGAGCAAATTTCTAATGGGGGACAGGTTAGGGCGGTACAGCACGGCGCGGCACGTGACCGCTGCACGTGCAGAACACGATGCTCTGCTGTCATTCTCCGGGTCTATACGTCCTGCAGCAAGTCACGCGGCCGCCGTCTTGGCGGTATAGACGGACGGAGGATATCGAGTGGGGCGCGATGGGATGAAATACTAACGAACGCGAGCGAGCTGAGCTGAGAAGCGGTACGCGCCGGGCAGGGGGGGAGGGGGGGGGGCAGGGCTCGAGGATCGGCCCGGCTCAGCTCAGCCGGTGACGTAACACTGTGCGAGTCCTCTGGATGCTCGACTTAATGAGCTTGTGGATGCAGCGGACTCGCGAGACCGTCGTGAGGGACGAGGAAGGAGGGAGAGAAAGAGAGAGAAAAAGAGAGAGAGAGAGAGGGGGGGGGGAGGGGGAGGGGCACGAGTATCGGCGATCAGTGATCATTTCGCGAGGGGGCTTGCCGGGGCGGGGTGGGGCGGGGTGGGGCGGGGTGGGGCGGGGGCGTGGCGGAGCGCCGCAGGGAAGCTCCAAGCGCTCGGAGCGGTTAGGTAAGAAGAATGCGACACGGAGGAGGAGGAGGATGCGGGAGAAATAGGGGAAGAGAATCGGAGAATCGGGTATTGAGGGAGAGGCAGAAGGACAATGCTGCATGCGTGGGCCATCTGATCACACCGGGCCTGCCCTCCCCGCGCGCACGCCCGGCGCCCCAATTCGATCGGATCGGGACCATCGCGATGACTCCCACGGGTGACTCGACTATCGCGGGGCTTGACTCGCGGGCATGACTCGCAGTTGTTGTCGTGGGTCGTCACGTGTCACTCCATATGTTCGTTCCCACCCCATCACCTTCTTTTTTCTCTCTCGAAAACGGTGAGGCAATAACCGATTTGCAGCTTATTGTGTGCGTTTGATCGAACACTTTTACAAAGTAGCAATGGCATCGATCAAAAATAAGGGGACACAATGGGACAATATTAATCGTGGTTCGTATTGGTATTCGAATTTTTTCTGGCCGCTCTCGGTCCGCGCGCTGTTTGTGTATCCCCGCGTGCGTCTGTGTGTGTGTTACGTCACGTGATCGCATCACACTGCCCCCCAGGCCCGCTCGCTCCTCTCCTCTCCTCTCCTCTCCTCTCCTCTCCTCTCCTCTCCTCTCCTCTCCTCTCCGCTCCTCTCCTCTCCTCTGTTTTTGCAAAAATATATGAAGGAGTTATGGATACTAAAGTGAGAAATTTTTTGTACAAACATAATATCTTATCAGAAGCCCAATTTGGATTTATTAAAGACAAGTCTACTTCAGAGGCAGTAATAAATTTTATACATGATATTTACAAAGCCTTTGAGACTAGAACCTTTGTAACAGGTCTACTATTTGACATGTCTAAAGCTTTTGACTTAGTTGATCATAACATTTTGTTTAAAAAAATGGAAGATTATGGAATAAGAGGCATAGTTCTAGAATGGTTTCAGTCATATCTTAATAATAGAAAACATATTGTTGAAATTAATTATACCAAAGGGAATAATATAAGTAAATATAAGTCAGAACTCTGTAATGTGAAGTTCGGAGTCCCACAAGGATCAATATTAGGACCATTACTGTTTATTATCTTCATTAATGATCTGTCTTCTTACCTAAAGGCAGGTAAACTTGTAAATTTTGCAGATGATACAAATGTGCTAGTAACCAGTCACACACTTCAGCAACATGAAAATTTACTATGTCTAGCTTTTAATCAAATGAAGGAATGGTGTTATCTTAACAACCTTGTACTTAATGATGGTAAAACTAACATAATACAATTTAGAACAAACGAAAGAATTCAAAAAAATGTAAATTCAAAATTTGATCATCTCTATGTTAATAATGCAAAGTTTTTAGGAATTATATTAGATCAACACCTAAAATGGGATGTTCATCTTCAAGAATTAAAACCAAATCTATGCAGATCAATATTTGGTATTAAAAGAATCAGGTGCCTCACAGATGAGAGCACTGCACTCCTTACATATTATGGTATGTTTCATTCTAAACTAACTTATGGCACACTGCTTTGGGGAAACTCAACAGTGATGGAAGAAATATTTAAGGTACAAAAGAAGGCCATTAGAAGTGTATTCTCTATTAATCAAAGAACAAGTTGCAAACCATTCTTTGTAAAATATAAGATAATGACAGTGTATTCAATCTTTATCCAACAGCTTCTAAATTATGTTAAAAAACATGAGAATACATTTGTAAAATCTAATAATATACACCATTATGAAACAAGATATAACTCCCTTATCCATAATACTGTAGTTCATCTCAATGTCAGTGAAAATGATGTCTTACAATTAGGTCCTAAATTATATAATATACTACCAAGTACTGTTAGAAATTTACCCATAAAGAAATTTAAAATCACTATTAAGAAGAGCCTACTTGAATGTGCTTTTTATAATTTAAATGACTACATTACTAAAGGTCTTAATTTTAGACATTCCTAACAATTTTGTTTTGTAATATTGTAATATTGTTATAACTATCCAGTTCAGTGACAATAAACAAATCTCAAATCTCAAATCTCAAATCTCTCCTCTCCTCTCCTCTCCTCTCCTCTCCTCTCCTCTCCTCTCCTCTCCTCTCCTCTCCTCTCCTCTCCTCTCCTCTCCTCTCCTCGCAGAGCTGAGACGAGCCGCTAGCTGGGCCGAGCGTTTCATAAGACGTAAGCGCATCCCCATTACATCCCCCTGGCGTGGCAAACCCCCCCCTCCGCCCTCACCCTCCGCGTCCTTTACGCCATCCCTCCCTACCCGTGACATCCTTCTCGCCGGCGGTCTATCGAGCCCAGCCGCCCAGCCGTCCGGGGCCGCGCCGGCTGCTCGTCTGTGTCCGAGGGGGATACAATTCTGAATTTGGGTGTACAAAATTTGTGAATTTTGCGGGAATTTTTGCCATATTTTTAAATCGAAATTTTCAAAATTATTGCTTGAATTTAAAAAAAAAAAAAAAAATCCGCATTATCTGAATTTTCCTGAGTTGTTGATTTTTTTTTATGAATTTCTATGATTTTTTTTTTTGAATTTTTCTAAATTTTCCTATTTTTTTTCTGAGTTATGAGGCGTACAAAAATTTTCGAGCTGTTTCCCCCTCGACTGTGTCACACCGTCACAGCACGACGGGAGAAGGGGTTAAGGCGTTCGGCACACGCACGGATTTTGTTTGCACTCAGTTTGTTTCATCGTTTTCACTCCATGCCCCCTCCCCCCCCCCTTCCCCAGCTCGCTGAGACTAGCGCAGAGCTGCGCGGATGCGCGTTTTTCAGGTGGTCCGGAGAGGTATCCTCAGTTAGGGGGTGACGATAGATTGTACGCAGAGCACTGATAAGCGACCCACACGCGCACTTTACTCACCTTGAACAACATGTCGGCCGAGTTAAAGATCACGCACACACACACACACCTCTCACGCACACACCTCCACCGCAACGTACAGCACTTCTGACCGAGGGCCGGAGCCTGGCGAGGCTTATATACCGCGGGGGGCAGCGCCGCGGCGCGGGGAGGGAGGGCCGTGGGGGCAGCGGAGCAGGGGAGGGGAGGGGGCGCACGGCGTAAGCAGGCTCCTCCAGGGCGCGTGGGAGAGGAGGGGAGGGGAACACCACCCTTCCAAACGAGCGCGGGCTTTCGGCAGGGACACATTCCTAGCGGCTCCCGACCTTACTCGAAACAGGCAAATGTATAAAAGTGACAATAAGTCTGTCAGTCATGCTCTGTCGAGTCGCAGGTCGCAGCCGAAGCCAGAGGGGGGGGGGGGGGGGAATTGACTCAAACAAAATGTGTACAATGATTTTTTCATATTTTTCTTTTGATTTTTCAAAGAAAATTTCTGTCCCTTTTTTTAAAATTGTCTCCTCTATTTCCGACTTTTTTCATTTTTTTTTTACGGATTTTTCTGTATCTTTCTTCTTGATTTTATTTTGATATATTTTTTATTTTTTTTTAATTTCTGTGAATATTTTTTGGTGGGGCGTACCAATGATTTTTCGAAGTGACTCCCCCCTCGGCCGGAGCTTATTCTACAGGAACCCTCTTTGCCTGCTGCCCTCGCCTTTCGGAAAGAATGAGGAGTCGCAGGACGAATGACCTGCAGCAGGCTTCAGACGGTGTGAACGGATCTGCGGGGCGGGGCACGCCGCAGCCGAGCCCAGACCAGCCCGGGGCGGGGCGGGGCCCGGCCCGGGGGAAGTTCCCAGCGACCTGGTGGCGCCCCACCCCGCCCCACCCCGCCCCGCCCCGCCACATGTCGATAGACTAGGCTCTCCCGTGAGAGCAGAACTGCGCGCCGTGGAGGAGGGAGAGGAAGCAAAGCAAAGCGCAGTGCTAAATAGGGTGAGATAATTTACTGTGATGGAGGAGGCTGAGCTCATGTGCGCGTCCAGCACGCCTGCGATAGGCCCTCCAGGCCTTCTCCCCGCCCAGCACGTCCTGCGAATAGGACGCCAGTAAGTTCAGCAGCGAACCTACGTGACAGGGACAGGCCGCCGTCGCCGCCGCCACCGGGTCGGTGTTTGTGATGTCTGGTGATGTTCTGAAGAGAGCGCCTGGTCGCTAGGCAACACTCGTGCATCCCAACCGACCGGCTGGCCTACCTTCGGGTCGGCAGGGGCCCTGCCCAAAGCAGCAAAGCATTATTGAACAATCAGAGAGACGGAGGGAGAGGTTCAATAAGGACACCAGCCGTGAAATAAGTAGATGACGAATGCGAGATCAATGCATCGGACGATCGGTCCAGGGATATTTTTTTAAATTAATTTATTTATGATGCATTGAAAAGTTCGGTGTTCCGACCCGACCCTCGGCGGGATGTATTCGTTTTTGGCCGAGCGGGGCATCGTCCCGTCCTCCAGGAGTTAGTATAGTGTTTCCTTCCGGTCCGCTCCAGGATTCTGTGGAGCCCCCCGCCCCGCCCCGCCCCGCCCCGCCCCGCCCCGCCCCACCCCGCCCCGCCCCACCCCGCCCCGCCCCGCCCCGCCCCGCCCCGCCCCGCCCCGCCCCGCCCCGCTCCACCCCACCCCTGTTGTGGTCAGTCAGCCCCGCGCGCCGCTCCCGGTCGAACTATTACGCAACTAAATGCACAGGCGCGGTGCTCCGCTCTGCCCGAGCTGCTCATCCCCATTACACTAAACTATCGCCACTGTCCCGACCCGCCGCCCCGCCCGGCCCGGCCCGGCCTCGCCTGTCGTCCTAGTCCTGCCCGGCCCGGGCCTGCCTAGGCGGCCTAAGCTCGGCGCATTCGCGGCAGAGCAGAGCGCGGCCTCCCGCGGCAGAGCGGGGCGACTTTCTCGCGGAACGGCGGTGGCGCCTCATGACGCTCGCAGAAGATGAGGAGGACGGCCTGGACGACGACGCGCCGGGAAAAGGAGGGGCGTGCAAAGGACATACAGGACGTTCCGGAGCAGGAGGGATCAACTAACTGGTGTTCTATATTCACAGAGCGTGGTGTGCAAGGACGAGCAGGACGAGGACGTGCAGGACGGGGACGTGCAGGATGGGGACGTGCAGGACAAGGACGAGTAGGACGAGAACGTGCAGGACGAGGACGAGCAGGACGAGGACGTGCAGACGAGGACGAGCAGGACGAGGACGTGCAGAACAAGGACGAGAAGGACGAAGACGTGCAAGACGAGGTCGAGCTGAACGAGCAGGACGAGGATGTGCAGAAGAAGGACGAGCAGGACGAGGACATGCAGGACGAGGACGAGAAGGACGAGGTCGAGCATGACGTCCTGGAGGAGGTATTCGAGGGGAGAATCACTTCGAAAGATTAATGTACGGCCCCCAAAAAAATCATTCAGAAAATCAAAGAAAAAATTCAAAAATTCAACACCAAATCGAGAGAAGAAAGATACCAAAATATAGGAAAAAATTCAAAAATTGTGGTAAAAGATCAAAATTTATCGAAAAGTTGTTTTTTTTAAATCTTTGTACTCTTTTGGTATGAGTGATTTCCCCCCCCCCCCCCCCTTCCCCCCTCGGTCCCTCGGTAGTATCTCTCGATGTCCGCCGGTTCTTCTCGGGGGCGGCTCGGCGGGTTATGGTAGGTGTAAAAACGTGCGGGTCCGTTTAGGATACCGTGCGTGTGTGTGTGCGTGCGTGAGCGTGCCCAGTGTGGCCCAGGTTGGGCCTCCCCTTTTCCTCCCAGCCCGCCGGCGCGGCCATACCCACCTTCCGCTTAAAACGCGCGCAAGGCCGCCCTGACGTAACGCGTCCAATTACATTGTAAAAAAAGAAAAAAAATAGAGTAAGAGGAAAAAAAAAACATTCCTATACATCAAAATGTATCGAAGCGGTCTCAGAATCCTTAAAATGAACCAACGAAAAGGTTTACGACAAATATATTCACATACGTTATTCTAGTGGGTGTAAATTGTGGTTCGATACTTGAGACTGCCAAAGTTTAGTTAAACAGTTAAACTAACGTCAGTCAAAGTAGGTTGTACAACGTTACAAATTCTAATTATGTAAAAAGTTTTCCCCATTTAGCAGACGTAATTTTTTTTTGAAAATTGTCCGTTTCGAGTAATTGCACTTAAAAAGACGGTTCCGGAGTGGTGCGGATCGATGAGGATGGATATAGTGGAAAAGTGGACCAATTTCGGTCGGATTTTACAGTGTACTAGCGAGTTAAGCCTGTTTTCAAGGACAACGGTTCGCAGCATTGACCTGGAGTCGAAAAGGCGGTTCCGGAGAGGTGCGGGTCGATATGGTCGAATAACGTTGAAAACTGGACCAATATTGGTCGGTTTTTATAGTGTACTTGTGGTTTAGGCCCTTTTCCGAGGGAAATGGTCTGCGTCATTGAACTGCACTTGAAAATCCGGTTCCGGGCGGATCGATGGGGTTAGAGAAACTTGAAAATCGCACCAATTTCCCCCTTTTTACAGTGTACCGGCCAGTTGGGCCCCTGGAACAAAAATGGTGTGCGCCATTATTCTGGCCGCGTCCAGACGATTCCTGAGAGGTGCGGGAAGATGGGGGCGTCTCCAAAACTAAAATTACGCCAATATCGTGATTTAGGCCCTTTCCGGAGGGGCGTAACTCAGCTCCCAGAGATATTTTGGGAAATCGCTGAAAACGTTGGGCGGCATCAATGAGCCACCGTCGAGACGGTTCTGGCGATGTGCGGGTCAGCTGGGTTAGACAAAATTAGAATTGGACCGTTTTCGCCTATTTATTACACTGTACCGGCCAGTTACGCCCTTAATCGCAAAAACGGTGGGTGGCTGAGCCGACCCAAAACGGTAGAAGATACAGCAAAACGGGCAAAATTTTGACCTAGAGAAACCTAACTCGTCGACATACCCGTTACGAGCTCATGAAATTTTCCCGATAAATTTTTTTCCCATTACTGTAGAACTTTAATTATTTTTTTTTCAGTGCCTTAATGAGGGTTGGCAGGATTTGAAACAGGCCTTTCGGTGTCCAGGAGTGACCCTCAAAATACCCCCAAAAATTTCGACTCTCTACAGCAACTCCTTGGAGTGGAACAAACATACAGACAAACAAACAAACAAACAAACAGACACCAAAGCCCGCTCTCAAGCTTTTCCAAACCAGAAGGGAGCGCTAAAAAAATAGGCCAGAAGATAACAAAATTCTAAGATACAAACGACTTGAATAGATTTTTCATGGAAAATCTAAAATTTGTCTGGTATATGTATACTTGCTAAATATGTAGACTAAAATGTCTAAAGCTGATTAATAGGCCTCAAATGCTAGACTGAAATAGGCAAGAGTATATAATATTTTGCTAAAAAAGGTTCTCTATATTACTCCTAGGATTTATAAAACATCTCAGTACAGCAGCATCAATAGTTTCAGTGAGAATATATGATATATATTAAATCCACGGTTTTGCCGTCACCATGTGTATAATAAATAATACCTAACAAATGATATCAATTTAAGTAATTCTGCAGCATGCACCCAAATTTGTGTATTTAAAACAAAGGTACTTTATTATTTAGAATACAGAGAAGAAATATTAAATCCACGGTTTGCCGTCACCAAGTGTATAATAAATAATACCTATCAAATGATATCAATTTAAATAATTCTGCAGCTTGCACCCAAATTTGTGTATTTAAAACAAAGGTACTTCATTATTTAGAATACAGAGAAGAAATAAATTTGCATCAAATCAGTAATCGGACCAATATTATACAAAACACACTAGCTGACATTCGACCGAACACTGTATTCTACGCTTCACATGATCTGAATGAAATTTCAATTTGAATCTTTCAGTCCTTTAATATTGCTAAAAATGGTTCTCTATATTACCCTCAGGATTTATAAAACATCTGAGTACAGCAGCATCAATAGTTTCGGTGAGAATATATGATATATATTAAATCCACGGTTTGCCGTCACCAAGTGTATAATAAGTAATACCTATCAAATGATATCAATTTGCAGCTTGCACCCAAACTTCTGTGTTTAAAACGAAGGTACTTTTTTATTTAGAATACGGAGAAGAAATTAAAATAGTTCTCTATATTACCCTTAGGATTTATAAAACATCTGAGTACAGCAGCATCAATAGTTTCGGTAAGAGTATATGATATATATTAAATCCACGGTTTGCCGTCACCAAGTGTATAATAAATGATACCTATCAAATGATATCAGTTTCACTTATTCTGCTGCCTGCACCCAAACTTGTGTATTCTAAACAAGGTTCTTTATTATTTAAGAGATAGGGAGATGAAATAAAATTACTACAAATGAGTGATAGTGATGGGCCCAGTATTGTACAAAAACTAGCTGACATCGGACAGACCACATTAGTTTATGCTTCACATAATCTCAATACAACTTCAAAACCTACATATCAGACCTGATATTTTGTAATTTAAAATGATCCGAATGTATGTGCAGCCCTAATACACACCATTTTTTTAACAGAGTTATGCTAGAATTGAATATAAAACTAGATTTAAACTAGTTTACATTATGGGTTATGGTGCTTTGTTATGGTTCCCACTACGCTCCGCCATTCGGGGCAAGGTCCTCATTGTACAAAAACTAGCTGACATCGGACAGACCACATTAGTTTATGCGTCACATAATCTCGATACAACTTCAAAACCTACATATCAGACCTGATATTTTGTGGTTCCTGACATTTTTTTACCCGGAGCCAAGCCGGGCCGGGGGGGAGCCGGGTCGGGCCGAGCCGGGCCGAGCAACGAACACGACACACGAACAGACTAGACGAGTGGGGACAGAGCGTGGAGGGGGGAGGCGTGACGTCACAGTGACGACCATTCCCGAACGACGACCACGACGACCATACGACTACGACGACACGCTCCCCGCCCCAGCCGACGTAGCGCTAGAAGCGGTGCTGAGACCGCTTAAAAATAAGCTGAGAGTAAAGGTATAGCGGCGGCGGTCAGATTCCCTCTCAACGGCGGCGGGCCGGCGCTGCTCCTGCTGCTGCTCCTGCTGCTGCACCCGCCTGCCCCTCTCCGCCCCTCCCCGACCCGCCCCGCCCCGCCCCGCCGGCCACCGCCCAGCGGTCACGTTCATTCGCTTCGGCTCGGCTCGGCTCGGCTCGGCTCGGCTCGCCCTGCATCCGCATGAAAGTGATACAGTGAAACGGGCAGGTCGGGGCGGGGCGGGGAGGCGGGCGGGGGTGGCGAGCAAGCAGCATCCAAGTCGCACATGCTGTGCAGAGAGCATGGAGCAGGCCACCTTATACTATACGAACTACTTACCTGAGTTACAGGACAGCGAGTACGTAGTGCGTGCGCGCGTGCTTGTGTGTGTGTGTGTGTGTGCGTGTGTGTGTATGTGTGTGTGGTGTGAGTGAGTCCCAGTCAGGATGTATGTAACGGGGTCGTTGGGCGTCCGTGTGTGTGTGTGTGTGCGCGCCCGGGGGAGGGTGGGGGGGGGGGGGGGTACGTGAATGACTCCGTATGATCGGCTGAGCACGATCACTTCTTAGATTCGATACTTTTCGATACTTGTTCCTGACGACAGAGAGTTCGGATGTCGTTTTGTTCGCGTCCGCTGGGAGGGGGAGAGCCACACACCTAGTGCCGGGGCGGGGGGCGGGAGCCGAGGGGTCCTTCACTCAAAAAATCACCCAAAAACAAAATCAATAAAAAATCAGAAAAAAATCAAGAAAAGATATCAGAAAAGTCAGGAAAATGATCAGAAAAAATAAAGCAAAAAATCAAGATAAAATCAAAAACAACCAGAAACAATCCGATAAAATCAGTAAATATCAAAGGAAACAATTTAAAACCAGAAAAATTAGAACAATCGGTTCGTGGAGAAGGACAAGGACTCCTCGACAGGAGCACCCCCTCCCCCGCACACACACACACCTCTCCCCCCCCCCTTCCCATCCCGACCCCCCGAGGCTCGAACCTCCCCTCCAAGCCAATATACTGACACAAGTTCGTACTGAGTGGCCAATTGCTCTTTGAACCCACGTGTTATAAACATATAGGGGCAGCGCAAGCAGCAGGGGGAGACGGGGCGGGGCAGCGGGAGGTCGTGGGTGTTGGTGCGCGTGGCCGCGGGCGAGGTAACCTCACGGCGGAAGTGCACGGCGCCGCGTTGTTCTCCCCTGCGTGGAAACACGAGACGACGCGACGCATGTCCTCAGGGGGCGGGGGTCCTTGAGGGGGGGGGGGGGTGATATAGCTCTGTCGCCATGAGCGTTCACAACAGATTGGGGCCACGCGGGCAGTAGAGGGGGCCCAGAGGAATATATATGTAAAGTTGTGAGTAGTGTTAGTAGTGTAGTGTAAGTAGTGTAGTAGTAGTGTGCACACACTGATCTTCAAAATGCACGGACGTATTTCACACAGCACTGAGAGAAATGTTTTATTGCAGCCATAAAAAATTGTTCGATCGATTCCGTCTGGTCATGGGCATCAAATTTTTAGTCACAGCAACTAAAATTTTGTTTAGAGCAACCAAAATTTCGGTTGCAGCAACTAAAATTTTGATGCCTATTACTAAGCGGGACCGACCGAACAAAATTTGATAATGGGTATCAAAATTTTGATTGCTGCAACGAAACATTTCTCTCAGTGAGAGGCTGACTGAGCCATTCAAATTAGTTAACGAAAAAAAATAAATAAGTTTGAAACATGTTGCTCTAATTGCTGTGCTCGAACACTGCTGCAACGAAAGACAGAATGACTTGCTTCACATTTCACATATCACATGTTACAGAGCTTGTTATAAAGTGGACAACGATGATCGGCGGCTCGGGGAGGAAAGTGACGTGACGGGGAGAAAGAGGAAACGGAGAGAAAGAGAGAGAGAGCAGCGCGCGGCGCGCAGCGGCCTTGGGACGTCCCGCCAGTGCAGCGCGGAGAGAGCGATGCACTCAGTGACATCATCCAGCGGGGAGGGGAGGGGACCTGGACTCGACAGGTTCAAGGACGACCCACGCCATCGCACCCACCCCCACCCCCTCCTCGGCCCCTGCCCCCCATGCCCCCTCACACACTGAACCGGTCAGCATAAACGTTTATGCTGATTGACGAAAGGTAAACGACGTAACTTCTGTCGATATGCACGAAAAGTAAATTTGAGTCAGTCGTTAAACGCTGTAACAGTGATTTAAGAGAATACAAAAAAAATAAAAAATAAAATATGGGGACTTTGATTGATTGAGTCGATAACGACTCTTTCGCACTTCTTGAGAGCAGGCAGAGGTACCCTGGTCCTGGTGGTGGGAGAGGTGCTGCTGCAACACATTGCGCCCTCAGAGAATTTATGGTGAATACAATATATTCCAAGGGATTTTTATTTTTTAGAATTTATTCCGAATTATATGGAAAGTGATATGCGATGCTGATCAAAATTAAACCTAAAGAACAAATGTTTTTTTAAATTTAAATTAATAGCGCGGTGCGGTATTACCGGCATTACCGTATGCTCTGCGGGCCCGGCCCGGCCCCGCGCATGCGCAGCGCGGTAACGAACGAACCAGAGCGGGCCTCGCGGGTAGTTTTTACGGCGGCCTGCGGCGAGGCTTCGCTCGGACGGCAGCCAATCCAAAACTGCACCTTTCCCCGTAATTAGGTGTTTGTGACGTGGAGTTACACACCAGGAAACGCCATAACACGGTTTGGAGAGCAGCAGCGGCGGCGGCGCGCTGTGCTTCTCGCGGGACCAGCAGGGCGCGCACGCAGGGCCGGGCCGGGCCGGCCGGGGCGAAGGGCGAAGGGCGGAGAGAAGGGGTGGAGGCCGCAAATCACCTATGCGCGTGGGGGAAACAACTCTGAATTTTTGTTAATTTTTGTGAATTTTGGTAAATTTTCCTGAATTTTTCTGAAATTTTATAGAATTTTCGTGAAAGTTCACTTGAATTTGACCTAAAGTTTTGTGACTTTTCCTGTATTTTTTTTCGAATTTCTCCTGAATTTTCCTGTTTTTTTTTTTTTTTATTTTTCTAAATTTTGTTTTAGATTTTTTTTTTTTTTTAATTTTCCTAAAGTACAAGGTGTACAAAAATTTCAGACTTGTTTCGCCCTCCTCTCCTATGCTACTGGTGCTTCTGCCCGCGCTGGACCTCCCAACCCGCACAGGTCAAAAAAGCGAAGGCTGTAGGCCACCCGCAGCTCTCGGCTGTTTGGCGGGCTGGCCTACCCGGAGCCTCGCGGGCGGCGGGCGGGCGCGTGTGAAGCCGTGGGACACCCGTGCGCGGTCTGTAATGTATAACCGCAGAACGTGTGGGTAAAGTCTAATGCAACGCCTCTCCGCCCCGCCCCGCCCCGCCCCGCCCCACCCCGCCCCCGCCCCCGCCCCTCCAGCACCGCTGCTGCCAGTGCCAGGCCGGCGGCGAGATGAATTCCGTTAAGTCACGGCGGATAGGAAGTAGTTTCCGTGTGTGATTTTGGGGCCGAAAAGCACCTCTAACCGCTCACCACCGCTGCTGCTGCGCCCTCCCGGGATACTAACCCAAATAACACGGCTCGCTGTGTGTGGTCCTCGACGAGTCGGGGCGGGGTGAGGTGGGGTGGGGTGGGGCGGGGACGGTGGGGGGGGGGGGGGGGCTGGTCTTCCCTCCAAGGAATTCTGGAGCAGCTGAGGGGGAAATAAACTCGGAAATAACTCTGAATTTTGGTGTAAAAAGTTTGTGATGTATTTTTGTTATTATTTTTGTGAATTTTTATTGAATTTGTCTGAAGTTTTGTTTGAATTATACCGAATTTTTTGTATTTTTCTCTGAATTTTCTCAGATTTTCCTGAATTTTTCTGAGTTATGAGGTTTACAAAAATTTCAGAGATTGTTTTCCCCTGGGGAGCAACGCCATTGGCTGGGGTGACGGGCCGATGACATCAGTCACCTGCACTATCGCTAACATATAGGTCCAATAACTTACAGATTTGAAGCACACTTTTCTTGCTCTGACCGCCCTATTTCTTTCCAGGACATCCCCCGATCACCGACTATTTTTCTAAAAATAAAACACCTTCGTCATGCCAGAATAACACCACCGTTCTTTCACCCGCACGTAATACTACATAACTAGAGCACGTTCCTTTTTTTTTTCCTTCTCTCCGATCTTTCCTTTGGTCCGGCAAGGCGGGCAGCGCGGGCCTGCTACAGCCGCCCGGCCCGGCCTGGCCCGGTCCGGCACTGCCGCCTGACGTGCGATTGATATTAAGATACAGGCAAGGGCGTGGTACGCGGCTCCGGCGTGTCTGTCCGCCGTCTGATTCCGAAGACCGCCCTCGCGCCTCCGCCCGTCCTTGTCGCACGCATGGGGCCCTTCCATCCCCAAAAATAGGGCACCGCCATATGTGCGACAAGGCCGGAGGTACGAGAGCAGTCTTCGGAATCAGACGGCTGCCCGCTGTACTCCGGCGGCGCCGCGGACGGGCCGGTCCGGTGGGAGTCGGACTCGCGCGGGGATTCGGCGAACCGATACGTTATATCCTTTATCGCTCGCCCCGCCACGCCCTACCGCGCCCCGCCACGCGTCTGGCAAGACGTCGCCACTCCACGCCCCGGCACGTGTATATGTGTGTGAGTGTGTGTGAGTGAGTGTGCGCGAGTGTGTGCGGGTTACTCAATGCATGTTTGTGCGAGGGTGACTTTCGATTCGAGCGGGCACCTGTCTTACCCAACGCTACGCCCCCACACCACCACACACTGTCCGGCCCGACGGCTCCACCACGCCCCGGCCTCACCCCACCCCACCCCACCCCACCCCTCCCCGCCCCGCTCCGCCTCGCCCCGCTCTACTACCGCCGGGCGGCGATCGCGCACACCCGTTCAAGGGAAGCGGGCCAAACGTTCAAAACGGCAACCCGGTGAGGAAGGAGGGGGGAGGGGGGCATCAATTCTCTGCGCCAGACTTGTTGCAAAAATTGACGTCGTCCCCTCCTCGAACCAGGCGGGCTGGGTTCGCAACGTCCCACCTAAACTCCTGGATAAGAGTCTGTATGTTCTGGAGTTCTGATTTTTTTCCGAGGGGGAAAGAACTCTGAATTTAAATGTACAAAATTTTGCATTTTTTGTTTTTGGAATTGTTTGAATTTTTGTAAATTTTATTTAATTTTTCTGATTTTTTTTCTTGGATTTAACCGAAATGTTTGTAAAATTTTATGAATTTTACTGAATTTTTCAGAATTTTCCCGAATTTTTCAGAATTACGAGGTGTGCCAAAATTTCAGAGTTGTTTCCTCCCTCGATCGGAATGTTACGGGCTGCCGTCGAGGACTCGGTGGAGGACGAGGACGGTGACGACGTCTCTGCGGGTGGGGCGGGACCGCCGCCACGGCGTCCGGCACCTGCCCCACCCCGACCCCACAGGGCCGAAGACGAGCTGACGACGGCCAAGGGAAACATTCTGAATTTTAGTGTACGAATTTGGTAGTTTTTCTGATTTTTTTGTGAATATTTGTAAATTTTCTGAATTTTTCTGAATTACGAGGTGTACAAAAAAGTTTCAGAGTTGTTCCCCTCTCGGGGTTTTCCGACTTACGAGCGCTGCGACGCGTGCGTTTCCGTGGTTACTGTCACCGCGGCGCGCGGCGGACACGCTGTTCAGCAGGAAGGGGCGCGGAGCTGGCGAAGCACAGCGTGTTGTGTTGTGTTGTTCCGTGTTGGGTCCGCGCCGCGCCGCGGCAGCTCGTCACAACACAACACGGGCGTGGCGGCGGGGCGCGGCGGGGCGGTGAGGCGAGGTGAGGAGCCTTCTCCTCTCCTTTGCTTTCTATTGTTTTACCACAGATTAGGTGGAAGTTACTGCGGCCGTAATAGCGCGCTCCGGCTCAAGGGAGCCGAACGGAACGTCCAACGTCCACGTCCAGTCGTCCAGCAGACTGATAAAGAAGAAAGGGCGCTCTCCTCGCTCTGTCTCTTTCGCACTGATGGGGATGCGCAGTCTGGGTGCGAGAGAGACAGAGCGAGGAGAGCGCTCTTCCGAATCAGTCTTGCTGTCAGGTCAGGCGGGCGGGCGGGCGGAGCGGTGCGAGAAGAGGAGCGTAGCGCCGCGCCGGCGCGCCGGTCCTTCCCTGACGCCCGCACCGGCAGGGTGAGTGCATGTGGCGCGTGCAACGAGGCTCGACAGGAAATGAATTCGTGGCAGCTAATCAAGAACGTGATTCATTTTATTGCAGTGACAGTAACATAGCGGTAAATCATGCATTAAACTTAGAGTTGAGAACAGTATGAGTTTGAAAATTTATCACTAGTACCAATGTCATGCCTAAAACACCAAAATTTGTCTATGAAATGATACATTTAAAAACATTTACACGTACTAGTTGAACACCCTTCTGACACACAAACACATCACACATACAATTTTATTCACTTACTAATCATTTGATTTTCCACATTTTAATGTTTTCTGATACACAAAATGTTTTCTTTTCTAATTTGATAATTGTTTAGGTCAGAATATTAATCACTGAACACGTTCACCATATTTAGTCGTGATTGAATGAATTAGGATATAAAAAATGGGGTTCAGACAGGAAAAGTCATGATAAATGGCAGTGGTAAAATAATGAGAATATCAGGAAACTTGACTTTGAGCCGGTGGCACACAGGGTGCAACTGTGACAGACTCTTATGCTTTATCAAGACAACTAAATACTCAAAGATGAGTATCAATTTTGATAGTGACTGCAATATGTTCATCTAAAACCAAAAAGTGTGGTTCATCAGTATAGCCAAAAACAAAAAATTAAAAGCAAATAATGACACAGTGCAGCCTGTCATTTGGCAAGTAAGCCACAAAATCTTATTCCGTCCAATATTATTTCTTAAAGAGAAATTGCTTTTAAAATATCGAAATATAACAATCCTCACAACAATAACAACAACAACAAAAATGGAGGAACAGGAAGAGGGAATATTAACTACAGAACATCAAATCACTAATTTTCTTTGGTATACACAGTGTTAAAATGATTACATGTGGATGGTGAGATCTTGGTCAGGACACATCACTATGAACCAAAAGACGCAGTTATTTACCCTGTTGAAGAGTGATAAAACAGTAAAAACAAAGTATTGCACATGGGACACAGTATCACTCGATTCAAATCTCAGTTGCATACAGAGTTCTTTAACTATGCTTGTACTCTTCCTGAAAAAATCCAAGAAATCTCATAATGTTGAAAGTGAATAGTCAAGGCCCTTGCCTATTTCTCACAGATTATTAACACAATAACTAAAGTACACTATCCAAATTACCGTCTTCAATAAATTTGAATATTTCATCAACTGCATATATAAACATGAATGAACACATATTATCCATTGGAGTATAATCTAAATTTTAATATCCTACTGAAGCCCTTCCTCAGCCCAAGAAATTATTACAACTTTTCATATAGGTTGCAATATTTCTATTGAGAAGGTCTCTATACATTTGATTTGTTCCATTTTTTGAGTATACAGATACTACAGTACATATTGATTATTCTGGTACAATATATTTACAGTTTGCTACACAAGGTTTAATTGTCAACACCTGTATCATGAGCCCTCATATTGATAATTTTCAATCACATCTTTAAACCAGCCATGGTACTTTCTCCTGACTAGACACAGATGCTGGGGGATCGTATATGATACTTGATGATTCAGACCAGGTTCAGACATTGGCAGTGGTAAAGATGGTTCTCCTCAGTTTGCTGGCGGTTGATTCTAAGAGTGCCTGCACATTGCGATGCTCTCGACCCATGCAACTTGCACCGAGCGCCTCCGAGTGGAGGTGTGATCGCTATGGGTTTAAGCTATTTAAACATGAAAATCAGTGAAACCCGGGTCCCATGGTATGAGTCGGGTGCAAAGCAATGCACCAAGCAAGCACCTTCAGGAAATAAACGAGCCGGTTCAACTAAAGTAATCTACAGTTTCTTATTTAACATTACATTTCAAATTGGGAGAAAGGAACGGTAAAAAATGAAAACTTCAAAACTGAAAGAAAAATCTCAGACAGTTTTCACTCTCGTGGCAAATGAGAGTTGATTGAGCTTGATGCTAGTTTACTACTAAAACTTATGTTGGCACTTATTTAAATAATTATTTTATCTCTGGCAGTACTCTGAAATTCATTGAGCATTGAAAATACTAGTTCTTTGTGATAATGCTCAATAGTAAAGGTTTCTCAAAAATCTAAAAATATGCTTACAGGTGATTGTGAGGCACACTGTGCCCAAGAAATGAAAATTGATAAGATGCATAGAACATGAATTAATTTAGAGGTGATTTTAAACATAGAACACAAACATTAATGTAGAATATTCTACAAGGCAGTAGAGCGTCTGAGCTTGAGTTGTCACCAATATAATTCAGTGGGTTGAAACCAGACGATTGCTAAGTCACAAATATGTCCCAAAACAGCGCCCCTCTAATAATCTATTGCTTCAAAAATAAGTCTAAAATAAAATAAAGTATTAGTATGTATTACATCATTGTGGCCATTTTTAAAATAACTTTTTGTGACATTATGACAAACCTCTCCCACTTCCTCTCTCTCATAACTTAATTCAAACCTGTTCAGAGCACAGATGTGGCCTTTTAAATAAGACGTAAGAAAAGAGAAGAGTAAAGATGGAGAACAAGGTGAAATTTACATAGCACTATGAGTTCACATATTCATTTACTTTTCACCAAACAGTCAAATATAAAGTGTGAAGGCACACTCAAGTAAAATTCTATCAAAGGGAATAGACAATAATATTTGAAAAATTATTCCAAACCTAACTATTATTAAAAAGTGGCAGTTAATCACAACATATCACTTAAATTTGGATATACTATTGGATCTGAGTTTGATGCCAGATAGGTAGCCTGAAGGGTAGCCCCGGTAGCCCACATGACTCCATCAACCTGCACAGCTCATCACATAGCACTTCTAAATTTCTCTGAGATTTTTTTTTTATTTTGATTTTTTTAAGGATGTGATTAACAGTGCAACTTGATTCCAAATTTTAAAATGAGAACTTACATGTGACCAAAAAATATGATCTTGGAAATGAATTTTGTTGCCTGAGGGAAAACACGTCACAGAAAAAACATAGAATTGTGCTGCGCATCCAGAAATGAAGGGTGATTAAACTGATGTTGATTGCAGTTCGTAATGACAGCTCCCGTTGATGGAGCAGGCTGTTCAATGCGAAATGTTAAGACTTTACTTTACTCCATTTGAGTACACTTGTTTCCTTCGGCAAGATTCTTACTTCCATATACTAAGGTAACATACCATATATTGAATTTAAATTTTTTGACATATCTTACAAAATGTTTAACCTTTATATAAATACCAAAACAAAAACAAAAATGAAACCCAGGACAACAATCTGACTCAAATGCTAAAGCAAATCCGATTTGCCAGTATGTCTGCTTAAAAATAACTCCTTCCATCCTATCAAACTTAGCTTAATACTGTAGTTTTGCACAGAAGAACTTTGGGGAAAACCATTATGTTTTGACAGGAGAGAAGTCATAAATCCTATTTTGCGGCTATAGAAGAACTGTTTGAAAATCCCTGTAATTTTGGTCCAAGTACTTAAAAATTTAACCACTGCTGCCAGTAGTGGGAGGAGCCTTTGGTCCTGAATGTTTTCTTTGGTGTAATTGTTGCTGCATTGCTTGATTCTGTTGGCTTTGCTGATGTTGCTGAACGGCTGCCACCAATGTTCGAACAGCCTCTTCATGACCCTCAAAGCTATCAGCCTTTTTTAAAGTGGGGCCAATATGGCTCATCGTCGAACCAATTGGGCTTCCATTCTGAAAACCAGTCCTAAAGATTTCGGGGTCATGACAAAATCTGTTTTTATTGTGTCCATCTCGACGCTTTGGAGGGAAAGTTTCCCAAGAGCGCTGTTTCTGCATGAGTCGCTTGGATTTTGACCCAACAACAACTATTAGAGTCTTTCTGTGATCTCCTGAGAGACCGATGTCTGACAGAGCTAGGCTTTCACATGAACTCTGCTTGAAAACTGAATCTTCTGTGTCAGATGCTGGGTACATTCGTACCTGACGCAAAGCTGAGTCTGTACTTCGGTGTCTTCTTGGGGAAACTGGTTGGTTTCCCATTGAATCTTTGTGAATAACAGCTCTTACCAAATGGCCTCCAAAGTCAGTTGGAGAGCCAACACTTTTAGCTTTTCGAGTGATAGGGTAATCTACTTCCTCCTTTTCACCAGCAGATGCTGGACGAGACAACCTTCCTCTTCTTTTGACAGTTCCATCTGCTGGTATGTCAATAGGTGTTGAGTCGTCCCTATGAACACTGGTTATCTGGGTTGTTGGACGGCGTTGTGGGGGTGGTGGAGGAGGGAGATGCCTACGTGATTGCTGCTGGCGCTGCTCTTGCTCATCTTCAGCTGCGATGACAGTCTGAATACTGTGAGAAGAACCCATCACTTTACCACTAAGTGAGTGGTACAAAGATGCCACTTTACCTGCAAAAAGAGTAATTATGAATACATGATTTTAGCAAAATTTATTAAAGAATGGGGATATGTTTGAGTATATACCTTTTGTTTTGGGTTTTCCTTCTCCTTTACTGTGAGAAGAGTCTCCACGGCCCTCTGATTTAACCCTCTCTCGAGTGGGAGTTTTAGCTCGGCATGGTTCCTCTGGAGACTTCTTACGCTCTTCTTTAGTTCTCACCTACAATCATTAAAAGTAATGTATTCAGAAAAAAGAAAAAAAATTCAAGACTTTTCTTTTGAACAGTTTATTGTTCATGAAATTGAATTCACATGGTCTAAAGTAGGACTGTACCTTTCCCATAATTTGGCTAAGCACTGATCCTCTTTTGGATTCTCGTCCTCCTGTCATTCCATAGCCTGAGTCCAGCACCGCTTGTGCAATGAGAGCTTGCTGCTGTTGATCTGAAGTTTCCCTTGGCTCACTCCTATCTCGAGGAGACTTAGATCTAGAGCTCTTGCTTTTATCAACTAAAGACAAAGAAAAAAAAGAGTTGGCACATCATTACAGACAAGGAATAAAATTACGTACATCTTTCCCAGAAAAATTTCTTTTAGGACTGACATTTAATATAAAGGAGTTTATCCTGCCCAGAGGAAGTAGAGGCATGTCCAGGTGACGCTCCCGAATGTACTCGGCATTCACCTTTCCCTACATCTGGATCTTTTCGTAGTCTCCTGAAATAGTATTAACTTAAATGGATGAAAGGACACAATATCAAACTTACGGTACCTATTTATATCACTTGTACTTACTCAGCTTGATGAAGAAAGTTAATATGCTCTAACACAGATTGCAAGTGAGCAGCCTCTTCAGCAGATGGTTTAGGGTGTAGTGCCTGTTGTTGAACAGCTGCATTCTGAGCTTGTTGATGCATTTGTGAAATAGCAATGTCAGCTGCAGATAAGGCCACAACATAAGGCTCCAATTGGCGAGCTGCGTTTGACAAATTCTTCACCTCTGAGGCTAAAGTCATGACATCACTCATCTAATAACCAAATACAAAGTAAATCTTAGATAATTTAACAAAAATATTAGATTTTCATTTTTTGAATTTTTGTACTAATTTTCTAAGCATTAACTCAAATGCTGAATTCAATTACTCTGTACTTAATGTATACTAAGAAATGATTCTTACTTGAGCCTGGAAAATCTCTCTTTCAGCTTGAACTCTACAAAGCTGCTGTTCCCATATTGTATGGAAAACTCCCTGTAGCCTTTCCAACTCAATCTACAAAGATCAGATTAGTTTTCATTAAAATTGTCATTACTGAGTTATTAAAACAAAAATTAAAGAAAAAAATACAAAAGAAAAAAAACAACTCAATAATAAGCATGAAGCAATTGTATTTCATTCTAGGCTGCCCTCTTTGTCCTGCTTTGGAATTTTGGAAGAAGGAATGCAGTCTAGAATTAAGTACACATTTTATGTGGGCCTTAAGATGGCAAAAATTAAATTCCTGTCGGTAAGTACTTGCCTGTCTGCACTCTAAAGCCTGCTCAAGAGCATTACAGTCCCTTGTTACTGTCTCATATCTCATAGTCAATGGTGGAGTGTGTGCCCTTCTTAACAATGTAACATCCTGAGTCAGTTCTCCTAACTTCTTTTTCACACCACCAAGCTGATTGCTGAGATCCTATGATAATTACATGAAATATATAACATAAATAATATCTCTTGATAAAAAACTATCAAATACTGGGTTGGTGCAACAAACCTTGAGCTGAGAATCAAAATTGCGACAATGGTTAGTAAAAGGCCCAGTTTCCTCTGAACCTTTCATGGGCATAGAAGATTGCTGACGGCGAGATGGAGTTGGTTGGGGCATTGGGTACGATTGTTGCTGCTGCTGAAGTTGCTGTTGAATTTGCTGTTGTTGCTGAAGGTACTGCAAATGTGACTGCTGTTGTTGCTGCTGCTGTTGTTGTTGCTGCTGCTGCTGCTGTTGTTGTTGTTGTTGCTGTTGCTGCTGTTGCTTGTGAGATTCATATATACCCACTCCAGATCTTGGACGTCCACCATCAAAGGCTTGATTTCCAACCCAAGGTTCAAGAGCTCGAGAAAATTCTGAACGGAAGTTGGTTCGAATCTGGCTTGATTGCACAGGGCGGCTGAAAGAATGAGTGTATGTGAAGGAGCTTTTTCAGGCTGATCAAATATTACATGTGCTTTTCTTTCATTTTATTACCTCAAAGGCTGTGAGAGTTGAGAGACAGCATTAAGCCTGTCAACCATAGGGTACGCCAGATCAAGAAATTGGTATTTGTTGGCAGCCAAAGAAAAAGTCTGGGCAAGCAAAAGGTGAAGTTGCAAAAGTGGCAACATAGAGCCTAGATTTGTGAGTTGGCCATGGAAAAGTCGTTCCTTGCTTTCAAATTGCCTAGAATGAATCAAACTAATTATGCAACAGGAACACACAAATAAGGAAAAGTACACTCAAAATTTAAAACAAAATGCATCTCAATTTACCTTTGTATCTCTAGCATCATTCCTGATTGCGTTTTAGCAATAGCTTGTCTCATTCCTTCACAGAAAGAATTGATTGTAACTTTCTCTGATTCCATGTTACGTCTGAGTTCATCCAGGAGATTTTTGAACACTAGTAACCCATCTCTGACTGATGATTGCATGTTTTGAACAGTCTATAAAAATAACGAAAGCACCACTGAGCACAAAGTGAGCAGAAAATAAGAAGTGCCAAGACAAAAATTCTTTTCAACTTACATGAATGGCCCGATCCAGTTTTTTACATCCTTGATTGTATGCAGTGTCAATATCAATACAGTGTACTTTGGATTCTGAGGGAATATCTTGAAAGCATGACTCACAAAGCATTGAACGTTGACTGTTTGAAAACATAACATGCTGTTCTCCATGCTGTGTGCATTGCTGGTTAGAGAGGTACAGAGCAAATTGTAAAACAAACCTAAAACCTCTGTTAAATAGAAGAGACCAGGAGGTACGATAACACATACTTTACGATAAGAATCTTTACTGCACTTGGACATGTGAACAACTTCATGAGCGGAAAACATTTTTGCCCTATGAGTATTTTCCCTGCAGCTAGTACATAATGCTTGCCCTGAAAGAAAATTTTTCAATGATTCTCAAAAATAGTACAGTGACTCAACATAAAAATCAGCACTGAAATAAAACAAATGCAATAGAAATTATTATAGGGCAGTCTGGGACACTAATAATAACAAAGAGGGGGAAAAAAAAAAGAAAGAAAAAATTGACACACCAGAACCATTTGTCTTACACAATTAATGGCTACCCCATAGGGTCTCCGCGAGTGTAAAGGAAAGCGTCCATACTAGTTCACCCTCCAGGGAAGAAAAATTTGTCATGCTCTCAGCTAGCTAAAAAGCAAAATTATAAAATAAGAAAACATGTAACAAAAAAAGACAAACCCAAAATAAAAATAAATGAAACTTTAAATTTCTACATATTTGTGAAGACCTCATTCTCCAAAGAAGAGGACTAAGGTTTCTCACTTTGAAACATTGTAAAAACACATACCACAAGTGATACAAAAATACATGTTATTCTTGTCTCGCTTATCACAGTTTGCACATGGTGGGTTTTCAGCATTGGCAAGCTCTATCAAGTGTCGCATTAACATATCAGGAGCTGGATTTGCCTGGCCATCTTTCAAAGCAGTTTGAACCCTGGTATTCAAATGAATAGATGACAATTAAGATACTGACAGAAAAGGTAATTTCTCTACAGCAAGATTCTAAGTATTCAAAAAGAGGGCGCTTACCCGCACAGAGGACATGTGATTTTTCTCTCGGCTTCTCTTCCTTGCAAACATTTGGCACAAAAGGTATGATAGCAAACCAGAAGACACGGCTCACTGTAGTAGTTATCGCACACAAAGCATAACAAAGGATTTCGTGTCTGACTGTCCATGACTGACGCAATAGTAGTTCCTGATGATCCAACTGTGCTACCAGTTTCTCCAGCACACGAAAACCCTCCACTTCCAGTACTGCCAGCTATTGTAGATTTCTGTAGGGTTTGGCCTAGCATAGTTTCACTCTCCAAAGTCTGAAATCAAAACAGAAAATGTATTTGATAATTTTGATGGTCCCCCAGCAAAATAGTTGAGCTTTCGATTCCTTAATTTTAAACATCACATTCAATTTCTTAATAAAAATAATACCTTTCAATAATATCTTTTTAAAATCAGTCAATTCAAACTAAGCTGTAAAATCATGGTAAAATAAATAGAAAATATATTATTCTGAATAACCTAATAGGTTACATGTACAATCAATGGAGATTGTTCTTTCTTCATCATCATACATAAAAATAAAGGAAGTTTTTTAAAAAAATAAACGGTTTTTTCTCCGAAATGATTAGAAGTAAAACAGCAACGTAAAAAATCTGACAGGACTTTAATGAAGGAAGTGCCCGGACCTTACCAAACCACGATCAAAGTTAGCACCACACAGCAGACGACAAAACTTAAGCAGACGACGCTCAGACCATTTACGAATACCAAACCAATGCTTCTTTTCCTAAAATTATGGTTAATTCGATCAAAACTTGACACTATTTTTAGTGTTTCTAGTATTATGGAGCCGTGCGATATGGAGATCTCAGACAGAACTCTGGAGTGACGGGAACTGTCAAATCAAGCTTTTTAGCAGGTCGAAGCAGGTCTCCGTCAGTTACAGATACCTTCCAAATGCGCTTCTTATTCGGGTGATAATACCTGAACAGCCTACCCGATTTTCAGCAACCCGCAACAAACACAATTTTCTTAGAGACTACCGAACTTGACCTAAAACAACCCCTATGGCACGGAAAGTAGTGTTCACTGTGCAAGTCGTAATCAATAGCAATATAAAAAGTTGGATATTTGCCTCAAAGTGTTTCTCAATGCCGTTCTTCTCGCCGCAACATAAATTAATGCAACTCATGACATGAAATACGGACGATGTAGCTGCCTCCGATATAGGCCATGTTGTACCCAGCACCTCTCTGCCTCCACTGTCCTCAAGGAATGTAGGTCAAAGGTCAACGTATATTAGTCCCCATTTGTGTTAGAATATATTTCCCATTTTCGGCCGAACATACTCTGTGTAAGGGAGAACAGACCTTAAAAAAATTGTATGGAATTTATTGAACATGGGAATTTTATTAGTTTGCCCATAACTCAATGATGTATAATGCCGATCTACCTCAAAACCACCCCATCCACCCACTCTTCAACCCTCAACCCCCTCTCCGTTGCCTTGCCACTCCGTGCCACCACCCCACCACCCCTTGGCTCCGGCGCCCTCCCATCCCTCCCGCCAAAAGTGCACTCATCTAGCCAACGTTCGGCTCTTTTCGGCTCTCGTTCGGGTCGGCGGTGGCGGAGTTCGGCTCGTTCGAGCATCAGGATTGGTTGTCGGGATAGCAGCGGCAAGGGGCTTGTTTACAAATGGAGGCATGCATCGCGTCAAGCGGTACCTGGTCTTTTAAGTATCTTATCTCTTTGCGAGAAATTTTTGAGTAAACTAATTTGTGACATAAAAGTAACATGTCAGTCGCACGCAGGCTAGAAAGGATGAAGCTAGAGGAAAAGATAGCAAAGCTTGCTCGGGTTCATGAACATCTTTTACCTGGAGTGATAGATATGGACATGATAAACAAGCATGTGTACGATCAGGGGCCTAAGGGAGAGGCAGGACGAGTAGCACAGGACGAGGGGATAGAGTTAGATGATGTGACCATCTTACGTCTCGAATATTTAAGTATGAAAATCATTATTTCTGTGATTCATTTTTTCTATTCAATAATCTGTTTTTCTTTTTCGCAATGCACTCATGTTGTATGTATGCATTTGCTTCATCATAGGAATTTTAAAAATAGATCATCTGTGGGTACTTCCAAATCTGACAAAATTGCAGCTTAATAACAACTCTATTGAAAGCATTGACAATTTGCATACTTTGATTCACCTCAAAGAGTTGGATCTATCATTCAACCATATTCAAGTAATTGAAAATTTAGATGAGCTCACAAAGCTGGAGGTAAAAAGAAATATACTCAACTTTGATTGAGCTATTGTGTTTGCGAATACTCCATAAAGAAAAGTAATTTGGTCTCTTTTCTTTTCCAATATCTCTGTATAGATTCTACATCTATATCAAAATCATATTTCCTCTCTTGAAAATCTTGAGAACCAGAAAAATCTATCACTACTCAGCTTAGGAATGAACCGAATAGAACATTGTGAAAGCACCGTAAGTCTTTCAATTTTTTGCCTTAGTAGTTTTTGATTCAAACTGATGATTCTCATAAAAATAATACATTTTTTTTAAAAAGATATTGTATCTGCGCCGTTTTAGAAAACTTAAGTCCTTAAATTTGGATGGGAATCCAATGTGTGCAAAAGAAAACTTTGTCAACTATGTGTATGCCTTCCTCCCTGATCTTGTCTTCTTTGAATACAAAATGATAAGTAAGGAGCACAAAGAATCTGCAAAAGAAATATTTAGGTAAGGCACTATACTCATTTAGATATATGCTTACATTAAGTGTGAAAAATTCTTGTTTCCTTCTTGGAACTGCTTTTACAGAAAGGAGCTATCTTCCCTGCAAGTAGAGGAAGAAAAACACCTTGCAGAGAAATTAAGTGCGGAGCAGGAGGTTGCTGAAATTGAGTTGCACTCAGTGGCATTTGTTGAACGTTTAAATAGCAGCCAACTATTTCAAGCCATGTTTGAAAATGATTTAGATGGTCAGACTCTTGTCAAGATAAGTGAAGAAACAAAAGAGTTCTATGAAACGTATCCTTAAATATCTTATACAGGCTTAAAGCTTGGGATTCTTTTCATGGTTTTCCTAAACTATTACTCATCAGCTTTGGTGAAGAATTTACAGCACTCTGTCGTGAACTTTTCCAGATGGGCCAAGAACAGCATGTCCTTAGGAAAAAAGAACATGATGATTTCACAAATTGCGTGAATGAAGCCAAACTAAGAAGCCAGCAAGAAAGTCAGAAGTAAAAATATAGGAACTGATTGAAATTTTATCTTCAATGCCCTTCTAATCTTTTACTATTTCAAATCTTAAAACTTTTATTTTTCATTTTCCTGGTTTAGAATTCTTGAGAACTTTATAGAGCAACAAAAGAATATAAAAGATCAAGTGAGTTGTTTTCTTCCTGCATTTTACTTTTAAAACTCCACATTGTAAATAGTAAATGTTGATAGCAATTTTCTCCCCAAAGGTCAATCAAATGTTAAACTTCCTTTCTTCAGCTGAAGACGACGGAGAGAGTGAAAATAGGTCAGAAATAATAGCTGAATCTTCCATGATAATTTCAAACTGTGTGGCTGAGTTTGATGAATTGATTCAAAATACTTGGCGAATACTGATGCATAATGAACTTTCACTTACGGAGCAAATGGAGGTAACTAAATATGTCTACTTCTCAAAAATGATCATGATAAAGGAAAAACCTTTTTTACCCATTTCACCTGTTTGCCATTTTTCATGATTTTTATTTTTAACATGGTTTTATTGTAAGGAGGTGAATTCTATGTTAGAGCGGGACATGAGTGATATGGTGAATGTTATGCTTGAACAAGCACTGGGCTACTTTGTTGCTATGCGCTCATTACAAGAGTCATTCAATGAGCAGCTCACAGAGGCTTCACACCGATATCAAACTGTAATTGCTCTTGACTCTGATGATGCTGCCAGTATTTCTTCTCAGTTGCGAGAGGTGGGAGTGTAATGTATATTATATGCCAAAAAAGTAAATTCTGCTAAAACTTTTCTGTTTTTTATTTAATTTAGATAATGATTGACAAAGAGAGCTTGAGCAATGCATTAGCCAATTCTCACGAGAAACATTTGCTTGTGATTGATACACGGGAGGACATCCTGATGACCAGAATCAAAGCGTGGCATGAAGAAGTGTGTGAAAACCTTCAAAAGTTTGTTTCCTTTTTGTTTTCCTTTCTTATTCATAAACCTGCACTTGGCTATTATTGTATTATCATGTGTATGTTTAAGGAGGGAAGTGGCAAGAAGTCGTGAAAGGGTTCTTGAAATCAATCGATTCTTAGACCTACAAAGAGATGAATTTGAGGACTTATTGGCTTCTCGCCCTGATGATTTAATACTGCTGATGGAAACACAGGCTCGAGAAAAAGAAAGAGGTGTGTATTTTCTTAGGATATAGAATCTTAGTTGCTTGAGAACAAAGCAGTGTAGAAAGCTGTATTTTTGTTGATTTTCCTGTTGCAGTCAGCACTTCTCTGGGGAGTGAGGAAAGAGAGGAGGAGCATGAAGGAGAGGAAGAGAAGCAAGGTCACAGGGATAGCGATGCCTACGAAGAAAAAGTCAATGCCAGTTTGGAAACTGAAATTCCCCTAAATGGAGAAATGAAAGCATTGGCTCAACAAAGTCAGACAAGTCATCCCAGCCTGGGAACCATACTGGGTGAATGAAAACACCTATTTTATCAGGATTGAAAAGTTGTAGAATCACTTCACAATAAAATCAATTTGCAAGGTCTGGAAGAAAGTTTATTTTCTACCGCCCCTTTCCTCCGTGGCCCCTGGCGGCTATGTCACCCGTCATGCAAATGTGCCAACTAGGTTGCCTATCCCCTGCGCCTACGACTTATCAAGAATTAAGCTCCCTGCTTTCGCTTAGGTTGTTTCTTTGAAAAAGGTTGGTGAACGGCATATCCTTCTCCAAAACTGGTCACTATAAGGCCATGCGAAGACATAAATATTCCGTCAACCGGTAGTATGTCAACAAAATCTTTTTCTTCCCTTAGGATCTGACAGGGCATTCAAACGATTCAAACCAGCTCCGCTCGCGCTAGCTCGCGCTGTTTGCCATGTAGCACGTTTGCCAACGTCTAGTATTAAAGTTAACCACACAAAAGCAAACTTGTTTCAGATTCACGACAGCAAAATAAACCGAAATTTCTGAGGAAGTCCGTTTCTTTCTTATGAGATGACAGTATTTCCTCCTAATGTCATGAAGAAATAATTGTAAAGTTTACGGATTTACCTTTATGGGTCGCATGTAGTGGCACAACAATAGTCTAGCTAGCGAAACTTCAAATTTATTTTGATTCTTGAATTCAGACCTTAACCTGCTTTGAATGAATGACAGTCATCACAGTCGTTTATTTTCTTTCCGAAAAATGAAGGTTGCGAGGATCCAAAGCTCTCTTAAAGATCTGAACAAAGATATTGGAAATTGTGAAAGGCAAATGTCCCGAGTGCTCCGGGCGAATGACAGTAACTTGGATATGAGCCGGCCTCAGAATGCAACAAGAAACGTCAAGAGACAGTCAGGTTCTTCACATTTAAGCAGAAGTTTATCCAAACAGATTAGTGAAAATCAGAAATTAAGAGGGTCACGCTCCTCTAGCAAAGGTAATGAGAGGAACGTAATATGCAAAGAAGTTTTAAACAAAAATGCCACTGTTGAGGTTGTGGTACGGACGAAATCACCTAAGAAAAGATCAAGAAGTGCACAAGCCCGGCAAACAAACAACGAAATTCGCTCCAGAGACAATGCAAGTAGAAACAAAAACCCCATTATGAAATCTAGCTCAATTCTTAACACTCACAAGAATGCATCCTGGGGTCATATTCTTCAGCATCAGAGTTCGTCTGCTTGTCACCATAATAGGTATATTTTGTCGTAATATCATTGGTTTGTTTTCTATCATCTTTTCCTGTACTGTATTCTTTAAATGAACTGTTCTACCAGGAAGAAATTAACCCACAACAAAGGAGGCATGACTCTACACTATTCAAGCAGCGAAGAAGGTCAATCAAGTGAAGAATCAGACCATTGGGCTTCTAGTATTCCTAACAGTAAAGAAAAATCAAATCACAAAGCACCGCACCAATTTGAAAAAGGCATAGAAAAGAAGGAAAATATGAGTGATAACTGCTTCTCTTCGTTCAATCCTTTACGCACATTAAATTTTCTTGTAAAGGAGTTACGTGGAAAAGTTCATAAAAACTGTAAGTTTTATTCCTTTTTTGTTGCATTATTAAAAACCTGTCTTGAACTTGAATTATGATTTAATTTAGTCATAAAGTCAAAATGTAGGACAATTTTGTTACTTCACAGGTGATGAAAATATGCAGAGAATAGTAGAAGATATGGAGAAAGCACTTTGCACTATGTCTTCAGACATGTGTCTTGCATCACCTTGCGCTGAACCCACCAACAAGACACTGAAACCAAGTTCTCGGAATACCTCAGTTGAACCAGACGAAGTCAAATTAGTTTCTATCAAAGACAAAAATAAGTCAAATCGCCCGTCTCTGAATCTCCTAGACAATGAGGGATCTCCAAATCTTGTTGATAGACTTTTGACAACAGTTTCTCGGATTAATAAAATTACAGGCTATCATGAGGTATTGTCATATTGCACTTGGTAACTGCTAGCTTGTTTACAATACTTTCTGTCTTAACTCCACCCCCCTATTTCTTTTTTGCTTGGTGTTGCAGAGCCCAAGTGCACATCCATCAATCCGCAGGGACAGTGCTTCAAAGCCATCTACAAAGTCACCACCAGTAAAGCAACCCAACTCAGTTAATTTTGCAGCTGAAAGTGTTCAGACTCAGTTAGAGCAAGGTTGCAAACAATTGGAGGAGACTTGTAGACAGATGGAAGAAACATGTAAAAGTCTAGGACTACAGAAAACTCAGCTACTTGAGTAAGAAAAATGTTCTTTTCATTTTACGTTTGAGAAATTATCGTTGGTGTGCTGTGTCCAAAAGCATTGTTTTTTGTTGTTTTTTCCTATTTTTCTTCAAGGGATTTAAGGACAAAGACACAGCAGTTAGAAACTGCTTTGGGAAAAAATCAGCAGTTGACGATCTATGCTGCCGATCTAAGACAGGAAATGAGCAGAATCCAACAAACTGCTGATCTATCTCTCCAGGAGCATGAGACCTTGAAACAAAAATTGCTTAGTCAACAGCGTGAATTACAGGATTCAAATAATCATTTAAAAAAGCGTTTAGAAGAAACTCTGATAGAAAATCAACATATGAAAACAGAACTTCAACTGTGTCAACTAAATAAGGACAAAATGCACATTTTAATGTCAAATAAGGATTTGGAAATAGCTAAACTGAAAAAAGAAATAGTGTAAGTCGATTTTCTTGAAAGGGTGGACTAAAATATTTTGAAACTTTGTTTTATCTTTGCTTGTGTTTTTACAGGGACATAAATACGCTTGTAGCTGAGCAGTTATCCAATATTCGTTCTCTTTCTCAGAAGAAGGGCTCCCGCAATGATTTTGGTGAATTATTACAGGCTGTCAGTCAGTTACATGATACAATTGATAGTGTAAATAGCACCCTTGAACCACACTTAACTAGAGAGGGTTTGAAGAATCACATGGGAGAAGGGGAAGGAAGTAGGAGCCGCCCTATATGTTCGTCACCAACCTCAAGCATTAATTCCTCACTCTATACTTCATGGCATTTGATGAGTGATATTACAGCTGAGAATGAACCAAAACTGAGAGAACATGATAGGGGATTTGCAATTTTACCAAAAGACACATCAGTGAAGGAACTCCTTGAAATTGATAAGCAATCTTCTGCCCCAACTGAGAAAATTAAAGAAACAACTGAAAAAGATGGCACTAGCCACAAAATGTCAATTGAGAAAAGTGCTAAAGTAAGTAATGCAGTAATAGATTATGACAAGAACTTCATACCATCATTTTGAACTCTAAATACTATTCTGCTGTGTTTTAGGAATTAAAGGCTGGTCTCCATGATATGTTTGACCAGCTTAAGAAGCAAACATCTGAGGCTGTGAATATTACTCTTCCCAGCCCACCAAGAACCTACAGTCAAGGCCAAGAAACATTAGGGTTGTCCCAGTGGACAGAGCTCTCGGCATCTGAGTCGACCGTACTTTTCCATTCAAGTGAAGAGTCAGATTTAGATGAGATGTTATAGTGAAGAAGATTTTTTGTAGCAGTTTTCAGAGTTTTTATATTCTTTTGATTGTTGTCCGCCCTATGTTTATACAATCAAGTACTTTTATAAGTGTAAAATTCGCCTAAATTTTGTAATTTTTATTTATTTTTTATGTGTTATTGCATGACTTTGGTATAATTATTATCTTTTCCTATGTGTGTCCTATCTTGCATTGTCTCTATCATGTGAAAATAGAGCTAGTGAACTAGGTTGGATTCCAGTTAACTAGATGAACAAGTAGGACTGTAAATAAAAATCATCAGTCGCCGAATGAAATCTAGCCATGTCTGAAGTTATCCTTTCTCTTGTTCCAAATTCAAGTAATGATATGCGAGAAATGAACTGTCCATCTACAACACGCATCTAGTTGCAGGTTGGCCTTCTCTATGGGTCTCAAAGTCAGTCAAAGTGGGTTGGCATACTTGATATTTTGTATGGCTTTGGGCATGCCCACAACATTCATTTATCTACCGCCTAAGCAATAGATAAGAAGCAGAGAGACCAAATTTTGAGTCACAAATAAATTGAAAAGTATATCTCATTCCATGTCAGTTGTATTTACATTTCCTTACACATACAATACTTTAAACTTCTACAAAGAGAACATTCAACCAAAGGCAATGTTTCTCATGTGAACTAACATAAGTACTTCTTTTAAGTATTCCACATTCTCTACAATATACTACTTTTTTCATTAAACCTGACTAAGCTTTCTTTGTTACTATTAGTTGACCTAATATTCTAAGCTTCTATGTTATTTACAGTAAGTTAATGACCTCCAGAATTTTGTTTCTAGCTTCTGACACCACTGAAGCTACATACCAATGACAACTTGACGACTTGTTGATTTGGTATGACATGACTTTCTTCTCATTGATAATATTTCCTTCACTTTTGCAAAGGCAACTCAAAATAACACAGCATTTCCACAGAGTCTTACAACTATCCAGCTAATTAAAGCTATACCGATAATTTCACAAAAGTTCATTTGAAAACGAAACTACCAAAGAAAGAAGAGCACTAAGTCACTCAAGTATTAACCCTCGCTGGAATCTCACTCATCCTTAAACCAGAAAGAAGAAAAAAAAAAAGCAGTTAAAGGAAAGGTCAGAACAAATTCAATGCGAACCCTTTCCTAAAATACACTTAGTAGCTCCTCAAACAATTTACAAAACATCCAAAACGCCACACTGGCAGTGGCAGTGAAGTATATATCACAATGAGATCTTTTCTTTCCCTGGCTCCAGCATCAGAAGAAATCCTATGAAAGGGATTTCATAATATGTCAATTAAATAATACATAATCAACTGCCTACAACTTCTTAAAAAACCCACAAGGTTATGGTTTGCTTTTTCATTTTTACTCAGTGCAAGATACCTCTTCACTCACATTCACATACTCAAAACCATGAATAGACAGGTTCCTCCATTGGAATTAGATTTAAAAGATTTTTCCAACTTATTAGAATGCCACATTGGAAACAACTTGAGCAAATTAAAGTCTGCGGACACTAAAGTGGATAGATTTCTGGAGGGATTCTACAACATCTTCATAAAATGTTTTTATAATCAACAAATAATTCCTTTCTAAAATTAGCTAAGAATCACAAATAAAATCTTGATTGAAGGCACTTGGAAACAGTCATAAAACTTCTTGGATACTGACTAACTTTAACATCATAACATCATTCATAAATATTTTTGCATTTTTTCTTACTTTTTAACCGATGTTACTGTCACAGCCTAAGGGGGACATCTAAATTATACTTACGAATTATACTTATAAAATTTACAGGAATCAATAAAAAAATACATGATTCAAACTGAGGAAAGGTCTAGATGTCAAGTTTCATCATGTCTAATTTTAGAATCATATCACACATCTTTCTCAGCACCTTCAAGAAACTGTATCAAGTTTCTAAGAAAAAGCAAACACTCAGTCATACTCTAGAAAAACTGGTGAACATCACCAGTACAATGTGACTAGCTACTTCTCTGTTTTGCAGCTATTAAGTATTTGGCAATAATCATTTTGAGCAATTGTATATCCACACAAAGCTCACCAAATGTACCACAGAACATGACCTGCATCAGAACATTAGAGGAACAAAATAGGTAGAGGGACTTTGTAAGTACTTTTTATAAGGAAATAGAACACATGATTAGTCATACATATGAATTGGAATGAATGTTTGAAATGAGCAGTATTCATTATTCTGTGATAACAACACTCTCATGAGCAATGTGCGTTTGCCTCCCAACCTTTCCAACAGGGCACCAGAACAGGGGACCACTTACTGCCAATAACTTAAAAAGCCTCAAATAAAATTAGAAAAAAAAAGGTGAGGGGGGAATGAATCAATAATCACAGGCTTTTAAGAATGTTCATATAGGACATACTTCGGTGGACCACCCTGTCTATAAGGAAAACACTGCACAACACTAAGTACATTATTCCATACCTTTAAAAAAAAAGGCAGTTGGAAATGTACATAATAACATATATACTTGTAATAGTTTTTTTTACAATAACTTACTCTAGAATAAATAATCCATGCAAGATGGGAATATTGAAAAGACCATAAATTAGAAACAAAAACAGCAGACAATACTCTTATCTTCATGCTTTGTCACAATTTTAAGATGGCTTGAACTTCAATGTGAAATTCTAAAAAGTCCATTACCTATAAGGTCTCAAAGATACTTGTCTGAAAATAAATAACTTCACAGCAACTAATGCTAGTAAGTCATACTATCATGCTCACAAGTGTATGAGATGGAGAAAAATGTATGTACATGCCACAAATCACTCTCATCCTGAACACAAGAACAATGGTATCTCCTTAACCCACTACTCCACACTTCTTTAGGAGGTCACTAAATTTTAAATATTGCACATATACTTTTCTGCACTTTGATGAAGTGCTTCATTCACATTGGCAAAGTTTCGACTAGCTACTACTTTTCTAACAGTTCTGAAGACAGCATCCATTTGTATGAACATTAAAATTCCAAGCAGGAATACAAAAGTTTGTAGCACAATATATTGTGTCCTGATCACTAACTTTCATGGCACAATGTAAGGTAATGTTACATCTAAGGGGGTACATACTTCTATATTTTATTAACTTATATCTAAAACGCCACCATCAATATAAAAAAAATATAGAAAAAAAAACCTTTGTTTCTTTTTAGTTGTGTAGGGTCAAACTACAATGAAACGACTAGCTTCCAGGTGGAGCTTGATTCTAATTTGTCAAATCGAGCTAGTCCAGTTGATAATGACACTTTCCGAACATGAGCAGGTACTTGTATGCGGTCACACACTTATATGACCTTCTTTACATAGTACGTAGAGTTCACATACTCACAAAGCAAGAGCCTTCATTTTCTGGCACACATCACCATCACTTCCTCCAGTGGTAATAGATGCACCGGTTTCTACAGGTACTGGAGTATTAGGAGGAGACAGTGGTAGAGCATGGCAGATTGTGGCTCCATCCCCAGCTCCACCTTGATCTGGAACCTTCTCCTGTTTCTGAGAGATATTTGGAGATGGGCTTGTTCCAGCTGATGATGAATTTTTTATTCCATTAACAGATTCTCCGGATGTCTTTGGTGCAGTAGTACTTTTTGATGAGGAGGTTTGTCCATTGGATGGGACACTACCCAATATTTGGTTTGGTGTGGAACTTCGATTTGATTCGTTGTGATGGGAATTGTGAGGGGGACCCCTTGCACTGCCCTGAAAGATTTATGATTATGAAAACAATGTGATTAGAAAAAACTAGGGGATTTAAAACAGATTAGGTTAATACAGAAAGAGGCATTCCAATTATCTTTACCATATGTGTCCGTGGCCCAGAATTACGCATATTGCTTCGTCCGCCTCCGCCTCCTCCTCGTGGAACGTAGCTTTGCCGAGGGTGCTGGTGTGGATGAGAGTGTGCCTGGCGATTGCTGCTGTATGCTGGAGTAACCTGGTTGGAAGGGGACAGAGAAGTGGAGCGATGAAGACAGGAGTTGGGAGTGGAAGGGAGGTGGGGAGATGATGCAGAGCGCTGCCCAGAGAGAATGGCCCCTAAAGAGCTTCGTCCTGGTCCACGCCCTGAGCCCTGGGACGGAGCTGGAGCAGAGCGGCCTGGACGACGTGATCGCGGACGCGGCCCCCCGGGAGGGAATGACTTCTTGGGTGGTGTGCGAGTGATCTCCATTTCTTCGACACTGCCCTCTTGGTGTAGTTTACGGAGGGAAACCACAGGAGTGGGAGCTTGCCGTGGCTCAGGGTTCCAATCCTGACATCAATACAATTGGTTACAGTACTTTTATGGAGTTCCTACATTTTTGTCTAATAAAGAAAGCATTTCAAACTGTAAGTTCATGCACTGTGAACTATGAAGGCAAAAATAACACTAAACAGTGCCAAATACGAATGCATATACACCACTATCATAATCCCGCTCAAAGTTGGGTCACCGTTAAATTGGAGTATTTCAATTTGTAAACTAATTCAGAATAGATAATTTTCAAGTAAAACGTGCCAAGAACTTAAAAATTGCTATTAACGATTGTTACGTTCATACACACATAGGAATGTTAACTACATAAAAATATGTGGGAGGGAAAACAACATAAACATGCACATAAGGCATAAAAAATATAGGTGTGAGAAATTTTGGAGTACTTGAGTACTCCTTAAGTGGGGAGTTAAATACTGTAGGATAATTGCTACAACAGTCTATGTTGAAGTTTAAATTGACACAACATTTAGGATGTTATAAAAAGAGGAAAATACATAAATATATATATATAAAAAAAAAAATTAAAAAAAAAAATCCAACAATTCTACAATTGAAATCTACTAAAAAAGAAAAAAAAACCTACAGTCCCGCAAACAGTACTACAATAAAATCTACTCAAAAAGAATGTAGTTTTGTTTTACACATATGATATGCCAGTGGTTGCAGAGTGTATGCAGACGGTGCTCAGAGAGATTAGAAAGGTGATATTATGTTTGGTTATTTGATGATCATCCAAACTCAATGAGACTACTTCATTCATTTCCTTGACCCTCGCAAGAAAAAAATGCAACTGAATGGCAGTAGACCTTAGCCATAAAAAAGACAAGACCAAAAATTTTGCTTGCCTCAACACATGAGGGCACAATTCCTGCTCCTGCATTAACAAGAACGCTCTCCCCCCACCACCAATTCCCTAAAACTCATTCCTGCTCCTTTAAAAATTTTTAAAAAAAGGAAATTAATGGCCGATATATAATTTATGACAATATTTTGATTTGAACCAGTAAAATTATAACTACTGACCAGAAAAAAAACAGAACAAGCTAACAACCACATGAATAAGCTGAGCACTACCTTACTTCCAGGGTTAAGTCTGATCAGAACTATGAAAACATTCACATTATGAGCGAGGAAATGTTAAATTTGCTACAGAAACAGTGGAACATTGAAACAAGCCCTTAGTAGAGTAAAATCATTGAAATTAACAAAATCTTACCTCTGAGTGAGCAGGAGTCGGTTCAATAGAATACATAGGTTGATGAGGTAGTGGCACAGAGGTTGGGTGATTTATTCCATTTGAATAGTATAAGTCCGCACCATGTGGGCCTGGTGCTGATGGTGGGCCATAGCCTGGTGAAGGGCTTTGACTTGAGCTTCCAAGACCATTTAAAGCATTGTTTAAAGCTCCATTGAGAGCACCAGGTGGAGCATAAATGTATTGAGATGTTGCCTTAAAGTAGTCAAACTGAAAAGAAAACAACAAGACGTTTTTTTTTTTACAATAAATCAATAGAAATAATAACCATCAATTTGGATACAGCTATCTCTATTCTACATATTTTGTAGAGGACAAACCTGGAAAGATAAAACAATAGCAATGCTTAGAGAACTTAGCAAACATGCAGCCAACAATATCTATTAAGAATCAGCTCTAGAGTATAAAAGGGTTAAGCCCTGAAGGAAATAAGCAAGTAATAATAACAAATTTGAAGAAAAGGAAAAAATAGCAGTTAATTGGCTCTAGTGGCAACTTAATTTCTAAAACAAAACTTTTAGCTAATGGCAAACCTCTGCAAAGAAAACAAACAAAAAATAGTTAAGTCACAGAAGGGTGATATTACAATAAAAATTATTGATTTTAAAGAGGTACAAAACTTGACCACAATGCTACCACAGAAGTTTAATTGTGATATGAGTAAATTATATTGCTCAAAATAAGATCAGATTTCAATTTAAGAGGAAAATCTAGACGATAAAACTGTGACCACCTCTCAATATTTCCAAGATCACTATGGGACAAAAGAAAAATAGTGTAAAATCAGAGCATTTCATGATTGTCAAGTAGATGCTTACTATAAATGAAGCCGACAATTTTGAAAACTAGGAAACTACAAAACGAGAGCAAAGCAAGAACTAAAACGAACTGAGGACTGATTGGCAGTGTGAGCGTAGGGAGGCGCCCACCTGACGGCTGAGGTTGGAGCAATGCTGCCTGCCACTCAGCTGCCAACTCAGAATTGAACCACCACACCATCCACCAGCATGTAAGGCATAAACTGATGAGGCGGCGGCAACAGAAGAGAAGGATACTCTGATGGTATTGGTGGAGGTGCTTGTTGAAGTGGAATGTGGCCTTCACTACTATTCTGAACATGTACAACTCAACTTTACCCACACTTTTCACCATCAACATTTAATCAAACTACCTTGCAACCATACAGTTACTGGGACTGGGACCAATGCGCAAATTTACAATTAAATTTATGAAACTTTTTTCAAGTATGTTACACTTTGAAGTAAAGCAATACTTACAGGCATTGGGTATTGATACTGTTGTCCAGCAGCCAAATATTGTACAGGTGGAGTATATGGAGCATACATGATTTGGGGATAAGGTTGGTTTGGTGTTGTTTGGTTTGCACCAAATGGTGCTAAAATTAAATTTGTATTAGACAGTGTAACGAGATAAAGCAAACATTTTCAAGTAGATTTTAAGCACAGGTATAACTTACCTGAATATAAAGCTGCCTCTCTTGAGGCATATGGAGTTTGAGTGGTCTGGGCTGTGAAGAAAGCCATTCCATTTTGATACGTGTATGTAGTACCATTATGATATAATAAAGAAGATGGGGCAATGTCATAGGCACGAGCAAATGGTTGCTGCAATAGGAATATAAAACATTCACAACAATAAGAATAAAAACTTTGAAAAGTCTTAAAAATTTGTTAACATATTTCCCCACCAACTTACCTGCTTCATAACAGCAGGGGCTATATTAAGTCTGCGTTCTTTTAATACTATTGAGTCAGGCTAAACCAAAAACAAACAACAAACTGGTAAGACATACAAAATTTACACAAGAATTCAAGATTAAATATTGTTTCTCACCTGATGCTGAACTTTCTTCGCTTCTTCCTCAGTTTCAAAGGTTACAAATCCATAACCTTTACAAGCTCCACCTCTGTCACTGATTATCTTTATTTCTTGTATATTCCCAAATTGAGAAAAAAGCTCCTGAAGTTCAGTCTCTGTAGTGTTTGATGCTATTCCCCCAACAAACACTCTATTTGGAATAATCACTCCTCCATGCCTGGATGAACTTGCTGGAGACGTAGCTGAAGGATTGGTTGTGCTACAAGATACTGGGGAAGGAGGAGCTGTAGAAATTTCACTCACACTGGATGACTGTTACAGAAAAACAAAAAAAGAGAACAGTTCAATTGTAAGTTTTAAGATGCTAGTGACAGGTGGAAACAATAAAATGAAATAAAGAGCTTACATGAGGAACTCCATTATAATATGAATTCATGTTGGCTGAAGCTTTAGGCAGAAGTGACACGATAGATGCAAGATGCATTCAGTCCACTGCCCGATAAAATGCAGGCATAAACTAGACAACACAGAAGACGAACAGAGGGTGTAGCAGGAATAAATAAAATTTGAAATAAGTCTAACACTGTAAATAAAGTTGTGATCACAACACAAGACTAAATAGAAATTAATTTTATGAATTGAAAACAGAAGGGAGACCTAGTTTTAAAAATAAGGGCCAGCTATGTTGTGTGTATATGATAGATAACTTCAGATGTTTGTATTCTGCCTTAAAATTATTTCAGGGATTTCTGTTGTGGTTTCAGGTTCATTTGAACCTGAACTTTGAACAGGATCAGAGAAAGTGGAAATGAAATGACCGTGTAAATTAACCACGACGAGAATCTGCTCAACCCACCGTTGCAGTTTAGAGCGAACGAGTCACAACAGACCCCGAATGAATCAAAATTTGACAGAAACGCACTTAACGAATACAAAGTCGATGGTTAAAAAGTGTTTTGCCACCAAGTGCGTTATAAGAAGAAAAGAAAGAATTGGTGTCCTAGAATACGTGTTAAATGTAGCAAGTATTCGCAATCAACAGCTTCCGAATTTAGTCAAAATAATGGCACTACAGATTTCTCGGCCCTGATCAAGAGAAAATTAGGGCGACAACAAGTGTGGAGGGTTCAGGATGAACAGACTGACACGTAACATGGCCCGCCAAGTGCTGGAAATACGTTGTCTACGATCAGACCTAAAGCTCGGTCAGTAGGCTAGTCTCAAGTATCGTAAGGTGGCTGCAGCCGATGAAAAGTCATCGAAATCGAAGAGGTTACTTCCTATTTCAAGCAGATTCACCACTGGAAAAACAGTTTACCGCTTACCATGGGCAAAATCGACAACATGAAATTATCCAGCCTAAGATAAACAAAATGTGACACCCTCCACTTCACAGGTGAAACGGTCCCTTCTGCTACCAGAGCCCTCTGAACATGGCGCTGGTGCACTACGCGGAGGCCGAAGCGAGGCGAAGCGGAGGAGAAGGGGCTAACGGCGGATTGCTCTATAAAAAGACCGGACCGAGACCGAACCCGAACCGTCCAGCGAACGAGTGGAACGGGTAGCGCGGAAGAAAGTAGCGCTTCCGTATGGTCGCAATTTGAATCAAATTGCTCGGACAGAATGTTTTACGTTCGCAGGAAATTTATTATTCCCAACCGGACAAGCGGAATTTGAGGGAAACATTGACTGGGTAACATGGGGACAGCATAGCTGAGTGAGTCGCCAGTTTCCTGCTGGCCGCCGGGCCGACAGCCCCCCTCCTCCCCCCCTTTGGGTGTGGGGTCAGGGCGATAGTGCGGCTGACCTAGTGTGCAACAATGCTTTTGGGGAACTCCAAACTGTACTTGAATGTTGAAAACCTCGGCAAGGCGAACAAGGTGGAGACTTAAAACAACGTAACATTGGTTATTCCTGTGAATAATTTTGTAGTTTGATCACAAGGAGATGGAACATCAAATATTTTAGAAAAATACAATCTGTGCGATGTGAAAGTAAATTGAGGTTTGGGCGGACGCGGATAGGGACACGGTCACGACACATCGCCGCGCCCCGCCCCGCCCCGCCCGCCCCGCCCCCACCCCCACCCCCGCTGCTCGCCGTGGCGGCCGTGGCGCTCCCCCTCCCCTCCCCACCCAGTACCCCCCCCCACCTCCACCTCACCCCCTCTCCCGGAGAAACGGGAGCTCCTCGATTCCCTGCTCTGTTTGACCTCCGTTTGTCTTCTAAAAAATAAGAATTGAGAGCGTGCTTCATGCATTATACACGCCCTTGCATTACAATTTAAATGAAACCCAAAAATTTCGAGAGTGAAATACGCACTTCTACTTGTGACCAGCCCGACGGTAAAGCGGTCAGAAAAGCAGCACATTCAGAAAAATTCAGGGAAATCCAGAAATATTCAGAGAAATTCAGGAGAATTCAGAAATAGTTAAAAAATTTCAGATACATTCAGAAAATTCAGAAAAAAAAATCAGGAAAATCCAGGTAAATTTACAACAGTTTACAAATTTTTAGGTGAAATTCAGAACAGTTTACAAATAATATGTAGGTAAAATTCGAGCAAAAAGTCAGAAAAATTAAATGAAAATTCACAAAAATTCACAAAAGTAACCCGAAATTTACAAAAATTTGTACACTAAATTTCAGAGTTGTTTCCCCCTCGGGTCGTGGGGAGTGGACAGTAGTATTGCAATGGACTTCCCTGCCATTTGCTTCACATATGCGATGCGGAAGTTATTTTGTTTCTAGGGGGAGGCAGAGGAGAAGAACTCGCCTTTTTAAAAAACGACTGGGAACCGTATCTCCGTCTCCCTTTTCCAAAAAGAGACCCGTTGGTGCAAGAGAGACAGAAATACGATTCCCCGTCTTTTTGTAAAGCCAAGAGTTTACCTTCCCCGGTGGAAGGGGGCATGACCGCTTATGTGGTCACGCCACCCATACTGACCTTCAAAATTGCTGGTTAGGTCCTTTCACCGTTTTCGAGACACAAATGCCGGACTGAAATATGTGGAAGGAAGACAGCAGTAAAGACACTTCTTACAAATAAAGTTTCTGTTTGATTGAAACAAAGTTTTTTAGCCGTAGACTGCAGCCAGACGAGACCAAACCGCTACCTGGCGGCTCACCCGCAAAACGCCTGGTCCAAGAGGGCCGGGGGAAAGGGGGTGGCGGTCGTCGAGAGAGCCCAGCTGGGAGGCGAGGCACCTTGTCATCACAGCATTCGGCAGCAAGCGCCGGTGCGAGTGCGATCCAGACCGCACCGCTGCACAGTCAACATGGGTGTCTCGTCGCCGTCCCCGCCGGCCACGAGGCGCTGTCCGAGTCGCATCGGCACGTGGGCGTTTGTCGTCCTGCTGGGCTCAAGTCTCCTCTCCCTCGCCGAAACGCAGATCCTCAGCCAGGTGAGTCCTCGCGTGTGTACCATACCATCCCCTCTCAATTAATTCCGCCCTGCTAGAAATTCGAGTGTGTGATGTCACTCGTTTTTTTGTGGGTGAGTGTGTATTGTTTTCTTTCTCACATACCTGCAAGTGAAATGACGCGACTTCCTTCTCTACAATGATGTGTCTCTCTGCGAATGATGAGTCCCACACCTGTGAATGGATGTGTGTAGCTAAGCGTCCGGTAGACGCCCGGGATGCCGTGATCGGGCCGGGACCGGCCGGCGGCGGCGCTAGCGAGCTTATATTTTTTTAATCAGCGAAGTGCGACCTCAGGATAGTGATCCTGTCCAGTTTCCAAAAAATATATAGGTCGACCCACTTTGCGGTTTAAAATAAATAAGCTCGCCAAGCCCGCCGCCACCGGCCCGTCCCACCCCGGCCCGGTCCCGCCCGACCCCGGCCGTCTCCCCGACGCTTAGCTGTTCACGCCAAATGTGCGGAAATTAAATCACTCGCGGCGAAATTTGTACAATTCGCACACGCCTTACCTCTCTCTCCCCTCGTGCACGTGCAGCCGGACGGTGCCAGCGCCCAGACTCGCCGCGTGCCGCTGCCGCTGCTCCTGGAGTCCCTGCGGCACGACGTTCTCCAGGGTCGCCTCTCCAGGTCCGCCCGGCACGCCTACAACACCGTCCCCGACGACTCTGTCCCCTGGTACTCGTCCGCCACACGCGCCGGCGAGGAAGCTCTGGCCCAGGAGGGTGAGTGAGTTGTGTGTGTCTGATCGACGTGACGGCTGCCGACCGAGGGGGAATGCACATTGGAAAATCTTGTACAGACTACTCGGTATTACACGGTATTACAGCTGTATTACGCATAACATTTGATCAATGGCGGGCATATTTTTGTGTTTTTCGGTATTACATTACGGGTATTACCACGTAATACATGGATCAGGTGTACAGTGTATTACGGAAGTGAATTCCCCCTCGCTGCCGACTGATTCAGAACAGCGCTCTCTCATGCCGCTGTGCTTGTCGCACTCATGGAGCAGCCCCACCCCCTAGATAAGACACCTTCCTGAGTGCGACAAGGACCTAGGCATGAGAGCGATGTTCTGAATCAGTCGGCTTATCCCCCCTCCCCCTTCTGTTTTTGAGGGCTACTTACCACCGTTATACTCTCTGTTCCACTTCTTGCCCTGTGGTACGAGAAATGTAACGACTATAAACGGAAAAACACCTCTGCTTGCCGTAATTCTGTTATCGCCACCTTGTTCGCTTCAACAGGTTGTGCAGATGTCCAGCCGTAGACTGATTCCGCTCAGCGCACTGGGGGGAGGGGGGGGGGGGGTTGTCCTATGAGTGCGACAAGGACGGAGCAACACAGAAGGTGTAGGAGAACGATGTGCGGTATCAGTCGGCTGTTCAGGTCTAGTGCTTTGTGTTCGGACGGATATTACATGTTGTGGGGGTGTCAGATAAGTTTCAATCAGTGCCCCTGCCTTGAGGCGAAGGCTAGATTCCGAAACGCTTTCTTTACGCAGGAGGGGATGAGGGGATTTGTCTACGGGGTGATTCCGCTCCGCACTGTCCTTGTTGAACTCATGGGGCACGGCCATAAGATGAGGAATAAGGAGCAACAGTGAACGTGGGTGGGGTGTTATTTGGGTTGCCTAGCAGCCCGGCGTCGATCGCGCTCAAGTCAAGCGCAGGGAGGGGGAGGGGAGAGGGGGTGGGGAGGGGTGGGGAAGGGAGGGCATCTGTTGTGGTCGTGCCGGCTGCGCTGCCTTTACTGATTCTGATTCAGGTTATGTCAGATGCAAGTAGTTATTCAGTAAACTAAATAAATATAACTTGTCACTGGAGTGAATATTGTTCAGGCAGTGTCAGAACTGAAACGTGCCCCTTCTCGCTTCGGTTTGCGTTTGTTTCCCGTCTCATTCTTTTAAAAAGTGAGAACTTAGGCTCACACTCCTTGCTGTTTCTTTTGTTGATTCTATTTTTGTTTTTTGTTCTAGCAGGCTCATCTATTTGTATTAGTGGCCACTTTCCGTATATGTAATTTATGTGTATTAAATTTCAGAGCTCAAAGTAACATCTGTCACAAAGCGTGAGAAGTTTAATTTCGGGGCTGGTGTGAAGAAATGGCATTCAATTGCTGCTGGCAGCACAACGTATCTAGTTGGACTAGGAGCTAAACAGTTCACTTTGATTACTGCACATTTTGTTGCCCCAGATGTTGGCACTGGCCAGACTTATTCATTGTCAGAGAGTGTACACCGTAAGTTCTCAGCAAGCATTGCACACAGTTTGAGATGCGTAAGTTCTTCGTCCTCAGCACTCATGATCCATTTGTGCTTTCAGCTCTCCCAAGTAACCCATTGGCTGCCACTGTCTTTAAGCATTGGAATGCTGCTAGTAAGACCATGGATGTTATTTTGGTTCTCTCTACTGAAAATGAAGGAAGCTTAACATGGTACAGAATCAACTCAAATGATGTGGTATGTCCATTTTTCTTATTCCTAGAATCTTTTATTTTTTCTAAAATAGTTTTCCCTTTAATTTCTGACTTCTCTTTTCCATTGTAGAAGGCAATTAGGTCATGGCCTGTGCACAAGAGAGTATCTCATATAAGAGTCTTCAAAATCAAAGAGCAAATGAAGCTCCTCATTTTAACATCATGTGAACCTAATCTTGAACTGGTGGAATGCGAAGCAAGTGCTGATGTTTTTGACTTCAATCTTGGAAATTCACTGGAAGCAAGGTACTTCGTAATTCTCTTGTGTGTCCGTACTGTTTGTGTTTGTGTCTCATTAACCTTTTCTTTCAGGCTTTCATGGTCTGAAAAATTGGACTCTGCTGCAGCTTCTGGAGAGATTGGAGCAGCTGGCGATGAAGTCTACCTTGTACTGGCCTTACCTGATGCTAATGTTGCTAGATTGTATCGTTACCACGTACCTGGTCACTCAAAATCTTCAGAAGGGTCATTTAAATTTTGGAAGGATTTCCCCAGTCCTCAAGTGGCACATGCTGTATTTTTTCATGTTAGCTACAAAGTAAGTACTTTTTTTTCCTTTATTAAATTTGATTGTCGACAGAATGTACCTTACTTCTTTTTCAGATGTATCTGGCTGTAGGCGGGGCCAAACCCTCTTTGTTCCGTTTTGTTAGCCCCACAAGAATTGAAGGCTGTCCTAAAGCACTGCAAAGTGAGTTTTCAGTCATTACCTTTCCTTGAAAAAGTTTTTGAAGTCTTTCTACAGTCTTATTTCACTTTTCCAGATCTTGGTTTTGTATCAGCTTGGCTTATTTTGCCTATTCAAACATACAGAGATGAAGTGGTTGTTCTTGCGGAAATATTGCACACTGATCATTCCAAAGGTGTAGTGACACTGACATGGTCCAGTGCAGGTGTTTTCAATCGGCAACAATATCCATGCTATGTGGATGGCCAGTTATATGAAGGTAAACACATACATTTTAGATCTTGGGTCAATTTGAACTTCTTTCAGTTAATTGCTCCTTTTTGTCTTTCAGGTGCAACATGTATAATAGCAGAAGGAAGAGAATTGGGCTTGGCTGGTGCTGTGAACGTGCAATTGGGGGATGCATCAGTAGTCTCAGTATTGTTACCCAAAGGTTCAGTACATTCAGCATTGTATGATTTTCAAACCAAACTTGAACCCAACATGAATCCTTTGCTATCTGAAATTTTGATCTTGAAGGAAGCTCAGGCAAACCTGGAAGTGAGTATCATGCATTTATCACTCGTACATTTATGAATCCTACAACTCTTAAATTACCATAATTTTGCAGTCTGCTCTGACATCTCAAACTAATGAAATGAAAGCAACTGAAAGGCTTCTACTAGACACTGTCAATCCCCATGGTCATAATGTTATCAAAGCAGATTGGGTCATTCAAGAAATTGAAACTCAAGAATTTGAAGCAACCAAGCAGGCTCCTGGTATAGTTCACTTATGCTTTCCTCCTTTTTTTTTCTTTTTCGCCCTTTTCTTTATTCTCCGGCTTTTCTATCATCACCTTTCAATTGCAGTTTGGCCAGCTGAACCTACTGTTGATATTCTTGAGATAAAGAGCATGATGAGTGAATTAAAGTCATTGACTGAAAGATTGTCTGACTCACTGTCTGATGCTGCTGTGCCTGTAAACGGTGAACTGCATCTGACTGGTCATCAAACTCTATTGGGTGGTCTTGATGTCCTAGGGAAAACCTATTTTGATTTCTTATCCGTCGGACAGTTAAATGGGGAGTCAGTTCATACTCTCCTCAAGGATTCTGTGAGGTTAGTGCTTGAGTTACTGACAATATTTTTTTTCTGAATCATTTTAGCTTATTTTTGTATTTCATTCCAGAATTGATCAACTTGAAAGAGAGATTCTTAGTGGTACTAAAATATTACCCAATTTAAAAGCTAATAATGTGCAATTTAATATGGTCAATGATGTTGGGAAAGATGATTTAATCTTCAATGTACCAAATCAGACAGCTAGGGTGCACGGTATCCTTGAAGTGACTGAGGTCCTTCATGTTCAGACCGATGTTGAGATACCTCCAGAGGGTACTGTTGGAGGTCTGGATTTGTCAGAGGAAGTGTTCATGTCAGGCAAAGAGTTCCAAGGTGTGCTTGACTTGATATACAGTATTCCTTTTCTCTTTTAATTGATTTAAATATTGTTGCTAAAACTTCAGTGTGATCTGTCCAGGCATTGTTCAGTTTGATGAAGTTACTGTAGAGGGTGACTTGAGAGTTGATGTGATAAACCAAGTAAATATGAAACATCATAACCTGAAGTCCATTGGTAATGGGACTGGTTTCAAGGAGACTTTCGACACTTTAGAAGTTGAAGGCCAGCTAAATGTTGAGAGGATTAATGGATTCTCGTGGAATGATATTGCAAAAAGAATTGTTTGGAGGGACCTTCCAAGTCAAATTCCAGAAACAACGGAGATAGATGGAGTGAGTTTTCAGCAACTTTCCTTGTGTTTTAATGGAAGCTACACAAATTTTCACGTCTCAATCATCATTAATCGTGTTTTTTAATTCGTGTTCTAGTCGGTGACTGCGAGTCGCATGAAGATTGAGCAACTGAACGGATTGAATTTCCCCCACGACTTTGTGCTGAAGGGGATGGGGATAGGAAATCAACAGATCACCGCCACTAAGTCTTTTAGGAAAATGGCGGTGGGCACTGTTGAGCATGCTAAAACCATAGATGGGGTTCCTGTTGAGGCATTAGTGACACTCACAACTGACCAGAATCTGAACGGGGAACTGAAACTTAAGGAAGCTGATATCAATGGTGACATCAAGGTTTGTGAAGTTGTGCTGTGCGTTGCTGTAGTTTATGCAACAATTTTTTCATTGTATTTTATTTTTAGGTGAATGGGGCTGTGAATGGTATCAAGATGAATCAAAGGCAGAGTCCACCTCTTGGTCCTGGTGTTGTGGTGTCGTCAAATGTCCAGTTCACAAACTTGACAGTTGTGGGACCAATAGTGGTAATTATTCTGAAGTTCTTTGTTTCATCTACTTTTTACATCTCATGTAACAATACTTATCACATTCATAGATTATCAACACATTGGATGAGAAAATATTTAAAGATGTTGTTCAAGACATTTTGGTTCTTCCTCCCACCCTTAACGAGCCAGTAATTTTGGGTGGGAAGAAAACTGTCAGTTCATTGAAAATTGATAATGTTATTGTGTCATCAGGCCTAGTGAATGGTCTAAAAATTTCTGACATAGCTAGAGTGGATTCTCCTCTTACATTCCAAGGTGACAACAGTTCATTGTTTGATTAGCAAAACTTTCCTCCATTCTGGAATGTCACTTGAATTACGTTTGGTCTTAATCTGCTTTACTAGGAGAAAAAACAATTCAGAATGCTGTTTTTGAGAACCTTGTGGTGGCAGGAAAATGGGATGATGTGAATGTAGTTGATTTGAATGCGGAAGCTGTGCGGCTCAATGGTGTCCAGGTACAATTTTCTCTTTATTTTCTTCTTTTCTCTTCTTTTCTTCCCCTAGCTTTCAAAATTGTTTTTATTTCCTCTTACTGACTTTTTCTTATGTCTTGTGTTTATAGGATACTAACAGCCATCTAACATTTACTGATTCGTCATCAAGTTTAGTTACATCTCATTTGCTAATTTCTGAGCAGATCAATGCATTCACAGCAACTTCTGTACCTTCAAGAGATGAGTGTGAACCATCTTTGACTGATAAACTAGCATGTGTTCTTAAAGGATCAGTAACTACTGATTCAATGAAGATTGGTGGCAATGTTTATGTGAAGGGCAAGGTATGAACACTATGCAAGGTAGAAATTGCACACTTACATCCTATGAATGACTAACTTCAGTTCCTTCTTTGAACTAGGTTTGTGGGTGGAGCTTGGATGAGTTTGAAAGAAGGCGCATGAGTCGATCTCAGCCCCAAACTATTAAAGCAGATTATACATTCGGTGAAATTGCTGTTAGCAATCATATCAATGTCAATCAGATTAATGGTTTGCCGGTTGGCTCTCTGGGGCGTAATACAGCTCCGCCTCCTCCACCTTCACATCAAGACCTTGCAAAACTTCTTGTCGATGGGGAATTTGCCATTGATGGTATGTTTGGTCCCTTCACTACTACAATTTTTTTCTTTTTTCCGTTTTTTTTTTTCCCCCTGTTAATCAAACTTTCTTTTCTTTAGAACTTGTTATTGAGGGACACATTGAAACCATGAATGGAGTGAACTTGCGTAATTTAACAGCAATTGCTCATAACGCCATAAAGCTAATTGGTGGTAACACAATTTCTGGTTCTCTTGAATTTGAGGTGAATTTTGTGTAGATTTCATTGGTTAGTTTAGAAGACAAAAAGAGTTTGTTTTATTTTTTCTTCTATTCCAGGATCTTTTGAGTGCTGGAACTCTTGATGTGACTGGCCCTGTTAATCGATATAATCTTGCATTCCAAGTTGAGGATGCTGTGCTCAAATCCTCACCCAGAGTCACCTTGCAAGGTAAAATATTCTTGGATTAAAAGTGACTTTTCAGTATTGTATGTAGCTGAAATTGAGCTTACATCAATTTATATTTAAATTTGCAGGCAGAAAAACATTTAATTCAGGTTTTAATGTAAAGGGAATGCTGAAGACCAACACCCTCAATGGATTAATTCCATCAACTATTGTTACAAAAACAACCCCTGCAACTATTCATGGTGAACATTGAAATTCAGTTTCTGATTATTGGCTTTGGCAGGTAATTTTAACCCTTCTTAATTTCTTTTAGGTCTTCTGAAAGTGGTGGGAATGGTGACTGCTGGCAATATAAATTTAAGTGGTCTCCTGAACAATGTACCTGTGACAGTCTATCAAAATCGTTATAAGCTGGATCCATCTGGTCGTCATGTACTGATCGGTATGCGTTAATCTACTCTTGCATTTTTCCCTTGAGCTAAGGAGTATCTGTTTCGAATTGAATTTATTGATCGTAGGTGATGTACACTTTTCTGAGGGTGTCTCCATTGATGAATTATCTGCAATGAAATCTGTACAGAGAATCAGTTTTGATGATTTCTTTGCTTCTGTTGTCATGAAAAATGACTCTGCTCAAATTTCAGGCACTAAAATATTTGTGAACAAGGTATTAATGCTCAAGTATTTCAGATTATTTTATTTGCTGCTTGTTCTGTTCTTACAGTATTTCTATTGTTTATTGCAGGTGGTCTTCCAGAATGTTGCCGTTAGGGGTAGAGTTAACAATCTTACTCTTGGTGAAATGGCAAGTGACATTGTTCTTCACAATGATGACTTGCCTGTTACTATTGATGGGAAAATAGTATTTGAAGACACCCTGACTGTCAGCAGAGGAATATCCCTAACAGGAGATCTGGTAGCATCAGAGTTGTATGGGTGCTCGGTCAAAGAATGGCAAGATAATGCAGTTTATTTGTCACAGCCAACAAGCATTTCTGGCAAGTCACTGTCCTTTTTTTATGTATTTATATCTCATTCCATCCTCCAAATATAAGTAGCAACTTCTTTGCAGGTGTCAAGAGCTTTGAGTCTGTAAGATCAAACTCTGACCTAAAACTACTTAATATAAATGCTGTTGATCTTGCCAAGGTAATAACTCTCCACACTCAACAAGATATACCGTCAGATTTGACTATACTTGGTGCAGCAGTGCAACATAACTTGGATGTTGCTGGAAGCGTTAATGGGTACAAATTGCAGTCAGAGTATGACAACACATTAATGGTGAGCTGGTGCTTTATTTATTTATTTATTTATTTATTTATTTGAGGAATTCTTCAAACAACCAATCTTGCTTTCATTCTTTCTCAGACTGAGGGTACTCAGATTGTAACTGGTCACAAAACATTCCTGAAAGGCTTCTCTGCCAAAAACAACGTTTTAACTAGCAGTTACATCAGTGGGAGAAATATTTCTAACAGTGTTACTCTGGATAGTGATGAAACTGTTAGTGGTATGTTGTTGCATTTTTCTGTCATGTTACAATTTTTCTGTCATCTATTCACTGAATACATACTAACTTGCTCTTCTTTGCAGGCCCTCTGAAATTCTCGAATATGGTGGTTGATCAAGATCTGAGAGCGTCTGGACTAATCTCTGGTTTAGATGTGCAAAAGTGGAATGATAGAGCTTTGTTGAAGATGGCTCCAGTCCCTCAAGTCGTCACTGGTTCTTATGATGTTCAGGTGAGATGCAAAACATGGATATAGGGTAAGCTGAAGTTATGAAAGAATGCTAAAATTGTGAGTGTTACAGGGAAAGATCAGGTGTATGCAAAGTATTGGTGGTAGCGGACTTTTGGCGGGAGAAAGTGTGCTTAGATTAGCGGATATGGCTTCCAAAAAGAGATCTTTAACCAGAATACTGCAAGAAGATATTAAGGTGAAATTATTGCACCACAGCACAATACAGCTATAAATGAAAATGCAAATTTTTGCAATTTTGTTTTTGTTTTTGTTTGGTTTAGATTGAATGGACACAAATGTGTCATGACACTGATGCACTTTTGGAGAAAGCAAGAGCCCAACCTTTCTTATTCAGGCAACTTGAAGTTGTCCAGTCCATTGTTTCAATTCAGCCGATTGCTAGTATGCATGCCTTTGAGGTAAGAAATATTTGCTCAGTTCTGACTTACATGCACATTTGGTATTATTTATCCAAGAATTTTTTTTTTTTTTTTTTTGTCAGGCACTTAATGCTCAATTCCTAGCTGTGAGTTATTCCAACAAATGCTCTGGAGCAATGTATCACTGGAGTAGAGAGAAGACTGCTTGGGAGCTTATGGATGGTGCAGTTGAGAACATTGGTAGTGTCGAGAAATGGGTCTCTCTCAAAAATTCAGGGTCTACCTACCTTGTAACCTCATCAGCTGCAACTCAAAATTGCTCATACCAAGGTGGTAATATTTGGCAAATTGAATCTGACCACAGGCCAAGAGTACGTCCAATCATTAGCTCTTCCTGTTTTTTATTCTCTAGGGCTTTTTCTCATCTGAGTTTTTTCTTATTTGTATTTTACAGAACATATACAGTATGGACGCTTGGCAAGATGCTGAAATTGATGAAAGTACAGGACATGTGCATTTGCTCAGACAGTCTGGAGTTGATAAATTGGTTTTGAAAGACGGAGTGGCTTCACCAGTTACTTCTTGGCCTTTATCTGAAACAGGTAAGAATTAAAATCCTGGTGCCTAGTTTTAAGTTTTGTAATGAAGCTTATTTAACATCATCATTCTTAGGTGCTCCTTCCAAATTCATCCCTCGCTCTGCTGGAATTGGCCTCTCAATCAGTGTTGGTGATAATGTGACCGTCTTAGAAAAACCAGAGGACACCTTTACCAGTAGCATGGCGCCACGCTCACCGAACTTGCAAGCAAGAAACATTGGAAATTTGGTGACAATGAAGATAGCTGGTGGCCGTAAACTAGTAGCGGTTACAGCCGAGGGTGCTGATCTACTTGTGGTAAGCACTCTATCCATTTACTTATGAGACTTTAGCAAATTATTATTTCTTGTATTAAAACCAGTTTATTTTTTAGGTTTATGAAGATTTAGTCACCGCCAAGCCTCTGGCAAGTGTAAAAGTACGTGGAGCCCATTCATTGTGTGTCCTTGAACTTACAGCGCCAGGACGAAGTGGGCAGACATTGCTTGCTTTTATTGAAGATGAAAGGCATCTCAGAGTTGTGGAATACAAAGGTAACTTTTTTTTTTTATTTTTTTTTTTTAATTGTCTTTAAGTTATCTGTGCTCTTTTATGATATCTGATGGGAATTTCAGGTGTTCAAGGCTTCGTTGATGTGACAAGAGCTAAACTACCATTTGCTGTAAAGGAAATGATTCCTGTTCGTCTTCATGCGCGGGCGTTTGTTAACCAGCGGCACTTCCTTTTGCTACGATCAGATCATCAGGTTTTACTGCTGGAAGTAGAAATGTCAGGTGACCCTCTGGATGAGGATCCCCTTAATTGCAATCTGTAATCTTGTTTATTTTAACTTGTTACCATGCACATTGCAGAATAAAGGGCAATGTGCATCAGTTGTCTTGTTGTTCAAATTTGAGCCTGGTTTTTCCTTGTTAATCACCTTTAAAAAATAAGTTTGTTTATTGTTTTAGAAGTGAATTATCTGTTTACTGTGAAATGTTATGCTTCTAGTCAAGTTTTATGTGAAGAGTTTGGAATAAAAATGCAAAATCCTATTTGTGACTTGTTTCTCTAACCCATAACTGGTAAGAAACCCAATCAATCAATGCAATGAGGGCAAGATCCAAGTGCATTTTCAATATGTAAATTTCCAATGTGAATTGTCTGGAGATTCAAGTGGTGTGGCCTCTAGACATCCTGTTGCGAGCCTTGTAGAATTCTATTATTTCCCGATCAACGTCTGGCTCTCCTGTCAGGGCAATGTTGTTGATAATGTATTCTTCGTCGTCGGGGGCAGTTTGAGTCTGTTGGCTACCCTTTCGCCAGCTGCATGTTTGAACGACTTTTCCCTCGCTCCCGTGGGACTGCGGGTCAGGGCCGGGGCCGGACTCCTCCGGCTGGGGCTGCTCCTGGTCCTGACCGCGGTCTTTTTCCTGGCCCTGGCCCTGGTCGGCGAGCTTGATCCTGGCCCAGATGGTGGTCACCGGTGGGGGTGGGGGTGGGGGCTCCTCCTCGTCAGCCCCGGGGCCGGGGGAGGTGGGCCGGCAGGGGTCCAGGCAGAAGCAGGGCATGGAGCCGGTATGGCAGGGTGCAGACGACGCCCCGGAGAGCGCCTGTCCAGCCGACCAGGGCCGCGGATGAGACTGGAACGCCTGGAGCACGCCACCGAGGGGTCCTTCACTATAGCTTCAAGCGTGTACACCAATTGTTCTAATTTTTCTGTTTTTTCGTGATTTTACTTGATTTTTCCTTTTTTTATCCAAATTTTTCTGATTTCTCCTGATTTTTTTCTGCCGTTTGCTGGTTTTTACTGATTTTTTCACTGATTTTGTTTTAGGGTGTACACAGATATTTTTTTTAGTGAAGGATCCGTCGCACGCCGCGCGCGCAGGGTGTAGTGGGAGGTGTGTAAAACGTGTGTGTCGGGGGGTGGGGGGGAGGGGGGGCAGCCGACGAGGGGGGAACAACTCTGAAATTTTTTAACACATAATAATTCAGAAAAGATTAGGAAAATTCAGAAACAATTCGGAAAATTTCAATCAAAATTCAGAAAATTCAACAAAAATTCAGAAAAATTTTACAAGGTTTCGAGTTGTTTCCCCCTTGGAAGCCGAGCTCCGCACCGCACCGCCAGCCGCGCCCCATGTCCGCTACGGGTCGGTGTCGGTCCGCACCTGCAGCGGGGGACGTGCGCTCTGGCACGACTGTGGCCGCGGGGCCGGGATCGGGCCCGGGGTCGGGCCCGGGGTCGAGGCCGGGACCAGGGCCGGGGCCGGGGTCGGCGCCGCGCTCCCTCCCTCCTGGTCCGCGGCGCTGCTGCCGATGTTGTTGTCCTGCTCGGGGGCGGCCGCCGGGGCCGTGAGACCGCTGCAGCACGAGATCTGGGCCGCCCACCAGTCCTGGAACTTGCGCAGCAGGCGGAGCTTGGCCTGCTCCACGGCGTGCTTCTGGTGGCCCGTCTCAACTTTGAGCAGCTGGAACAAGAAATAAGCCGTTCCCGTCTGGAGGAGTCCGTGATAATCCGGACAGAGGAGATGGACCGAGGGGGAAACAACTCAGAAATCTTTGCACACCTCGTAATTCAGTAAAATTCAGATCAGGAAAATTCACAAAACTTTATGTAAAATCAATTTAAAAATTAGGAAAAATTCTAAGAAAATCCACGAAAAAATTCGGGAAAATTCACAAAAATTTACAAAATGTGTACACTAAGTTTTTTCCCCCTCGACATGAACACGGGTGCCAGGCGCACCTGTAGATCCATGAGGGTCTTCCTGTAGCTCGCCTGCTCGTTGCCCAGCGCGTCCTGCAGGGCTGTCTTCTTGACGCGCTCCGCGGGGTCCAAGTCGCTCAGGAGCTTCATTTCGTTGTGCAGACTGACTGCAAGCCGGGGAAACACCATGTCATTTTACCGCAGGGATTTAGGGACGGCCCAGAAAGTACCTCCGTTGTCTTCGGATTTTTCAGTAATAATGGAAGCGTGTACAGGGAGACTTAAAGCTACAAACAAACAACATAGAGAACGCCTGCAAGACTTAGGATAGGCCACCCTGCAGTACGCACATGCAGTACGGGCGAGAGATTGCCTACCCATCAGGCGCTCAGAGAACTTCCAGAGAAAGAACGTTACGGACGTACTTTCTGAAGGGTACCTTCTTATTACGACCACACGACGGTGGATATGTTTGGACAGACAGACCCATTCTTTTCCTGGTCAGCTTGATCCTGGCGGCCGCCAGCTTGGCCTCCTCGAACTTTGCGCGCAGTGCCTCCTTCGTCATCTCCACTTCGATCCTGTTCTTGCGGTCGGCCGCGAAGATCTTGAAGGCCTCGCGCTCCGCCAGGGTGAAGTTCTGCCCTGCAAGCGTCGCCGGCACGTGATGCCTTCTCCCCAGCCGAGGGGAGGGGAGGGGCCCTTCACTAATTCAAACGTACACCGATATTTCTAAACTTTCTGGTTTTTCGTGATTTCCCTCCATTTTCCCCGATTTTATTTTTAATTTTATCTTGATCTTCTCTGATTTTTCTGCCCTTTTCTTCCCTTTTTTTCTGATTTTTCATGATTTTTTTTTCTTGTCATTTTACTGATTTTGTTTTTAGGTGTACACTGATTTATTTTTGAGTGAAGGACCCCTCTCTCACGGCCGCCTGCTCCTCCTGCAAGGCGATTCCGCACACTGGTTCGTAGTGCTCTCTCTCTCTCTCTCCCTCCTTCTGGCGTGGCCTCAAGAGTGCGACAAAGACAGGGCGACGAAACCCCTGTGCGGAATCGCCTTGCAGGATAGCCTGAGCCTTACCGATGAACCGCCCGATGACGCACTCATAGTCGGTGGCGGGCAGCGCAGGGGAGGGCGGCGGCGCGGACAGTGCCGCCCCTGCCCCCGGCTCCACCCCGTCCTGCTCGTGCAGTGTGGGTGGGAGGGCGGCGGCGGGCCAGGGCGGCGCGCTGGCCGAGCCCTGGGTGCGCTGTTTCTCCTTGCGCAGCAGGTTGATGAGTATGGCTGACAGTCGTTAAGGAAAAGGAAGGGTGGCGGGCGATGGTGACGTCGGAAAGAGAGAGAGCGTGGGTTGAGTGCGCGGGGAAAACAACTCTGAATTATACTGTACACATTTGGTGGGTTTTCGAGAATTCTTACTCGAATTTCACCATTTTTTTGTTGGGAGTTTTTCCTGATTTTTCTCTAAATTCTTCTAATTTTTTCTGATTTTTTTTTCTGATTTTTTTCTGAACTTTCCCGAATTACGAGGTTTTCAAAATTTTGGAGTTGTTTCCCCCTTGGTGTGTTGGGTGAATATGGGAGTCATGATGAGTAAACAGCAGGCATGTAACTCTCAATGAAAGTATCAGCTCACAAGTAGTCAGCGCTGGACAGCTGAGGAGCTTCCAACGCTCGGGCACAAATTTGCAAGTGTTGTTGGTGTCTGTGTGTGTGTGTATGTGGCGTGCGGTTGCCGCGTCCTGGCGCCCAGGCACGGGTGTCGCCATGGGCTTTGCAAGTCAAAAATCAAACACGAATAGCTGCTCAAGATGAATTTATTTCCATAGGCACTTATTGCTTCTCTCTCATGATCATCACAAAAACATCTCGAGCTCCGAGAGAGGGCGCCATGGCGACACCCCGGGTCTGCGGCGCCAGTGTCGGCTAGCGAGGCCCTCCTGGCCCGGGCCCGAGGTACACGATGAGGAGCGTGGAGGTGAGCGTCATGTAGAAGGTCACGAGGACCGCCAGGGCGGCCGGCACTACAATTGCACGTAAAACCCCCGCAGCGAGGCCGGCCTCCCTGCGTCCCCCGCCGCCTGCCCGCCCCCGCCCCCGCCCCCGCCCTCCACCGTCCCGGCCGCCCCGGAGACCCCCACCACCGCCGCCGGATGCTGGCCACGCCCGTCCGCCAAAAGGTTACAGATCTCGCTGTCTCGCTGCCGGATGATCTCCCTGAAGTGCTCGACCTGCGACGCCACCTTGGACTGCAGCTGCTTGGGCGGGGTGGCGCCCGGGCCGGCGGCGGCGCCGTCCTGCGCGTCGCGCTCGCAGTACGCGGCGCGCAGCATGGAGAAGCAGAGCCGGACCTTGCGCGGGTCGGACGGCACCTGGACCTGCAGCAGCCGGCCGACTGACTTAGAAGATCGCTCTCATACCTCTGTCCTTGTCGCACCTTTTGGCGGTGCCCTACAGGTTGGGGATGACAGGGCCTCACGAGTTTGACAAAGAACCACGGTGGAACGAAGAGCGATAGCGATCTTCGGAAACAGACGGCAGAGTGAATGCCCGACGGGGAAACAACTGAAATTTTTGTACACCTCTTAATTCAGTAAAATTCAGAAAAAATTACAAAAATTCGAGAACATTCAGGATAAAATCAAGAAAATTGACAAAAATTTAGGTAAGATTCAAGTGAAAATTCAGAAAAATACAGAAAGAATTATCAAATATTCATGAAAATTCACAACATGTGTGCACTAAAATTCAGTTTCCCCGTCGGAATGCCACGCCAGAGGTTGCGGGGCGACGGCAGCAGAGGACAGCCCCCTCCCTTCCCGTCCCCCACCCCTACCTGAGCCGCCGGCGCCTCCGACGGCGTGCCCGTCACGTCAATGACGGTGGACTGCGTGCTGGCGCCGCTGCCCGACGCGGACGACGCCTCGTCCACGGCGTCGCGTCGCAGGTAGTCCTGCACCCAAGCGCGGCACTCGGCAACCTCGGCCTCGGTCAGCTCGTCGGCCAGCTGTTTGGGGGCGGACGAAGAACGTGAAACGGGTCGCCTAGGCAGCGCCGCAGGGCGCAGGACTGCGCTGCAGGGGTTCTTTACTATAAATTCAAGCGTTCACCGATTTTTCTGGTTTGTCGTGACTTTCCTTGATTATTACTGATCTGGTTTTCTTTTTTTTTATGAATTTTGTTGTTGACTTTTTTAAAATAATTTTGTTCCTGATTCTTTCTTGATTTTTTTTCACCTGATTTTTTTCTTGATTTTTTTTTTCTGATTTTGTTTTAGGGTGTAAACTGATTCTTTTGAATGAAGGGCCCCTCGGCACCCCCGCCGCAGGGCTGAGCTGCCGGCCCGGCCGAGGCGGGCGCTCCCGAAGATCGCTCTTGCACCTCACCTCCATCCTTGTCGCTCTCATGGGGCACTGCCACCCCTAACGTGGTGCACCGCCATAAGTGCGAGAAGGACGGAGGTACGAGAGCGATCTTCGGAATCAGCCGACAGCAGAGCAGCGCTGACCTGGGCGCCGGCGGACGGCGACGTGAGAGCCGCGATCTGCTCCTTGAGGCGGCGCACGTCGGCGCGTAGCAGCGCGATCTCCTGCTGAGGGTCCTTCTCCTCGTTGAGCATGGCCTCGTTGCGCACCAGGGCGACGCGCTGCGCGAAGCGGCACGTGGACAGCGTCTCCTGGGTGGGAGGAGGCAGGGTAGGCGGTTGAAATGGGTCCCCCCCCCCCTCTACCCGGGGACCCGGCTGCGCCCCGCCGCGCCCCGCCGTGGTTCCCACTCCCACCTCGATGTTGCTCTTGTGCGCCGACAGGGTGGCCAGCATGGCTGTCATGCAGTTGCCGCCCAGCGAGTCCCTCAGCACCGTGGTCATCATGGAGTTGCGGTAGGGCACATGAGAGCGCCGGCTGTCTGCCAGCGCCACGATCACCTGACCCGACCGGTGGGATGAGATGAGCAATGACCACCAGTCACCTCCATTCCGGATAAATGGCGATTTTCCTCTCCGTTCACTCCCTTCCTCCCGGCCGCAAGCTGGCCGTCTCACCTGCTCCAGGTAGTGCAGGGACAGGTTGATGTAGCGCGCCTCCGTCAGCAGGTTGCCGTCGATGCCCGTCTTGTGCACGCGCTCCGACCTGCGCGGTGCGAGCGAGATGAGTCAACGCGAGTCATGCATAAGCGCCGACGCGCCCTGCGCCCACCTCGCTGTCTCTCTCGCACCTATACGGCGCAGCCCGTGAGTGCGAGAGAGACAGGGCGAGGAGAGCGCTAGTCGGAATAAGTCGGCAGAGCACTAGCACGGTGCGCGTACCCGGCGAGGTCGATGAGGTGCAGCTTGGAGCGGCGGACGGCCGAGCTGGCGGACGCGCTGACCCGCGTCACCACGTGCACTGTGAACACGCAGTGCGAGCGGGACGAGGAGGGGTTCATCGGCGTCTCGGAGATCATCCTGGAACGGGACGGAACGGTGTAGGGGGGGAATAATACCGGTACAAATCCCCTAGGACATCTGTACCCCCCCCCCCTACCCGGCCAAGGGGGTATATATATTCCAAGGGATTAATACCCCCTGTGCCGGTAGGGGCTACTAAACTCCTAGAGGATTAATACCCCCCCCCCCCCCCCCGAGCTGACACACCCCGGAAAGCACCCAAGGGGTCCTTCACTATAAAAAAAAAAAAGCAGAATCAGTGTACACCCTAAAACAAAATAAGAAGAAAGTGAGAAAAGATCAGAAAAAAACAAGAAATAATCCGAAGAAAATACAGTAGTTTTAAAATGTCAGAAAAAAAAACAGGAAAAAATCAAGGATAATCACGAAAAACCGGAAAAGTAAGAAAAATCGGTGTACGCCTAAATTTCTAATGAATGACCCCTCGGACGCACCCGGGACGCGGCGGGCCGGGGTATACGACGGGTCCTTCACCTATTGGTGTCGCCCAGGAACAGCAGGTTGAGCGCCTCCTCCTCGCTGGACACGGGGTGCACGCTGAGGTTCCGCAGGTTCATCGTGCCGCTCGTGTCCTCCATGAGGATCACCCTCCTGCAGGACACACAGAGACCCGTGGACCCGAGGGTGACGCGCACTTTCAAACTCAAACCCGAGTGTGTGTGAACTCCCATTCGAGTCGAGCACGAGGGGTCTTTCACTCAAAAAAGTCAGTGTACACCCTAAAACAAAATCAGTAAACAATCAGGGAAAAAAATCAAGAAAAAATCATAAATAATCTTAAAAAAAAACATAAAATAAAGCAGTAAAAGTTAGGAAAAATTAAGAAAAATAAAATCAGAAAAATCTGTGTACGCTGGAATTTACTGTGAAGGACCCTTTGGTCGAGCCTCACTCTCTCCACCTACGGCAGGTCGTCCAGCTTGGACACTTTGTGGTTGGGGTTGAGCAGGTCGTAGCCGCACTCGTTGTAGATCTCGAGGTACGAGATGAAGGTGGAGTGGGTCACCCCTGCCTGCAGGTGCAGATTTTTTTTTCCAATACAGACATGTACCGCGTGGGGGAAAGCCGTGTTAGCCGCGCGCATACATTGCCCACCTCCAGAAAATGCTTGAAAATGTGCTGTATAGTGCGGGGGATAACTCCTCGGTCCTCGTAGCGCGAAAGTCCACCCGTCATGCTGTATGTCTTTCCGCTCCCCGTCTGGTAAAATATATTGTTTTTTAAAGAGCACTTCGTTGATATTGGTTTCTCTGGGGAGGTAAGGGTTTGATAAACCACGAGGAAATTACCTGCCCATATGCGAATATAGTCCCGTTGTATCCCTGTAGCACGCTGAAACAGAGACAGCGCGCGTCGTGAGGCGTTTCATGAGAAAGTGCTGAGTGCATTAAGTCTTTACCTGTCAACTACTGGCCTAGCAACTATGTTAAAAACCTCCTCTTGATTGGATGTATTAAAAACTTTCTGAAACCTGTAAAAGAGGGCATCCATTCCATAAAATTAGAACTTGAGCTTGACTTTAACGCATCCATCTATGCGCACAATACCTAAACGAAACACTCTCCGGTTTTGCGTTAAAAAATCCATGTGGTTTGAGGTTGAAATTGAGTGTTTCGAAATCGTCCGCTGTTTCATGGATTTCATATTCCTATGGAAGCACATAACATGTCATGATAAAGTATTGCGTCTCATCAGGGTTTAGTTGTCAACGTACCTCGGCTTGGTTTTTATTGAGCACTGGTTTTATTCGCCCGTACACTTTAATTGGATTTTTAACCATTTTTAAAATAGAAATTTACAACTTGAACACAAATAATGGCGGCCAACAACGACACTGCCGCCCCAAACTAACGTGTTTCTGCAGTGCTTTCTATTGCGAGCAGGCATTGGAGCAGATGCGACAAGTTTTAAAATGTGAATTGATTGTCAGAACTTTCCATGGTTTCATTTTCTGGAAATAAAACAATCAGAGTTTCTCTGTGCACACCAGCGGCCTAGCGACATTCAGTAAACATAAGTCCGGGGGATCTTGAATGCAGCGCGACACTGCAGCCAATGGATCCTTAGAACTCGAAAAGGATATTCTGATACACGTAAGTGCGGAGGTCAAGGTATCTCCACACAGTTTTATTTGAACCCATATTAAATCTCTTGCTTTGTGTGTGAATTTACTTTATTTTCGGACAAGGCACAGTATCATTCGCATCACGAATGTATGGGAAGTCATGAAAGGAGTTGGCAACCTTGGGCCTTGGGCTCAGTAAAGTAAACAAACAGAATGCGACATAACCTTCATACGCAAAGGCTTCTGCTGTAAAGCTGACTTCTATATACCCGTCAAAAACGAGAGAGTTCTCACCGAGCTTGCCGAGATAAATTGACATTCGGGGATCGCAATACAAGAGCATCAACTTTTCTGTTACTCGTATTGAGAATTATGCCGTTTCGGTGGGGCAATGTATCGATTCCTGTGTGGGAGGTTGGTGCTTTTTTTGATAGGAGTCGTCGGCCTTCTACAGCTCATTCACATTATTCTATTGAACCGATTAGAATCTCGTCAGCGTAGAGATGTACCTGAGCCGCACTCCGCATTTGATCCAGGCTTTGGTCAAAATGAAGGGGAAGATCCGGTGGGTAATAGAACATAATGATAAAAGTGTTGGTTGGTGCTCGCAATTGATTTATTATCTCTTTTGTTCTTTCCCAGATTCTTGAAAAGCTGTCTTCATTTGCAGTGTATATAGAACGGAATTGGGTCTTAGATACAAGTGGTGAATATCATTTAAGTTCACTGCAACCAATCACTAAAAGTTTAAGCGTACGAACTCAAGATATTACACTGGTAACTCAGTGCTCGCAAGAACATCTCTCAGATCTAATACCTCTTTCACAGCAGTGGATGGTATGATATGTTTAATTCGAATTCAGTGATACACCTCTTGCTGCGTTCTCACTGCAACAATTTTATGATTTTAGGGTCCTTTATCAATTGCTGTTTTTGCAAGATCTGGCCATGAGTGGTCCACTCTCCTTGAACTGGCAAAGCTTGTTCTAGCAGATGAAATTCTTCAAACGTCTGTGACATTTTCTTTTGTTTGGCCAGTAAGTGCTGCTGGTGGCCTCCCTCCTAGGCCTGATCTCATACCTCAGCATAATACAACAGAAAGTAATTATAATCACACTGAGCCATATCCAAACAATCTGTTGCGCAACACAGCTAGAAGAGCGGCAGTATCAGATTTTGTGTTTGTAATTGATGTTGACATGATGCCTAACAAAGGACTACGAGAGGTATTATAATTGCACAAAATTGAATGGTCCTGTCCAAGTAATTGAAAAATGATTCTGGATGCTAACAGAATTCTTTCTTTCTTTCTTTTACTGGTAGGATTTTCTTCATTTGGCGGCTCGCAGCAGATGGTTCCAAAAGAATTTTACTCTTGATAAGACTGTCTTTGTAATCCCTGCATTTGAAGGAATAATTTTTCCAACAACAAAATTTGATCTTATACAAGCTGTTCAAGCTGGTAAAGTACGCCCCTTCTACTCCCAACTTTGTTGGAAATGTCATGTAGGTCTTATTACATCTTTGGTTGCTCTTCATTAACAAACTTTTTAAATCTTTACTGATGCTTATTCCCACTACTTTGCAGGCTCATACTGATTATGAAACTTGGCTTCAGCAACCTGAACACAAATACTTAGTCCCAACTTATGATGTTCTGTGGAGAGACCCTTGGGAGCCCTTCTACATATCGCTAAATTCAGTACCTCTCTATGATGAACGCTTTAAACAATATGGGTTCAACAGGATCAGCCAGGTAAATAACAAAAAATAATTAAAATCTATGAATTTATGAATATTGTACATTTATTAAGAAGTTTTAACTCTTACCAGGTCTGCGAGCTTCATGTAGCAGGGTACAAATTTACTGTTTTAAACAAGGCTTTTCTCCTTCATAAAGGGTTCAAGAGGAAAGAGTCTTTTCACCCTCAGAAAGAGCAGGAACTTGAATTCAACCGGAAACTTTTTAGACAGTTTAAAACAGAGTTGAAAAATAAGTATGCTGAGTCATCAAGGCGTTGCTATTGATGAGTAAACTGTTTTCTTGGTAGAATTATGAGGAAAAGCTGTCACATTTTGAAGCTCGGTTTCCTTATCAGCTTACAGTAGTAATCACTTTTCTGATATTAGTTGTGATAATGGTCTTCCAGTCTTAAGCAAGTGATGTTTATTGTTTTTTATGAGACTTTGCTATATTCTAGTCAACAGAGATACTAAGAAACAAAAATGTAAAATGGTACATATTCCTTATAAAAAAATAGTTATTTACTTCTGTCTTATTTTTTCTTATGTATTTTTCTTTCACTGTAGAGATTTTATGTCAAAGCAGCTCTGCTGGTAAGCTTTCTCTGTAGGGAAAGCTATCTTGCGTACCGAGCTTTTCTACAGAGAGGGTGGCATAACACATTGCTCTTCGCACTTGCTCTTGTAGGTCCAGATCTTTCCTAGCTCCAAGAAAGAAGGCAAGAGCTCCTAAAAAAGCATCTCCAGCACCCTGAACCAAAGAGATAAACTAGCAGTGAAGAATAATATCCTTAATTGTGCAACGAACTATCTGCTGCTACATACCGTTGTGTCCACAGCCTTTGTAGATCTGGCGGGAATGTGAAGGGGCTTGTTGGATACCTTAGGGTCTAGGATCACAGATCCGTGCTTCCCGAGGGTGAGGATTACGAGGTGGCAGCCCTTGTCCAGCAGCACATTGGCGGCCTTCCCTGCGGCCTGAATCAGTGCCTCACCCTCAGGAGTCTCGGACAGGCTCACCCCGGTGAGCAGCTCGGCCTGTGGAGGTTCAAACAAAACTAGGAATTTCTTTGATTCGCTGACGAACCCGCAAGCCCATAGCGCAAGGCAGACCTCTGTCTCGTTGACGCAGAATATGTCGCAGAGTTTGTAAACGTCAGCGTCGAAGCCTGTTATCACTGGAGCAGCATTCACAATAGATATACCTAAGACAAGGCAAGTGGTGAGTTTTTCCCTCTCGATTTTTTTCTATCCCTCCGTTTTTTCAAGTCTGCTAGACAGACCCGCTACACGAGGAAGTAGCGAGGGGTCCTTCACTATACATTCAAGCACACACCAATTTTTATGATTTTTCTAGTTTTTCGTGATTTTCCTAGATTTTTACTTACTTTTTTCTGATTTTTTCTTGATTCTTTCTTATTTTTTCTTGAGTTTTTTTTCATTGATTTTTCTTGAATTTTTTCTTTTCTTATTTTTTACTGATTTTGTTTTCGGGAGTACACTGATTTTTTTTATTAATTAATTAATTAATTAATTTTTTGTGAAGGACCCCCTGGGCAGCAGTACCCCAGTAGCTCTCTACCTTTCCCGGCCGCTCTTCTGAGTCGCAGCGCCTCCAGGGTGGTGGGGATGGGCGTCTCGAACTGGAAGAGGGCGACGTCCGCCTCCACGACGCGGTCCTGCGCCGCGCGCACGTCCTCGGGGCTGAGCACCGTGTTTGCCCCCGGCACAATGATGATGGTATTTTCCCCTACAGATAACGAAACACCAAATTAGGTATTTTATCAGAAGTGGAGATAATCTCGCGCCGAGTCGTGATGAACTGCTGCCGGTGTAAGCCCTATTTATTTGAAGTTGAAGCGGTCTCACTCGCACGCACCTGTCTCGCTCACTGAGATCTGCGCGACGCCGGTGTGGTGCCGGGGCGTGCTTTTCACGTACCGCGTGTCGATGCCGTTCTTCTCCAGGTTCGCGAGGTAGTTGGCGCCAAAAGAGTCGTCGCCCACCTGCCCTCATAGAGGAGGAGGAATGCCCTGAGTGAGGGTGGTGGAGGGACAGGAAGGCAGACCGAGGGGGAAACAACTCGAGTTTTGATGTAAAAATTTTGTGAATTTTCGTGAATTGTTGTGAATTGTTATTGAATTTTTGTGTATGTTTGCTCAAATTTTATTTAAGCTTTTGTGATTTTGGGGATTTTTTTTAATCTCTCTGAATTTTCCTGTTTTTTTTTTTTCTGAATTACGGGATGTTCAAAAATTTCAGAGTTGTTTCCCCCTCGGGGCAGGCTCCGTTCTGCTCGTGCTCACCCTCGCCACGAGCGTGGTCTCGACGTCCTGGCCGCCGATCCTGGCCGCGGCGACGCACTGGTTCGCTCCCTTGCCGCCGAATCCGATGGTGAAGCTGTCCCCGGTCAGGGTTTCACCGCACTTCGGCAGGCGCTTGGCGTAGCTGTGAGCACAGTTTCACGTTTCAGTGCCCTCGTCCAGTAGCGCCAATTTCGCTTTGGACTTTAAAAAAATACGAACAATAAATCATGTATTTCTGACGCTTTAAGCTGTATTAGCGCACTTGAAGCACATGTTAAGCTTATAGTACAATTTATATTCGTCTTGAATGGTGTAAAGTCTATGGTGCGCGCTTTTCCATGCGCTTATCGGATTAAATGCGCATGCAATTTAAGTGAATTGGCGCTACTGGGGTGCATAACAACAACGCTAGGGAAGGTTCAGCAGTACTGGTCACTTGGCAGAGCCATTTCAATCGTTTAGATTTTCAATCAATCACTCGTTGTGATTTCGTGAGCTAGCGCCCGTTTACATTACCAGTTCAAGTCGGTCATGCACGACCCCACAACGACGATTTTTGTCAATGCCATCTTGCTTGCGCTCTTCAGTTGGCTGACACTTCGCTGTTTGAGTTAAGTTATTGTCAAGAGGTAACGCGAAAAGGATTCAAATGAGTTTTAGCTAGATCGTTGCACACTTTTGTTTGGCGGAAAATTCCTTCAAAGAAATATCGAGGAAAAATAGGCGGACGCGAATATCTTTTTGTACTGCTACTCTCCGAACGACGCTGTCACAATTTATATGCTTAGGTTATGCTAGTCGCGATCCGTCTGCTGTCTGCTGCGCCCTGAACCGGCCCGGCCCAGTGCCGTGTGCAACGGTCACGTGACCTGATGCAGCAGCAGCGTGCGCTGTTGGCCAGCCTGCCTCAGCGCGGCTAGTAAAGATATTTTCAAAACGCTCTCTAGACACGCCACGAGTTACCGACTACTGTCTGTCTTTTTGAGAAAACTAGCTCAACCGACTAGTACTGCTAGCTGAAGGAAAACTGAGCTCCAACATGACACATTTAAAAAAAAAAAAAGGTTATAAAAAATATATGTGACTCTTAAGCGTGGTGGAATAGCCTGAAATATTTCGTCTTCTATTTTTTCAAGTCTTTACGACGTTTACGTATGTCTTTGTTTCATATATATACGACGAGTTATGAGTCATGCGGGAATTAGTTCACTACTCTGATTTGCTGTCTCTGGTCCGGCGAGCTGCGGCTGGTCTTGTCTTGCCACTTATAGAAGAGGCGGCGGGACGCGGCGGGGCAGGGCGGGCACGCCTCGATGCAAGTGCAACAACCCACTCTAGCTTGGTCGCGTCTGGGCTGGGCTGGGCTGGGCTGGGCTGGGCTGGGCTGCGTCCCACTGGAGACCTGGAGAACCCCGCCTGCTCCATTTTCAGCATCCCCTCGACCCGCGGACTGTTTTCCATGAGACCTGCCCTGACGGGCTGCTGCCGCTGCAGCCGGGGCCGGGCCGGCCCTGCAGGCTGATTCCGAAGATCGCTCTCGCGCCTCCGTCCTTGTCGCACTCATGGGGTCCTGAGACCCCCGACATTGGGCTGGGCACCGCCATCCACATAGCACAGGTGCGACAAGGACGGAGGGATGAGAGCGATCTTCGGAATCAGCCTGCTGACTGGGACGTGTGCGCGGTGCGCCCCGCGACGTACCGATCTGACCGGCTCGCGACGACCGAGCTATCGGATAATTGGTTCGTGGAATTTTCGAACAAATTGAATTGAACAATTTATTTTTTGGAGCTCGAGAAGTTGTAGTTAAATTATCGGAAACAAAGAACTTTTGTATGATATTTTATTCATTGAACGGAACTTTCTTCATTTATGGAACTCGCCGATGCAGCAAGCAAACCCCGACCCGACCCGACCCCCACGTCGGGCAGCGGACTCATTCCAAAGAGCGCTCTCCTCGGCCCGTCTCTCTCGCACCTATACGACGAAGATCATGAGTGCGAAAGAGACAGGGCGATGATAGCGTTCTTCGGAATAAGTCGGCAGGGCAAGCAGCGCGTGAAGGTGAACTCGATGAGACAGAACCGCGCTGGGGCTGCGCTGCAGCTGGGCTGGGGCACGCGAGCCCAGCCCGGGCGGAGGCCGATTCGCACGCAACCCTCGTGGTAATTTATTTGGAGCAGGCGTCAGTTCGACGTCGAAATATCCACGAGCACCGCGCCGCAGCAGCACACTACATGCGGGGTGAAAAATGAATACAGGTTCTCGATACCATGCATGGTGGCGGCGTGGTACACATATTGAAAGTACAACCGTCTCCATTGGTTTGGCAACACAGCTTTATTATTTATGTTTTCAGTTCTGTCTGAAAATAACACAAAATTCCATTTTTGTTTTCCTTTGTTGCAGCCAACAACAGGCTTCCCTCAGTATCTCAGGCACTTGACCTCCAGCCAGCAGCGCCGGCCGGCCGGCAGGAGCCAGTCCACCGGAGCCAAGAGAACCTGAATGTCAAAGTCCAGAGCAGGACGCGAGCAGGCCATGCCACGCCACGCCACGCCACGCCTCGCCACGCCACGCCGCAGGCCGCAGCGCGACGGGAACAGGTCAGTGCAGCCGAGGGGGAAACAACTCTGTAATTTTAGTGCACCTCATGATTGAGAAAAATCTAGGAAAAACGCAAAATTCAGAAAAATGTTGGATTTTTTTTTTTGCAAAAATTCAGGAAAATTCACAAAATTTGCACACCAAAATTCAGAGTTGTTTCCCCCTCGAGCCAGCAGGCTCAGGCACAGCTGATCGCGGTGGGTCTCTGTCTGTCGCGCCTATGTGGTGCTCGTCAGCTGTCAGCTAGCGCTGGTCAGCCGCGTGGTCACTTTGGCACATATCACGCTCCGCGGTGGGAGAGGACACACTCAGTAATGCCCTCCGTAGCCGCCGAGCCCGCCCAGGCCGGCCAGCCCGCCGCCGTGGCCGAGCGGAAGCACCGCGGGCGCGGGGTGCACGGCCTGCACCGCCACCGGCTGCAAGTGCTGCACGTGCTGCACCACGGGCGCGGCGGCCACCACCTTCTGGACGACCTGCTGCTGCTGCGGGTGCGCGGCGTGGCCGCTGATGGAGACGACGGCGTTGAAGCCGTTGTGCGCGTCGGCCGTGTAGTGCACCGTCCTGGTGGTGCCGTCGGGCTGCAGCAGCGAGTACTCGCCGCGCACCACGTCGCCGTCGCGCTCCTCGCTCTGGCTCTTGACGTCGCCGGTGTGCGCGTCGTGCACGCCGTACTTGAACGCGTAGCGGGGGTGCGACTGCGAGGGACAGAGACTGGAAGTCAGTACCGAGCGATGCGTGTGTGCGACAGGGACAGATAGGGGAGGAGAATCGATCTGTACTTACGATAGGCTCGGCCACGGCGACCTTGGCGACGGGAGCGGCGGCGTAGGCCACGGGGGCGGGGGCGGCGTAGGCGATGGGGGCGGGGGCGGCGTAGGCTACGGGGGCGGGGGCGGCGTACGCTACGGGGGCGGGGGCGGCGTAGGCGACAGCAGGGGCATGCGATGTGTAGGCCACAGAGGCGGGGGCGGCGTAGGCGATGGGCGCCGGCGCGGCGGCCACGGCGGCGTACTTGGGGGCGATGCTGAGCGCGGGGGCGGCCGCGTAGCTGATGGAGGGCGCGGGCGCGTAGCCGCCGATCAGGCCGCCGAGCCTCAGGCTGTGGCCTCCTCCGTATCCGGCGGGTACCTGGATGGCGGCGGCGCAGGCCAGCGCGCCCAGGAAGGTCGTTAGAGCCTGGGGAACGAGAAGAACATCGAGATCATGTAGAGGTGTCCGAGGGGGGGATCACTTCGAAAAATCATTGCACGCCCCTCTGCCCCCCCCTTCTGAAAAGAATGAACCCAAATAAATGAAAAACAAAAATATGAAAAAAAAAGTCAGAAAGTCAGAGAGGGAAAAAAATTCAGAATTTATCAAAAAGTTACAGAAATTTCCCTCGAAAAATCAAAAGAAATATCAAAACCAAAGTCCCCCCCTCCCCCGCCCAGAGGTGCCTATGTGTGTGCTTGGGTATAGAAAGAGGCGCTCTGTCACGCAAAGAATGTCAAGTTCCTCGGAGTGGTTTGGACCAAGAACTCAGGCAGCTAGCTCGGGTCCGGGGCGGACGGACGGTCAGCTATTCCAGTAAGACTGCCACGACGCCGCCGTGGCAAGTTGTGTCAACGCGCCTCGAGTCCAGTCCTCCAAGCGAGGCGGGGCGGGGCGGGGCGGGGCGGGGCGGGGCAGGGCGGGGCAGGGCGGGGCGCGCGTACTGCCCAGCACTATCCAGTGGTATGACCGGACTGGAGCGGACCGGGCCACGCGGTGTTGTAACGACGAGCTGTGAGGTCATTACTGCACTGCACTGGGGCCGTGCAGCTGAGCGGGGCGCGGCGGGGGAAGCTGAACATCCTGCCCTGAGTCCCGCGGGCTACGCCACGCCACGCCGCCCCCCGCTGGCTTCTCGACACCTGGGCGTCGTAGTGCGCAGTTGAGGCGGTCAGGCAGGCCAATCCGTCCACATGACGAGCGTAGCGTGCGGCCGCGGAGGGGAGGTGCGGGGGGCTTAGGATCACCATCCATACTTTTTTACTTTCACGCGCTTTTACAGTCACTCTGCACTTCTAAAGCTATAACCGTACCCTAATCTCTATGCCCGTATGATGTCCAAGAGGTCCTTCACTCCAAAAAATCACAAAAACCCTAACGAGCACTCACGAAAAAAATCAGAAACAATCAAGAAAAAATCCCGGGGGGAAAAGTCAAGGAATAAAACTGGAAAAACAAATCAGTAAAAATCAAGGAAAATCACGAATCACCAGAAAAATCGGTGTACGCTTGAATTTCTCGTGAAGAAACCCTCGATGAGGTCTGATGTGACAATAGAACGCCTGCAGAAGGCGAGGTAGACTGGCCCGCGCAGCACGGCTGCAGCAGGGGTTTGCCTGCCTCCCGGGAGTCCCACGCCGCCACGCCGCCGCGCCTGTCTGTCTCGGCCGTCTCATTCACTCAACGTCAAAGATTCTCATTGCGTGTCGCAAGGAGTCGGGGCGGGGCGGGGCGGGGCGGGGGCTTATGAACTGACAACGACCCGCGGCGCTCATTGCTCCGCTCGTTGACTGCATTCCTCCGCGGAGCACAGTGCGGCCGAGCAGTAGCAGCCCTGCGCCCGCCCCGCCCCGCCCTGCCCCGCCCCGCCCCGCCCTGCGCCCGCCCCGCCCCGCCCTGCCCCGGCCCGGACCAGATGATCGCCGCTGTACTTGCAGCGGCAGTAAACGCTTACCTCGCCGCCCCTCACCACCTCCCCGCCTCACGCCGCCCTGCGCCGTCTCGCGCAGCTCAGTTTTTTTTTCACTCGGAATATAAAAAAAAAGTAATAATAAAAATAAAAAAAGAAATCTAAAAAAAAAATCGACTATTGATTGGGTAGGTCAGGTACAACAAAAAACCAAAACTTATTCGTCAGTGTTATGGTTGTGGTCGACGCGACATTCGCGGTAGTGAAGTCGCTGTCTTGAGTATGAATTTAATGAAACCGAAAATTATTTAAAACACTAAATGCCTTCGGGATAACTTGTGATTTTTAGCGAATTAATTTACAGAACGTAAAGGGCTGCAGCGCACTTTGAAATACTCGGTAAAAGTTCAGTATCATGCGTTGAACCAAACTGATCGAGTTACGGTAAGGTCACGCTCCAGGCTTCTGCGGTCAGAGCAATAACTTGGGTAAAAATTTAAAAAATAAAAAAAATAATAATATATGCACTTCCAATGCATGAAGACAAACTCGTAAATCTTTATGGTGACCTAGATTAGGAAATTAACAGAGCGGTTGATGAGACCGACGCTAAGGGGTCCTTACCACGGCAGCCATGGTGTTGGTGATGCGGGGCGTGTGGTCGGCGGACTGCCCTGGGGCGACATAGACTGCGTCTTATATAGACGACTGCCCCGCCCCGCCCCACCCAGTGGGACAACAACGGCTCGCGAGCCGGTGAGGCGCGGCCGGGCGCGGCAGGCGCGGCGACCTGAGCGAGCGCGGCGCGGCGGCGCGGCGTTCACATCTGTGAGAGGGATGATGATGGCCAACATGTGCAGGTGCAGCGCTGCAGCGAAGCTCGCCCCGCACCGCGCACCGTGCCGTCCTCTGTAAGGTCAGAGTTCATGGGCAAGGGCGCGGGCGCGGGCCCAGGGGGGTGCTCAACGGACCGGAGACCGGAGTCAATCAGCGGGAACCAAAGAGGAGTCACGGGACGGGATTGTGATCGGTCCCCTCCTCGGCAAATCAGATATCCCGTTCTTTTTAATTCGTGTTTGACTTGGCTGTGAAGTTATCCGCCTGACGACACAGGGAGAAACAACTCTGAGTTCAGGTGTACACATTTTGTGAATTTCTCTAAACTTTCGTGAACGTTTGTGAATTTTCGCTTAAATTTTACCTAAAGTTTTATGACTTTTCCCTGAATTTTCACGAATTTTTGTAAATTCTTCTGAATTTTCTGAATTATTGCGAGGTGTACAAAAATTTCAGAGTTGTTTCCCCCTCGCTGACGACACCCATATTTTCAGCGTGTGACACACATCTAGTCTTGTGCGCGCCGCTGCTAGACACAGCAACTTTGTGCTTTTTATTTTGCCAAATTATGCTCGAAATCTGAAGTTAATTATGCTCGAAAATGCTTCTGAAAATTCCCAATTATGCCCTATAATGCTACCTGTAATTTGAGATTCTGCTCCATTGTGATTATTGAAATTATTAAAATTTTCGCATAACAGCAATATTTTGATAGTGTCTGCCACGACTTAGGCGATTCAGACCAGACGAAAGCCTCCACCCCCCTCGCCACCCCTTAAAAATGCATCTTAGCGCGTAATTTTCGATTTGCCTACCCATTTGAAATGGTTGGAAAGGTTGTAAGACATTGTGCTTCAAGCGCTTCACGCATAAAGTTGCTGTCTCAAGCCGTTGCGTGGAGAGAAGTCGCCGGCGCCCACCCTCATCCCCACGGTCCTCGCACGGCTTTACCCTGGGTAGTCCGGCCTGCGCCCCGCCCCGCCCCGCCCCGCCCCGCCCCGCCCCGCCCCGCCCACAACCGCGTTGCGCCCCGCTCCGTCCGACCCCGCCGCATAGGATTAAGGCTTCAGTCAGGCCCCCATTCATTTCAAACGGGTCTGTTATAAACCAGCGGGCGGTGAGCAGGCCGGGGCTGGGGCGGAGGTGGTATCGGTGGAGGCGCTGTGCTGCCGGCGCTGCTGCCGTCTGATTCCGAAGATCGTTCTCGTGCCCCCGTCTTTGTCGCACTCATGGGGCCGCGCGCCATCCCCAACATGGGGCACCGCCATAGGTGCGACAAGGACGGTGGTACGAGAGCGATCTTCGGAATCAGCCTGCTGCCCCATCTTGGTAAAGAACAGAGCAATCAGAGCTCCAGCCGCCCCGCCCCGCCCCGCCCAGCGGCACGCAGTGTCCCTTACATGTATTGGGAATCTCAAATGAGCCGCACTGGGAACAGGTCCGTTCGTGGCGTGGCGTGGCGCGGCGCGAGATTGAGCCGCAGGGGCGTGGCGTGGCGGGGCGGGGCGGGGCGTGGCGGGGCGTGGCGACCAGGTGGGGCACGACGGCCGGCACGGCGCGCACCACACACGGAGTGTCGCGAGTACGCGCACACGTGCCCTCCTCCTCTGCGCAATGGCGGGAACAATTAATGGAAAAAAAAAATAAGGAAAACCGTATGGCCTTGCACCTCCTTTTTTCGATCCTGAATTTTGTTTCCTGTTCTCTAACTTCCGTGCCAAACGTACTAGTTGAAACGCGATCCTATGTCTTGTGCTAAATTTGAATTGGAAACTCATTTTACTGCTTTTAATATGCCACCCGAGGGGTCCTTCACTGTAAATTCAAGCGTACACCGATTTTTCTGGTGTTTTAAAATTTGCTTTTTTTTAAACTGATTTTTCTGATTTTTTTCTTGATTTTTTCCTGATTTTTTTCTTATTTTTTAGTGATTTTTATAGGGTGCCCACTGATTTTTTTGAGAGGAGGACTCCTCGGTGGTACTTACCGGGCGACGCTTACGCTTGCCAGTATTCTGGTCTCGCTTCAGAGCTGGAGTCTCCCGGAGGGCGGGCTCTTTAACTGGAGCAGGACGAGCAGGTAGGTGGCCACGGAGCCGACGAGCTGCGGTCAGGGGGCAGGGCGGTCAAGTCACACGCCGGTGCGGGAGCGGGGGGACATGGGGCATCCAGCCTCTGCTCACCGGGACAATGATGGACCTGTTCATCTCGAAGAGGCCGCAGTTGGTGAACGAGCCCCGCTGGTGCATCAGCTGCACTGACAGCGCCTTCAGCTAGAACCCGAACGAGGGGGAGACAACTCTGATTTTTTTGTACACCTCGTAATTAAGAAAAAATTCAGAAAAAAAATTAGAAACATCCACAAAAGTTTGGGAAAAATTCGAAAAAAGTTCAGGAAAATTCAAGTGAAAATTTAAAAAAAAATCTACAAAAATTAACGAAGAGCTGTTCCCCCCTCGAACCCAACGGACTTGTTGGATTAGTGTACCGAGGTCTCTCAGTTTCAGTAATTTATTTGAAGTCCTCCTAAGTCCAGTCAACTTTTTGGGGGGTCGCGGGCCGAGGGCGCCACGCGTACAACAAAAACATGACACACGAGAATAGAATTATGATGGATCAATAAAGTGTCATTCACCTCATGCCTGATAGACACGTCAACACAGTTAAAATGTTAGCTGTCATGTCCTATTAGCTAAAAAAAAAGGGGGGGGGGCTCTGCAATGTCTGCAGCAAGTGGCGTTCGTATTGTCGTTATTCTGATTGATCAGTTTCTAGGTTTTGCATCGGACGCGCGTCGCGTGCCGGACCGGGCCGGGGCTCTGTGTGTGAGTCTCCCCACCTGCTCGTGCATCATGCTGCCGAAGGGGACGGTGGAGCCCAGGTAGCCGACCAGCGAGCCCGTCCTGTCGGCCTGCAGCGCGCACCGGAAACAGATAACAAGAGATCTCTATTTCCACTGTTGAGAGCCAGTCGATTTACTGCGCTGGGTGCGGGTGCGACGCGACCCACTCCCCCCGCCTCAAAATAAATAAATAAATAAATAAATAAAACTGTGCTGTTAGTGATTTAGACCTCATAAGCCGCGGCGGAGGGCTGCTCGACCAGCATGACGATGCGGCTGAAGTGCAGCCCGGCGAACACCATCTCCATGGAGAAGCGCGTGTAGTCCTCGGGCGGCTCGGAGGCGGGCAGCAGGTGCTCGAGGAACAGGTAGCAGGTGATGACCAGGTTGAGCAGCAGCGCCACCATGTCGACGAGCAGCTGCACGCCGTAGCGCCGCGACACGGTCTCCATGGCCTTGCCGAGGAGGGAGTGCGCGCTGGCCAGCCGGCTGACCGTGAGGCTGCCGGGAAGCACCAGCGGTGTGCCGAGCGCGTCTGCGGGCAGCGGGAGGACCAGCAGGGCTACAGGGGCGGGAGCGAGGAGGCGAAAGTCACAAAGTCCCCTCAAGTTAAAAGTCTTTCCAAAATTTTGAAAACTGTTTCTGAAATCTTCTGGAATTTAGAGACTTGAACCGAATCGAGAAATCGAGCTGCTTGTGCCCGTACCGCGGTGGCCCGGGCGGGGGCTGGCGTCTTCGATGATCTGGTTGATGGCGGCGAGCCTCGTTTGTATCTCCAGGGCGTCGCTCATGTACAGCGCCTCCGCCACGAAGCACGTGAAGTACGTCAGGTACAAGGGAAGGTCGTCGAACGCGAACTCGTAGTTGTCCTCGTCGGTCACCAGCCAGACGGTCTTGTCCACGACGAGCACGGCGAGCAGGAGGGCGATCCAGCCGGCCAGCCAGAACTGCGGCCGCGGCGTGGGGAGGCCCAGGACTGTGTCCACCTGCGCGCCGGTGAGTACTAAGCCTATGCGATTATCAGAAATAATCTCAATCTGCGAAATTATTCAATAATCGGAAAATACGTTGATACAATTATTTAAAATCGAAATCGTGCTGCTCTATAATCGACATTGATATTTTTCTCTCTGTTGACCCCGATTAGTTTGTTATTTGTCAGTATCTTTTTTATTTACATCGATTATTGATTGTACTCTTAAATGATCCACGGACTAAATTGCCTTTATTGACAAAGAGATTTGACATTCAAATCGTAAAACACGCTGCTTCGATTTTTTTTTTAAATAATATTTCCTGCATGCTCCTTTTTATTGTTTAACCTTGCGCGATCAATTATTGAATTTGATTTTAATTGCCCAATAACTGTAGTCTTTAGAAAGTCGACAAAATTCGGTTTTTAATAAAAAAAAAAATCGGCCCTGATGTTTTGAAATCAAAAATTGATATTTTTTCAACGATTAGTAAGTAATCGAAAAGATCAAATCGACCCTTCGATTCATCGCCCTCCTCGTCACTCCCCCCCCCCCCCCGGGCGTCTCCTCCGTCACCCTCGTCATCCCTGTCATCCCCGTCACCCTCCTCACCCCCGTCACCCTCGTTACCCCCGTCATCCCCGTCACCGCCGTCATCCCCATCACCCTCGTCACCCTCCTTACCCCCGTCATCCCCGTCGTCACCCCCGTCACCCCCGTCACCCACCTCGTTGAGCAGCTCGGCGTGGCGGATGACGCCGGCCCTGCAGAGCCAGGAGCTGCAGGCCGCCACGCCCGTGGCCACGCACAGGCTCGTGTACTCGCACAGCGACACGTACGCGTCCGTGCGCCGGCTCCAGCTCGGCCGGGCCTCGGCCCCGCCGCCGTCCCCGCCGTCCTGCACGTTGCGCTTGAACTCGTCCAGCGAGGAGTATATGGTGTAGCCGAGCGCGGCGCACACGAGCGTCACCGAGTAGCACAGCCAGGGGGTCGAGCGCTGCAGCAGCAGGGGCTGCGGGCGGGGCGTGCGCATCAGAGCATAGCCGCAGCGACGACAAGGCAAAAAGCGTGCTCATTTTCTTTTACAAATCGAGACGCGCCATCACTTTTAAAACTTGTTCTTAACCGAGGGGGAAACAACTCTGAAACTTTTGTACCCCTCGTAATTAAGGAAAATTCAGTAACATTGGTAAAATTCAAGCAAAAATTCATGAATATTCACGAAAATTCACAACCTTTTTACACCAAAGCTCAGAGTTTGTTTTCCCCTCGTACGTGACTGTACGGCACTTGCACCCACCTCACGTTTGAGCGTCTTTCGGGTTTTCGACGAAAAGTCTGACGCCCAGCCGAAGGGGGACCCGAACACGCCCACCATCAGGTCGTCGACGGTCCGCGGTGCGGGTGCGGGTGCGGGGGGCGCGGGTGATGGTTTCCCGCGAGCGGCTGCTGCGGCCCCGCCACCGATGCCGGCCCTCCTGCCCGCGCCCGCACGGCCCGCACCCGCATGCTGCTGGAGCCCAAGCCCGTACTCGTGCGGCTCGATCTTGGTCCGGCTGGTCGGGCGCTGCTGGACCAGGGGGAACACGCCCAGCAGCAGTCCCAGCTGGTTCAGCCTGAACACGACCCCGCGCCGCCCCGCGCCGCCCCGCGCGCGTCCATTGCGAATTATGACAATTTTATTTGCCTCGTTCATTTCTATCAATATATTTCAGAGTGACATCGAAACTAGGAGCGACACTGAAATCCCAACTAGGGGGAAACAACCTTGAAATTTTTGTTCACCTTCTACTTCAGGAGAATTCAAAACAATTAAGAAAAAATAAGAAAAAAAATACCAAAAATTCAGGAAAATTTGGAAAAAAACAGGAAAATTATAAGGAGGAATCCACGAAAATCCAAGGAAAAAATCACAAAAATTCTCAAAAATTCTCAAAATGTGTACACCAAAATTCAAAGTTGTTTCTTCCTCGATCCCAACCACTCGAGTGGCGTGTGTTTCTGATTTACTGACCACCGGCGGTGCTCGCCCATGGTGCATGTCGGCCGCCCGGCCCGTAGCTGTGCGCATCCAGACCCGACGCGACCCCTCCCCCTCCGTGGCGGCAGGGCGCTGCAGGCAGGGGTGCGGGACGCCGCCCTCCACGACCAAAACTGTTAGCATAGGTGGTCCGCGGTCTGGGCTGGGCTGGGCTCGCGGGCCAGGCCGCCCCGGGCGTCGCACCCTTCCTTCCTCCCCCTCCTCTCTCCCACGGTGACCCTCCACGCCGGCGCGGCGTGGCGTGGCGTGGCGTGGCGTGGCGTGGCGTGGCGTGGCGTGGCGTGGCGTGGCGTGGCGTAGCGTGGCGTGGCGTGGCGCGAGGCACCACAACCCTTCCCGCACCCCTCACTATGCTGGTGGTGCGTCGACATGACGTAGGTTGGCGCCGCCAACTCTCACCCACTTGCTGCGTGCGCGTGCGGGCAGATGAAGGGTGAAAAAAAATCAATTCAGGGTCATTACTACCACAGCGCGACAGCGAGGGAAAAACCGCTTGTCCTATGTGCCCGGGTCCCCAGGGGGGAAAGGGCTAACAAATCACCCGCACCGCACCAGCCCGCGCGCGACGTACGATTGCATCGCGGATGTTTGGCGAGGCGCTCCCCCGCGGCATGGCGCGGGAAAACATCGTAGGGTTGTGTCGCAGTGTTAGGAAGGGAGGGGTAAGGGCGAGGGGTCCTTCACTATGAATTCAAGCGTACACCGATTTTTCTTATTTTTCTGGTGTTTCTTGATCATCGTTGATTTTTACTAAATTTTTTCCTGATTTTTTCATAATTGTTCTTGATTTTTTTTTTTTTTTTTTTTTTTTGATGGCTTTTTAAGGTGTGTTTTTTTTAATTTTTTTTTTGGTATAGGGTCCCTTGGGGGTGTCAGGGGCCAGTTGGCCGGAATGAAAGCACAGTTTTTTTCCTTTGTTCTATAAATAAGTCATAATGAATGTATTTCAGTGCGTCGCCGAGCTACAATATGTACACAGTGTATTCCTCTCACAACCGGACCGGACTGAGGAGGAGGGGACGGTTGTAAGCGGTGGTGGCGGGGATGACTATACGATGATGACTCGAGCTTAGTAGTGGCCGCCGAGGGAGAGGCCGCCGCCGTGACTGCTGAGGGAGGAGATGGAGGAGTAGGAGGAGGCGCCGCCGTAGCCGCCGCTGCTGTAGCCACCGCTGCTGTAGCCACCGCTGCTGTAGCCACCGTGGCCGATGCTGATGAGGGGCGCGGCCTGCACGACGGGCGCCGCGTGCACCACGGGCGCGGCCACCACCTTCTTGACGATCTGCTGCGGGTGCACGGCGTGGCCGCTGATGGAGACGACGGCGTTGAAGCCGTTGTGCCCGTCGGCCGTGTAGTGCACCGTCCTGGTGGTGCCGTCGGGCTGCAGCAGCGAGTACTCGCCCTTGACCACGTCGCCGTCGCGGACCTCCTTCTGGTCCTTGACGTCACCGGTGTGCGTGTCCTTGACGCCGTACGCGAACTCGTACTTGGGGTGCGCCTGCGGGCAATCGGGGAAGCAGAAGTTGTCAAGGAACGTCGTGGTGCGATTTTTGATAATAGTCATGCAGGACCTCTATTTTTCCCGAGGGGGAAGTCACCTCGAAAAATCACTGTACGGCCCCCAAAAATCATTTAAATTGAAAATAAACTTAAATAAAATCGAGGAGGAAAACAAACAGAAATAGTGGGAAAGATAAGAATTTATCAAAAATTAACTGAAATTTTCCTTAAAAAATCTAAAGAAAAATCGAAACAAAACATTAAAAAAAAGTAAAATAAAAAATCAGAGGTCAAAATAAGTCATTGTACACATTTTGTATGAGTGACCCCCCCCCCCCCCCTTCCGTCGATTTTTCCATCCTTGATGCAAAGGATGGCGAAAACTGCTAGTTAGTGGTACTCACGATGGGCTCGGCGGCGATGGCTTTGGCGTACACGGGCGCGTGGCTGTACACGGGCGCGTGGCTGATGGCGACGGCGGGCGCGTGGCTGATGGCCACCGGGGCGCTGATGGACGCGTAGGAGCTGGCGCCGCCGTGGCCGCCGTAGCCCTGGCCGCCGTAGCCCAGGGACAGGCCGCCTCCGTACTCGATGGGGGTGGCCGCGCAGGCCGCAGCCAGGAGCACCACGAGGAACAGCTGCAGCAGGGGGAAGGAAGAAATAGCGCGCTTAAGGAAAAATAGGGAAATCTATGCGGGGGGGGGGGGGGAAGGGATAACGTAGTTGCCGTCCAGAGTACTAGGTTAAGTCATTCTCACTCGCGGACATTGGCGTTGTTGTTAAGTGCCTCAGGTAGTAACGGCACAAGTGACAAAATTAGATATCGCACGGATAACACTTTACAGATCTGCACAAGTACAGTCTCGCGCTCAACTATCGCCAAGGTAAACATTTTAAAAGCCAGCTGCGACTTCGCTTTTCGTGACGGGAGTCGTAATCACTGGCAACTAGCAGCCGGGCCGCGCGTCACCGCGGAGGGATGCTTGACGCGACCGCTCATGGCTCCCCTGCGACAGCCGTCTGATTCCGAAGATCGCTCTCGCGCCTCCATCCTTGTCGCACTCATGGGGCCCTGCGATCCCCCACATAGGGCACAGCTATGGGTGCGACAAGGACGGAGGCGCGAGAGCGATCTTCGGAATCAGACGGCTGGACGGCTCCCGGTGGCCCTCCTCGTCATTAGAGGGTCATATAAAAAGAACACCAGCACACGCGGCGCGGCCCGGCCCTGCCCAGCGAGGCACGACCTGGAGAACTCGTCATGTCAGAATCGATTCCTCGCTTCGGGCGCACTCGCGGCTCGGGGACCCTCCTGGGGGTAGGCAACACTCGTACAGCACTGGCCGGCGGCGCGTCGTCGGAGTACAGCCCGGGCGCCTGGACCCGCCACTCACCATGACGGCGAGGGAGGTAGCGGAGGAGGAAGCGAGAGGAGGAGGAGGAAGAGCTCGTGCAAGTCCTGGAGCTCGCCGGTCACGACTAACTTGGTCTACCAGGACGACGGCTACCTTTATATATACAGATATGATTGGCGGGGCGGGGGAAGCGGGGCGGGTCCAGTCGGGAGTAGGGGCGCCCCCTAAGACTGTCTAGGCGAGACCTCGGCCCCCGCCTCGCCCCGCCCCGCCCCGCCCCGCCCCGCCCCGCCCCGCCCCGCCCCGTCCAGCCACACCTGCACCCCTCGACCCGACCGGTGTGCGCTGAGGGGGGCGCGAGGACCTCCGTGGGTCCCGGTCGGTCGGGCCCCGCGCTGAGGGGGGGCAGGGTGTTGGGGAGCAGGGAGGAGGCCGGGCCGGGGAGGACACGAGGGGGTGTGGAGGTGAGTATGCAAGGGGGACGCCCGGGACCTGGACCACTCCTCGACAAGCAAGCTGCAGCAGTAGCAGCAGCCGTCATGCATTTTTCATTGCAAATTCTGCGAATGGCAATATAACAACACTGCACTGGGCCGGGCCGGGCCGGGGCGGCTGTGCCCGTGCCCGTGCCGTTTGGGCTTTAACGGCTCTTGCTGCCGTCTGATTTCGAATCAGACTACCTCTACTACCTCCGTCCTTGTCGCTCTCATGGGGCCCTTCCATCCCCAACATAGGGTACCACCGGCGTGCGACCAGGACGGAGGGAGGAGAGCGATCTTCGGAATCAGACGGCTGATCAGAGGCATCGTGCTGCTTCGCCGTGGGTCGGGCCGAGACGTCGACGTACACCCTCTACCGATTTTCTGTAGCCTTCGAAAAAAGTGGGGCAAGTACCCTCTTTTGGGAGCTCGTGGCTTGCATAATGAGCAGTCGTAATAAAAGAGTTCCAAAACTAGATCGAGCGGGCCTGTGTGTCCTGTGGCGAGAAACAAATAAGTGCTGCCGCTGCCTCGCCAATCGTAAAAGATAACGAAGCTAAAGCTTGTGTCCTTCAAACTCTTATATGCCACTATGTGGAAAAGTTCGTATTGCCGGTCAGTCTGGTCAGTTGTCCCAGGGTTGACGCGGCGCCGCGTGGCGCGGACAAGACCTGCCGCCGCCGTGTGCGGCTTGTCGGACGATATGATGGCGTTCTTGACAACGAACCGCGGCATGCCTCCAGTGGCGTCATGATTATGATTGTTATTGGTTGGTTTATTCTCTTAAAGATGGAGAGGTAGGTGAGGCGGGTGGGCGGCTGCCGGCCAGCAGAACACGCCCTGCAGTACCCTCCTGCCCCCGCCCCGCCCCCACCCCGCCCCGCCCTGCCCCGCACGCACTGCACTGGGTCAGTTCAGCTTCAGCTGCGGTGAGCCGGGCCGGGCGGGGCGCGCGCCGCGCGCCACAGGGCAGCCGTAACCTAGAAAATGCAATGTCACGAAAGTAATGACCAGCGGGGCCGTAACTTCGGGCAAAAAGTGCCAGTAAATACGTGTATCGCCTCAGATGACGGTCTTAAAAGTAGGGATACGATGCCCTCCTGAATCTGGAAATGTTCATAATAGCCTGTAACTATAGTGCTACCACGGAAAAAAAAATATGTATCCACCAACGCCAGTATTAGCTGTCTCAAGAGAAGGAATTTCACACTTCGCAATTCACTGTTTACAGATGAGAGTTGCACTGGAGTAGTGGACCTGGATATTTTCAGCCGCATGCTCGAGGTCAGGGGTGTAGGAGCATATGGGGCCGGGGGGGCACGTGCCCCCCACTTTTCAGAGGTGGGGGGGGGGGGGGGAGGGCCGTGCCCCCCCACCGTAGGATGGGCCCTAGTTCAAAACTTATGCTATTTGAGGTCCAATTTTATATCTCGGAGACCATCCAGCGAACCCTTCTAACTGTTGAACCAATAAATGGCCTCCTTATGAAGAGCGCAAGATTTTCGCCCCTTTTTAATGCCAATCTTTCGCATTCTTGTTATAAGAGGGCAAACTTTGCCATGAAATATGGCCTAAATTTGGCATTCGTGAAAAAATACCTAGGGCTTATTCAAGTGGGATAAATTTGGGTGTTCAAAAATAGCGCCAAAGCCAAAGCGTTAAGAGTGCGATTCGCCCCTGTAAGGTAGGCAAACCACGTTACGTGCCCCAACTTTGCAGGACCTTCCTACGCCCCTGCTCGAGGTGGAAAAACCTCACGTAATAGTCAGGTCACCTGCCCTGTAATAGTGCTGTAATAGCCCTAATGTTTCTGTAACAGGCTTAATACCGTGTAATATCGCGTAATATCGCCGTATTACTACTAATATTCGAGTGATAGTCGCGTAATATTCGCGTAATTGCCCTGAAATAGCTGTATAATATCCGTGTAGTAGCCGTAACAGACGACTAATAGGTAATCGTCAGTAATAGTTCGTAATAGGCGTAATAGCCGTAATAGGCGTAATAACGTATAATATCCGTAATATCGTCGTAATACATGTAATATTCCCGTAATAGTCGCGTAATTGCCCTGTAATAGCTGTGTAATAGACGTGTAATCGACGCATAATAGCCGTAATTGGGAGTAGTCGGGTCGCGATTTTGAAGAGGTTTCTCCCCCTTACGCATGCTGGCCACTCGTGCTCTCGAGGGGTCTTTCACTATAGATTCAAGCGTAATACCGATTCTTCCGATTTTTCTTGTTTTTACTGATTTCTTGTTGATTTTTCCTTGATTTTTTAATGATTTTCTTGATTGTTTTCTTGATTGTTTTCTTGTTTTTTTCTCTTTTAATTTTTCCTGATTTGTTTGTAAATTATTTTTAAATGATTTTTTTACTGATTTTGTTTCAGGGTACACTCTGATTTTTTTTTAAATCGTGATGGATCTCCTGGCTTCTCCCCGTGGTTCCTCTCTTAACTTCCCACGATACGTTTGCACGACTAACTTGCGCCCCTCGCATCAGTGGCACTAAGTCTATAAACGAGAAAAGGCCAAGGGTGCGTGGCGGATGGTTTCTGGCCAGGCCGGCGCTGTGCCCGCCCTGAGCCCACCCTGGCGCGGCGACTGCACCTGGGCGATAGGCAACACATCTGACGTTCATGCTTCTGTGGGAGCCCCTCAGAGAGGCGTTGTGGATCAAAACCGAGGGGGAAACAACTCATTTAGGTGTTTAAATTTTGTGAAGTTTAGCGAATTTTTGTGATTTGTTACGTTTGTTACTGATGTTTTTGTGATTTTTTGCTGGAATCTTTCCTAAGTTTTCTTGATTTTTTTTTTAATTCTGATTTTTTCCTAAATTGTTTGAATCTTTCTGAATTACGAGGTGTGACAGAAATTGTTGCGTTGTTTCCCACTTGATCAAAATCAAAGGTATCTATAGTCTGTCATCAGACGATCCTCTACTACCAGGCGGAGCCCACTCAACAACTTTGCGCTGGGAGTAAAAGAGAGAAAAATGAGAATTGGTGTTTACCATGATTTATACATTAAATTGAAACAAGGTTTATTTTGCGAGTGTTGACGCCGCATATTACCGCGGCTCGCCGTTGACCGTAGACAGGCGCGGCGCGGCCGGGCCGGGACGGTAAGGTTGTGACTTTCAACCCAGTTCCACTTTCCAGCGTTGGTGAGGCGTGCCTACGCTACGGGGAGCGTGTCACCGACCAATATGGCGGTGATCAACTTACATTATTACTTAGACGAGGCTCAAGGTCGGGCCGCTTTGCAAATGAAACGCCTCAAACTCGGGAATATCGCGCAGTCAGCAGTTGTTGCACTGCGCGGTCTTTTGCCTCGAGAAGAACTGCTATACCCCGGTTGAGCCGCAGAAACCGCGTGTCGCAGAAAAGTTAGCGTGGTCAGTTTGTTATTATTATTTTGCGAAGCTACATAGGTAGTGTCGTGGTCGAACGAACAACGGAATCGTCCCTTACTGCAGAGGTGCTTCAAGTCTGGAAAACCTCCGGGGCATATGAAAAGTTAGTCACAGAAAGGCCCTGGAAAGTCAGCGGAAGTCATAGGAATTGCAGGGACTTTCATTAAAGGTAACAATAACCTCCTGCATGGAGATTATAATACTCCTTTTGCAAAAGCAATGTGTAGCCTACCCAGGGATTAATACTCCCCCCATGCAAAAAGCCCAGGATTGCCTGCCCGGGGATTAATACTCGCCCGGTGTAGAAAGCCCTGAATAGCTCTCGGTAAAATCAAAGTCTGCTTAATTTTTTGAGGGAAAAGGGGAAAACTTTCAGGAACTTACAGATTTTGAGGAAAACTCTTCTTATTTTGATGAGTCCCCTCCGAAAATAAGGAAATTTCCCTCAATTTTAAAAGAAGCATTCTCAAAATATGAGGAGTTTTCCTTAAAATCTGTGAGATCCTTAAAGTTTCCTCCCCTTCCTCAAAAAAATCTTTTTTTTTTTTAAACCGTAGTTTTACCGCAATTCCTACTCCCCCCGTTCAAAAAGCCCTTGTCGCTTTAGATAACGACCTGTCTGCCTAGCAGTGATTAATTTGAAAGAATGTTTTCCTTACGTATCTGGCGACTCGCGGTAATCGTCAGTAGTCATGATGGGAAAAAAAAAAAGAAACAGCGGCACTATTCCCACCTTTGAACTTGATGGCGATACTCCTTACATCGTCCCGCCACCTTGCACGTCGCGCGTCGGTATCCCCTGTTGCTGATGCAGGTGCGACTTCTATACCCCCGTCGGCCGACTCACTCGGGGCATATCTGCCGGTATAGCTGCCCGATGTCGCGCACGCCCAAACCCCGTGCCCAGTAGGCAACCAATCGAACATGCGGCCGACTCGCGCCAGGCCAGAGGCAAAGTGGATCACACCAATCACACGCTGGCTGTACGCGCTGCAATCACCTGTGGACTGAAGGACTGAAGCAAGGCCTTATCACTTCGAGATCGGGATCGGGGGTGCCCGCTTTTTGTGCTATCTCTGTCTCTTTTTACCCATTAGAAGACAGGTGGAGCGAGAGAGATAAAAGCATTACCCCACCACACCTCCGATCCCCGGAATGAGCAGTGATCAGGCCCTGGACTGATGTACTGCACTGCAGACTGCACTGTAGACGACACAGCGCTCAGTGCTGGCTCAGTAATTTGACAACCCGCAGCTCCCCCTCCCCCGTCCCCCCCCTCCCCCCTGCCCTGATGCTGACCAGGGACTAGAGGGCTCCGGGCCGCTGCAGCTACTGGCCGGCCGGGCCGGTGCCCATGACTGTCTGAAGCAGTCTAAAGCTACCGTGATAGTAGCCACATCGAACGCATGTTCTTTGCATAGTTAGTATAAGGGCGTGTTTCTTTCTAGGGTACAGACATTCATCATCCACTTGTGCAGTGAATAACAAAGTTGCGAACTTTGCGAGAATCTGTGAAGCGACAGTAAGTCTATGAAAACTATGAAGTGGAGTGAATATATGAATCTGTGCAGTGAGTGTGCGCATGCGTAGTGAATCCGAAACTCTCTGAAAATGAAGTTGGAATTTTGAATCGGTGCAGCGAATGTTCATACGAAAATGCGCGAAAATGTCTTCGCCTCGCCGGAAGTACTGTCCAGGGCAATATGGTGAGTGATCTCAACTCATATGAATTAACCCAGTAGGCCATATTAAGACCCGTCTGCAGTGGGAGTGCACAATGCTCTGTCACCCGTGGTCTAAGTCCGCATAGCCCCCCCCCCTCTTTCCCCGTTCCTTTCCTTTTCTTTTCTTTCTAATCCTTCAGTTTAGCAAGTGGGCACGGTGGCGGGGCGGGCTGGAGGCGAACCGCCCTTCATCCCCCCCTCGGCCACTGGCGTCTCCTGCTGAGGTACTTAAGATATAACTTGATTGGCTAGATTGCGCCAAAAAAGGGCCTGTAGTATGCAGTCAACATACGAATCCATTCCACATGCAACAGTATCGACTCCGATGTTCAGATCAGTCTTGGCATTTATTGACGAAATGATATTTAAATATATACACAATGATGATGTCGATGAAAATTAACGATGAGGTCGAGGTTGAGTGGTGACTTTGGTCGCGATGATGATTGGTGTGGCCTGGGCCCTTTCTCCTCTCTAGAGGCCGTGTCCGTGTCCTTGGATCTCGGGGTGGCCGTGGACCTCGGGGTGGATGGCGTGGCCGCTGTAGGAGACGATGGCGTTGAAGCCGCCGTGCTTGCTGGACGTGTAGTGCACGATGCGCTTCCTGCCGTCGGGCTGCAGCAGGGAGTACTCGCCCTTGACGACGTCGCCGTCGCGCTCCTCCTTCTGGTCCTTGTAGTCGCCGGTGTGCGAGTCCTCCACGCCGTACTTGAACTCGTACTTGGGGTGCGCCTGGAACAGCCGCGGCATGGCTCCGGTTAGTAGTGGGCTGGACTCGAGGGGGCAACAACTCTGAATGTTTTGTTCAGCTCAAAATTCAGAAAAGTTCAGTAAAATTTAGTAACATCCCGAAAAATTCAGGAAAATTCACAAAATTTCGGTTAAATTTAAGTGAAAATTCACAAAAATTCTATAAAAACTCGCGAAAATTCACAAAAATTCCGATAATGTGTACGGCAAAAGTCAGAGTTGATTCCCCCTCGGCTGGGCTCCGGTGGTGGCCGTTCACCTCGGGGAGTTCGGGCGGCACTCTCCGACACTTACCAGGATGATGTGCTCCTCCTCGTGGCCGCCGTAGCCGCCCTGGCCGCCGCCGTAGCCGCCCTGGCTGCCGCCGTAGCCGCTGAGCTCGAGGCCGCCGCCGTGGCCGTGGCCCAGCGAGTTGAGGAGGTTCACGCTGGTGTAGGACTCGGCCAGGCTGTGGCCGCCGGGGAAGGCCAGCGACACGCTCGCCACCGCGCTCAGAACGACGAGGACCTTTAACACGAAAAGCAGCATAATGTAAATAAATAAATGTGTATAGCAACGAAAAAAAAATTATTCGAGGGAACCGCTGTAGTCAGCTAGGCGTTGAGGTAGCTGGATCAAGCAAAAGGGCTATACCCTGCCCCCCTTGCATGTACTTACTTTGAAGGCGGCCATGGCTGCGGTTCGGTGCTGTGCAGGTGTGTCTGCGGTGATTGGAGCGCTGTGACTCTGTGCCACGTGCCGGCGCCCCACAGCATTTTATACCCGCAAGTCGTTTACATGGTCCAGGCCGGCCGCCTCGCGTCCCGCCCCGCCCCGTCGGTGGGGGATGGGGGCCCGGCCCGCCCCGGCCCGCCCCGCCGCCAGCGCCCCACCCTGGGCCAGCCTCTGACGGGCCCCCTGGTACCCCTGGGCCCCCCCGGGCCCCGCACAGCTGTTGCCGCCGCCGTTGTGCAAGGCGTATATGCTATACCCACGGATAGCTCCCTGAGCGGCCCTGCCTGCCTGCTGGACCAGCACGGCGCCGCCCAGTCAGTCATAGCGATACACCACCACCGGCCGGCCCAGCCCGCCCCGGCCCCGGCCCGCGGCCAAGCCCCCTTTTCAAGTTCAGGCGTGGCCCGGCGCCAACTGAGGCAGGTGTATTCGTCCAGAACACCCCACGCCGCCGCGTCCCGCGCGCCACGGGACCGCGGCGGGCGGGGGAGGGCTCGACCACGGCGACCAGGGCGGGGATGCGGGCCGGGTCAGAGGTCACCGGTCCAGGGGGAAACAACTCTGAATTTTCGTGTACAAACTTCGTGAATTTTCGAGAATTTTACTGTTTTTTGATGTTTTGCTTTGCTAGATTTTTTTCTAGATTTTCGTGATTTTTTGTGAAATTTTGTGAATTTTCCTAAATTTTTCTGATTTTTTCTATGATTGATTCTGAATTACGAGGCGTACAATAATTTCATAGTTGTTCCCCCTTCGGACCCTCGAGTGCAGCCAGCAACAGGCACCTGCTGTAGCCGAGCTGGCGCCCGCGCTCCCAGGGCCCACGACGCGACGGTGCGGTCCCACCGCTTTAGGTAAATGGCGTTAGGCCCCACGATTAAAAAGAAAATAAAGTTAGTTGTATATATGGTGATAATACTTTCACACACGGTGCGGTGCTAGCCACACCCACACCGCACACTCTAGCTAGCCCACCACTGATTTTTGTATTAGTGGCTTACCGAGTCACTGACTCTCTTTATTCCACGTCACTATCTAGCAAACCGGATCATGGTCGAAACTCTTCATTACGAATTAGATCAAAGCGATATGCAAAATACACGACGATGAATGAAGGTTCTCGGCTCGGGCGCAACACATGCACGTTTAAGGCACTTATGACTGCGTTCAACTTTTGAAACCAGGATACGAATATTTGTAACCACAAAATTTTGTAAACAGGAAGCAAGTACATCTTGTATTGCGTCGATACCGCGGTCGATACCGCGGTCGATACAAAAATGTGCACCATTGTCGCAATTAAATTTTGTAATCTGTTTAACTGAAAAAAAAAAAAACACCTTTCAATCAATTTTAGAGAATGTTGAACTATATTTTTTGTTGTTAAAGTGCAGCTGTGTTCGCAGTGCGTTCTGCTGTGGCGCTATGCAGTATTACTCCCTTTACCCTCGTCTAGACACCCTCCCTCTCCCCTTCGTCATCCTCCATTTAAGCTGACGTCGGTTGTAAAAGTCGAACAACGTGAAGCAAAAAATGAAGCGCGCGCGCACACAGAAAATATACGGCAGTCCGTCGCGCAAATGAATTGTGACGATTAGTTGGGCTGGCACTCTACTCCCGCATAGCAGAGAGAGGCGTTATTGGTACAGTTGGCAGCGCCGTATCCCCGCGGATCGCGCGGTGCGGTGCGGTGCGGTGCCCGGCGCGGGCGAGCATCAGGCCCGGCAACTTAAGTGGGGCGCACTAGCCAACCGCAGCGGAGCGGCCAAGCGGCCACACCCCTCCGTGGCGAAGCCCAGCGTGGGGACGCGACGGGGACGATCCCGTCAGGACCGTGTCTTCCTCATGATACCCGCACTGTGAAAAATATGTTCGTAGATTTACGATTTATTTTGTAAATTAAGACTTTACGAAAAATGTTGTAAATTTACGTCAGCCCATTCTTGCTTGTAATTGAATTTGAAGTCGATAGGTACTGCTTGTAATTTTACGATAAGTGATCGTAATTTTACAACTCCACCTCGTGGAAAATTTTCCCGTAAACCTACGACAATTTTTCACAGTGCGCCATGAGGCGTCCAGCCGTCTGATTCAGAGGAGAGAGGAGGATCGCCTGTTGCTGCTGTCGGCAGCTGCACTCGTGGAGCCGAGGCGGAAACAACTCTGAAATTTTTGCTCACCTCGTAATTCAAAAAAATTCGGAAAAATTTAGAAAAAAAATAGGAAAATTTAGAAAAAAATACGAAAATATGGAAAAAATTCTAGCAAAACTTCAGAAAAATTCAGTAAAAGTTCACAAAAATTCACGCAAATTCACAAAATTTGTACACTAAAATTCAGAGTAGTTTCACTCTCGCGTGGGGCGCAGCACAGCCAGGAGCCGGGAGCCAGGGCTGCAGTTGGCGTGCGCTGCCGCACCGCACCGTACCGGCAGGGCGGGGCGGGGCGTCGCTGGCCACACCTCGCCCGCGGCGTTGTCAACACACGGACATTTGTTACCCCGAGCGTGACGCGCGGGTAAAGCAAAAGCAAACAACGAGGTAATTCTAGTTGCATGCCATGCCATGCCACCACCACCGCCGCCGCCGCCGCGCCCGAACAGTTCAATCGCTCCGAGCGGCGCGCGCAAAAAAGGAGAGACAGACTGATCTCGAAATATCGCGCGAGCAGAAAATCGAACGACCCTTGTTGCCGAAGGTCCGGCGCGGTGCTGCGCGGTGCTGCGCAGTCCGTCCAGGGCACACGGCTCCTTTCTCCAGACAGGAGTTTCATCACAACAACTTCACTCACTTCATCGCACCGATTGCGCGCCCCGCCCCGTCCGGCCCGCGAGGCCGCTCGCTCCCGCGCTGCTCACATCCGATAGGAACTCGTTTGTTTCTGGCCGACAAGGTATTCTCTCTCTCTCTCTCTCTCTCTCTCTCTCTCTCTCTCTCTCTCTCTCTCTCTCTCTCTCTCTCTCTCTCTCTCTCTCTCTCTCTCTCTCTGTTCTTTTCTCGCAGCGGCAAAAGCGAAGTTAAAGTGTTGAGAGGTCCAAGTGCAGCGCGCGGCTGACACGCGAGGCCTTGATGCTGATATTGCACTCGCGAAATGAGAGGGCGCAGCAGCGGTGCGGGAGTGGAGGGAGCGGTTCGAGTGCGAATAAGACCGCATTTGAGCAAATTTTGTGTCGTTCTGAGTACGTGCGACACGTTCAGCCCCGCCCCGCTTATCCCGGGCTGATTATACACCTTGCCTAATCAGTAGACAGGGCAGCAGCGCAGTAGGCCGATTCCACACACGGGGGTTCTCGTCTCTCTTGTCCTTGTCGCACTCATGGGGCACGGCCATACGGGGGAAGGGAGAGAGAGAGAGACGGCGCTACTAAACGGTGTTCGGAATCAGCCTGCAGCGGGCGCGGCGCCGGGCCGCGGGCCTCGCGTGATGTGATGTGTGTTGACTGCGGTGCCGCATTAGGGGACATCGGTGGACGTGTTTTCTGGACATTTCCTTTTCACAAAATGCAGCTTCTCATTTTTATCTGACGGGAAAGCGGGGACCGGTGCCTATAGGCGTCCTTCGCTCCAAAAATATCAGTGTAAACCCTACAACAAAATCAGTACAAAATCAGAACAAATCAGGGAAAAAAAGTGTGGAAAAAAATCAGAAAAAAATTCAAGAACATATCAGAAGAAATCATTCAAAAAATCAGCAAACATCACAAAAAAAAAACTAGAAAATTCGGTGTACGCTTGAATTTACAATGAAGGACCCCTTAGGCGGTGCTGTTTGAGGAACACATTAGTGTAGTGTTTCGGGTAAGAATAAGGTCGTACAGCGTCCCCTTCATTGGGCACCCATCCAGGTGGATATACAAGACGACGACGTGGGCGCCCCGCCTTACCCCACCGGCAGCTGTTTCAGCGCTCGCAGTGCATTTACATTCACTTTTCTGCTGCATAAATGCAAGAAACCCGCGTACGCCTGTGGTGTGTGCAAGATTCGGGACAAGATCGGATTTGGTGTTTATAGTCAGATTATTTAAAGAGCTCTGGCATAGCTTGAGCTGCCCGCCGCCCCACCCTACCCTGCGGCCCCACCCCGCCCCGCCCCCGGGGGAGAGGGGATCGCGACCACGTTCGCGCTCTGCGCCCCACACGGTACGCCCGCCGCCCTCCCCGCGTGGTGGTGGAAGGGTTGCTCGCTCGAGTATATAACTGGCGCCTGGAGCCGGCGGACAGTATTGTGCCTTCTGCAACCGACTGGAACTACCAGCCCCAGCAGCGACAGAAATGGCGTTCATCAAGGTGCGTGCCAGTGTGTGTGAGCGTCTGTGTGAACGTGTGCCGTCCGGGGACGCGGGAAAGCGAGGCAGAGCGGGCGAGTTTCCTGTAGCGTCTTGGATAACAACGCTGCGGCCGCTGCACTGCTGCTGCGCTGCGCGCGGTCACCCCTGTATTTGGTAAAACCTGTCTCGACTTCCGGAACGTCACAAAGTGGTGCAAAAGTTGTGTCTCCTGCCGCGGGCCCGGGGAGGTGATCGACATGTGTTACGAGCCGAGTTCACCGTAAAGAGGCCATCCGGAAAATGCGTCCGCCGTGCGACGTTTGGAAACCAAGATGCGGGCCCATGCAAGCTCTCAGAGCGCCCGGTAGGTAGGCAACCTCATTAGGGTAGTTGACGAAATGCTGTGGGGTGGCCAACCCTGCCCGGGTCCTTAAGGCACCGACTTCCGGTAGATCGGAATAAAACGGACCCACTTTCTTGACTGTCGAAAAAGTGTGCTTGGTTTTCAGGAAAAGATGTATACGATAGAATACTTTTCTTTTCGATGACGCTAAAGAGATGCCCGCCCGATCCTTGAGCAGGTCCTGGCCGTCCTGGCGCTGGTGGGCGCGTGCGCGGCCTTCCCCGGCGGCCACGCCGAGTCGTACGCCTCCCTGGTCCAGCACTCGCACCCCATCTACATCTCGCACCACGAGCCGGAGCCGCAGAAGCACGAGGAGGAGCACATCATCCTGGTCAGTGCGACTATCAGTGAAAAGAAACTTGTTTTCGAGAACTTTGGATAAGAAATTAGAAAACACTGGGGAGGGGGGGGGGTCCCGATTAACAATACAAAATGTGTCCAGTGATGTTTTTGACTTTTATATATTTATTTATTTTATTTAAAAAAAAAATTGGGAAAATTTCTGCTACTCTTTTGAGAAATTTCGGTCTTTTACCCTCATTTCTGATTTTTTCCCAATTTTATTTCTGTTTCTTCTTCAGTTTTACTCGATTTTTCGGATTTTTCTACATCTTTCTTCTTATGTCTTTCAAATGCATTTTGGGGGGCCCTAACAAGTAATTTTCGAAGTTAATCGCCCCCCCCCCCCCTCCTCTCGGGAGCCCTCGGGAGTGCAGGATGAGGAGTGAATTTTCAGTAAATTCGAAGAATATGTGTCACTTATTTTTGCCCGCTAACGCACCGGTCCGCGCAGGCGCACCCCAAGTATGACTTCAAGTACGGCGTGGAGGACTCGCACACCGGCGACTACAAGGACCAGAAGGAGGAGCGCGACGGCGACGTCGTCAAGGGCGAGTACTCCCTGCTGCAGCCCGACGGCAGGAAGCGCATCGTGCACTACACGTCCAGCAAGCACGGCGGCTTCAACGCCATCGTCTCCTACAGCGGCCACGCCATCCACCCCGAGGTCCACGGCCACCCCGAGATCCAAGGACACGGACACGGCCTCTAGAGAGGAGAAAGGGCCCAGGCCACACCAATCATCATCGCGACCAAAGTCACCACTCAACCTAAACCTCATCGTTCACCACTCTCATCACCATCACCATAATTATCATTGTGTACATATTTAAACATCATTTCGAGAATAAATAATAAAAGACTGAGCTGAACATCGGAGCACTTTACGTTAAGTTTAGAACCTATTCACGCACGCCACTTCTTGGGTCGGTTGCCGTCCAGCCGTACGTGGACGGCGGATGGGTTGCCTACCTTCCCGGCGCCAAATGCTCGCAACTGCTCCCCTCGCCTTGCAGCGGGAGTTCCACGTTTCCCCTGCAAGCACTCAAAGCGGTTGGCTATTGGCTATCTGCCTGTGCGCGATGGGTTGCCTGCACGCACGGGGGAGTTGTCGGACGGGGATCCAGGATCCACCCTGGGGCCCTGGGGCGTGGCGTGAGCTATGAGGCGATCTGCGATCGCTCCACGTCGTCTGCGAATACTTATGCACTAAATGGCACTTGCCTTTTGAAGTTGTTACTGCATTCTAAAGGACTTGGGATGTGGATGAAACGGTTTTCAGTTATGAACGAAACTAAGAATTATGACACATATTTATACCGTATTTTTTAAGAGGTACGACATGATATTAGTACAGCTGTGTTATCGCTACACTTGTACTTACACTCAGTATATGCCACTGTCCCATCATGATGGAATTCAACATGGGCAATCATTCTCCAAAATAACGCTGTAATTTGAGCAGTTGCCGTACTTCAAAGTTTTCCTTCAACAAAGTGTAATATTTACATTCCATATATTGGGGAACTATAACTAAAAACTGTACAATTTATCTAGACGTACACACTTACAGATCTTATTTCTATTAATCATTAACTATCATAGCATTAACAACTAGTCAAAACAGGGAATTTTATGAGGCCGCAGGAAGTTCAAATAATCGGCATAAATTACACAAAAGTGACATGACTTGTCTTTCTATTTTGGAAGAGATTTCTATCCTAAGTAATGTTTTGCTTACGAAGTAAAGTGGCAGATTGTTTGCGAGAATCTGCCTCGTCAGCTCCTAAATTCTTTAAGTAAATCGACCTTAAAAGTTAAGTGATATTAACAATGAAATGGCGAAAAGGTGGTGAATGTGTGTGCGACGAGAGTCATTCGTCTCAGACACAGCTATGGCTACAGGATTTACGCAAGTATGTTGTTGGAATAGTCCAGGTTGCTTATTCTACAGAGCTCTCCTACGCGAGAGAATATTACAGTCTTTACGATTTAAGGAATCAGTCGGTCGCGGGTGTAAGTAAGTCGACATTATGGCAATGCTATCGGCTGGTGCGCCCAGGTGGGCATCGCGGGGGTCCTCATCGCAGGTAGTAACTCCTGCTCGCCGACAGTCCCGGCGACGTCTCGGTGAGGTGCTGCACTATCCGCGACCTCGGCGCCGAGGACGAGACCAGCCCGCCGTAGGAGGAGGAGGAAGAGGAGCCCCGCGACGACGACGACGACACCGGGTTCGGAGGCAGGATGGCCAGGGTGTGCAGTCCGACCTGGGTGGCGGACGGCGGCGGGTAGAGGTAGGAGGGCGAACCCGACGGCGTGGCCACCAGGTTGGACGCGGGCACGGGGGCGGCGTAGGCGGGCCGGGCGGCGTAGGCGGGGGCGGCGGGGGCGGCGGGGGCGGCGTGGGTCTGGCGCCGCTGCTGGGGCAGCAGCAGCACGTCGGAGGGGTGCGGGGGCGGGTTGGCCGGCGGCAGGGGCGACAGCGGCGCGGGCCGCGGCCGCAGGCTGATGTACGCCGCCCGGGGGTTGAACACCGAGTTGTGGTCCAGGTACACGTTCCTGCGGGGCGCGGCAGAGAGAGACACGGCCGAGTGAGAGAGGCCATCCATTGAATTTCGGATAATTATTGAACTTTTAGATATACCAAGTGCAACGAACGAGTGGAAAACAACTCTGAATTGGGATGTACACATTTTGTCGATTTTTTTTTTGTGTGTGTGAATTTTCACTTGAATTTTACCAATTTTTTGTGTGAATTTTTACTTGAATTTTACTAAATTTGTGTGAATTTTCCTGAATTTTTCCTGAATTTGGCTGATTTTTTGTATTTTTTTCTGAATTTTCCTGAATTACGAAGTGTACAAAAATTTCAGAGTTTTTTCCCCCTCGAACGACTAAATGCCTGTTCAGATCGAGGTACGGATTGTAGGCCGCCAGGTCCTGCCGAAAGTCCTGCCGGAGGTCCTGCCGGAGGTCCTGCCGGAGGTCCTGTCGCGTGTCCTGCTGCACGGCCTGGTCCTGCTGCTGGTGCTGCAGGAAGACGTTCTCGTGCGGCAGCAGGTGGTTCTCGCGGTGGTACTTCCTGCGGTGCGCCTCCTTGGGCGACAACGGCTCGTCGCCGTCCAGAACCTGCAGGTGGGCGCCGTCTGGAAAATCAAACAACCGCGTACCTCCCAGTTGAGGGCGAAAGTTCTGAAACCACCTCCTGCGAGGCTGCGGCTGCCCCGTAGCGGAGGAGAGGGTGGGGGGGAGTTACTTCGAAATATCATTGAACACCCGCCCCCCCTTTTTTTCAAGAAAAATGATGCAAGAAAATAATATAAAAATCGAGAACATAAAACTGAACAGAAAACTGAAAAAAAGTCGAAAAAAGGGGACGAGATCAAATTTTTTCAAATAATGTCAGATATTTTCCTTGAAAGAACAAAATAAAAATCAAAACAAAAAAATTGAAAAATGTTTTTAAAAAATGTAATTGTACATATTGAATGAGTGATTCCTTCCCCCTCTCGCCCGCAGCCGTACCTTCCTCCGTGTCGATGCCCAGCTTGGCGGCGTCCAGCGCGTGGTAGTTGAAGGGCAGGTTATCGCGGACGGAGAAGCGCGGGTTCTTGAGCGCGAACCTGGGGATGCCCACCCCGTTCTTGGCCCGGATGTTGACGGGCGAGTCCTGGTACACCTCGTGCACCTGACTGGCCGACTGGATGCTCAGCAGCGACGGCGCTGCGACATAGACAAAAGGGTGTGAGAAAAAAACGTGTCCGATAGAATCGTGTTAGACGGTGGGGGGAATGGCAGAGCGCGGCGGCGGAGCGCCGTGGAGGTATGCAGTCCCGCGGCGCACACCAGTGCGGCTGGCTGCTCAGCGACACGGCTACTCACGAGGAGGAAACAACTCTGAATTTTAGTGTACAAATTTTTTATAGGAGACTATTTTCGTTCTGAATTTCCATGAACTTTAGGAAAATTTTAGATTCCTCGTAATTATTCAAAATAAAAAAAAATCAGAGAAATTCAGAAGAAAAAGATCAGAAAAGGCCAGAAAAGTTTGCAAAAATTAGGAAAAAATCAGGAGGAAAATGTATCAAAATTCACAGAATTTTACAAGAACTTCAAGTGGAAATTCGCAAAAGTTCACAAAAAAAACACAGAAATTCACAAAATATGTATTCAATAGAATTCACAGCCTTTCCTCGCTGGGTTACTCACCAGGGTACTGCGTGCGGATGACGGCGTGGAACCCGCGCTCGCCGTCCACCTCGTAGTCCACGGTCCGCACCTTGCCGTCCGGGTCGAGCAGCGAGTACTGGCCCTTGACGAAGTCCCCGCTGCGGTGCTCCCAGCGGTCGTTGACCACGCCCGACACCGGGTCGTCCACGGCGTACTGGTACTTGTAGTGCACGGCCTGCGGGCGGGTGGGGAAGCAGGGGGTGCGGGGGTGCGGGCGGGGGTGGAGCAGGAGGGGGATAATGAGCGAGCGGAGTGTGACGTGACGAGGCGGCACAATGACAGTGACGACGTCGCGTTGGTTTGCTCGGAGGATGAGGGAAGGTCCGGAGGAAGTATGCGTGAACGGGAGAGAGATGAGATGAATGTGAGTCGATAAAAATGTCGGCGATATGAGAGAGAGAGAGAGAGAGAGACAGAGGATTAATGCGATGAGTGTGGCGGTATGATAAAAGATGGGGCAAAGGGATGGGGAAGGGCACGTTTGTACCGAGGATCGTTAGATTGCCGTTAAGATGCTTCAAAAACTACAAAAGAAAGTGCAAACTCTTCGTAATTTGCAAAGCGTTTGCGAAAGGATATAATTTGCTATATATAATTTATCAGCATATTTTTGTCACCTCTACACCCGATTTTAAAACTAAGTTTTTCAAAGCATCCTCTGTAGGTTTTTATAGGAGACTATTTTCGTAACGGTAACACACTCAATGATCTCGGTTAAGCTCGCTTACGTCTTTATGGTGTGCTGCGGGCGCCGGCTCCGTCCTGAGGAAGCCCGTGTCCTGGCGCGGGGTGGCGGCGGCGCTCGCCAGGAGCACGACGAGCACGGCCAGGGCGCGCGCCCACCTCTGCAACAAGAGCACGACATTCACGCACGTGAGTCTCGCTTTGCCTGATTCACAAGAGCGCTCTCCTCGCCCTGTCTCTCTCTTGCACTCACTAGGTGCGCCGCACAGGTGCAAGAGTGACAGGGCGAGGAGAGCGCTCTTCTGAATCAGCCTACAGGAGGCCGATGTGGACTCGGGCGCACTAGGCCAGGCCTAACCCATCGACAGTCGTTTGATCCGAAAGTTCGCTCTTTGCACCTCCGTCCTTGTCGCACCTATGGCGGTGCCCTATGTAGGGTATGGCAGGGCCCCGTGAGTGTGACAAGGAAGGGGCGGGGGAGGGGGGCGTTCTTCGGAATGAGACGGCAGAGTCACGGTGGAGCGGGGCTGCAGCAGGCTGATTCCGAAGATCGCTCTCGCGCCTCTGTCCTAGTCGCACTCATGGGGCACTACCACCCCCAACATAGGGCACCGCCATAGGTGCGACAAGGACGGAGGTACGAGAGCGATCTTCGGAATCTGACAGATGCAGGCTGCTGCTGATTGCACCAGGATGGTGCGATGGATGGATGGACGGCACTAGTCACATGAACTTCATGGCTTCGTGAGCGAGCTCGAAAATCCTATGACGTTGGAGGGAATGACCAAATCTCCCGAGGTTCGCGAACGTCCCGCAAGAGCGCGCCCCATTGACATCACCACAGCTCTCAGTCGACAACATGGCTTCAGTGCAAAATATTGCTTGCAGTTATTGTAAATTTCATGGTGAGTTTTTATGTAGATCGGTCCAGTGTCAGTTGGCAATATTCTCATTTTACCATCTTTGTAATGTTGTGCTTCTCTCTCTGTCGATTATTGCACCGTGTAGCAAGTCCAACGATTTGAACTGCATCTAATATATCTCCAGTTGAGGTTAAGAGGTTATGAATGCATAACTGCCTCCCCCGATGGAACTCTGCATCCTCCTCACCACCTGGGTTGTGTTCTAGGTAAGTTTATGCTAGAGAGAAAAGTTCAGACAAGAGATGTGGATTGCTTTCCATGGTTCATAACTTTGCCTTTTTTTAATGTTGGGTTTATTAAAATATGAGTTTTATGAAAATATTACATCACCTAGTGTAAACTGTATGGAGAAAAGGCCATAATATGACACAGACATTCTATTTTGAGAGGACAGAACCATCACTGCTTGTTTTGTAGGCCAGGACGATCGTATTGTGTACTTACTCTATCCGTTATATGTAACTTTGTTTAACATTTCAAGTGATCCGATGATAAGTAAACCTCAACTCTCATGAGAGTAGAACATAATTCCATAGAAACAAGCTATTTTGTTATGAGGGAACCATTTTGGACTGTATTATCAATCATATTTGTCAAATATTGCAAGCTACATGTTATTCGGCTTCTATTTTAACATTTGAAGTAACCCGATACTAAGTAAATCTTCTGGGCCGTTCCCAATATTATAAGTGGATGTTAGGACTATCAAAAGCTTCAGTTTTAGGCATGTCCCGTAATTTTTTGCATTAACTCTATTTGGGTATAAATTATTTTCTACACTTTTTACTATATTTTCTACATTTGGGGTATGAAAACATTTGACGATACACTCCTCGTAGTCCTCATTGGAATCAGCATAAAAAACTAAGTCTTTTCTACCTGGGGGGGGGAGTTATTACGTTGTTTCTAAGTTGGTTTTCTAAAATACCCATGCTTTGCCAAAAAAAAAGTAGCGGAGTAATGCTGTATCTCCTAAACCTAAATTTTCAAAAAATTTTCCTTTGGCCTAGGGTTTTCTTAGGGGGCACTAAGTGATAATTCACCCTTTCCGACCAGATCTCAAGACCACCATTTTGGACCTTGGGTCAATTTGGCCGAGAATGACCCTCGTTGCGTCTCTACTTGTCCTCGCGCGGATGGGTCAGCGGCGGGGTCGCCCTGTCCCGCCCCAGCCGTTCCCTTGCCGAGGTAGCGCGGGCGCTGCTGGTGGCGCTGGCTAGTGCGGGGCGGGGTCGGGGCGGGGGGGCGGGGCGGGGGGGGGGGGGGGGGGGGGGGGGGGCATCGCGTTGTCCCCGCCCCGGGGCCGGGCCGAGCGGGACCCACAGTTAAGCTATCTACGCACCTCGCCCCGCCCCGCCCCGCGTGTGGTGGGTCAGAAACGATGCAACAAGACGCGTTTTACTTGAAATCACTTTGGCGGTGAGCCCCGCACCCCGCCGGCCCGCGGGCCTCCGGGGCCTCCCCTATTGTTAGCGCTGATGATCACGATGATGGCCGAGCGATTAGCGTTGAGCAGCTGGACCGGGGCCGCGCCGCGCACATTGTTATACACGGCCGGGCGGTGCCGGGCCAGGCGGGCCGCGTATATCGGCTCGAGACAATGACAGCCGAGCGAGCGCTCTGCTGCTGCTGCGGCGGCGCGCGGCGGTCCGTACGGAATCCAACGGGTGCACTTTAGAGCGGTGCCCCCCTCCCCCCCATATAATGACGCGACCAACGCCCCGTCGAAAATGAGGCGAATCAGCGGAATACGTAATTGCTTCGTTGAAAATAACTAGAGCGAAGGGCAGGCAGGCCGCTGGGGCGGGGCGGGGCGGGGCGGGGCGGGGCGGGGCGGGGCGGCCTCCGTGTGGAGGTCAGCAGAGGGGAGGGTCCCGCGGGATGGAGGTAGCGCAGCTCTGCTCAGCTCAGCGCAAGCTGATGCGGAGTCCTATACTGGAAATAGAGAAATTCCCGCGGCCGGGGCGGCAGCCGCAGGTATAATGCGGTATATGGGCGTGCCGCCGGCGCCACGGGGGTCCCCTCGCCTCGCCGCGTGCCGATAGAGACATTGACGACCGGCCAAGACTGTTGCATTACATTACTATGCTTATCGTCATAAATGAGATTGCCGTGCCGTACTTTATGTGAAGCAGTGGGCTGCGATACGACAGCCGGGTCCCATGATCTAGTGTTGGTCTAAGGTTTTTGTTTTGTTTTGTTTTTGTTGTTTTTATGTTTTTTTTGTGCTGTCTGTAATTTTTAGGCCCCCGTTAGGGGAGCCTATTGCTCACGCCCGTGAGTTTCTTATTTTTATTTCTTGACGATGGCCCCTTATGGCTGCAGCCGATCCTGCCCAAGCGATTCGTACAAAATTTCAATGAAAAATACTACGAAAAATTGGAATTTTTTTATGCTAGGTCTGATGTTAAGCTGTCTATACGTTTTTGCGTAAAATTAATTTGCATACTCTGTTTCCATTGTTATTACGAGCCGAGCACCCTGTGCCGAGCCGGGTCGCTATTGTTGGGGAGGCTCGAGGCCTCGGCGCGCAGAGGAGGACCGTGGCTGGGGGGGAGGGGGGGACCTGTTGATTCAACTCATGCACAGTAGTTCACATACAAAAAATTAAAAGAACACGTTGGAGTAAAAATGTCACGTGAGCGTTCGAATGTTCAGTGCCTAATGAGCCTACAGTTCAAAAATCAAGCTGATCGGACATGTCGTTACTGAAAAGCTAATTTCTTGTTCGTTTGCCCTACAAGCAATTTTGTAGCTCAATATCTACATAGACAGACCACGAAAGTATCTCATGAAACCAAAACATTCATAATTTCCAAAAATCGTGTTTTTTGTTAGTGTAAATTTTGTTCGCATTCCGGATTTTATATTATGCTGACTGCTTGCGGCAGCGATGTTGATAGCTGGCCCACCGGGTGACATTTTGTGTGGCAAATGTGAGGCGGATTAAATTCACCGTTTAGTTTTTAGAGAGCACTACTGTGACTGAATATTATTTAAGTCTTTCTCATTCTCAAGTAAGTGTTAAAACCTAGGGGGCCGTTTAACGCGTTAGCGTTAGAATTTTTGATATTTCGGACTTTTTTCTACTACAGTATGAATGCCTTAGTGGTGCTCCACGCGTATGCGAGAAGAATTCTGAGAGGGGGGGGGGGGAGAGCTTCATAACAAAATTAAAAGTTATCAACTCCTCGACCTTTCTACTGTTTTGGCAAGTGTTTTATTTTCCGAGTCGTTGGGGTATGGTCTCTCACGAGTAAAGGACGCGTCACGAGTCCTCGTCGTCATTAAGGAAGTGCGCTCCTTTTAGAAATGGGGAGGTGAGGGGGAGGGGGGCACATCATGAGGCGAGCGGGTGTGGAGGCGCGCTATGCCCTCGCCCCGTCACGTAAGGAAGGTGTTCCCTGAGCCGCGGCAGGCGACTTTCCCCGAATTTAAAACTCCTCAAAATGTTTCCCTGCGGAGCCCATATCCTTTTCACACGTCCTCGCGCTACAACGTCGTACAGACCCGAGGTGTGTCTTGATTGAGAGGAGAACTTGTGAGAAAGTACTTTAACAACGAGGGCTTTTTTTGCTGGTTTCCGTATTCGCGAGCTTCGCCCCGTCGCCTACCTGGCCGTGCCCCGCTGCAGTGGCACTGAGAAAAAAATGTTCGAAAATTTACGACTTTTTCGTAATTTGTGATGACGACACAGAATTGTAAATTTACGAGCGCAGTCGTAATAAAATTAAGTCGACACATGATGTAAAACAATTATCGTAGCAATACAACTAGAAATTTTAACTTTACGTTATTTATCATGGAAAAATTTCCCGTAACCCTTACGATTTTTTTCACTGGGGGGGGGGGGGCAGTAATTGCGGATGACCACCAAGGCAGGGGGTCAGGAAGGGGGCGGCGCCTGGCGCCTGCACGGGGCGGGGGAGGGGTTTGTAACTTTCTATGTAAATGTGATGACGTTGTGTATAGCGGGTCTCCTGCACAAGGTCAACGCACAAGTGCGAAAGAGAGAGAGAGAGAGAGAGCACTATGCGCTATGACCAGCACGTGACAAAGCGACCCCACCCCGGCCTGGCACGCTGAGGTGGGCGTCAACGTCCAGCTCACGCTACACTGCAGCACCGGCGCGACGGCTGCATTTGAGAGCGAGGCCAGTCTGGCCAGCGGAGGGAGGGAGTGAGTAAAGCACGTCTCCTTTAAAATTTGCTCACCACAGTCGAAAATATTTTATGAGTCGACGCGACGGGTGTGGCGCGGGATCCCGGATTCGAAGGGAAGTCCCCTCTTCTGTAGGACAATTCAGTGCGAGCAGGCGTTTCCATTCCCGGGAATTAACTCGGCGACAAAACGGTGGACATGCATTTCTAATCCAAAATGGGAGAGAATACTTTTCCAAACTTTATTGGAGTGAGAATTTTGGACCTCACACTCTTCGAGCGAGAAATATTAAGTCCTCACTCTATTTGAGTAAGGATTTTTTTCCCTCACTTTTGAGCACGAATCTTCACTTAACTCAGGCGAGGTTTCAAAATTCTTTTTAAAATAGAGCGAGGAAAAAAAATTCACTCTCCAGAGAGTATTATAACATTTTGTCCTCAAATTCTCACTCGTATATCAGCGAGAGTTATGACTCGTAGATTTTCAGTGTATCACTGAGCTCATTCGTCCTTTTTTGGTGTAGTCTTTGTTTTGTGCGGGGTGTCAGAATGTTTTTCCTATCGCCAGCTCGTCTAGTTTGCACTAGAGACAGCTTTAAAAAAAAAAACATTCCTATACATCAAAATGTATCGAAGCGGTCTCAGAATCCTTAAAATGAACCAACGAAAAGGTTTACGACAAATATATTCACATACGTTATTCTAGTGGGTGTAAATTGTGGTTCGATACTTGAGACTGCCAAAGTTTAGTTAAACAGTTAAACTAACGTCAGTCAAAGTAGGTTGTACAACGTTACAAATTCTAATTATGTAAAAAGTTTTCCCCATTTAGCAGACGTAATTTTTTTTTGAAAATTGTCCGTTTCGAGTAATTGCACTTAAAAAGACGGTTCCGGAGTGGTGCGGATCGATGAGGATGGATATAGTGGAAAAGTGGACCAATTTCGGTCGGATTTTACAGTGTACTAGCGAGTTAAGCCTGTTTTCAAGGACAACGGTTCGCAGCATTGACCTGGAGTCGAAAAGGCGGTTCCGGAGAGGTGCGGGTCGATATGGTCGAATAACGTTGAAAACTGGACCAATATTGGTCGGTTTTTATAGTGTACTTGTGGTTTAGGCCCTTTTCCGAGGGAAATGGTCTGCGTCATTGAACTGCACTTGAAAATCCGGTTCCGGGCGGATCGATGGGGTTAGAGAAACTTGAAAATCGCACCAATTTCCCCCTTTTTACAGTGTACCGGCCAGTTGGGCCCCTGGAACAAAAATGGTGTGCGCCATTATTCTGGCCGCGTCCAGACGATTCCTGAGAGGTGCGGGAAGATGGGGGCGTCTCCAAAACTAAAATTACGCCAATATCGTGATTTAGGCCCTTTCCGGAGGGGCGTAACTCAGCTCCCAGAGATATTTTGGGAAATCGCTGAAAACGTTGGGCGGCATCAATGAGCCACCGTCGAGACGGTTCTGGCGATGTGCGGGTCAGCTGGGTTAGACAAAATTAGAATTGGACCGTTTTCGCCTATTTATTACACTGTACCGGCCAGTTACGCCCTTAATCGCAAAAACGGTGGGTGGCTGAGCCGACCCAAAACGGTAGAAGATACAGCAAAACGGGCAAAATTTTGACCTAGAGAAACCTAACTCGTCGACATACCCGTTACGAGCTCATGAAATTTTCCCGATAAATTTTTTTCCCATTACTGTAGAACTTTAATTATTTTTTTTTCAGTGCCTTAATGAGGGTTGGCAGGATTTGAAACAGGCCTTTCGGTGTCCAGGAGTGACCCTCAAAATACCCCCAAAAATTTCGACTCTCTACAGCAACTCCTTGGAGTGGAACAAACATACAGACAAACAAACAAACAAACAAACAGACACCAAAGCCCGCTCTCAAGCTTTTCCAAACCAGAAGGGAGCGCTAAAAAAATAGGCCAGAAGATAACAAAATTCTAAGATACAAACGACTTGAATAGATTTTTCATGGAAAATCTAAAATTTGTCTGGTATATGTATACTTGCTAAATATGTAGACTAAAATGTCTAAAGCTGATTAATAGGCCTCAAATGCTAGACTGAAATAGGCAAGAGTATATAATATTTTGCTAAAAAAGGTTCTCTATATTACTCCTAGGATTTATAAAACATCTCAGTACAGCAGCATCAATAGTTTCAGTGAGAATATATGATATATATTAAATCCACGGTTTGCCGTCACCATGTGTATAATAAATAATACCTAACAAATGATATCAATTTAAGTAATTCTGCAGCATGCACCCAAATTTGTGTATTTAAAACAAAGGTACTTTATTATTTAGAATACAGAGAAGAAATATTAAATCCACGGTTTGCCGTCACCAAGTGTATAATAAATAATACCTATCAAATGATATCAATTTAAATAATTCTGCAGCTTGCACCCAAATTTGTGTATTTAAAACAAAGGTACTTCATTATTTAGAATACAGAGAAGAAATAAATTTGCATCAAATCAGTAATCGGACCAATATTATACAAAACACACTAGCTGACATTCGACCGAACACTGTATTCTACGCTTCACATGATCTGAATGAAATTTCAATTTGAATCTTTCAGTCCTTTAATATTGCTAAAAATGGTTCTCTATATTACCCTCAGGATTTATAAAACATCTGAGTACAGCAGCATCAATAGTTTCGGTGAGAATATATGATATATATTAAATCCACGGTTTGCCGTCACCAAGTGTATAATAAGTAATACCTATCAAATGATATCAATTTGCAGCTTGCACCCAAACTTCTGTGTTTAAAACGAAGGTACTTTTTTATTTAGAATACGGAGAAGAAATTAAAATAGTTCTCTATATTACCCTTAGGATTTATAAAACATCTGAGTACAGCAGCATCAATAGTTTCGGTAAGAGTATATGATATATATTAAATCCACGGTTTGCCGTCACCAAGTGTATAATAAATGATACCTATCAAATGATATCAGTTTCACTAATTCTGCTGCCTGCACCCAAACTTGTGTATTCTAAACAAGGTTCTTTATTATTTAAGAGATAGGGAGATGAAATAAAATTACTACAAATGAGTGATAGTGATGGGCCCAGTATTGTACAAAAACTAGCTGACATCGGACAGACCACATTAGTTTATGCTTCACATAATCTCAATACAACTTCAAAACCTACATATCAGACCTGATATTTTGTAATTTAAAATGATCCGAATGTATGTGCAGCCCTAATACACACCATTTTTTTAACAGAGTTATGCTAGAATTGAATATAAAACTAGATTTAAACTAGTTTACATTATGGGTTATGGTGCTTTGTTATGGTTCCCACTACGCTCCGCCATTCGGGGCAAGGTCCTCATTGTACAAAAACTAGCTGACATCGGACAGACCACATTAGTTTATGCGTCACATAATCTCGATACAACTTCAAAACCTACATATCAGACCTGATATTTTGTGGTTCCTGACATTTTTTTACCCGGAGCCAAGCCGGGCCGGGGGGAGCCGGGTCGGGCCGAGCCGGGCCGAGCAACGAACACGACACACGAACAGACTAGACGAGTGGGGACAGAGCGTGGAGGGGGGAGGCGTGACGTCACAGTGACGACCATTCCCGAACGACGACCACGACGACCATACGACTACGACGACACGCTCCCCGCCCCAGCCGACGTAGCGCTAGAAGCGGTGCTGAGACCGCTTAAAAAGTCGCCAGATGAACCGTAAAGCATTACAAGTTGAAAGAGTACAGCAGTGTGATAGAGTCCAGCGTTTACTTTCGCTGGGCGGCTCCTCCTCTCCCCGCTGCGCGCGCGCGCCAATGACTGGCTGCTGCTCTGCACTGCGACCTCGCGGATTTAGTGCCTCCCGCTCCGCACCTGTGATCGAGTTATGCGGCGGTTGCGGTTCGTGAAAGAAGCGGCCGCTCCTACACTGGAAACTCGCAAGTGTCGTGCGAATGTGTCACACACTTGTAGGTGTGTGAAGTTTCGCGGTCGTGTGCACTTATTCACTGCAATCCCTCGAATCCAATTTTTCACCCTAAATGGGAGGACACTTTTCCGTGTTTATTAAAAGGAGTGAGCAATTTTTTTATGTCTCTCTTCCAGCGATATATATTTTTAGCCTCTCTCTATTCGAGTGAGAATGTTTTAGTCTCACTTTATTTTGGCACGAATCTCACTTTATTTGAGCATGAATATCACTTTATTAGGGTGAGCAAGGCTTCAAAATTGTTTCTCAAATAGAGCGAGGAAAAGCAAAATCTCACTGTCCAGAGAGTAATGAAATTGCCCTCAAATTCTATCACTCGTATGGGAGCGAGAATCATGACTCAAAGATTTTCAGTTTGGGTTTGTTTGAGTAGTTTAAAAGAAAAAAAAAAGAAAAACTCCAAGGAAGGGTTCTTCCTTTACTCTTGTACAAGTGTACGCTACTGGAAATTCCGGGGAATTCGTACATCTAAAAGTTGTGTGATATCCAAATACTTGAGTTTCCCGGGTGCCCTCTTTTTTTCCCCCGCGCTGCTCGCGCCACACGACAGCGGGTGCCGTCTTTGCGTATTCACTCCACTCACGTACACTCTCACACTCACACACACACACAAGCATACACACTCTCTCTCGCACGCACGCTCATGCCTATTGCGCCATGGACGCCTCACCAAGTTCACCGCTTTAGCGTATATCGCCCAGCATCTCTAGCCGCGCGTCTCGATGGCCATAGGGATGGATGGGAACAGAACAGACGGACGGCTAGGAGGCAGGGCTCGGGCGCTCGGCCGGTACCTTTCAATTTCGCCATATTCCGCCGGCGGCGCCTTGCCTGGCCTAAACAAGCAGGCCTTATCGGGCCGATGCCGGGCGATAAAAGTAAATTTAGTCCGCCCCGGGCGAGGTCGCTGTTGGTGCGGTGCGGATGGGGCGGCGGCGGTATGCGTCCGCCAGCAGTGGCCGCTATCGAGGGGTCCTTCAGTAGAAATTCAAGCGCATTCAGATTTTTTCTGATTTTTATGGTTTTCCTTGATTTTTACTGATTTTTTGTCTTGTTTTTTTCTGATTTTTTCTTTATTTTTTGGTGATTATGTCTTGATTTTTTTTTGGGTGTGATTTCATCTTGATTTTTTTCTATTTTTACTGATTTTTTTTTATGTAGACTGTACCCTGATTTTTTCTTTTTTTTCTTTTGAGTGAAGGACCCTCGGCCGCTGTACTCGTGCCGTGCGGCGCGCTGCATGCCGCCGGCCGCTTATACGCACAAAACTCTTCCATTGTTTTAGTGTAGCAGATGTTTGAACTTCACGCAGCCGCACTTCTTGTAACTTTTTATGACGCGCGCGTAAGTATGTGCGCACTCCTTTCCTTTATTGGCCTCTCGCGAACGCGCACACACATCATACCTCATTATTGGCAGTCAGTCGTATAGAACGCATACTCGCAGTTACATCTCGGAGAAGCGCGGTGTGGAAGCGGCAGCGGGGCAGTGCGGTAACACGGAAACAACAATGTCGGATTTTTTTTTTTTTACAAAAAGTGGAAAATTTTGAGGCACTCCATGATTTTGAGGAAGCTCTCAAATTTTGTGGAAGTTTCCTTTAAAAATTCAGGGAAATTTACCGTGAAGCGTCGGCAACTATGATGATCATCGTTGGATTATCGAGAGTCGGAGAAACAATGTTTTGAAGAAACTACTACTATTCCATTGGCGAGCACTGCTGTGCTGACAACAATCTGAGAATAACATTCTTATTTGCAGTTGTTGTGCAAGCTCACTCGCGGTGTCAATACGAAGTAGGACAGCACAGCGCGGCGCTTGCATTCCCTTCACACTCGACACGGCTGCGCTGGGCTGGGCTGGGCCCGTGGATGAGCGCGTGGCGAGGGCCAGCCATGAGTCGCCGATATCGACACTTTTTCGCAATATATTTTATTGTGAACGTCGACAGAGCATTTCTAAGAGCGGGGTGGAGCGGAGCGGAGTTGGGCGGGGCGGGGGCGCGGGCCGCGAGGGGCTTGCGGATCGCCGCTCGAGGACCCTGACCTTAGAAAGGGATGCCCGTCTGAATGGGGGACAATGATTCACAATGCCGGCCCAAAGTTTGTGAAGTGCACGTATCACAATACGTTGTGCACTCGCTTGCACATATCGTATGGCTAACTTGTAAAATATGTTACGCCATAGGATTTCGGGGGAAGAAATTGGCGGAATAATAGCCAATATCTTCGTTGTAGAGTAGGTTGTCTACCTCGATGCGTCATTGCATTCTGCACTATAGTTTTGAAGCTTTCCTACGTACAAGTAGCAGCGTCCATTCGTATAACTACGGTCAAGTTCAGAAGAGGGCTATCATTTACTCTGGCCACGGAGAGTCTTAATCACGGGAACCGGCGCCCCACCCCGCGAGTCCAAGGCGCCACATGTACGTACACACGGACTCATATAGCGCGCAATACGGTGCTGAAGAAGGCCAAGGCTCTGAGCACACAAAGAAAGTTCTTAGAGTTAACAAGGAGGCTGTGCAGTAAAATGGCTGCACCGGCCAGAGATCGCGGTCATGAGAACGCGCCACGTTTTTATTGAGGAATATTTCCAATGAGCGATGACGCGCGGGCTGACAATGTCTAGCTTTTTACCCCTTATGACTAGACAACGCGGAAACCAACTAGAACAGGTCAAGCAGTGGCTGAGAACAACCTTGGGTCATTTGTACGAGCCCTATTATGTCTCATAGACATATATGAACAGATTTGCGCGCATTAGAAATTCCACATAACAGTAAGTGATTTTTCTCACGCTCTTATAGTTGAGTGAATGCCCTGCCAACGTGCATTTTCAGTATAGATAAGGAATGTGACCATTGATCTGCAAGTGTACGAATTTGTGTTTCCTCACCTCCAGGTTTGAAAATAATTTGCATCGCTCACCTGCAGCAAGTGAAAATATTCACTCGCAAAGTGTGTCAGCACCGAGGGCACACCTCGTAATTCAGGAAAATTCAGAAAAAAATATAAAATTCACAAAAATTCAGAAAAAAATCAGGAAAAAGTTAGGATAATTCAGGAAAAATAACATAAAATTACGTAAAAGTCACAAAACTTATTTAAAAAATTCACAATAATTCACGAAAATTCACAGAAAGTCTAAAAAAGTGTACATCAAAATCCCGAGTTGTTTCTTCCCCTCTCGGTCATCACTCGTGATGCACTCGGGCTTCCTATCTCTCATGCAGCCGCCCCACGTTGTCCGGTGTTTGCTCCGCTTCTCAAACGAAGCGTCCTGTCCGTACCCTCGACCCGCGACCCTCGACCCCCCCACCCTCCCCCCCACAGCCTCCGCGGGGAGCGTGCGGAAGAGTCGTTAAACGAGTTAAGCTCCCGATGTGCGGCGGCGGTGCCACGCGCTGCTGGGCCGTGCCGCGCGTAATGCGACACGCTGCCAACCGTGAAACAATAAATTTAATTGCGGATTGCGTGACGCGCGCTCTCTCGCGAGAGGGCATGTGGTGGCGCCAAAAGGAGGAAGGAGAGAGAGAGAGGGGGGGGGGAGGGGGTCAAAAGAAAGGCACCGCCAGGCACGGCATACGACACCGCCCAACAGCACCGCTACACCACACGCACGGCCGCGCGGTGGGCAGCGGACCTCCTCGATAGACGTTCGATTTATGGCCCGAGCCCCCGTCACGGCGCTACAAATCAATCCTGGGCAGCAGAAAAAACGGCTTCTCGCAACTTTTTTTTTGCGAAAGCAGAGCGGTTTTTGCAAAGCTGCTGTTACACGACGCGTTTGTTCTACCCCCCCCCCCCCCGAAAAGACAACACATACACACACTCACACACACGAAAAGTTGTTCTAACAACGTTTGGAACCTCAGGTGAAATCAGGGGGCCTCCACTCCGGCAATCCGGTGTTTCTCACCGAAGGACCCTGATGGGACTGTGGAGCCCATTCGGATATCCACATCGCATTCGAAATTCTGGATATGGATATCCATATCCAAAATTGTTTCAAATCGGATTCGTTACGGATGAACACAAACCACCCTACATCCCCAACAAATCCGCAATCATTCAGAAAATATCCGTACGTATCCGTGAACCTACGGAATGCATCCTTAACATCCGGATTGCATCCACACACATCCAGATTGCATCCACACACATCCGGATTACATCCACACACATCCGGATTGCATCCGCACATATCCGGACTGCTTCCACACACATCCGGATCCGGATTGCATCCGCACACTTCCGAATTGCATCCACACACATCTGGGTCGCATCCACATACATCCAGACTGCATCCGCAGTACTTCCGCCACATCCGCAGTTCATCCGCAATATCCGCTACATCCGCAGTACATCCGCGACTCACTGCCGATCACTGTGGACGAGTCGCGGATGTGGCGGATGTATTTTGGATGTTGCGGATGCATTTTGGATGTTGCGGATGTATTTTGGATGTTGCGGATGTATTTTGGATGTTGCGGATGTATTTTGGATGTTGCGGATGTATTTTGGATGTTGCGGATGTATTTTGGATGTGGCGGATGCACTTCGGATGCACTGCGGATGTGGCGGACGCACTGTGGATGAATGATGTCTGTTTGGAAGAACTGCGGACGTTATCAGGAAAGAGCGGATGTCCGCAAAATCCGCCTTTGTTTCAAATCGGATGCGTTCCGGATATCCGCGCTACCTCCCGATCACGTCCGCATTTCATCCAAACAGACATCCGCAACTCATCCGCACCGGTTCCATCAGGGGATCCTTCACTCACCAAGTCTTATACACTCGCCCGAGCTCAACTCGCATTCAGCTCGCGAAAACTCGCGTTCAACTCGCGTTCAACTAGCGAAAACTCGCATTCAACTCGCGAAAACTCTCTTCAACTCACGTTTAACTCACAAAAAACTCGCGTAAACTCGTAAAATTGCGTTTAACTCGCGAAAACTCGCACCCAACTCGTGAAAATGCATCAACTCGCCAACCCGTTTTACACCTATTTTGGGAGAAGGGGACCACTCGTTCCTCGCACCGGCAATCCGACAACAATCCTACGGCAATCTTTAAAACTACCATCAAAGTCACGTTTTTGGCCTACATACAGGAGCAAGGAAGAGCATTTTGCCTATTTACAGGCGTTCGATGCTCAAGAATCCCAAACTATACGCTAGCAATCCGGCAATCTCGGCAATCCGGTGTTACTCCAAACGAGGAGAGGCGGCCCTTCGCTAAATCATAGAATCATGAATGAGACAGGAATATTATATGTTTGTGTTGACGAGAATTTCAACCATGGTTGTGGCTATAATATCAGACATAATGACTTTCTCATCCGTGATTTCATGGCTGTCCCCGTCGCGTCGGTCATCTCATAATGGCTTCCGACAAACTTTCCAATTTTTCTAGGTGCGCTATCTTCAAGGCGGGCGTTTTTTATATCTGGAGAGACTGTGGACAGGACACCGCGCAGGAATATACGCGAGATTGGTGCAACATTCTAGCGGGGCGGGGCGGGGCGGGGCGGGGTGGGCCGGGCGCTCGCCGGCCCGTGTAGTCCTAAAGGCCGAACACCATGTTTTGCTTTGTTGTCCCGGCAGAGCAAACAGCGCTGCGCTGGATTCCTCTCATAGCCGCCCCGCGCATGCGCTGCAGTGCAGACGCCCAGGCGACTGGAGGAAGGGGTGGGAGATTAGCTAGAGCCTTCGACTTAAAGGTCCGCGGCGTCGAGAAGTATTCACAATTAATTTAATATCTGCAGCTACATGATTTGTACGCGAAGCCCGAAAAGAACTGACTCCTATCTGCCATAGCGCAACAAACAATCCATAAAAAAATAAATAATGAAAAAAAAAATCATGTCTCTGACTTTGAGTGAAATCTTAATATTCTCGATGAAAATATTTTTCCGTTGCACGCTCCTCTTTCCTTACTCCATGTTTGGAGCTTGCAGTTTACCTATGCTGTCTTTGCTGCCACCCACCTTTGCGGACAGCACTTAAGCTCCGTGAATAAAAATTTGCTCACTTCTATTATAGATTTTCGAATAAAAAATTCGCCCACTTGTAGATGAGCGAGAATAACATTCACACGCGTTATTTTTAAGACATTTTTAACTGTGCTTTACTCTTGCAGGTCAGCAAAAAAATAAGTGAGCTATAATACTTACTCGTACGGCGCCAACTTTTCATTCACCTGCAAGTGAGCGAACTAATTCAGTCACCTGCAGGCTAGTGGCTAGGAATACCGAGGGGTCCTTCACTAAATAAACATTAATACGTACACCCTATAACAAAATCAGTGAAAAAAATGAAAAAACAAACAAAAGAATCCATAAAAATCAAGGAAAATAAAAATCATAATTTTTTTAGCAAACCGAAAAATCAGAAAAATTGGTGTCCGTTTGAATTTTTAGTGAAGGACCTCTCAGGAATTCCAGTGTACGTCCTTAAGTTTGTCGATATGTATACGGCGCCGCGGCGGTGAGGCACGCCAAGGAGTGCATTGTCTCGTGCTAGCCGAGCCGCAGCAGGGCCGGCACACGATAGCCCAGGCCGAGTGCACTCCTTGTGTCGAGAGTGTAGTAGTGGCCTCTCTCACCGCCTCTCACCTGAGGCTCACCCGGCCCGGCCCCGGGCCCGACCCGGCCCGGCCAAACACAAGCAAAGTATGTAGTGTGTGCGGCCCTCAAGTAAGTAGCGCCCTAAGCGTCCCTCAATGCTGGGCTGCTGGGTGACACGTGACACACCGCGCGGGCGCGTGCCGGATAGAATGGGCAGAGTGTGGCTCTGCCCACCCCGCCCCGCCCCGCCCCGCGCGGAGGGAGATCGTATACGACGGCGACCTGACCTTTCGTCCCTCATTGAACGGAACAACGGCACCGCAGTGCAGCCTCGTGGCCTCGCGCTGAGCCAGGTGGTGAGCGTAGCGTAGCAGCGTATGGAAACGAATTTGATACCCTCACTACTCTGGAAATCCAAGATTTTTTAAAAAAGTGAATTTATACATTTGCAGAGGGGAGCGCCTAGCGTCTCACCTACAAATGTGTGAATAATTTCTCGCACAACAACGAGCTTGATATATATATAAAAAAAGGTTCGTTAGAGATGTGAGTCGGCCCCATTTCATTACCCGCGCCACTCTCACTCTGTCGGTCATAGCAGGGCGCTGGCAAGCACAATAATCTCATTGCGCGATTATTACATTATTTTTTTATTTTTTTGACGTCGGGCCAAAGCGGCTTTTCCTGATTATCTACGGGCAGACAGATATACCACGATCGCAATCACCCTTCGGCCGGGTCGGGTCCGGCTCGGCTCGCCACCCTGCTTCATACAACACCCACCCACACACCTAGCGCGCCCTACTGCTGGTGCAAATCCGAGCGATAAATCAAACCGAGCAGTGTGAAGGCGCGAGGTGAGGCGATAGGCGTGCAGAGCAGAGCGAGCGACTGTGATGCGAGTGTAGTTATATAGAATTATCGGGCGGCGCGCATTATTATATATCTGCCCCGGCGCACACGATGTCTCGCTCCTGTTTATAAGAGTTAATACACGATAAGCGCGGCGCACGGCGCGCACCCGGCCTCGAGCAGGGTTCATACAAAGTGTTAACAGTAATTTTTTCCCCCTTTTTCTTTCTTGGATTTTTTGTTTAGACTTTTTTTTTATCTTTCAAAGAAAATTTCGGTCACTTTTTGATAAACTTGTATCTTTTCCCCCTATTTTTGTCTCTTTTCATTTTTTCATTTTTTTGTTAGTTTTTGATTTTTTTTGATTGCTCTGCATCTTTTTTCTTGATTTTCTTGATTTTTTTTTCGAATAATTTATAAATGATTTTTTTTTACGTGAATCCCCCCTCTGCCGGCGTGCAGCCCCACCTCCACGCGAGCTGCAGCTCCCTGCACTGAGACTATACGCACCCTGCTCACAGCATCGCGCTTTTTAACAAAATCGTTACTCGCGCTGCCTTTTTCTTTCAATCTCAAAATGAGTCAGGCGCGGGCGATTTGCCGCCTTTTACGAACTCTTACACCCAGCTGACCTGCAATTTACCTCACTCCGCGCACTGCACCTTTTCTTTGCTGCTGTGTAGAGGGCGAGGCGGGGCGGCGGCGGGGCGGGGGGCCGATTGCTTTGACGTTCGCACGAGCGGGGCGATCGAGGCATACAAGGCGTTGTGATGCAGTAAACTATCGCCCTACAATAACGCGAGAATAACGCTGTAATCGTCTATTTTAACAGTTTTCTCCCTAAGGGGAAAAAACGACGAGTGGCGAAGGTGGAACTCTTTGGAAACGAAGGAGGACACTGGAAAAACAAAGGTGCTATCTAATACCTTTTAAAGGCGTTGGTGAAATAGTGCCTTTAGAAAGGCGCTATTGCCTCCCAAAGGTGCTATTTTTGGCCCTTTTCGTGCCTTTGCAAAGGCATTAGTGCAGTAACACCCCATAAAATTCAATAGCACCCCAAAAAGGGTGCTATATAGCACCTTTGTTTTTTCCAGTGGAGCGACTAGTTTGACGATATTGCTGAATTCTCACCTCTTTGCTGCAGTCTGTTTAAAACAACGACACGCGGTCCGCAAAGTTACGTGTCCCATTCATCACAGCGATGCGTACACACGCTGTGAACATGCTAATGAGGTGACACCAACACCACACATCTGTGAGAGAGGGAGCGAGAGGGAGAAGCAAACAGCACACGCTCCACCATGTCACATTACGGTGAGCCTTTTGCAGCACGGGCATGACAGAGCGTAAAGGTTCGAGCACGCACGCACGCACGCACACGTGTGCACACACACACACACACACACACACACACACACACACACACACACACACACGCTCACTCACTCACATGGGAAACGGAGCAGCACTATGCGTTGGGTAAAAGACGCGAATAGGCGAGCACGAGTCAAGGTAAGAGTCGTACAACATATTAACTGTTTCCTACAGTCAAGACTCAGAATATTCGAAAATTTTACCGTTCGCCCCTCCTAGGGGAAAGTTGGCTGCCACTATCATAACCTGAGCCAAAAACCAAATTTTTAAAAAATGTATTCCCTCGATAACATACCTTGCGGACAAGATTTGTGGTTTAATATCGCATCCCAAAACCTCCCACCATGATATGCAATTTGCACGGGGTTTTCGGCGCTCGCGACAATAAGGAATCCTGTTGGAACAAGTTTGGCGCGCAGCTGCGCAGGAGGTAACTAGCATTTTCGCAGGTAATTGAGATGTCACTGCGGCCAGGGCTGCGCCGGGCTGCGTCGGGCTGAGCAGCAGCCGCCGTGCCGTGCGGGAGGCTGACAAGGCTGCACAGAGCCAATAAGCACGCTCAGCCGCTCAACCGAACACTTCGCACTGAATTTCATTACTACGCGGTGCGGCGGCGGCGCGGGCAGGCAGGGCAGACCTGTGGCACGCTGCGGCACGCTGCAGTGCTGGATAGAGTGGCAGAGTGGAAAGGTCTCTCTCTCTCTCGCTCTCTTTCTCCCTCTCGCCCTGACCCTGCCTGCCAGTCCGGCCCGGCAGAGTCACACTAACAACTTCTAATTAACTACCGGCGGCGCCAAGCGCGCGCGCCTATATGCGCATTCCTATGGCGAGGCTTCTCTCTAGAAACAGTAAAAATAATGTCTAATGTTATTTGTATTTTTTTGGTAGGAAAAAAAAGGAAACTGGGGGGAACTTCCTGAATTTTTTTTTTTTTTGCGGGGGGGGGGAACTTATCGAAAATCTCAGGGCGTTTCCTTAAAAAGTGAGGGAAATTCACTGATTTCTAAAGGAGTTCCCCCCCCCCTTTCAAAAGTAGGGAGCTCCACAAAAGTTTGCCCTTCTTCCTGAAAAAGAATAGAAGATTTTCTCTATGTTTTACAAGAATTTCCTTTGCCTTAACATATTTTCATTGGTCCAATTTTCTGTCTTTAAAAGGTGAGGGAAATCCTCCGATTTTTTAACGAAGTTTTCTTCAAAACTTGGGATCTCCTAATAAAAATATATAGATATATTTTTAAAAATTGTACATTGCTTTTAGCGAGTAAAATCTCTCTAGTAAGCAAGCAGGGGAGAGTAATATTATTGTTGCCTCCACTGACGGCGAGCACGTGCTGCTGCTGCTCCGAACAGCTTCTCCGATGATATCATCATTTCACGGCTGGGCAGCAGCGGAGCGCGGAGCGCCTCTAAACGACTGGGACGACTGTCGGCGCGCGGCTCGGCGGCTCAGCGCCACCAGCCCACTAGCCCCGGTATCCGGTTCCTCACAAATTTAACGGTCGCGGCGCGCTTTGGGATTCGACGAGTTGTTGGGTCCGGCCCGGAGCGTGACGAGGCGTGGCGGCGGCGCCGCGGCGGGCCAGGCGGGCCAGGCGGGCGCGTCCGAAAGTGATTTGTAGCAGATGGATGCATGATGAGGCGCGCGCTGATCATAAAGTAGAGCCGCGAGCCACATCGCCGCGGGAGGTGCGGCGGGAGAGGGAGGGAGGGGGGGGAGAGAGAGAGAGAGACAGACAGACAGAGACGAGAGAGAGACGAAAGATCCTCGACGCCGGCCCAAAAGGGCTCGCGCGCGATATTCGGCCGGATAGCGGTGGTCGCCGTGTCCCGTTCTCGTGCAGTCTCGTCGTAAATCCGTCCACCACGTGTAAATGGGTTAGAATGTGCGATAGGGACGTGGTGGGGCGTGGCGGGGCGGGGCGGGGCGGGGCGGGGCGGGGCGGGGCGGGGCGGGGCGGGGCGGGGCGGGGCGGGGCGGGGCGCGCTGGAGGCCCCGCGTGTAAAGTGGCGAGGCGCGATAACGACTCCCCCGCCGCTGTCCGACTCCGGCGCAGACTCCTGTTAGAGCCGGGCCCACTACGCCCCGCCCCGCCCCGCCCTGCTCCACCTAACTTGCTGTGTGTGGCGTAGCGCTCCACGCCAACTCTCTTTATTTGTCCTGCTTGCTGCTAAGAGTTTGAAAGTATCGAAAAAACGGAAAGAAACAACTAAAACAGACGGTGAGAGGGAGGAGGAGGATATGGTGCCCCGGCTGATCGTTAAAACAGAAATGGAGGCGCAGGCGGTTGTTGAGACCAGAAACCTGAAACAATTAAGGATAAAGGAAGGTGTGGCGGAATGTGTATTACAGAAAGGGGCTCGCCTCGCGCCCGACTGGGGCCGATGAGAGGAGCGCCCCCCCCCCCCCCCCTCTCCCTGAGCCTACTGTGCCAACAGAGATGCACATCTAGCGCACAGTACTTGCTTAACCACTGCGGATTCAGATATCCTACTAGTTGTTTCATTTGTTTCTTTTCAAAGGGCCACCGGGCTCCTTGCAGCACTATCTGTTGCTGTTGCCTCGCAAAGAAGTTAATCAAGGCGCGTACCAGCCACTGCGCGCCGCTACCATTCAAATTTTACCGCGTCCAAACTGATACACCTCTCGCGGAGAGTTGTCGTAATAGTATTACGAGGAGGAGGCTTATCTACGACAATTGTATTCGGCCAGTCTGGAATGAAAAAGTTCATCTAAAAAAAAGTCTATCGATGAATTTTTTTAGAAATATGCTACGGAAATCTGCAGTAAGCTGCAAAGTAGTTCAATCTGGCGTAAACTTTGAACGAAAGCGGGATTCGTTCGGTGTTGTAATGTATGAATGAAATCAGCGACGACAGGCGAGTTACTCATTGCCACGGCAGGACCGTGGCTGCAATCGTGTAATGACTCTGCCAAAAAATAACAATAAATGATTATTTTTAATAAAAAAGGAAAAGAAAAGAAGGAGGCCTCGGGGCGGCCTCCAGGCTTTTGTTTCGGCGTTAAGGGCGGCGCTCTGACAAATGCGGCGCAACTCAGTACGTCCGTCATACGCTGCAAAGAAACTGCCAAGTTCAACCTGTACGTGCACCCTGAAAGATGTTTCTTTGACTTAGAGTAATTTGGACTGAATAAAACTGGACCAACTGAAATCTGATATTAAGTCAATTGAAATTTAAGGCAAGGAAGTTGTTCCCTTAACTTAATTAACATCACATTTCCATTGGTCTAATTTTTTGTCCAAATCGATTTAATTCAAAGAAACCTTTTTTCCGGGTGGCGGAGCAGACCGCCTGGTGGGTCGGCAGAATCTAGCCTGTAATGCACGAGTGGCGAGCGTGGTGGCCTACCCTGCGTATCGCAGGCGTCCAGTTCCGCTGTCTATATTTCGTTTCTTTTCGGATGAAGTTTTTTACCTCCCCTCTCTTTTTTTTCTTTTCAAAATTAACATTAGATTGCGAGCAGTTTCCCCTCGCGCGTATTTGCTTATGAATGAGGTTTCGTTATTTTTTGTGTCCCTACTCACAACATAACCGGCCTGTCATACAGCCGCAGTCCGGGAGGGGAGCCTGCTACTGCACAGCACGGCCCCTCCCCGCCCCGGGCGCCGCAGACAGACACCAGACGACGGGAGGACGGCCCGCCTGTCCCGTCCTCACGCGAGCAGGTACTTCTTAATCCTTTCGCTGCGTTACCCACGATGATTAAAACGTGGCGGCGCAACCGGAGGAATAAGAAGAAGAATGAAAAAGTATACGACAAAACAAAACGACCTGGTGGAGGTGAGGGGCAGGGGCGTCGTGCCGCTGGACCGGGAGGAGGAAGGGGGAGAGGGGGCTATCTGCACGAATCGCAGGGTCGTGCCGCGTCGTGTCGTCTGCTGTTTTGGAGAAGAAGCAGCATCTCGCGGAGATTTAAGAAAAAGAAAACCCCTCTCCGCAGAGATGGCCCACTTCCCTTCCGCATGACGTTATTGCGCGCGCACATTGCGCGTCCCGGCCCGGCCGCGGTCACCTGCAATGGTGATGCACCTGATAAAGAGTTCAAAACTTCAAACACACCACCGCGGCCTCCGCGCTGCAGGCGGACTGGACTGGCAACACCTGCAGGCAACTGTTTTATTCTCCACGTGTTTTTAAAGATGCAACTATGACTGGCCTGCTGCCGAGAGGAAAACAGCTCTGAAATTTTTGTACACCTCTACATTCGAAAAAAAATAAGAAAAATTTGAAAAAAAAAAATAGAAAAATGTAGAAATTTTTTGAAAAATTAGCAAAATTCAATTAAAAATCAAAAATTTAAAAAGTTGCAAAATTTGGAAAACATTTAGAAAAATTACGGAAAAATTTACAAAAATTAACCAAAGTTTTTGAAAGATTCAAGCAAAACTTGCACAAAATAGCATATAGTATGTTTCAAAAAACTCACAAAATTTGTACACCGACATTCAAAGATATTGTTCTCCCCACGGCTGCTGCCCCGCTGCCCGGCTGCCCTGGCTGCCCGCGCCACGGCCCTGCAGGAGCCCGCCGGTTCTGCCCCCGGGGCGGGGCGGGCCCTGGCGGGCCCGGGCTGGACCAGCAGCACCAAGAAGGCCCTGCTGCTGCTGCTGCTGCTTGCTCTCGCCTCGCCTTTCACTTTTTGGGGGCGACAGCCTTGGCGGCGCGCGCGCGCCCGCGCGGAGGAGAGCGGAGCAGCAGCAGCAGTATGCTGCTGAGCAGAGCGCTGCCCGCCGGCCGCATCGTGTGTCCACATGGTGGCGTGGCGTGGCGTGGCGTGGCGGGGCGGGGCGGGGCGGGGCGGGGCGGGGCGTAGGCGTCGCATGTCAGATATTAATCCGGGAGGGTGGAGCAGCGGTGGCCTGTATCGGAACAACACCAACTGCTTCACGGTGAGCGTGAGGGTGGGGCGGGGCCGGGCGGGGCCGGGCGGGGCCGGGCGGGGCGGGTTCATCCAACGTCACAACAACAACGTAACGGGGCGGGGCGCGTGCGGGAGTTACACCTGTCGTGTTGTGACGGGACGGGACGGCGGGATTGGGGGATTGGGATTGGGCGGCGCGGCGCGCGAGCCAGCAGCAGGAGCCAGGCGTGAGCCTAGCAGCAGCCAGCCGGCCAATTACCGCCACCCGTTATGTCAAAATGATCCATCGAGACTACGGGGATGGGATCGCAGCGGACGCCAAGGCCGCTCCAGCGCTGCCCGCTCCCGCTATCCATTCGCCCCTTCGTTATTTCACTGTAGAAATCCAAGTGTGTGAATATCACACACACTTACACACACATGTAGATGTGTTTGTAGATTTTTCTTATTCTCGGACAAGTGAAGTAAAAGTAACTTACTTTACACGACTTTTTTCGAGGGGTCAACAACTCTGAAAATTTTTCACACCTTGAAGTCCAGAAAAATGCAGGAAAATTCATAAAAATTCAGAGAAATTCAGGAAAATTTACAAAAATTCACAAATTTTGTACGCCAAAATTAAGGGTTTTTTCTCCCTCGCTTTTCAACAAGTGCAATTGCAGAGGTAAGCGACTAAAACCTCAACACAGAGCCGCGCTGCTTTCTCGATATTTCACCATACAAGTCGCGTGTTTAATGAATGACACTCGCCTAGTGGACAGCGTCCTGCAGCTGAGCGGGGGCGGCCGCGCCGCTGTGTGACTCAGCCGTTTCCTCCGCACACGCGTGCTCACACGTGAGTGTGTATGCGTGTGATGAAGAGGCTGTCGCACTGTCGTCGCCACGACACAGCCGGTGCGGCGCGGTGCGGCGCGGTGCGGAGGGGATCAGAGTTTTACAGTCCGAGCGGGGGATCAGTCATACGAAGTGTCTACAATGATATTTTTTTTGACTTTTCATATTTTTGATTTTTTGTTTGGATGTTTCTTTAATTTTTTTTTTCAAGGAAAATTTTCCCTCTCTCTTTTTTTTTAAAAAAAAATTTATTTCAGTTTTTTGTTGATTTGTTCGCCATTTCTGGTTTTTTTTTCTACATCTCACATCTAGATTTCATTTTGATTTTTTTCTAAATATAGATATTTTTTAAATTTCTTAAATTATGACGTTTGGGCCGTACTCTGAATTTTCGGAGTGACTTTCCACTCGGTCCAGTCCCGCGGCGGCGGCGGCGGCGGCGGCGGCCCATGAAGTCATAGACCGACACCACCAACACGCTGCTGCTGCTGCTGCAGGGCGTCTCAATCTCAACAGGAAGGCGTCGGTACACCGACCGCCCGACCGCGGCGTCTGCACGGGCACCGGGGCGTGGCGGGGCGGGGCGGGGCGGGGCGCGAGCACCAGGCATGTTCCATTTTCTGTATCGAGACCCCTCTCCCCTCCCCGCCACGCCCCGCCACGACTCCCAGACGTCAGAGAGCGCGCGCCGACGCCCAAGGGCAGCGCTGCGCCCGCGCAGCCCGCGCCAGTGCACTGGGTGACGGCCGTGTGCCTCCCCCGCCGCGCCACGCCGCGCCACGCCGCGCCACGCCGCGCCACGCCAGACGGGACGGACACAGGGCAGAGCAGGGCAGGGCAGGGCACAGGGCCGGGCCGGCCGTTCTTGCACAATATGTCTCTCTGTGTTATACTGCCCCCGTGTGTATCGAACCCCCATCCCTGCACTGCACAGGCCCCTGCGCTGCACTGCCCTATATTCCCCGAGGGGTCCTTCACTTAAGATTCAAGCGTGCACCAATTTTAATTTTCGGAATTTTCTGGTTTTCTTATTTCTTTTCTTGATAATTTTTCTGATTTTTTTTTTCTGATTTTAACTTGAATTTTTGCTGATATTGTTTTCACTGATTTTGTTTTAGGGTGTACACAGATTATTTTTTTGAGTGAACAACCCCTTCCCTGCACTGTAAAAAAAAAAAAAACAAGATTGTAGTACGAAACCAACTACAGTGTCCTGTATCATCGTTTTAGAAACCGACTACATAGAGCGCAGAGTACGGCGCCACCGTACCTCATTTTCGGTGTGCGGAGGTCATAAGTACGACGGGTCTTCCGTACCCTAATTTTTTTAGTACGGTGATGCCGTACTTGGCTGTCCGTAACGGGGATTCGAAAATTTCTAGTACAGTGCGCGCCGTACTAGAAAGGCGCCATGGTGGACACCGTTAAAGGAATTTGCGGTGATTTCTGTAGTTTTCACAGTCATGATTTTTTACAGTGTGCCCTGCTGCAGCCCGCAGCCCTGCTGCGAGCCACGACGAGTCGCATTTCACTAGCAAATAATCCACCTGCGGCGCAGTGTGGCGGGCCGAACGTAAGCTGCCTCTGCCGTTCGCGTGTGCCCGCCCCGCCCCGCCCCGGCCCGCATGACGTTCAGCGGGCGTATCGTCGTGAGGCAGGCGAGCGGATCAAATTCTTTTGCTTTCGAAAGGACCCGCCTCTCCGCTCCGCACCGCCGCCACCGCCGCTCTATAATCGATACTATCGGCGGCGATCGCGGGTCGATCGTTACAATAATCGCCGCAGCAGCAGAGGCTGCAGATCGGCGGCAGATCAACGCCGCTGATCTGCTTTTATCGCCGTGCTGCTCCCCGCGCGCCACCGGCTGAGCTGAGCAGCTGAGCTTCCGACGAATTTTCCAGATACCGTTTACTGATTCAATCCCCTGCCTGGCGTTGGTGCTGGGCAGGGCGGCGAGGCGTGGCGTGGCGTGCCCGCTATAGTGACGAGATTGATTATGTCTACTATCGCGCAGAGTCACTGGCCACGAGCCAGCCGGGGGCTCTGGGGGGCCCGCCCCGCCCCGCCCCGCCCCGCCCCACCCCACCTACCGCCCTACATCCCACGGCCCGAAAAGGCTAACAAACTCTGGTGACTCTTCTCGCGATATCTGCAGGGGGCTGCGGTATGCTGCTTGCTAGCCGACTCAGGTTGGGCTGCGCGCCAACCAGCATGAGGGGACAGGGCACGGGCACAGACATGTGCGGTCACATACTAGCAATGGGCTGGCGGGCATGCTTCGGAAATTCCACAAAACTCATATGTAATCCCCGAGGGGGTCTCCACTTTTCATTTGGAGGAGCACCGCGGATTGCCGAATTGCTAGCGTAAAGTGTGGGATTATTTAGCATCGAACGCCTGTAAGTTGGCGAAATGCTCTACCTTGCTCCTGTATGTAGACAAGAAATATGACTGTGATGGTGGATTTTTAAAGATTGCCGTCGGATTGCTGTTGGATTGCTTGGGGTGAGGAACACCGGATTGCCAGAGTGGAGGCCCCCACGGTAATCCCACAAAACATATTTCTATGCTCTGTATTCAGGGTGAGTCGTAGGGTTCACGGTTTCTTTCTTTCTTTCTTTCTTTCTTTCTTGCTGAGACACCTCTTTAAATCCTTGGCACTCACCTCTCCCTCTATCTCTGCCCCCCTCCCTCTCGCCTGCACTACACCGCCACTGTGAGCGCTTTGTGTAACGTTACACGCTGCGCGCCACGCAACCGGGGCGCAACCGCCACCCGTCCAGTCCAGCACCCAGGCAGCCCAGCACCGCAGCACCGCACCGCCGCCAAAGTTTAACCCAACACCGGAGCAGCGGCAGCAGCACGAGACCACTCTGCTGTGTCCAGCCAAATACAACCGTTCACCGTCACGGCCCGCCCGCGCGTTCCCTTTCACTCGAGTTTGGGCGTTCTTCCCCCGCGGCGCACCCGCCCACCACGCCCCGCCCCGCCCCGTCCAGAGGCGCACGCTCGCCCCAAACTCCTTGCTGCTGCTGCTGCTGCTGCTGGTGCTGGTCAGCGCGCACCGCCCTCGTCTCGCATGCCGCCGCGGGGTGCTGTCGTGGGGTCCTCCACCATAAATTCAAGCGTACACCGATTTTTCTGATTACTCTGGTGCTTCGTTATTTTCCTAGATTTTTACTTTTTTATGATTTTTTCTCTCTGTTTTTTTTTCTTTTAGTGATTTTTTAAAGGGTGTACACGTACACTGAACATTTTAAGTGAAGGACCCTCGGGTGCTGTGCGGCGCCGTGCGGGGCGCGCGGGAGTCAAGCCTGTCTGCAGGACAAGCTAGCTCTGTCTCTCTCCTCCGCGCAGGTAGACTACGTTAGCGCTGATACGGGATACGGCTCGACCCGTGGTGCCCCGTCTCTCTCGCTCCCGCAGCGGCGCCGCGGGGCGGGCGCTGACACGCGCCCGACACCTTGCACCTCGCGCCCGCCGCGCCTGATCTGACGGAAGCCGAGCCGCGCAGCCGCCACCGCGCAGCCGAGTAGTGGAGCAGGGGAATTAGTTTCATTTTGATTGGTTTTTTTTCTGCGAGATGGAACCAATCCTAAATTTAAATTTTGGTGTACAAATCGTATGTTTTCTCTCCTGTTCTGTCCTTTAATTTTCTGAACTTCTTCCTTACTTTTCTGATTTCTTTTTTCCCCTTCGAGTGTTCTTGACTTTTTCGCTCATATTTCTCTGAGAGTATTTCAAGCAGACGCGCATAGCCTGGGCAACAGTTTCGTCACGCTCTTCGGCACCGTACCGTTCGTGGCTTACGATACTTCATATAGATGACCCTCTCTGGCGGCGCCTCCAGCTCCCAGCGATACTTATTGATTTGCAGCGCGAGGCGCAGCGCGCAGCCTCGAATGGCGTCTAATCCGCGCGATAACTTACTACTTTTTCCCCCTTGGGCCGGTTCACGTCCGCGACTTGCTGAGTACTCGTATCATTTAATTTTATTAAACTCTCTCTCCCACCGCCGGGCCGGGCCGGGTCGGGCCGCGCTGCGACCGGCTAGCCAGCCACCCGACCCGTCGAGTTGGTGCAGGCAGGGCCGGCAGGGCCGGGAGGAGGAAGCTCAAGGAACTGACATGACGCCAGTGAGTCCAGCGGTGTAATTTCTAGAAGCACAAGAGCTAGTCCAGGAAAATTCTGCCGCCTCGCTTTGCATAACAAAAATTTTACAGTATTTTTTTTTTAGGTTTGTTGTTTTCGACGCTCTATTTTTTTATGATTTTTTTTTTTTTTTTGAAAAAAATCTATTACCATTTTAAGGATATATATATATATTTTTTTAAAGCTCTGCGACAAGCTTGTTTTCACTTCAACCCTTGTTCAAATTTCGACGAGATATTCGTCCGCAAACGCGCCGACTAGCTGAACCCACCTGCAGCGTGTAATTCCTGCTGAACGCCGTCATCCTCCTCTTGAATCGCGAGAAGGCAGCAGCAGCAGCAGCAGCAGCAGCAGCAGCAGCAGCAGCAGCAGCAGCAGCAGCAGCAGCAGCAGCAGCGGAAGCAGCAGGTGGAAACCACAACAAACACTTGGTCTCGGGCACCGCACAATCACGTGAGGTCAGGTCAGGCCTCTCCCCCAGGCATCACACTGCACAGGACTTGACGGCGGCGGACACTCCTGGACCAGGGCGGCTGGCCTCCCCTGGACGCGCACGCGACACTGTCCGGATGGGATAGACTATGCGGGGCGCTCCGGCTCCGGCCCTTACGGCCTAGCAGCGCTGCGCTGCGGACGACGCCCCGCCACGCCCGCTCAGCCAGAGAGAGAGGGAGCTGAGAGGGAGAGACGGGAGAGAGGGAGGGAGGGGAGGGGGGGATGCTCGGACGTCTGGACCGCCCGGCCCGGCGGCGCCGTGGATGGCGACGCACTCAATGGAGCAGGGGAGCAGCAGCACCCGCGCCAGCACCGGCCTGGCATCACCGTTAAACTGCAGCGGCGGAGGCGCGGCGTGCGCCCGCCCGCCCCGCGCCACGAGGCCCGCGCGCGGCCACCGCGTCGGGCGGGACGCCTTTGCGGGGGAGCCGTGGAGGCAGGAGGAGGGGGGAGAGCAGCACAACGGAACGGGCTGTAGTACTGCTGTGTGTATGCTGTGCCTCGCCCCCCTCCCCTCTCTCTCTCCCTCTCTCTCTCTCTCTCTCCCTCGCCACGCGAGCCCCCCTCTCCACTGGCCCCATTCGGAGCGCCTGACGGTCTGCGACAGAGGGAAGGGCCCGGCCGGGCGGCGCTCTCGTCTCCTCAGGAGGATACACAAGGCGCCCTTGGCCCTGAGCCCCCCGGCAGCAGGCAGCGGGCCTGGGAGCATAGCCTGCAAGTGGAGGCGCTATGACAACCAAACACGGGACATGAATGAAGCATTTTTTAACGCGACGGGTCGCAGCAAAGGAAACGAGTTAAATGCGCGTTCGAGTTACTGTTCTACAAAGCGTAGCGAATGAGGCGGAAGCTTACTCTGAATTTTGGTGTAAAAATTTGGTATTTCGTTTTTCTGAATTTTTAAGAACTTTTGGGAATTTTCGCTTGTTTTTTCCCGAAATGTTTTTCAACTTTTTGAATTTTCCTGTATTTGTCAGACTTTTTCAGAACTTCTTCGAGTTTTTCTGAATTTCTCTGAATTTTCCTGAATTTTTTGAACTATGAGGTGTACAAAAATTTCAGAGCTGTTTCCCTCTCGGTCGCGAACAAAATAATTTATTAGAGTTAATAAGACCAATAAGACTAGACGCAGAAAGACAATAATAGGCCTTTTATCAAACAGTTTAATTGTTCCTCGCCGTCTCTCTTGCACGCGCCTTGCATGGTACGATAAAACTAAGAGCAGTGTATGGAGGTCACACATCTTCTCCTCTCTCTCTCTCTCTCTCTCTCTCTCTCTCTCTCTCTCTCTCTCTCTCTCTCTCTCTCTCTCTCTCTCGCTCTCTCAGCTCTCTCGCTCTTTCTTTATCTCTATCTCTCTCGGCTCGCTCGGGCGCTCAAGTCTCCGTGAGCACAGCTGCCACAACTCGTGGCGCCTGGCCCTGCCCTGTCCTGCCCTGCTCTGCTCTGCCTGTCCCATCCGAGGGGTCCTTCACTACAATTTCAAGCGCACACAGACTTTTTCTATTTGTTTTCTCAATTTTCGTGATTCTTTTTGACTTTTACTGACTTATTTTGAGTTTTCCTAATTTTTTTCTTGATTTTCCCTCATTTTGCTATTTTTTTCTTGATATATTTATAGGGTGCCCACTAAATTCTTTCTTATGAACTTTTTTATACGCAGCTATCGATTTCTGTAAACATGCTCTATTTACGAATATGTTTGTGCGCAATCATGAAGAAAATTGTTCATAGTCGGCTCATTTTGCTCATAATAATTGGGCTGGGCTCAAAATTATTCATAAATAGAGCATGTTTACAGAAATCGGTAGCTGCGTATAAAAAATAGTTCACAAGATTTAGCAGCGTGTATACACTGATTTTGAGTGAAGTACCCCTTGGTCCCAGCTGGCCCAGCCCCGCAGCGCACCACGGTGTTTTGCACAGGCATTCACGGGCCTGACAGTTTGATATGCCTTCCAGAGGAGGGGCCCTCCTCACCTCATCTCGCCCCGCCCCACCCCGCCCCGCCCCACCCCGCCCCGCCACAGGCCAGCCCGGCCTGACAGACTCACCGCCACGCTCCACACTACTTGCGTAAACACACTCACTGCTCATCGCTCCGTGCTGAGGCGCGAGGTTCGAGTGCGGCCCCGGCCGGCCCCGCGGCATTGTACACCCGGTTTGGGCCGTCATATGGCGGCTGGCGGCTGGCTGCGTCGTCGGGGACCCCCCCGTGACAGCCCGGGGGAGATAGGCTTCAACTTCAATGTATTATTATCATCGGAGTTTCGATGCGAAATTCGGGCGGGGGAAAACAGCTCTGCATTTTGGTGTACACATTTTGCGAATTCTTGTGAATTTTTATAGAATTTTTGCCTTAATTTTTGTGAACTTTCTTGAATTTGTGTGAAGTTTTGTGAATCTTTCAAAATGTTTCTGATTTTTTTCAGAATTTGCCTAAATTTTCCTAAATTACGTGGCGTACAAAAATTTCAGAGTGAGAAAAATGTGGGACTTATCGCCTGCCAGACCGAGGGTAGGCCACCCCGCGGGACATGCGCGCGCGGCAGGCGAGGTGTTGCCTACCAGTCAGGCGCTAACCTCAGAACACTGCGCGCTGCAGTTGTTTCTTCACATCGTTTGACGGACGCCCATCGGGGATGGCCCCCGCGCGTTTTAGTTAACGGCATGGGATGAAGTCAGTGACGTCAGTGATACGTTTGACGCCTTCACCCCCCGTTGTTTTGGAGCGGCGCACTCGCAGACGGCCTTGCTGGCGCTATATACGCTCCCCCACCGCCCTCTCTCGCGCACACAGGCGCGGCTGCTGGAAAATAGGTTATACGTCTTTGACACCCGCGGGCCGGCGGCGGGGCGGCGGCGGGGCGGTGGCGGGGTGGCGGCGGGGCGCAGTCGCTGGAACGCTTCCAAACCGATTCCAATCGATTGTGGTGAATGTATGTTTCCCAGAGAGGCGCGCGGCGCGACGCGGCATGGCGTGCCCAGCAGGGCGCCGCGAGGGGTCTTTCTCTAAAAATTCAAGCGCACTTCGACTTTTCTAATTTTTCAGGTTTTTCCTTTGATTCTTTCTGATTTTTTTTTCTGATTTTATTTTAAGGTGTACATTAATTTTTTTTTTTGAAGTGAAGGACCTCTTGGAGATAAGCCCTTCAGGCGACAGGACGCTTCCTTTAGTTCTAATGGGCGCACGCCCGCCGTGCCGCAGTCCCTTTGCAGTCTGCTGATGTGGCCTCGGGCGCGCCCATCAGCCCCGCGCTGCTGTTTACGTTACCGCGTGTTGACGTTAGGCGTGCGTGCACCGCCCGGCCGTTCACCTGATTAAAGCAGTCGCTGCAGTGTTGTGCATAGTCGGACGGAGAGAAGCTGAACTGCCGCTGTCTCCAGCTGGAGCGTGAGGCAGATCAATGGTATACAGTCTCCTGGAGCCCGTGGTGCACTGGTGATCCCAGTGTAAATGCACACGCGGGGGAGGGGGGCAATGATACTGAGCTTTTGTGTCGTTGCGTCAAACCCGGCGCACTGCACTCCCTGGCCGGCTGCCGACTTATTCAGAAGACCCGTACCTCCGTCCTCGTTGCGCTTACGGTGGTGCCCTATGCTGGCCATGGTAGATCCCCATGTGTGCGACGAGGGCAGGTATGGATGAGGTGGAGGAGCTGTAAAACAAATTATGCAGAAATGGGGCAGAACGCGATTTGAGAAACTGTCCGGACGTTATTGAAAACTATTTTTAGGTTGTACGCACAAAGTTGCACGAACCATCAGGATTGTAAATTTAGACGTACTCGACGAGCGCCAGAATGAGCTGTCATCAATTGAAAAAATATTTGATAAATAGTGATATTATTGTGATTCTCCGCGAGGATATTGCAGCTTATACTGTACACCGGCTGCTTACTGACGCGCCGCGGCGAGGAGGACGAAGTGTAGTGTATCACAGCCGATTGAACCGTCTTGGTCGGCCCTGCGCTGCCCTGCCCTGCCCTCCTGCCCTGCCCTGCCCCTGCCCTGCCCTGCCCTGCCCTGCCCCTGCCCTGCCCTGCCCTGCCCTGCCCTGCCCTCCTGCCCTGCCCTGCCCCTGCCCTGCCCTGCCCCTGCCCTGCCCTGCCCTGCCCTGCCCTGCCCCTGCCCTGCCCTGCCCTGCCCTGCCCTGCCCTGCCCTGCCCTGCCCCTGCCCTGCCCTGCCCTGCCCTGCCCTGCCCTGCCCTGCCCCTGCCCTGCCCTGCCCTGCCCTGCCCTGCCCTGCCCTGCCCTGCCCTGCCCTGCCCTGCCCTGCCCTGCCCTGCCCTGCCCTGCCCCTGCCCTGCCCTGCCCCGGCCAGGCCCGGGCGGGCGCCCTTTGTCTCTGCCATGGCCAAGGACGGGTAGGAGCGGCAGGCCCTTTTGTACCGCTGATGCGCCCGCTGCCGCGCCGCGCCGCGCCGGTCCGGACCTAGGCCAACCATAACCTCTGCCGACTTATTCCGAAGAGCGCTTACCGATCGCCTCGTCCTTCTCGCACTCATAGGCTTCGCCTCATAGGTGCGAGAGAGGCAGAGCGGGGAGAACGCTTTTCGGAACAAGTCGGCTGATCTCCCCGACCCAACCCGCCGCGCCGCACTACTGCCGGCCCGGCCCGGCCCGGCCTTAATGAGGTGCGACGTAACTGAGCCGGCCGCGCGCCGGAGTTACGTGGGTCCTGACGCGCGGGACGGGGCGGCGCCAAGGCCGACACGCGGGGCGCACGAGAGCAAGGGCGAGAGTGTCATCCGCGCTGAGCGGCCCGGGCCTCGCCTCGCCTGGCCGGGCCTGGACGGGCGTCGTGCCGATTCGATAGTCTCGACGCGTGATCGCGAACTCCTCGAGAGTGAGGCCAGCTGTCCGCACCACGGTGCCCCGGCATGGCAGCGTGGCGGCGCGGCCCCGACGCACCTCTCGACGAGACGAGACCGAACGATGATCGATCTGAGTGAGTTTAGACAGCGGCCCCGGCACGGCGCGGCACGGCGGAGGCATAAGTAGTGCGGACGAGGCGTCAGTCCAGATCGATCCAGGGATTCCAAATGTTCCAGGGGGAAACAACTCGGAATTTTGGTGTACACATTTTGTGAATTTTCGGATGTTTTTGGGTGTGAATTTTCGAGGAATGTCGTAAAGTTTTGTAAAGTTTCATTGAATTTTCGTGAAGTTTTGTGTAGTTTTATTGAATTTTCGTGCATTTTTACTTGAATTTTTCCTATTTATTTTTGGTAATTTTTGTATAAATATCAGTTTTTGTAAATTTTTCTGAATTACGAGGTGAACAAAAATTTCGCAAATGTTGCACACATGCATGTGAGAGGGCTGTTCCTCATTTTCCGACAGAAATAAAAAAAAGCGCTAATAAATTTATTTTAATATTTCTTTGGGGCTGGGTGCAAACAATAAAGTGCAAATCCAAGTGCTGAGCATATTGTCCGAATATGGGCGCCGTATGGGGATGGGTATGTCTTGAATGGAAACATTTTCGAGGTGAAAGTTAAAAATAAAAACTACGATCGACTTACCTGTCCTAGAAAAAAGAGAACAAAGGGGAAAAAACGAGGCTTCAAACGCCTAGACATAACATTTATCTGAGTAAAAATTTCAAAAGTAAAACTTATGTGCGCCGAGTAGTCATGAATTAACTACCGTATCTTCAATTAAGGTTTTAACTTGAACATCTGGAACAGTTAGTTTGCAAAACTACAGTTTTTTTTAGTGCTAGGAACAGCGCCACTGTCTCCCTTAAATGACACGGTACCGTCCGGATGAATGGTTCGACATGGTCCTCCCGTCGCGAGGCGTGACGTGGCGGGGCGTGGCGGTATGGGGCATGGCCACATGTCTCTGCGGCGCACCAATGACTGCGACACGCCAGTCAATTCGGGGAGATTCATAGTGTTGCCGTAATCAGTTTTTTTCACGTACTTTCTTGCCAATGCTGCTGGGGGACAGATTTTTTTTTTTACAGTGGACGCCATGCCACTGCTCTGGCTTTGCTTCTTCCCCATTAACACCCCTCTCCATCTCGTCACGACCCCCGTGGCCGACAGCATCCGTTCTCGTGTCTCGCGCTGATGCAGGGATGTTCCTGTTTCCGGCGCCAAAACCGCCGGACGGCCCCGCTGCGCTCGCGCTCCGGGCGCCAAGCATTCAGCCGGGGGCGGTGGGGCACGGATGCACCAGAAACACAACAACTAACTGCGTGAATAATCACACACTTGAAGGCGAGGGGGGACACAACTGCTCTGAATTTTGATGTACACGTTTTGTGATTATTTTTTTTAGAATGTTTGTGAATTTGCGGTTGAATTTTACCTATTTTTTTGTCAATTTTCCTGAATTTTTGTGAATTTTTCCTTAATTTTTGTGATTTTTTCTGAACTTTTCAATGTTTCTGAACTTTTCTGAATTTTCCTGAACTACGAGGATGTATAAAATCTGCAGAGTTGTTTACCCATTATCGCTTGAAGGAGCGTGCACTGCAAAATGCTTACGAAGGATTTCGTTCGCAATACAAAGGAATTCGTTCTCAATTACGAAGCAGCCACAACTGTTCGCGAAGTAGAAAACACCGCGACTTTCCACTTAAGTTTAAGATGTAAAGAGTGATGTTTCCAAGAAAGGACGAGGTTACGATGGCTCACACACCTACAAGTGTGCAGAATGTACACACCTAGTGTTATGCCGATTCCGCACGGCGCACTTACTATATAGTAGTTTGGTCGTTACTTACCGTGATATGGCTACCGACACCACGAGGCTGACCCCGCCCCGCCCCGCCCCGCCCCGCCGCACAGTGGGGCAAAATCGAAAAAAGAGGGTCAAAAAGGGTACATGACTAAAATGCGTTTTCAGTCCAGGCAGCAGTCGATCTGTGTTCAGAAAGGTTCAGAGCACCTGATGCAGTACGTTTTAGTAATCTCATTGGACGATTTCCGTTTGAAATAGAGCGGCAAAGATGCCCAAATTCGAGTGTCAACGCGGTGTGTGAGCAAGGGGTTCACATAAATCGATTTTCCGCCTCTGTCCGATGACATAATCTATCAATTATATACATCAATGGAAAGAGGAAGGTCTGAGGCATGTGATACAATAAGCGGATTTGTCGAAATATGCCATGTACAATTTTTAACAATTTTTGAAAAAGTATGAAAATCAGCGTATGACACACTTTTCCCGTGACAGAAGTTGAGTTGCGCACGTTTGCGCATCATGCCGGCTACGGAAATAAGTTCTACTAATCGCCCTCTTCAAAAGGCATATGGGCCGATTTAGCGAAATTTAGCGATTTTCTTACAAATCGCTCTCAAACATTGAAGAAATCGCAAAAATTGCGAGATTTAGTGTGAAATCAACCCTATTCACATGGGGGTGGAGCACTGAATATTTGTTCCGAGGGGTTTTCGAAGGCGCCCGATCGATTCCCGGTGTCCTTTTACACCTCCCGGGTCGTCCTGGGGGTGTCATCGGGGACCTCATGAGGTCGCCGATGACGCCCTTCTTGAAAATTTGCATCGCGGGGTTTTCGAGGGCGTCTGATCGATTCCCGGTGTCCGTTTGCACCTCCCGGGTCATCCTGGGGGTGTCATCGGGGACCTCATAAGGCGTCATAAGGTCGCCGATGACGTGAGGTCGCCGATGACGTGAGGTCGCCGATGACACCCCCAGGATGACCCGGGAGGTGCAAACGGTCACCGGGAATCGATCAGGCGCCCTCGAAAACCCCAGGATACAAATTATCAAAAAGGGTGTCATCGGCGACCTCATGAGGTCCCCGATGACACCCCCAGGATGACCCGGGAGGTGCAAATGGACACCGGGAATCAATCAAGCACACTCGAAAAACCCCCTGTACCAATATTTGTGCAATTTCCAGCACTTTGGAATTATGACCCTCTTTTTTCGATTTTGCCCCACTGTGCGCCGGCACGATACCGGGCCGCGCGTTTCCCGACCATATTAAAATGACCGTTACTCCGGTTACTCCTTGTACGTTTGCATTCGGTGGTGCAACACTCTTGGCACTGAGCACAGCACGGCGAGGGCGAGGATGCCGTGGCGCGGGGCACGCGATCTTTTTATTATATTATTGGGCGCCGCGAGCAAGCCGCAGGCCAATTATAAGCACAACAAGCACGGCTCAATAAACTCTGTGTCCTGCGAGCCGCACGGAGCCGAGAGCCGCGCCGAGAGTTGAGCCCTCGCGAAGCCGGACAGCAAGCTACATAATGTAATATGATTATTTTTTTCCCTTTTCAGTTTTTACGGTACGATTCATTGAAGAATCAAATTCAATGTTGGGTCGCCAACGGAAACACACAAAGAATTACTTTAGCGCGGAGCTTCTGTTGTTAAGACAACAGAGGAAACTGAGAATTATCTAGTGGCCCACCTTCTGTTTCTAGGGCTGTCTCGATGCCTTTTCTCCTTTTAGATTTATTTTTCTTGAGAGGGATGTCTCCGCGTCTTATCGCTACAATCCCAAACTTTGTCAGAACCGGAGCAGAGGGGAATGGTACTATGCCCTTTTCAGTTAGATCACTGCGACTTCGGATCAGACATTCTGCTGAATAAAGTGTGGGCTATGGCTGCACCACCGGTGACCTAGTAGCTACGCGGTAGTATCGCTTTTCCCGAGACGATATCTGCTCTCTCTCTCTCTCTCTCTCTCTCTCTCTCTCTCTCTCTCTCTCTCTCTCTCTAACACACACACACACACACACTCACTCACTCGCGCGCTCGCTCGCGCTCACGCAGACTCAGGGCATGCAGTATTTGCAACCCGACGACCGCGGCCTAGAGTATCAGATGGAGGAGGCTCAAAGAATGGCTGCATAAAGCCCTTTGCCGGTATTTATACTGCTGCTCCTGGCGAGAGCCACCGTTGGAGTTTCACCTCCAGGGGGCAGACGAAAGGGCAACGCCTGACGACGAGGGTGAGGCGCTAACAAGCACGTACACGCAAAAGATTAAAAAAAAAAAAAAAAAAAAAAAAAAAGAGATAGAGAATGAAAACAACTTATCTGTGGGTAATGTAATCTGGGCAGCTCGGCCGACGGGCACCTCAAAGTACACTTTTGCATAACGTAATGAAGCTACCCACCTCAGCTAAATTTATTGACTTTCATGTTCGCAGGTGGTGAATCGGTTTTTATAAGGATAATGGTTATTGGTTACTCTTTGAACCAACTCACCGGAGGCGCTGCCTGCGGCAAGTGAGTGTCGACGTTTCCTGTCTATATCCTTTTATTTACACCTATCGAAATCTAACTCTCATTCAATCGAGGTCGTTTTGGCTCATTACAGCCGAGAAGTACTGCACTCATAACTACGCTTAGCATAATCAGATAAGCGCCCCGGCCGCAGCTGCCGCAGCCTTGCGCTGCTGGCGTGACCCGCTCGCGCCCGCTCGCTCAGCACGTCCGGTACGTGAACCTATTTTCTATTTACTTGGTACACACACACACACACACACCACACCTCTCTGCGGCACCCTACGGGACCCCGCCCTCCCTGGAGGCGCCGCCCGCCTGCCTGCCTGCCTGCTTGCGTGGGTGTGTTCGTGTTCGCCTTGTACCGCAGCAATACCCGGGTACTATGCGAGGGAGGAAACAACTCTGAATTTTTTGTACATACCTCGTTATTCAGAAAAATTAAAAAAAAATATTCAGAAAATTTTAGAAAACTTCAAAAATTAGTGAAAAAATGCGGAAAAACTAGGGAAAACTCACTAAAATTTTCTGAATGCTCGGGAAAACCCAACCAAAAATTTAAAAAAAAAAATCACGAAAAATTCAAAGAACAAAATTCACAAAATTTGTACATCAAACTTTAGACTTGTTTCCGCCCTCAGTACTTTGGAACGGTCCCGTTTAGCGAGCCAAAAGTATCAAATCTGCGAGTTAACATTGATTTTTTTAAAATTAAAGTGCAGAATGTATGTGAAGCGGCACAGGTATGGTTCCTGTCGACATCGTTCGCCGTGGAATGCGACTGCTCACCGCGGCCAATAGCTCTGCGGCTGCTGAGGGGTCCCGGACTCGAAGGAGCGGAGTGGGGCGGGGAGCGGTGGCCGTCCCTTCTCCACACAGACAGACTGCATGTACTGCGCCAGACGCCCCAGCCCGGATCTGGCCTTGACTTTGTTTGTACTCAAATGCGTGACCAGCCATTACGGAGAGCGGCGCGTGGCGGGGCGTGGCGGGGCGTGGCTCGGCATTGTGGGGGTGGCGCGCCGTGTGGCCGCCGCGGCCAGGCCAGATAAAGCGCCATGATCATCATAATGAGGGGACAAATTCCCTTGAATGAATCCGTCGTGTTTTCGGGCGTGCGGCATGACGTGGCGTCGCCAAGCGCCGCCCCGCCCCGCCCCACCCCACCCCGCCCCGCCCCGCCCCGCCCCGCCCCGCCCCGCCCCGCCCCGCCCCGCCCCGCCCCGCCCCGCCCCGCCCTGCCCCGCCCCGCCCCACCGAGCACTTAGCGCTACGAACAGCCGCGACCCTGCCGCCAGGCTGCAGCAGACTGCTCCCGCGGGCTTCGGACGGGAAGCGTGGCGAAGCGGGGCGGGGCGGGGCGGGGCGGGGCGGGGCGGGGCGGGGCGGGGCGGGGCGGGGCGGGGCGCGGATGTGCCATGAGCCATGGGTAATGCGACACGACCCGAGTTAAAGAGACTAGTGCAAATAATAGGCACACTGTATGTAAGACGACGCTCCACAATAACTTGCATCCTTCAAAAAATGACGCAAAAGACTCTGTTAAAAAAAAATCTTTACATTTTTAATACATTGATGTGAGGCTATTTTCCACTATTTTCATTACAATATTTTGATTTATTTTCGTTACAACTAACTATGGAATTTAAAATAAGGTTTGAAATGAATTATGACATTTTACTAAACTATATAAAAATATTTCAAAATATATAAGCCTCGAGTGGATTGTTGGTTTTCCCTCTCGCTTCAGCCTGGCATGGTGGGCAGCTCGAGCCACTGCTTCTTGATACTCGAAAAGAACGGGATATTTTTCGAACGCATGCGAATATACGATTCTCTCGTAAAGGAGTGCAGGCGGGTGATCACAACATTGACACCTACCTCTCTGTGGGTGCTGCTGGCTTTGTCCCGCCCCGCCCCGCCCCGCCCCGCGGTTCCCGGTTGCCCCTCATGGCTCCCAGCGCGGGACGGCGGTGGCGGCGGCGGCGCGACGGTTTGCCGCTTCGACGGCCGCCGAGGCGATGAATGTCGCGCTGCGCTGCGCGCCGGGCGGACCGAATAAAACGGCTCATGAATGGCGAAAAAGGAGAGGGAGCCGCTGACTGCATTTTACCTCCCGTCTCTGTCGCCGCATATTGCTCGCGCGGTTACCCCGCGCGGTCACGTCACGGCGCGCCGTGTCACGGGGTAGAGACACGGCAAAAGTGTTATCCCGGTGACCGGCCGCGGTACCCGCCCCACGGCCACTGCCCTGCGCAAGGACGCGCGCGCGGCGTTTGACAACGATCGGCAGCAAGGACAGGCCCTGGTGGGGATAAAGACGGTCAGGGACGAGCCTTCCGCGAGCTGTCTCTAGTGTGTCTCTCGGGGTCCTGTCCCTCATTCTCACACGGGAGACATCATTCTGTGTCCTTATCTGACGTGTCTTTGTCTGTCCCTTCCCGCCCGCCCCAGCTGACCCTACCTCCCCTGTCCCTCCCCGTCCCTCCCTAGCCTGTCCCCCACTGTCTTCACCAGTTCCCTCATCGCTGTCCTTCCCTGTCCCTGCTATGCTCACCCCCCGCAACACCTGTCTCGCCTTGTCCCTACCCGTCCTTGACCACACCTGTCCTCATCCATCCCCCGTACGCTGTCCTTCCCTGTCCCTGCTATGCTCACCCTCCGCAACCCTGTCCCGCCTTGTCCCTAACGTGCTGTCCTGGACTGTCCCTACCCGTCCTTGACCACACCTGTCCTCATCCATCCCCCGTACGCTGTCCTTCCCTGTCCCTGCTATGCTCACCCTCCGCAACCCTGTCCCGCCTTGTGCCTAACGTGCTGTCCTGGACTGTCCCTACCCGTCCTTGACCACACCTGTCCTCATCCATCCCCCGTACGCTGTCCTTCCCTGTCCCTGCTATGCTCACCCCCCGCAACACCTGTCCCGCCTTGTCGTGCTGTCCTGGACTGTCCCTACCCGTCCTTGACCACACCTGTCCTCCTCCGTCTCCCGTACGCTGTCCCTTTGTCCCTTACTGACTGACCCGCGGTCCCTTCGCGGGATGGCTGCTGCGCCGACGAGTGCACGGCGACAATCAGCCACCAGGTAGAGCCTCCGTTTGGGCGGCCCGACTGGCCCGTACCGTAGCTGCGTATCATTTCTGGTGACGCGCCTGCCGGGCCGGCCTAGTGCGGGTCGAGCTGCCCCGCACTGAGCGATGCTGGTCTGACGAGCCCGCCTGGACCTGCGACCTGCGGGCCAGGTTGGCCCGGGCTGCGGATCAGTAGACCCATAGGACCCATCCGGCCCGCTGGTGCAGACCGCAAAATGGCAGGGGAGGGGAAGGGAGAGGGGGCGTGAGGGGAAGACATGAACATTGAGAAAATAGCTGGGCAGGTCTGGCCCAGAGCGGGCCGGCCCTGCACCCACACTTACGGGCCGCATAGGTCTAGGAAATGCAGCCTTGGTCGGGTCGGCACGGCCCAAGCGAAAAGGCGCTTCGGGACAACCAGAATCAGATCCAGATTTCTGGCCCAAACGGCGGCTCTACCACCTGGTACATGAGGTATAGGAGAACGATGTGCAGAATCAGACCTGACCTGGCCCTTGCGGCATGGCTGGGCCTGGTCGGGCACAGAATCATGCGCCTGGCCCGCAGGCCCGCTGAGCGGGATCTGAGCCGAGCCGGTCGTACGAAACTTCAGACCTCTGCACCCCTCTACAGCAGGGCATGGAAATGCCCATCCTCAAACTGCAAAGCAGATCAGAAAATTTAATGCAATAAATCCTTAACCATAGAATTCTCCTCTATTCTTGCATCATACGATATGAGCACTTAGGTAGGCAAAAATTCTGATAATATCTCCACTCCAATGACTTTCATCAAATCACATGTCACATTCCAGTTTGGTGAAAGACTTGCAAGCTATATAAATTTTAACCTATAATTTTTAAGAGCCATAGCCTTGAATTTAAAAACATATAGTAATAGATAAAAGAAGAAAGATATGGAGTAGAAGTTGGACGTGCAAACATGGATGTCCACAAGTTCATGTACAGTGGATATCTTTACTGAAAATGATTTAATTTTAAAATATACAGCAGTACTCTTTAATATGATTTCATGACTAAACAAATTTACAAAAAATAAATATTAAATACATAACCAGTGACTAGTCAAAAATGTTAAGTAAATCTTAATGGCAAGTAGAACTACACTAGATTTTAGATAGATAAAACAAAAGATTCTCAAAGCACAAGATTGCTCACAAAGGATGAGATAAATCTAAATGGCATATGGTGCTATATGCGATTAGATTTCAGATAGATTTCAGATAGATAAAACTTCAGTTAATGTAAAGGCCAAGAGACTAGTAAAAAAGAATCACACTCTTAAAAAGAAATACACAGTAACCTGTGTGGTTATTACAATACAGCATTTCACTCAGAATCCGCGCCTGTTTGGGTCTGCTGCAAGTCAAAGTCCCTTAAAGCTTCTGCTTGTTTTTTGTTGTTATGGATGGACCTTTCAGAACTGAAATATTTCCCCACTACCCTGTTAATCCTTTCTACAGATGTATCTTCTGCTTTTATCCATTTAAAACATTGTAGAATCTCTGTAATTAATCATTAATTTATAGAACTGGTGCAAGAGTCCCATTACGAACACAAATGCTTTAAAAAAAAAAATACGTACTGGCAATTCCCACCAGATGTTCTGGCTCAATTTTGTGAATGACGGTTTTTCCAGATTTTTTCCCTGTCAAGCTGTAGTTGAAGTATTCTTCACCATAGTAAAGCTGTCCGAGTTGAAGTATACGATTCTTTAAATCAGCATTATTTTTCTCCACTTGGCAAAGTGACGTCTTGGTTAAAAATTTCAATTCCCCCTCCACCATTCCAATCAGCACCTGAAATTTATGATAAAAGAACAATGTAATTGTAATGTTGTTCCAAGAGACGCGTTAAGGATAAGTACAGGGCGAGCTTACTTGGTCCTCTGGTACGTCGGTCTCATCATAGCCATCCACGGCTCTTGCAAGGTTTGCAATTCGACACTTCCGTGAACTCTTCTGAATCATCATCACAACATCTGCAAGCAAGCCATGAAACAGTCAACACAACACTTTCAGTAGCAGGAGTAAGATTCGGCCATCCATGGGAGTTCACACATAGAATAGATAGGAGGATACTTGCCTAAAATTTTGCGCTGTGTCTCCTTTATTTCACTGATGTCATTTCCAATAGTTTCCAGTTTCAGAACACATGATGCTACATCAAACTCAAGTTTTTTCAATCTCGATTCAACGGTTTCCAGATTGGTTAATTCATCCTAAATAAAAAATTTAAAAAGCTTAATTAAAAAACCTGAAGTGTTTACAATGTTTAATAAGTCTCTTAAAGATTACCTGTCTTGCTGGGGTAGAAGCAAGTATCTTGCTGACAACTGGGGTGGGAACAGTGCACCCAGTGCCAAAAACTAAGTTAGAAGCAGTGCACTTCTTGCCGAGAATTGGAGTGGAAGGAGTAGAAATCTTAGAGCGAATTGTAGAGCGATTCTTCATTCCAGAGCCCAGTGCATGCAGTTCCTGATCCAGATCCTGATCCAGATCCAGTTCCTGATCCCCTTCCTGATCCCCTTCCTGATCCAGTACCTGAACAAGTTCAGTTCCCTGATCCTGCAACATACACATACAGAACCATGTTAAGATGTGAAGGCGTCTTCAAGGAAAAGGGAGAGGATTCCAAACGTAGTATGATATTAGAATGAGAGTTCCAGCAACATATGCTAAACGTTAATGAAATAAAATTGCCCTTTCACTTCTTACAATGTTACACTATATTATACCTTTTCACTAGCTTGCGAGGGAGGATCGCCAGACTCATCCAGTGGTTCCAAATCTGTCTTGGGTTTCTTTGAAATAATTTCTCCACCCTCATCGGATGTCTCCTAGAACCAAAACACTTTAACTCACAACCACGGAAAAATAAAGGTGCAAGTAAATCCGTAAACGCCTGTTTCAGAAATAACTGCAAGTAAAGAATTAAGTTCTTACATCATTCATCCTCTTCTTATCAGGGTGTGATTTATCAGGCTTTGACTTGGGCTTCCTTTTGGGGTTCACCTGCTTGACAAAGACGGTACATAAGAACTACAAAGACAGTGACACTAAAATTAGGTTGAAATACATTTCCGTACCTTCTGCTTCACCGTCTTGAAAACATTACTAGCTATTCCTTTAAGTGACGATCCCTGGATAGGTGTTAGTGCTTGTTCTATTCTGGTTATTGTGTGATAAAGGCAGATGCGTGAGGATAAAGACTTTGGCACTATTTCACTATAGTTTATTCAGTGAGTACACAACACAGGATACAGTAAATCCCCATGTATCATTAATATGCGGAACCAGTTCATTCGTCACGGCCCGCTAGACAGGGTCAAGGGCAGAAGGCAGTGTCAGTCAATACTACCAACTTATGAATACTGAACACTACATGACACACAGGAGTGCCAACCAGAACACCTTCCCCTTCCAGTAAAATATAACATATTTTAATAATGACTCACAGTAACTTAATAAGTAAAAATATTTGGATTACAATACTTTGGATTAGGCTTTACAATTCTACCATGCTTACTCTGAGTATTAATAAGTATTTGGTCTCCAGTGCGTTTTAGGGACAGTCTTTCTAAAACTACAACTGGTTCTCTTAACTTTGGCACGATAGGTATTTTTGGCACATTTACATTTGGCACATTGTTTTCATAAGGCACTAAATAGTCATCAATATCATATGGTTCAATAAAACCATTATCTAAATTATCAGCCTTTGTTTTGGACCTTTTAAGATCAAAAGTATTTCTTCTGATGGTACGTCCATGAAGAGGTTTTACATAATATGATCTAGCAGCTCCATGTTTTCTTTCAATAACACCCTTTTGCCAGATTTTTCCCCTCCGGACTACAACATTGTCACCAGGATTAAAATAAACAGGACGCCTGCGAGCATGCCTGTCATGCTGTATTTTAACTCTTTCTTGGATCCTTTTTAACACTGGTCTAACATTTACAACTTTAGGTTTTAATTTTTCTTTAAGTACAGGAACCAAGGTACGACACATTCTACTCATTAAAATCTGAGCAGGAGACACATCCATTCCAGATAATGGAGTGTTGTTATACTCTCTCAGTGCATCCAAATAATTATTTCCACTTTCTTTGCTTTTAATCAATAGTTTTTTAGCAATATTAACACCTTTTTCTGCTAATCCATTACTTCTTGGATATTCAGGAGAGCTTGTTACAATTTTGCTCCCAATATCTTTAGCAAACTCATTGCAAGCAAAGGAATCTAGAGGGTTATTATCTCCATAGATAATTTCTGGAATACCATGCGTATAAAATATGGATTTGAGTGCACCGATTACAGCTCCACTGGTTTTACTAGACAATTTTTTGATCTCTAACCACTTTGATAAATTATCCTCAACTGCAAGATAATTATTACCACCAATATCTAGTATGTCTGCACTTACTTTCTGAAATCTGAGTTCAGGTATTTGATGTGGTATCAAAGGCTCTTTAAAATTTTTTGAACCATGTCTTTCACAAATACGACATGTCTCAAGTAAAGTTACAATGTCATTAGAGAGACCAGGCCAATAAACTGCCTGCCTCGCTCTAGCTTTAGTCTTATCAATTCCCAAATGTGCTGCATGTAATCTATTAAGTACCTTTGATCTCAGTGATGGAGGTATTACAATTCTATCTTCCAGAATTACCAAACCATTTTCCACAAATAAATCGTTTCTGAGTTGCCAGTATGGCCTAGCCTCAGGTAAAGCTATTTCTCTAGAATTAGGCCAACCTTGCTTATAATAATTCTTAACAGCTTTTAGACCAATGTCCTTTTCTGTCTCAGTCATAATATCTTGTTTAATAGCATCTGAAACAGGCACATATTTAGTTACTTCATGAACAATTTCTACCATTTCAGGATCATCCTGAACAGGAGTTTCAATACACTGTCTTGATAACATGTCTGCAATATGCATAAATTTGCCAGGCAAATATTCTACAACAGGCTGAAATTTTAACATTTTAAGTCTTAGCTTTTTTAATCTATTATTTGTGATTTTATACAGAGGTTTTTTAAACACTGACACCAGAGGTTGGTGATCAGTCTGAAATAATACTTGTGGCATACCATATATAAAATGTTCAAACTTTGTTGCAGCAAATGACAAGGCTAACATCTCTTTCTCAACCTGAGCATAATCTTTTTCACTTTCCGTCATTAACCTGGATGTAAATCCAACAGGTAAATTAGATTGAAGTATACAGGCACCTATTCCATATTGACTCGCATCAGCCTGGACTACAATTGGCTTTGATGGATCAAATGTTGCTAATGCAGGAGCTTTACTGACACAGTCCTTTAATTCTTTAAATGCCTGAGAATGTATTGGTAACCACTGAAAACTAACCTTTTCAGACAATAATTCATACAATGGACCTGCAATATTAGACATCTGAGGAATCCACTTTCTCAGATAATTAAATGTAGCTAGAGTTTTCTGCAATTGTTTTCTAGTCTTTGGCTCCTTTAGTACCTGAATAGCAGCAACTCTTTCAGGGTCTATTTTTACCTTGTTCTGCGACCAGATATGCCCAAGAAATTTGATCTCAGTTTGACGATACTGGACTTTATTTGGATTGAACCTTATATTTTCTTTGGCAGCCCGTTCTAGTACTTGCTTTAACAGTTTGTCATGTTCCTCATAATCTTTGCCTGCAACTAGACAGTCATCAAAATAAAATATTACATCAATTCCCTGAAAAGTTTGATCATTTAGAAATTGGAAAACTTCAGGGGCACTTGAAATTCCAAAGGGCATCTTTAGAAATTTATAGATCCCATAAGGAGTTGAAAATGAACACAAGAGACTTGACTCCTCATCCAGGGAAGCATGCCAGAAACCATCCTTTAAATCTAGAACAGTGAATATTTTCTTATCTTTAACCTTACATGATATTTCTTCCACAGTTGGAATGGCATATTTTTGTCTTATAATAGCTTGGTTTAGAATAGAAGGATCTAAACATAACCTTAAGTCTCCATTTGGTTTTTCTCTTATACATAGGTTACTTACAAACTTTGGAATGACATCAGTCACTTTGGCAATAATTCCATTTTGTTCCAGTTCTTTTAGCTTTGGCTTTAACCTCTCAGTGATGGAATAATTGTAACGCCTTGGAGGACACATACCAGGTTTTACAGAAGGATCAATCAGTATTTTAACAGTCTGTTTGAATTGTCCTAGACCTGTAAACACTTCAGAATACAATTTAATAAAATCATCTTTTGACTCAGGCAAACCTGAACCAGAACGAACAGAATGTATCCTCTTAATGAGGTTAAGTCTTTCACAGTCCTCAATTCCCAAAATGGGTCGATCATCAACACTTGATAATATATATTCTGTTACAATTATAGCACCTGCTTTTGTTTCAGTCAATAATTTAACAGTACCTTCTGCTTTGGTTATGACCTGTCCAAATGCTCTCAACATTACATTTGTCTGTCGTACTTTATAATTTCTATTGATAATTTGGAACACTTTTACTGGTAAAATATTTACTTCAGCACCTGGGTCTAATTTGAATTTTACAAAGTGCTGATTATCTAGCTTCAAAACTTCTGTATATTCTTTCCTGGGATGTTTAGTCTCTCCACTTGTAATCACTTGACTACTTTCAAACTTAGTAAGTGCCATAATCTGCAAGCACACAAAACATCCAGGGTATTTAAGGCTATGTTTTTTCTTTTTTTTCCATTGTTTACCAGTGTTCCAAAACAGACGAATTATTACCAGCATTTGGTGAGATTACCTGCAGGGCTTCAACAGCTGATCCTGTAGCTTTGTTGTTGTTTTGATTGTGGCTGTTATTGGCACCACCACTATTGGAACGATCACGAGTGCAAACAACGGCAAAGTGATTCCAGCCAGAACAATTGGTACACTGCTTCCCATAAGCCGGACACTGTGCTGCTTGATGCCAGCGATCACACTTTCTGCACTGGTACTTGTTGGCTGATGTCTGGCTCCTTCCTCGGCCTCCACCTCGTTGAGAATAAGGGCGTCTGCCTCGAAAGCCACCTCTCTGGCCCTGATTCTTACTGATTCTTCCAGAATTAAACTTTGAGCCACCTCGGAATCCTCCACGACCCCGGCGCTTGTTATTCCCTCGGAACTGGCCACTTTTCACAGCTTCAGCTTGGATCATTTCCACATTGATAGAAACCGTTTCATTGACGCCTCTTTTCAGAGAAGCTTCCACTCCCTTGCACACATCAATTACTTCTTCCAAAGTTAGTTTTGGTTTACCCCTCAGGGTTTCACTCAGCCTTTTGTCATTAGTGCCACGAATAATTCGATCTTTCAGGAGACTGTCCTCACGGGTGTCATAGTCGCAATGCTGAATTAAATTTTTCAAGTCAGTCAGCCAATTAGCAAAGGGCTCACCCGATTTTTGGTTTCTACTATCAAAAGTCTCCCGGCAGGTTGTGAGATTTTTCTGGTCCCTCGCCAGCAAATCAAATTCTCGCACAACACTTTCATAATCCTGTCTTTTGTCTGTTTCTATCACCACACCCTGAGCATTTGTTTCTTTTACTATTAGCTTTTCCTTGAACGAATTATACACTTCAAGGGCATCGTCCCCCGCAAAGCCAAGCATCTGTGCAAACTTGACCTTGGGTGTGGCATTCTCCAGGTTTGCTCCAATTAGATAAAGACTAAATTTCTGCTTGAATTTAGACCATTCCACCTCTAAGTTACCAGCTTTAAAGTTTACTGGTTTCGGCTTCGGACCGGCATAGGTGGTAAGCATCTCCTCAAACTCTTGATCATCCACATCACTCATTTTGAGTTTTTTAGGGTGGGTGGAACAATGGCTGTTGCGCAATAATGGGAGTGGTCACGGTTCACTACTTACTTTCACTCTCTTTCACGTCCCCTTTTCACACACCAGGAAAATTAATATCTCAAAATGATCAGAAACAGTTCGAATCACGACTGCGCCATGTTCTATTCTGGTTATTGTGTGATAAAGGCAGATGCGTGAGGATAAAGACTTTGGCACTATTTCACTATAGTTTATTCAGTGAGTACACAACACAGGATACAGTAAATCCCCATGTATCATTAATATGCGGAACCAGTTCATTCGTCACGGCCCGCTAGACAGGGTCAAGGGCAGAAGGCAGTGTCAGTCAATACTACCAACTTATGAATACTGAACACTACATGACACACAGGAGTGCCAACCAGAACAGTGCTCTTCTGGGTGGAACTGTTGCAGCCCGCAAGGTGATATTGCCTTTCTGTTTCAACATCTTCGCCATTAGTTCTTCCTTAGAGTCTGCAAAGAAACAATCCCAAATGAATAGAAAACTAGATCAAAATCTTCCCATCAAATAAAGCAAATGAGGATAGACATTGAAACATAAGAAGAAAACAGTCAAGTACAATGCTGGAAAAGGGACTGGCCAATCTAATGAAAGCAGGCAGAGCCAAAGGATCACTGATCAAAGCTGAACATGGTCAAACTGTGTGGGAGTAATAAAAATATGTAAAATGAACAAGAATAAATTGGGCAAAGAAATTTAACCAAGCAGAACTCAGTACTGCGCGCAGCACATCGGGACAAATGCCTAAGGCGATTCGTTTTGGTCACCACAAACAACCGAACTAGGAACATTGCGAGGTTATGTTCTTTGGTTCCCGAAATTCCTTCAACATACCTGCAAATGCATAAGCGGCGTGGCGTACTGCAGTTCCACCAAAATACATGCAGAAGTTATTTCCTTTCTCAAACTTAGATGAGTCGAATGGCTCATGGTTGTTTTCGTCGATCCAGTGATACACGAGCTTCGAGCGAACTGGGCGAGGCTGGTTCTTAGCACCCGCCAGACTTTTCACATACACCCACTTGGAATCACTTTCATCAACCATACTGCACGAAGTTTATAAATTATGATAAAAGAAGTTGCAACCGAGTACACTTCGGACGGCGTAATGATCAAAACACAGCCGCGACGAGAGTTACGTTTAGCTGGGAGACGGATGTGCAACTGGTGGCCTGTACTGAGAGATCGCTGTTTAAATACTTTCACATATTTTTAATTTTTTGTGCACCCGCGCTGAAAATCAAACAGATCACAAATAAATCACTCGGGAATATATTTTAAAGATTTCCAATTCAACGGTAGGCAAAATAATAGACTTCGAAAATATTCAAAACCACAGAATCAAGAAGCAAGGCCTACTAGATCAGCCGCAATGCTAATCTGGTTGGCAGTGAGTTCCGTGTTTATGCTAGTTTATGGCGGCGGCGGCCAGGCGGCGGCTTTTTGTCAACTTGGTTGATACCAGTTACATGCATTGTGGCTAAAATGTCATATGACATTGGCCCTAAATGCACCATTTTTCTTTGATTTCGTATAAAAACTAGTTCTGTAAATCGAGCCTTAGATTTTTAACCTCTGACACACTAACAGGGTTGTCTGTAAGTACGCTTCAACAGTCGCCGGGCTCAAACTTTCGATATGAAAGGATAATAACAGAAAGCATTTATTATTTCTACAGGTGTTCAATTTTGAAGCTGGACATATTTAATGGAGAGAAATGATGCACCTTCAGCAGCATCGTACTATAGAGCTAGGAAAGATTCCTGGAAAGATCATTTGAAATGTTCTTGTTGTTATCACGATGATGGTTGCCAGTACCATGATGATTCAAATGCTACACTCGACTGTGATTGTGATTATCATGGATCTACTGATTATACAGAGTGTGATCATTTGGAGTTAAGTAGTAGCTGTACCAACCGCAACAGAAACATAGTAAGTGGACGCTTCCCTCCCTTCGAAGTGTTGCATCAAGCTGCTATTCTAATGGCAACAGTAAAGCATACAAAGTATTGTTCGTACCTTTTGTGTTTCTGATTCCTGTCATGTCTAATGCTTCTTTGTTTTCAGGAGTCAGGAGATGAGAACTCTGATAAAGAGGGAAATAAATTGAATGCTGATTTTCATTCAACTGCAATACCTGTGTGTGAAGTCAACATTCTGGAGAGCCCGCTCCCTGATGATGATTTCAACTTGAATGAGACAAATGTAGGTATCACTTTGTGGTTTGCATTCATCCATTATAATAGATACAACTACTTCTATGCTTATGTGTTGCTCTCTTGTCTTTGTTTCTAGGGGTCAATAGCACTCAATTGTGATGCAGATGAAAGTGAATTATCTTCTGAATGTCATCTCTCATCTGCAACTGGTGCAGTTTCTTCGTGTGATGGTGGAAGTTCAACAAGTCTTCATAAACATAATCATCATTTCACTAATGTAAGTTCCATGTCTGTTGTCATGACAATCCTTAATAGGTTAATTTTATATTTTAATATGATGATTGGTGTTAGGAATGGCTGTTACTTTTGAATAATGATTTTGCTTCGTGTTTAACTTTTAGGATATTGAGCAAAATGACAGCAATATCCATTCAACTTTATTGGAGACTGACATCTTTCCTGCAAACACTTTGCCTCCAGAGCAAAGCAAAAGTTCATTGCACTCTTATTCTCCTTCTAGTTCTGGTACATCAGATGATGACATTTTTAAATGCTCTGGTGTTACTGCTCACTATTTAGATGAGATTAATGTAAGTTCAATCACCATATCTAAGGGTCCAATTAACCACATTTTGTACCCATATTAAATTGCTCTTTTTGCTGTTATAGGAAGATGAACGTGATGAGGACCGGAATGAATATTATTCACCTTCTGACTCTGGTGGTGATGATGATGATGATGATGATGATGATGATGATGAAAATGATTCTAATCCAGATGACCCCCCAGATCTGAATCCTGATGATGATCCTGACGATCCTGACCCAGCAAATGATCCTCTTGCTCAAGGCAATGGAAATCAAAATGGTCCATATTTCTCCCTTGAAAATCCGAGACTAAACCGTATTCTAGAATTAGGATTTGAATGTACAGTACGGGAAGCTGTTGCAATGGTAGCAGCTATAGGTGTACGGTACAACATGGAGTACGATCTGCTTGTTAAGATCTTTCGACTCTCCAATATAATGTTAGGTGAGGCTCAACTCCCATCTACCAAAGATCAGCTGTGGAGTATTTTAAATAGAAGAAGAGAAGTTTCAAGAAGACATGCGTATTGCGGTGATTGCCATAGAAATTTAGGGTTGTACAGTGATCTCCAAAGAATAGTTGCATGTCCTTGTGGTATTGAAAAACCAAGGAAAAAAGTTAAGTACTTTATAACACTCAGTATATCTGCACAACTTAAACAATTTTTGGAAATACCAGGGATGTGGGAAAAACTTCAGCATCGCCAGGAAAGGCAAATAATAAATCAAGGAGCTAAAGAAGACATCTTTGATGGTGACTGTTACATTCATCTAAAGAATCATTATGGGCTGAGGGAACCATATGATTTCACATATAATTTCAACCTGGACGCTTTTCGCATGACCAAGTCATCCAATAAACAAGCTACTCCTATTTTTATTCGCCTTAATGAGGCTCCTCCTAATTTGAGACAGCAGTTTGTGTTTCTTGCTGGATTATGGGTTGATAACTCACCCCCAATTTTGAGTTTATTCATGGAAAGATTTGTTGCTGAATGCAATTCTCTGTCGACAGTTGGACTTGCTTGGACCCCACCAGGTTATGGTGAAGAAGTAATTAGCAAATTTTTCCCTGCGTGTTGCTGTGTTGATGCTGTTGAGAGAGCAAGTCTTATGTGCCACACAACTCATGCAGGAGTGTATGCCTGTCCGTTTTGCACCATACAAGGGGTGTACATCAATGCAATGAAATTTCCACTACCTGGTACAGAGTTAAATTTGGTTCGGAGGAGACAAAATGAAGAATACATAGAACGTATTGTAGTACCTGAACCTCAGCTTCGAACAGATGCCTCTTCGAGGCAGGCTATGGATGACATCCAAGAAGCACAAGATGCGGGAGCAGAAATTAATATTGAAGGTGTAGTGGGTTCATCTTCCTTGAAAGAACTTCAATTTTTCAATCTAGTGGATGGTTTATCGAGTGATGATCTGCACCCTATTTATTTGGGAGTTGCTGCTTTTCACATGAGGCTCATTCTGAGGAGATTAAATGCGCGCCAGATCAATGCAATTAATGTAAGACTCTTAGCCATAAAATGCCCCACCAACATATCAAGAAAACCAAGAAAACTTGAGAAGAAAAGAAATTTGAAAGGATCAGAATGGGCTCACATTTTGCTCTACTTTGGGGTGCCCTGTATGCAAGGAATAGTTGAAGATGCCAAAATTTCTCATTTTGGACTGCTATCTAGTGCAGTGTATATGCTTTCTAGAGACTCTATCACAGAGCAAAACTTCTTAACTGCTGACAGACTCATACGATTGTATCTTTTACGGTTTCAAAATACTTTTGGTACAATTAATATGCGCTTTAATGTACACATGATGTCTCACCTGGTTTCGGTCTGCAGAAAGTGGGGGCCACTGTTTGCCCACAGCACAGCCCCGTTTGAATCTATGAATTGTATCATGGGGAATAAGGTTACATCTCCTAAAGCTGCAGCAGACCAAATAGTACAGCGTTATTTCCTAAAAGCACTTATTGCTGAAGTGCCTGGATCAGCGGATATCAATGAGGTTGTGAAGGAGGAAATAGCATTTATCATGCAGAAAGATACAAGTAGACCTACTTTGGTTTTTGGCAACAACAAATTCTATGGCAGTGCTACAGAGAGAGTGGTAACTATGGAGGAGAGGCAAGCCTTGGAAGATGAGGGTTTAGATTTTGTCCGTCTCCAAGAATTTGTTAAGTTGAAATACAACTTCCTTGAGTTCCGATCTATTAACTACCATCCAGATGAAGATATCCGATCAGATAACAGTTTTGTGTACACTTATAGTAATTTTTTCGGACGCATATTATCCATTGTGGCATTAGGAGAGGCGATGAATAGAGTTGCTGGCATGTTTGTGGAACGGTTCAATGTTGGAAGACGTCTCAGTGGAGTTCACCACATTGTGGAGCTCCTAGACAGGGCAGACATTCACTTCGTGACACCAGATGAAGTTAGAAATTTGTCAATTAAAATTAGCGTAAGAAATGTCAACTACATAATGGCTATGGCCAATCAGTTTGAAATAGATTAATGATATAACTAATGAATAAGGTTAAAAAAACATGCTTAAAGCTCAGTGGAGTGGGGAGATTGATATCTATCTGTGAAAGTATGTTATGAGTAACACTGTTGAAATGTTTCCACATTTAATTTTGATAAACTTTGAAATATATGATAAATACATTGAAAATTTTGTTAGTTTACTGCATTAAACAAGGAAATTTTTTCCTGACATCACAGAGTATCTCTTCTTGCTATTGGTGGGGTTGCAAAGTTGCAATAGTTTGTTAGTTTACTGCATATAACAGAAATTTTTTCCTGACACCACCTAGTTTGTCTTCTTGCTATTTGGTGGGGTTGCGAAGTTGCCATAGTTGCTGAACTTGAACTAACGGTACTTGCTGTGGCTGGGGTAGTAAACACCTAAAACAATAGGATCTTTCAGGACAAAGTACACTTATCAGGTGAGCAAGGCTCTTATTTTCTTATCTTTTAAAGTCACCTCAGGATTTTTGGCTCGACAACTTACTTGGTGGACTGATACTAGTGTTGTCCCAGTTTCTAATCCTTTCATAAAGCGATTTTTTCCTTTGAATTGTATTTATCATTTGCGTCAAGCGATTAATTTCTGCCTGCAAGTAAATTACTTTCATAGTGATGCCAAAGAATTTATTGTCATGTTTAGCTTTTACTCCTCTCTATTTTTTGCTTGAGTGATGTCTTACCTCAAGGAACATCATACACTCCTGGTCAATTGCGCGAAATGCGGACTCACGACGCCCGCTGGCCATTGCGTATATTTTTCTTTTAATTTGCCGTTTAGAAGAGATGCTCAGTAGGACCTGGTAGGACCTCGGACCTAGGAGAACGCGCTTTCATAATAATGAGTAGGTCCCGCCGGGTGCTGCCGGGTCGCCCATGACAACGGTTGCCTGGCCCTGGCCCAAGTCGACCGAAGCTCGCTACCTATCCGTCAATTTTCTATCGTTAGATTTCGGCTCGAGCCGCGGATAGGTAGCGAGCTTCGGTCGCGGCTCGCATGCCGCCTGCCTCCGCCGCGCCGGCCAGTGCGCTCAGCTGAGCGAGAGTGATAGAGAGCATAGCTGGTCCAAGCAGTGCGAGTATACTTCAAAATAGAGAGACTTTTGCGGTACTCCCCAATGAACTCATCGGGAGGTGACGGTACGAAATTTTGGATACCAGGAGTCAGAGCCCTGCAACGGTCGAGTCGCCCGACCCGACAAGCGAACAGTGGGAGAGAGACAGCATGCTATCACCCGTCTTCCCCCACCTCACCTATGAGATGCTCGGTTGACGGTTGACGGTCCACTGCCGGCCCGGTAACTCGCCCCCGCACCTACTCCCCTCCTCACCTCTTACCTTCTCCCAGCGCTCTCGGGTCGCCAGCTGACCCGACAACCCGACAGAATATCGCGGTCGAACGAACGAGTCGCGAGAATTCGCGGTCGGTCGGTCCTGGACCGCCAGAGCCAAGCCTTGTCGGGTCGCTTTTGGGAAATGGCTCGACCTTTGCAGGGCTCTGCCAGGAGTTTAATTCCTGCCTCCCACTGCGCTTGTGCTCTCCAGATAGGCCGATACCTTCACACGAGTGCCTGGCGGGTTGGCCTATCCAGTTTGTCGCAGGCGCTCCGCCTCTGTAGAAGCTATTGTAGGGGCGCCATTAGGGCAATCTATCCCCCCCCCCCTTTCCCCACTCCAATTAATTCAGAGCACAGCCTCTCGCTCTTCAGCGTGGATCTGTGTAGTAGGACACCACTTACACACACGAGCGTGGTGAATTTGCCTACCCAGTGCCTCGCAGGCGCCACTAGGGTACCCACGTCGGTAAAAGGGTAACCGCGCCCGGGGAAGGGAAGACCAGCGGGGACACGTAAGGACAGCCGTGTTGTAGTAGTTCGAAGGACAGGAAGAGACAAGCGGGGTAGGGACGGAGAGGGACAGAAGCGGGGACAGGTAAGGACAGCCATGGTGCAGTAGTTCGAAGGACAGGAAGAGACAAGCGGGGTAGGGACGGAGAGGGACAGAAGCGGGGACAGGTAAGGACAGCCATGGTGTAGTAGTTCGAAGGACAGGAAGAGACAAGCGGGGTAGGGACGGAGAGGGACAGAAGCGGGGACAGGTAAGGACAGTCATGGTGCAGTAGTTCGAAGGACAGGAAGGGACAAGCGGGGTAGGGACGGAGAGGGACAGAAGCGGGGACAGGTAAGGACAGCCATGGTGTAGTAGTTCGAAGGACAGGAAGAGACAAGCGGGGTAGGGACGGAGAGGGACAGAAGCGGGGACAGGTAAGGACAGTCATGGTGCAGTAGTTCGAAGGACAGGAAGGGACAAGCGGGGTAGGGACGGAGAGGGACAGAAGCGGGGACAGGTAAGGACAGCCATGGTGTAGTAGTTCGAAGGACAGGAAGAGACAAGCGGGGTAGGGACGGAGAGGGACAGAAGCGGGGACAGGTAAGGACAGTCATGGTGCAGTAGTTCGAAGGACAGGAAGGGACAAGCGGGGTAGGGACGGAGAGGGACAGAGGCGGGGACAGGTAAGGACAGCCATGGTGTAGTAGTTCGAAGGACAGGAAGAGACAAGCGGGGTAGGGACGGAGAGGGACCGTGTTTGAAGAATTCGGATACAAGCAGAGACAGACTGAGGACGCCATATTTGAAGACAAGGGACGACATGTTGTGTGGTGACGGGTTAGGACTTCCCACGGACATTCGCGAGTGACGCACGGGAGACAAATGACCTGAAAAGACTCATAGGGACAGCTCTTGGATGCTCGCAGACAGATAGTGACACGAAAGTTTGTCTCTGACTCGTCATAATCCTCACCAGGGGGGTCCTCATTAGGGCAGACCGCGCGCCACCGGCGCCTCCTACAAGAAGGGCCCGGCCGTCATGCTTTTATGAACCGCGTGGCGCCTATCATCACTCTTTAAGCAGAATAGGGCAGCGGTCTCAGACAGCAGACGACGCGCGGGCTGCACGGGTGCGGGACCTTTCTCTCGCACTCATGCGGCCCGCCGTAGCACCAACTCTCTCTCTCTCTCTCTCTCTCTCTCTCTCTCTCTCTCTCTCTCTCTCTCTCTCTCTTTCTCTCTCTCTCTCTCTCTCTCTCTCTCTCTCTCTCTCTCTCGGGGCCGCTTGTGGCCTGCGGCCCGCCAATCTGACATGAAACCCCTGGAATAGGGTTCCAACCATCGCCACACTGGAACGAGACCCGCGAATTAATTGCCGCGCGATGCGACGCGTGACCGCCGTGGCCATCATGTGGCCATCGCGCCCGCCATCCTTCGTTTCCGACGCGTGAGGTGGCTGGCCGCGCGGGCCGTGGCTGTGCCGTGCTGCAGCAGCCTGATTCCGAAGATCGCTCTCGCGCCTCCATCCTTGTCGCACTATACGGCGGTGCCCGGGGAGGGGGGGGGGCACTCATAGAAAATGTGTACAACGATTCTTTTTGACTGTCAATCCTTAGTATTAATATTTTTTTCAAGAAAAATCCGGTCATTCTTTTATAAATTTTGATTTTTACCCCAATTTTGTATTTTTAAAATATTTTATTTCGGTCTTTTGATAATTTTTCCTAGATCTGTATCTTTCTTCTTAATTTTATTTGGTTACATGTAATTTTTGTTTTAATTGATTTTTTGTTCGGAGGGGGCGTACAATGATTTTTCGAAGTGCGGCGGAGCCCTATGTTCAGGAAGGCATGACCGCACACTCTAAATGCGAAGGTATGCTATTTTGTTTCCGCACTGGCACCGTTTCTGAGCACATCCAGCGGAATGCAAAATTTGTTCCTAAACTTAGACAAACTGTGTGAAACCTTACACAACTTGTATGGGAACAATAAAAATTGCATCCGGCTGGAGGTGCTCAGCAGAAACGTTCCCAGTTCGAGAACGAAATTGTAAACTGGAAAAACTAACGTGACATGTGTCACGTTTCTTGCTGCTCTCTCCGGAAAAAACGTTTCTTGCTGCACTCTCTCTATGATGCCCCTATCCTTTTGCATGGAGAGGAGTGCATCAGTAAACGTTTTCTCCAGAGAATGCATGTTAACATGTGACACATGTCATATTTGTTTTTCCACTGTACCTTCGCAACGAGTGCGACGGGGATGGAGGTGCGAGAGCGATCTTCGGAATCAGACGGTCAGCTCCGCGGCGGGCAGCACACTGGAAACCGAAGTGTGTGAATGTCGCACACTTGTAGATGTGCGAGGATTTATTCGTACACTTGGCCACTTAAACGTGTGAATTTTTCTTGGATATTCACACGTTTGAGTGGCCAAGTGTACGAATGAATCCTCGCACACCTACAAGTGTGCGACATTCGTACACTTGGATTTCCAGATCAGCCCCGATCCGCCGCGCACGACTGCGCCGTGCAGGACAGGGCGGCGCGGGGCGGGGCGGGGCGGCGGCGGCGGCGGCGGCGCCTGAGTGGCTCGTCATAAACATGCGGCCAGCTCCAAATGAACAGGCCCGCAACGGGCTCGCGTACGTCAGGCGCCCCGCCGCACCCATTACAATGACTTTGGGCCGCTTATAAAGGTATACGCCCCGGAGCAGTGCGGGACAATAGCGACTAACAGCACTTAGCATCGCGCTGCTCCCCCGCGCCCGCACCCGCGCGCCTCACCGCGGCTCTCTCTCTCTCTCTCTCTCTCTCTCTCTCTCTCTCTCTCTCTCTCTCTCTCTCTCTCCGCTCTCTCTCTCTCTCCGCTCTCTCTCTACCTGCCTCCCACTCTCTCCACGCGGAGACAGCCCCGCGACCTTGCGAACCTTTAACACCTCGCTGCGCACACATGGCCACTGGCGTCATACACTGCGTCCGCAACTTATTCACTGGGAACACACTTGTCAGTGTGTGAACGTTCGTTGCGCACTTTAGCCAGTAAGAAGTGTGAGTTTTCCTAGAAATTTAACAACCTCTCAGGTATGCACGCGTGAAAATTCACAGACGTAGCCACAACTGTGTGATATTTATACTCACTTGTGTAGTCTACCGTCAATCGACATAATTCTTGCGGATTAAACTCATAATTTTGCGGCGTATGTCGTGGGCGCACGTTGGAGCAGGCGCCATGCCTGCGTGTGTGAGCGTATTTATATTAGAGAGCAGAGAGATAGATTGAAAGAGAGAAAGAGAGATTTCACAGAGTCTTTACGAGAGAGGTAGTATCTTTGGTAGTATACAGTTTGAATGGAAAAGAAAAAGAGAGTGAGTGAGTGAGTGAGTGAGTGAGTGAGTGAGTGAGTGATTGAGTGAGTGAGTGAGTGAGTGAGCGAGCTGGAGAGATGGAGGGGAGGGGTGTTAAAATGCGTGTGAACACGGTGCGCTGGCGGGTTCCATCTCTCTCCTGACATCCCCCCCCCCCCCCTCTCCTCTTTCACTCCACAAGCCGCCGTGCGCCCCGACAATGGGCAGCGCGGCGGCCTCTTTTTATCTACGCAGATCAAACGCCCCCTCTCGTATGAGTTATCATACCGTATTGCTCCAGTAAATCGACTCCGCGCTCGGGCTCCGCCGCCCCGCTGCAACCTCGACAAGTAGGAAAATACGGTCTGGCTGACGTCAGGGCGGGCAGCATGGCCTGGGGGGGCAGCGGGCAGCGGGGGGCCTGACAGGACAGGGGCAGCAGCGGGCAGGACAGCCGGGTCCAGCGCCAGCAGGCGCCAGCAGGGGGAGTCACTTCGAAAAATCATTGCACGCCCTTGAAAAATAAAATCATGTGGAAAATAAAAAATAAATTAAAAAAAAATCGATATAAAATTAGGGAGAAAAATACGGAAAAATCCGAAAAATTGAGGAAAGAATAACAAAAAAACGAAACGAAGTCAGGAAAGTTCAGAAATGGGGATGAAAGATCAAAATTTATCAGGACGTTACAGAAAATTTCAAAAAAAAAAAATCCTTATGTGCATTTTGTATTAATGATACCCACCTCGCACGTTGCAGCAACCCTGACCCTGGTAGGGTGGTAGTAAAAGGGCGCGAGGGAAAGTGGGGAAAGAAGGAAAGGGAGAGGGGGTGGAAATCATACGTTCGCGGAAATCGTTCGAAATCAGCCTGACAGTCGAGTGAGTCGTGTCGCCCCGTTTGGAATGCCAGCAGCGAGCGGTGGCGCGCATGCGCGCAATGTGATCCAGATGAGTGTACCCTAGACCCAGTGTCAAGGGACCAGGAAGAGCAGCACCCGGTACCGGCGGTACCCGCGCGAGGTAAAGGCCTCTCTCTGTCGCGCCTCATTGGGCTGGTGCTGCTCTTGCGGTGCGGTGCGGCGCCCCAAAGCACTCGCCCGCGAATGCCAAGGATGAGCCTCGCCGTGCCGTGCCGTGCCGTGCCGTGCCGTGCCGTGCCGTGCCGCGCCGTAGTTATCGAGCTGAGCGAGGTGCGACGCGACGGGGTATAGCGCCATGCAGGTCTGCTTAACGGTCTGCGGTCGCCTCGCAGTCAGGTCCAGCGCGGAAGGCTCCCGGGGGCTCTTCTCGAGGGGAAAACAACTTTAAATGTTTGTGTGCAAATTAAGTGATTTTTTTTGTCAATTTTCTTGAATTTTTGTCAATTTTCGGGATTTGTTTGTGAATGTTTATTGATTTTTCTTTGCGATTTTTTTTAGCGATTTTTTTTTTTGCTTCAATTTCACCTTTTTTGTGCGACTTGTTATTGTTTTTTTCTGTGAATTTTGGGCTTGAATTTTACCCCTTTTTTGATAAATTTTCTGAATTTTTCTGAATTTTCCTATTGCTGTCTGTCTATACAAGCGGTAGGTTGTATTCCAAAATAGAAGACAAACACTCCTTTTAAGATTGGTTGCTAGAGATAAGTCTTAAAAAAAAAGAGCAAGAAGAAGTGTGTTGAATTTTATTCAACCGAAACGTTGCGCAGAAAACAGCCGGCGTTCGCCTTAGAACACTACCACCCCTTTTACTTTCCCCCCGGACGACGCTTCCTGCCGGAGGTGCTAGCGCCACCTGGAGGGTTGTGCACCTGACCCGCTCCGCGAGGGGGGTCATTCGTGAACTGCCATGAAGTGCCGGGCTTCGGCTTCGGCATGGGTCCTATCGGCCGTGGCGGGTCGCCGCGCTTCACCAGCGTGTGCGGCAGACCTTCTGGAGCATCAGCGGCCACCTCCATGCAGGCCTGGGAAATAGATTGCACTTTTGTACTCACAAGCGTTTGAGGAGTTTGAGGACAAAACTGGGAGTTCGGTCTCGGTCTGGCCTCCCATTCCGATTGCACACGGTGAAAACAATGTCTTATTTTCTAAGGCAAAAGGGAAAACTTTGAGGCACCCCTTTGAGTGAGTCCTCTCCCAAAAAATTTATGAAATCTGAAGGAAACTTCCTCAAAACCTGAGTTTCCTTCAAAGTCATGCAGCAGTGCCTCAAAGTTGTCTGTTTCTCCTCAAATATTCTGACTTTGGTTTTTTTTTACCGAGAGCTACTTTCGGATTTGATACTATTTTTCTAGCAACGAATTACGGTTTTCCTCTTAATCAGAATAAAGTTCTGTCAAAAGTTATAGAAAAAATAACTGTCTTTGAGGGAAAAAGCACCCCAATATTGTAAACTCACCGCAAGGAGCACGAGCGCTGCCGACACCACAATAATCGCTGCTGTCTTCATGGTTGAAACCAATTGAAACTCTGAACATGTTTTGCCTTACTGGGCTTCCCCTTATATACAAACCTCCGTGATGAGAAGCAGGTTATGACTTTACACCTTCATGCACACATAATAGTTAGGTTATGACTTTGACACGAAAACACGCCTTCGTGCGCACACGATAGTTATGTCTTCGAAGCTTCACTGCAGTGAAAAAAAGGTCTAGTAACAAATACCAGACCAATCATCGTTAAATGGGCACTATAGTTATTGTTACTATGATTGTAGCACATTTTACAAGAAGTTCAGTATCATGTACCAAAATATGTGTAGTTGTGTAGTGAAAAGTACTAGACATCTAGTAACCGAGTCTGGTGCAATTTACCAAACAGTTTGCTAATAATTGCTACTACTGTATTCTTTTACTAGACGTACAAAGCTGAGGGACGAATTAGGAGAGACAGCTAGATGGGAGGGGCATAAGTAACACAATGTTTAAAAAAATCCGCATCTTGATCCCCTCGCCAAAACTCGGGACGCCTCCGCACCGCCTTTCTGTAAATTGGCCGGTGGGGCGTGGGGCGGCGAGAGGGTACAAGTGGGATGACCGAGGGGATGACCCGGGGACGCTGAAGCAAACCTCCCGTCGCGCATCATGGGATCGCAACACCAAATTCCGACTCTCCATGAATTCAGGTATTTCATTGCACAGTGCATGTAATGAACCCCTCAAATGTGGAAAAGGGTACTAAAGCGTACTAGGAAACCAAAAACATTTTTTTCTCTCCCTGAAAATGCGTTTCAAAAGTCAAGACGGTCCACTTAAAGTTACTAGTATGTGTAGGTACTATTTACCAAATGCGGACTAAGTCGCTTAGTTGCATTCAGAAGCCTGGCAAATGGTACTAGATTTTTGTTTACTTGCCTGTCTGGTATTTTTTACTACACTCCACTCCACTGAAGATGGAGGAGCCCCTTTTTTCGATCTTAGGAGAGCGACTTTTCTGTACCAAATTTTCATGCTACTGGGAGAGGGACATGGATGAATATCGCTCTATTAGAGTCACTTTGATGACTCTTTTTGAGTCGAATCATCAAACGTCACTCTTCTGGAGCGATTTAAAAATTCCAGAAAAGACTCCATTTGAGTCGTTTTAGCGAACTGAGCGATGAAAAAATGCTCCGCTCATTACAGGCGAGAAATGTGATTAGTACATTTCCAGTGTCCTAGTTGGTTCCTATTTTACTAGACTGTCTAGTACCTGAAACTAGGATCCGAGTAGCTGCTACTAGATTCTTTTTTTTCTAATTAGAAATCTTGTAGTCAAAAACCATTGCCATACAGTCCTTACCCCAGTATATAGTTTTCGGACGCGTTTACTGTACTACTTTATGGTTCGGACTTTACCTACTTTTCCAGGTGACTGTTCTCAAAAAAGAAAAAAATGCAAATTCGTTGCTTAAAATCCCCAAAGCGCATTCCCTTTTACGGTCTGTCCCTTTTACAGTACGGACTATACTTTAAAATACGGTTTGACTGTGCTGAATTTTTCGGTCCAACCAGTAAGAGTGTGGACCGTGGAATTGGCAATAACACGACGGATGAAGTTTAACATTCTTACAAAAATTCATACCGTCTCTGCGGATCTAGAGCTAGCAGTACAAGCTGCTCATATATTACCCTCCGTGATCCTTGTGGTCAGTCAGAACAGGCATTGTTTGAGTTCGAGTCCGATCGGCCAGTAGGGCACCGCCTTATGCTACGCGCCGCAAAACGTTTCTGACCGTGACCGAGAATGCGGCTCGCAGCCGGGGCTATGAGCGCGGCGGCGGCGCGCCCAGCAAAATCAGAGCGGCCTTATCGACATCCTCTCAATTACTGAGGAAGGATACACCGCGCACGAGTCAAACTGCACTGGGGCGGCCGCGCGGTGGGCGGGGCGGTCCACTGTGAAAATGCTGCTGGAGAGACATACCCCAGTACCAGGCGCTAAAAATGGAATTTTGGAATTTTGATTAAATTTTCGTCTTTGTACAATACGCTTTAAAAAAAATCAGCCCTCTGCGACTCTTAGCTTAGAAGATATAAATTTTTTAAGTTTTTTGCCTAGTTTTCGGATTTGTTTTGCCAAATTTCGAAAAGTTTTTGGCCGCGCAGAGAGAAAATTAGCTGCGTAGCTAAATATTTTCTATAGATGGATAGCTATTTTAATTTTAGCTATGCAGCCAAAACGTAGCTGTTCCACTAAAACTTTTTGTTTACATCTAAACGTTTAGCTATTAAGCTAATCTCAGCTTATCTTTAGTTACATAGCTCCGAAAGTTAGCTGTCCGTCTCATCTTTTTTTTATCCGTGAGGAGTCTCTCGATCAGTTAAAATGGTCTGGTTTGCCGCAACAAGTATTCAATGTTGTGCGCGAGGTTGTGCGAGTAGAGTTATTGTCAAAACATTTTGGCCTGTGGAGAACGCACCATCCTCTTCCCTCCTCTCAGTCGCCTGACAGCGCCGGACAAACGAACGCACTTCGGATCTGATAGGATGAGCAGGACCTTGAGTTTGGGCAAGAAACCTGCTGCCGGAGAAAAATGTAGTTGAAAGCCCGCTGACTTGACTGATTGGTTGCTCTGGGCGACTACGTTAAAGTGTGCGACAGGCGGGAGAGGAGGGCGGGTCAGGACGGCTCATTCACCGTTTTGGTGCATCGCGCGGGCTCACATTCCCGTCCGGAGCGGGGCGGGGCGTGCCGAGCGATTCCGAAGATTGCTTTCATACCTCTGTCCTCATCGTACTCATGGAGCCCTACCAGGGCCAGCATAGGGCACCGCTGTAGGTGCAACAAGGACGGAGGGATGAGAGCGATCTTCTGAATCAGTTGGCTGGGCGAGGCGAGGCCTGCTCCTGATCCTCATACGACGCCTCATTCCTTTTCCGGACGGGCGAACCTCAGTGGATGTTTATAGGGAATGCTAGATTGCTAGGGAGAGCAGCCAGATCTACCGCGTGGGCTCTCGGGGAAGAACGTGACAAGCGGGGCATCACCCATACAAAATGTGTCAAATTATTATTTTTTGTCTACTTGTAATTTTATAAATTTATTTTTTTTTAATTTTTTTTTTTTTTTTGATTTTTCATTTTATTTTCTTTGGAAATTTTCTGTCTCTTTTTGATACATTTTGATCTTTTACAACCATTTCTGAATTTTTCAATTTTATTTCGTTGTTTTTTTTTATATATTTTTCTCGAATTTTTCGGATGTTTTATTAATTCCCTTATTCATTTTAATTCATTACATTTTTTTTCCGTTCCCGTTGCCAAGCAGAAACGTCAACACGACGTAGTTCGGCCGAGTTCGGCTGAATAATTACACATTTTTCCCTGTGAAAAGGACAAAAGAATTCACTGTTATTCAAGGAATGTGACGTCACATTCGTTTCAGTGTGAAACGTGTCACATTCTTTTAAATTTTGTGTCACATTCATTTGAACGTGACTTCGCGAGAGTTGATGCTAAAATGGCGCCAGGCTTGGCCGATTCACGTTTAAACGAATATAACATTGAAACAAACGTGACTCGCTTCACATTGAAACCAATTTGACGTCACATTCGTTGAATAGCAGTGAAATTCTTTGAAAAGACCGTCACAGACGGACATGAAGATAGCATAGTCGTGATGAACAGCGCAGGGTCCCTGCGCCGCGCGATGTGATGGTCTGGCGAGTAGTTCATTACACCATTTCATGACGAACAGAAGATATCAGGATGTGAGCCATGGCCTTCATGCCGGCCAACAGGCACTCTCTCTCTCTCTCTCTCATCTCTCTCTCTCTCTCTCTCTCTCTCTCTCTCTCTCTCTCTCTCTCTCTCTCTCTCTCTCTTTCTTTCTCAAAAAATGCTCTTCTAAAACAATATAACTGGACATTTTCATGATTTTTTTTCTTCAAATCTTCCTGAATTTTTCTGGATTACGAGATGTACAAATATTTCAGATTTGTGTACCCCGTCGTGTGGAGTGCAGCTAGCTGAGCTTATGAACATGGGGCGCCCAGACTATAAGGCTACTCGCTCGCGATTGGGCAGGCGTGCGCTTTGCCTAGCCAGGGGGTCTCAAACTGGCAGCCCCGAGGGAGAGAGATGAGGCTACGAAAAATACGTGGGAGCGAGCGAGATGTCCGACTCTGTGGGACCCGCGCGTCGTCCGCTGTCTGAGACCTATCTGGAACCCAACAGGTGGCAGGCGCTACACATACGCCTTGCTAGGCCAACTCCGCTAGCAGCAGTGAGGCGGGTCGGGGGGGGGGGTCGGGGCGAGCAGAGAGAGACAGAGTGAGAGCCAGAGAGAGAGAGAGAGGGAGAGAGAGAGAGAGAGAGAGAGGCGATCGCCTCAGCGATAGGCAGAGGAGAGGCATACTGCCTCGAAATAAAAGGGAAAACTGCTGCCGCGTGAGACACGCGCAGAATCTCGGAAAGACAAATGACCCGCAGGTATGTGCGCGATTATTGTTTGGTGCGAAAAGTCAGGCGTTATGCGAAAGCGAAAAGGGGTCGCGAGGGGGGCGTGGTGATGATGATGGCGGCTGCGATAACGCGATGAGCGTGACCGGCCAGGGTGTTACGCTTACTGCTGGCGCGCCACCTCCATTATCAGCTAGTGAGTGCAAAAATGTGGCGGCCGGCAAACTTTAGAATATAAAATAACGCAGCTTTTATACCTCGTCTATCTACTGGCGACATATACAGCAGAATCTCAAAATAATAACAGTTATTAAAGGAAATAAATTCAGAAAATTTCCCACAGTTTACTTCATCATATTTCCTAAATTTCTTCACGACCACATTCTTTATTTACCAAACACAGTTTCTACAATAAATGTATAGACGACTCTTTCGCTACACATGACGATCGTGAATTTAATCGCCATGCGGTGCATTCCAGTCACACTAGAGCAAACAGCCTCCCACACACAAATAAATGCGGAGTAGAGAATTACTTTTTATTTTTGTGTTCCGTTTACACTTTAATTACAAGCCATTCACGTACAAAGCGTGACCCTCCCCGTTGCGTGCATCGCGTGCATCGTGCGCGCCGCCGCGCCGCGGCCGGGCCGGTCAGCGCCGCGGGCGGGACGCCGCTATCAGCGAACACGTCAGTCAGCCGGGCCGGGCCGGGGCGGGGCCGGGGCGGGGCCGGGAGAGTAGGGGCGGGGCGGGGCGGGGCGGGGCGGGGCGGGGCGAGAGCCACCTCCACACTTTGCGTTGTCGCTCCACCTTCAGCCAGCCTCCTCCTCCTCCCTCTATCCATCCTGATAGCAGTTTTGTAAATCAAATGACGTAACACAACGCGGCGCAGTTTCCATGGCGCTCATCCAGAAGCTCATTGCTCGAGAGCTGTAATACGTACGTCGCTCCGCATCGCGCACGGCTGCCAAGTGACCGACATTTCGCGGTCAATCGCATCGTGTATGATGGTCGATGATGGCCGCGAAATTATTGAGCGGGTGAAATATCTTAAAAAAAAAAAAAAAAAGTTTAAATTTTGGATTTGCAATGACGCGTTACGACGGGCGCGAGCCGCAAGGGCGGCAGCCCAGGCGTTGGAGGACAGGGGCGGGGTGGGGTGGGGTGGGGTGGGGTGGGGTGGGGTGGGGTGGGGTGGGGTCGGGTGGGGCAGACGTCAGCGGCACGCCGAGGCTGCGTCCACGCGCGTCCCGTCCGGCGCGCACGCTTTCTGTGTGTCTGCTGTGATGATTGATTTCCAAGGAATTAATTCGGGCCTGCCACATGGCAAAAAGGGGAAATTAATTGTTTATTTCGTAGCGAGCGGGGGCTGCCACACACGTAAAGATGGACGTGTGCGTGGTGGGCTGGTGTGTTTGTAAGAGCGTGAGCAGGGCAGCGGTGTAGAAGTTGGTAAGCAGAGACGATCTACCGGACACGGTGTATTAGCCCTGGCGCGAATGTGCGGTCCATAGTAATGCGACGCCGTTGGCTTGCAGCTCTCTCGCCCGGGCCCCTGCGGTCGGTCCCCGCCCCGCCTGTCCCCGAGGGGGAAGTCACCTCGAAAAATCATTGTACGGACCCCAAATAATCATTTAAAAAATAAAAATTAAATTAATAAAATCAAAAGGAAATCTAACAGATACAACAACAACAAAAAAAAATGCAGAAAGAGGGGGAAAGATCAAAACATTCCAAAAACTAACAGAAATTTTCCTTTTAAAAAAACGAAGAAAAATGACAAAAAGAAATAAAAAACCAAATGCCAAAAGAATTTATTGTAAACATTTTGTGTGAGTTATCCCCCTTCGCCTGTCCCCAGAATCCGCCCAAATAAGCCTCGCACTAACAAGAAGGGTTATTGGCGTAAAAGTTTGGGAATTTCAGAACTACTGCGTTTTTAGCAGATGATACATCTTAGCAAAAATAAAATAAAAAGAAACTAAAGAGAATTGATGTTTCATCGGCTTGTACTCTCGCAATAGTATAGAGCGGGCCGGGATGTCACAGTGCGCGGCGCGCGGCGCGCGGCGGCCGGCGGCCGCGTGTGCAGGCCTGAAGAGGGGGAAGCCAGGCGGGCCAGGCGAGGGGGTCGGGAGGGGGAGGCGGGGCCAGCGGGGCCGAGGCAGGGACCAGGCGAGGCTCCAACCCATGGTATTGTTGCCTTGCGGCGCCCGGCGCCCGGCGGCGCCACGCTCGCGGCTCTCCCGAGTGTAACACATTTATAGCAGTATGTGCCAGACCCTGGGTGGGTCGACCCGCCAAACACATGTGTAACGGTGGCTGACTACCCAAACCCCGTAAGTGCAGAAGGCGCTGAAATAAAATTATTCGTCCGCACATTTTCGTAACGTCGCCTTAATACACAAAAGTGCAAGACATAAAAAGGTGTCAGCTAGCTTTTACTCCCATGTTCAAAAACCAAGCGCGTACCCTGGGTATATTGTACCTAGGGGGGACTGATGAATGGCTCAATGGCTCGCAGTCCGCGAGGCGCAACACAGCCAAAAAAAAACAAAAAAAAATCCCAAAATAAAAATTAGATTTTAGTATCATCTGCTTTCATTTACAATCTTGATTGAAATTTTTTTTCAATGGGGGATCTAAGCGAAACACGGTGGTCGCAAGGTCCTTAATTTGAGTGATTAATAATATCGCGCGTTAATTGGGCTAGCTGAGACGGCGGCGCGTCGCGTGGGCGGGCCTGGAGGGGCGTAGCGGGGCGGGGCGGAGCGGTATTGGCCGCACAGTGACGGCTCAGCGTGTCTATTAGGCGGGCCGCATTGGCTGTGGAGAAAACACAACGGATAGACAGCCCGTGGATTTATTGCCCTTCGTGGGGAGCAGCTCTATTCTAGTTGCCACGAACTCAAATAAAATAAATGGCGAAGTTTACGGGCGTGCGACACAACGCACTCCGTAGAATTGTGAATTTATTGAGATGTTTAGGCATTGGAAAATAATTTACAGCCTTTTGATCTGGTGTGCAAAAGGGTTGACGGTGAGGCGTGAACCACTTTAAATTTTGATTTGTGTGGAATGTTTTCTAATATATTCTAATAAAACTCTCGGAAAATATATAGGATATCTTCACAAAGATTCAGAATATATTCAAAAAAAAAAAAAAAAAAAAAAAAAAAAAAAATGCCAGAGTAGAATGACAGACAGAGACTTGTCGACTTCTCAAAATTAGAATTACGATTTCTTTGAAAAACCCCGTTTGACTTCTTCTTTATTACGGCTCTCTGAGCTACTAGATTGACACCGTTCAGTAGATATGGAAGTGAGGACATAAAGTAAGCAAATCTTGAGAGAGGAAGGGCAAGTCGAGCGGTCCGCGATAACCCGGCTGCCTACCCTCCGTCGGACAGCCTACACCTCCTTCACAAGCATAGCAGTTGCGTTGTCGCAACGCCAAAACGAGAGTGATTCTGTTTTCTTGTATATGGGTCTGACGATCATTTGTCGGCCACGGCATACACACCACCTATCCACCTATCCATCTATCCTCCCGGCATCCATACCATACCTCTATCCGAATTACGCGCGCTCGAGGCCTCCGCCCTGATTGGGCGTTCGTATTTTTTAAAGCGCCACCTGAGCCCCTCATGCACGGCCGTGCAACAGGCCTGGCCCGGGGCGCCGCGGACAGCAGGTGTGCGCTGGGAGATGGATGGGGCACGGCAAGGCTCGGCAGGGCACGGCAGGGCAGGGTTAGCCGCGTGGCGCTAGCGAGGGGCGGGGCGGGGCGAGGCGGGGCGAACCTTCAGCGGGCACTTAGCCTGAATGCAATAACGCTGGACGACGAAAACGAACATCCGAACACCCGCAGAGAATCGTTTCTTTGAAAGAGACCTCGAGAAATACTTTATTACCTTAAAACAAATTTTCTTGGTCCAGAACAAAAAATTTCTGAAGTCAAAGAAATGAGACAAAAATTTGCCCGGAGGCTAGGCTAACCTAACCTAACACTCTTTAAAGCTTACGGTGAATTTCACTGTAAGCTACGGTAACCTTGGCATCACCGTAACTTACGGTGAATTTTTACCGTAAGCTACGGTGAATGTCACCGTAAATTAAGGTCATTTCCCCTGATTCACCGTAAGCTTTCAAGAGTGTTAACCTCTAACCTATTCGAAAATTAAAAGTTTCTTTCGGATTGTGTAGTAGAGAAATATTCCTTTGAATCAATCAAACCTTTTGTTTCTGAGAAGAAACGATTCTCTAAGTTGAGATGCATCTTATGAAAAAACAAAATTCTTTTCACAAAAGAAGAAATGATAGCAAATAAATTAGTTAACTTTCCTTATTCTCCAATGCGTGCGGTGCGATTCAGTGATTGCGGCTCGAGCTTTGCGCGGTTGCTGTTAATTATTCTACACAGCTGTGCGATAAAAGACGATAGAGGCATAGGCAGGCCGGCCAGCCTCCCCAGCCAGGCCTGGCTGCATCCCATTGCATCATGCGACATTGTCTTCGCGAGACGGGATGCTGGTGCCTCGCGCGGACTCGAATAAACCATTATTGAACGAGTCGTGTATGTCAGCTCAATCGCCGGTTGAGGCAAATCGTGCAGAACTTTGCAAGTCAATCGACCGCGAGTCTTAGCAGGAGGGTGAGAGACGTCAGAGTTTGCAATAGGCTGAGCGAAACAGGAAAACATAAAAATAAAAAAAAACTGCTCCGCGTAGATTCGGAAGAATCAAAGAGATGCCTATTAATGCCTGATTGCAGTTATTCTTTAAAATCGTTTTTGACATGAAAGTCGTCGAAAAAGAGGTGCTGTTTTGTGAGAACCTCTTCCGATTGTTGCAGATTATTAGAGCGGAGTGAATAGTCATTCACTTTTTTTGGGCGCACCAGGAGTCAAGGACCTGAAAGGTGAGATTGAATTCCTTGAAACTTTAAATTGATCAGATTTAGAAGGCCTTGGCCAACACGACCAATATTGACGAATTTCATTATCTATTTATTTTTACGGACGATTTTCCTCGTACGCGCCTCGTACGAAAATTAGGATGTGTCGTCATACCGCCTGCCTGCCAGCCTCCCTTCCCAAAGTCAGGGGCGCAGCGCACGAGCACTTGGAAGGCAAGGCTATGGGAATGGGTGAAACATGGCGCCCCGCGAGTGGTCGCGGCTCCGCAGCTCCGCACTCGCACCGGTCGCTATTAAAAGGAAGCCGCGGCATTTTATTGCTCCGTTAACGAGTTCTTTTTGATGGTGCGTCTTTTTGGCGGTGTACCCCCAACACACACACGTAGGGAGCAGCGTGGTGCTTATCGTATCGCGGTTGCACCTTTGCGAGAGCGGCTAGAGAGCCGGCACATGGCACCCAGCCGCCGCCGCCGCCGCCGGCACCGAGACCGAGACCAAGGTGCTAAAACAGAGGTGACATGTAGCAGAGCTGAGGGCAGCGCCGCCGTGCCTTGCCGCGCCCTGCTTTGCCATGCCTTGTGCGGGTAGAAGCATTCTTTTCCTTTTTTTTCAGTGACTCGCAAAGTGGCACTGCCAGTGCACTGTAAAAAAAAATAAGATAAAAGAAAGGCACTTACGGTTTCACAGAAAATTAAGAAAAATTAAGAACAAAATCAGAAAACTTCAGAATTTTTTGCAGAAACTCACTAAAATTCAGGACAAAATTCAAGCAATAATTCTCAAGAACTCAATAAAAATTCGGACAAATTTGCCAAGTTTGCACACCAAAATTCCGAGTTGTTTTCCCCCTGTAAAGACCGCACGCGAAAATTACGTGCCGGACCAAGGAACAAATTTACGGAGCGGGCCGTAGGCGTTTACCGTGGGTTTTTCATAGCGTGCACACAAACTGCAGTGCGCGGGCCGCCGCCGGGAGCGCAAACAGAAAGGCAAGCGCCACCAAACGAAATGAAATGTGTGTTGAGGCCGATGCGAGGAGCGTGTCGGGCTGGGCGCCGAAGACCATGCATCTGAGTGAGTGAGTGAGTGAGTGAGTGAGTGAGTGAGTGAGTGAGTGAGTGAGTGAATAGGAGAGGCGCGTGGGGGAGAGGGGGGGGGGGAGAGAGAGAGAGAGAGAGAGAGAGAGAGAGAGAGAGAGAGAGAGAGAGAGAGAGAGAGAGAGAGAGAGAGAGCGTCGTAAGCGGAGGCTTATAACTCCACAGTTGTGCATTTCAGCCTATTTTTTTTCTGGCGACTAGTTGGCTGCAGTGGTCCGCTACAAGGTGTGACAAACTAACAGACTACCAACTACCACTCCACTCGACTCCAGGCCGGACCGGAGCCGGACTCGGAGCGCCACCTGCTGCTCCGGGGGCCTCCGGGGGCCCGAGCCGCTCCGCTCCGGAATGTTTCATCATAGCACGACGGCTCCCGCTATGAACTCGCGGAACACGTGGAACTGGTGGAGCACCCGCCCGGATGCAGGGCGGCTGATCTCTGGACCCGTGCCCTTGCGCCGCGGCCCAGCCCGGCCTAGAAGAGCCCTAGACAGTCCAGGACTCTAGCCCGGCCCAGCCATGGCCCAGCCCGCCCTCCGCACCTGCCCCGCCCTATACTCGGACCGAACCGTGCTGTTCGACGTTTACACTTTGCTTATACGTTTTATACATACAGGGTACGAGAGCTACTTGGTTCTCTCTCTCTCTCTCTCTCTCTCTCTCTCTCTCTCTCTCTCTCTCTCTCTCTCTCTCTCTCTCTCTCTCTCTGCATTGCCTTGAGTGCACCACCTGTCCCCTTTACTCCGCCGGCTCCGGCTGACTCCCACGACAACATGTTACCGAATGGCGCTGCCCCGATACGTTCTAGGACCTGCGCCTCGCCCTGCCCCCCGCCCTGCCCCGCCACTGCCCCGCCACTGCCCCGCCCGCACCAGCAGGCAGGCAGTGTGTGCATCGTAAGATCGGGCTCGGGCGACGTGGGTGGCGATCTAGAGGGGCGTGGCGGGGCGTGGCGGGGCGGAGCAGGGCGGGGCGGGGCAAGGTCTCGAGGCGCCGACAAACGAGAGGGCCCCTCGCGGCCGCAATGGTTCCGCCCTCGTTACCTTATTACTCCTGAATGCGAACCGTTTGCATCGCCGCCCTGTCCTGCCGCTGCCAGTCATAATTTTCCCGCCGCCCGGGCCGAGTTGAGAGCCGCGGCGGCTTCAGTCGCAGGGTCGGAGGCACCTAAATGTAAGTAAGTGTAGAAGGAGGAAAAGAGTTAGGGGTCGTTTGCCGCAAATTAAAGGTCACTTATTTTTGTCGCGCTGCGAGTGTCCCGCGCTGGAGCATAGCGAGACGAGCGTGATGCCTGCGTCCTTAACTTTTGCCGGCCCCGCGGCGCCCAGCCAGTACTGCGCGAGACATTGTAAAGTATACTTGGGCCGTCGGGAGCTAAAATTTAGAGGGGTTTGGGAAAGTTTCGCTTAGCACGCCTTTCGTCTCAAAATATTGTGTCTGTCTAAGTCCCAGCCGTGCTGCACCTCTACTGGTGCTGAAAAAAGGAAAAACTGTCGCAGCACCTGTTCGGTGTAGCTAGATTTTTCGACCTAATTTTGTCCGACCTGGTGATTTCCCCGAATTCCCAAAAAGCGCTGTCCGACCTGGATTTTGTACGACCTTGATTACTCGGGTAATTTGGAGATGTAATATATGTATCATAGACGACCAGGCCGGAGCATGAAACAAAACAGTTAAACGGATGTATAATGTTTTCTGTCCCACCTAAAACTGTCCCACCTATATTTTTTTTACTAAAAAATATAATAAAAAAAAATATTCGAGTAAAAAAAATATACTAAAAAAAATATTCGAGTAAAAAAAATATACTAAAAAATATATTCGAATAAAAAAAAATATAATAAAAAAAATATTCGAGTAAAAAAAATATACTAAAAAATATATTCGAATTAAAAAAATATAATAAAAAAAATATTCGAGTAAAAAAAATATACTAAAAAATATATTCGAATAAAAAAAATATAATAAAAAAAATATTCGAGTAAAAAAAATATAATAAAAAAAATATTCCAGTAAAAAAAAATACATTACAATACAATGCCCTTCCCCGATGCCCCGAGGGGTTATGGCGCCGTACGGGCGAGCGGGTAGGCAATCCCGCGACTCTTGTGTGTACAGGACATGACACACGGTATAACATACCCAGAAGCGGGTGAAGACTGATGCTATAGAAGGGCAGGGCACTCCTTTTTGCCTATATTTACGTGCCAGGCCGCGGCCCGCTCTCTTCTCCACAATTGATTCGATCCCTCTCACTTTTACCCTCCGAGACTCTCTGTAAAGCACTTTCCATACCCTCTGTGCTTGCGTGGCAATATATTTTACCCATGGAAAAGGTAACGCCGGGTGCAGCCCGCCTCACGCGAAACCAAGTCCTATAGGACTCTAATGACGCACATCACCGAGCAAAGTAGACTATGTGTATGGTAAGTGCTGGGTATGCCGACCCGTCGTCACACGGCCGGCCCGGAACACCGCGCCAGAAGGGCGTACGTGCAATCGTTGTCAAGTCAACTTCAACCGCTTCGCTCATGTCGGTATTGGCGCCCCCACAATGGCTTTTACCGGGGCGGAGCGCCTGCGACAAATTGGATACGCCAACCCGCCAGGCACTCGTGTGGAGGTATCGGCCTACCCGGAGAGCACAAGCGCAGGAGCGCAGTGGGGAGCAGAAATTAAATTCCTAGTACCCAAAATTGCGTACCGTCACCTCCCGCTGAGTTCGTTGTGGGGGCACCGTATGAAGCTCTTGTGGTTGCGGAGGTGATGAGAGATTGTTATAATGGGCACCTTTGGATACGCTCAGCGATAGGTCGCAAAAGAATTGGGTATGCGACTGTGTGATTAGATTAGTGAAATGTGAAGCGATTGTAACCGGTGGTAGGCAGCCCCACAATACATTGTTGCGTGCCGAAGTGGTGGCCTAACGGCACGGCGGACCTAGCGGGCGCGACAGCAGGAGGCTGTCAAAATAAGAGGCGAGTCGCTCAACCACCCACCCACCCACCCACCCACCCGACATCGCTTGCGAAAGCGTAAAATCGCTCTAGATTGCATGAACCTGTGTATTTTCACAACAATGTATTGTGGGGCTGCCTACCACCGGTTACAATCGCTTCACATTTCACTAATCTAATCACACAGTCGCATACCCAATTCTTTTGCGACCTATCGCTGAGCGTATCCAAAGGTGCCCATTATAACAATCTCTCATCACCTCCGCAACCACAAGAGCTTCATACGGTGCCCCCACAACGAACACAGCGGGAGGTGACGGTACGAAATTTTGGGTACTAGGAATTTAATTTCTGCTCCCCACTGCGCTCCTGCGCTTGTGCTCTCCGGGTAGGCCGATACCTCCACACGAGTGCCTGGCGGGTTGGCGTATCCAATTTGTCGCAGGCGCTCCGCCCCGGTAAAAGCCATTGTGGGGGCGCCAATACCGACATGAGCGAAGCGGTTGAAGTTGACTTGACAACGATTGCACGTACGCCCTTCTGGCGCGGTGTTCCGGGCCGGCCGTGTGACGACGGGTCGGCATACCCAGCACTTACCATACACATAGTCTACTTTGCTCGGTGATGTGCGTCATTAGAGTCCTATAGGACTTGGTTTCGCGTGAGGCGGGCTGCACCCGGCGTTACCTTTTCCATGGGTAAAATATATTGCCACGCAAGCACAGAGGGTATGGAAAGTGCTTTACAGAGAGTCTCGGAGGGTAAAAGTGAGAGGGATCGAATCAATTGTGGAGAAGAGAGCGGGCCGCGGCCTGGCACGTAAATATAGGCAAAAAGGAGTGCCCTGCCCTTCTATAGCATCAGTCTTCACCCGCTTCTGGGTATGTTATACCGTGTGTCATGTCCTGTACACACAAGAGTCCCGGGATTGCCTACCCGCTCGCCCGTACGGCGCCATAACCCCTCGGGGCATCGGGGAAGGGCATTGTATTGTAATGTATTTTTTTTTACTGGAATATTTTTTTTTATTATATTTTTTTTACTCGAATATTTTTTTTATTATATTTTTTTTATTCGAATATATTTTTTAGTATATTTATTTTACTCGAATATTTTTTTTTATTATATTTTTTTTACTCGAATATTTTTTTTACCATATTTTTTTTTATTCGAATATATTTTTTAGTATATTTTTTTTACTCGAATATTTTTTTTAGTATATTTTTTTTACTCGAATATTTTTTTTTATTATATTTTTTAGTAAAAAAAATATAGGTGGGACAGTTTTAGGTGGGACAGAAAATGCCCACCCAGTTAAACAACAGCTAAAAATTTTTTTTTAAATTAATTGAATTAATAGACAAAAATGAAAAATTGGAAAGCCCCTACCTAACTTGCAACCAGCGAGCCCCACCTGCTTAACTTCGGAGTTCTGATGGGATCCGGTGTGTTCCAGGCGACCGCCACCACACGGGCACGAGAAGTCCTCTCCGAAGAGAGTCCCCTCTAAAGGCTGGCGGCTTTTGACTAGGCACCACCCGGTCAGTGGGAGGTAAAGGCAAGGTAGGACGATAGAAGGGGAGAAGAGCAGAAAGAGAAGTTTTAGCGGAAAAGTAAGCGTATGGCTGGTTCAGTGTCGAAGGAACGAATTTCAGTCGGGGAGGGGGGCACGCCTTACAAGACTTTCACTTCTTAAAAAAATCAATCATTCAGAAAAAAAATGTACTAATGGTAATAATATAAGGAAACTGGATAGGATTAAACAAATGCAAGCGAAAAAAAAAAGGCCTTGTAGTGAGTTTCGCATCAGCTTGTGTCCAAAAATATTGCGAGCGAAGCGAACAAAGTCAATTTTTGGGCCTTTAGGGCGCAAAAATATCTGTTAAGGCGCCAAAACGTGCCTCCAATAACGTCAAAATGCGGCCAGGGCGCACTGTACGGCCTCATTTGGACAGGTTTCGGTGCGGTGCGAATTTGGTCGTCTATGATTCCATCTCCAATTTACCCGAGTTATCACGGTCGGACAAAATCCAGGTCGGATAGCGCTTTTTCGGATTTCGGGGAAATCACCAGGTCGGACAAAATTAGGTCGGACAATTTATATACATCCCAGATTTTCTTCTGCTGTTCACCAGGGCTTCAAAACGCCCTACAAAAGTACGAAATTTTTCGAGACGATGCTTTTAAAGATTCCATGCGCCGAATATTATTTCAGTCATAGACCAGTTTCTCTATGATTTCAGTAATTCATTGATCTCATGCGCGGTCGACTGTGATATAGACCGACGCGTGCCGCCCCCCCCCCCCTTTTCTCCTCACCGCGTCTCCATGGCCATGTGGATTCATACCCGCGTCTCGCAACGCGCGAGTCGCGTCGCGCCGCGCAGTGTGGTGCCCAGCAGTCCAGCCCAGTGGTGCCCTATAGCGTTGCCCTGGCCGGCCGGCCGGCCGGCTCGCCCGCGACGCTGCGGCTGGTCATTTTCGGGGTTGCGACAGCGGAGGACCGTCCATCTCCCCGGCGGCGCCGCGAGGCTATACACATTTTTTAAGGCAGAGCGCCTCGCCTCAAAGCCGCGCGCGCCGCACTGGGGCTGACCAAAGCCCCTCTCCCACGCGACCACAATGTGAGCTGCCCGCCCTGCCCCCGGCCCCGGCCCCGGCCCCGGCCTCCGCCCGGTCAGCACAGGGAGGCTAACCCTTTTCGCAAACGCATTTCCGGACGCATCCTACCAATTTGTCGCTTTATTATTCTCAGGTCGTTTTCGCGTGTGAAAGTGCGGGCGAACGGGCAGATAGGACGCGCTGTCGCAAACGGCAATTACTGTCGCACTGTCGGTCAGGTTGTTTTCTTTATTGAAACCGAATAGTGAAAACATTCTGACACATCATTTTTCAGCGTCTTTTAAGTTTTAAGTTTTCACAATTCAATGAGAAATCTGTATTTAAAAAAAAAAAAAAATGACGCGGTGGCGGTGAGCAAATACCCCTCACACATGCGTGGATATGCCCAGGACGCGACATGGCAAGCGGCTCCGTGATGCAATCGCGCGCGAGTAGAATGGGAGTGTTGGTCAGCCCGTAAGAAAAAGAGACAAGTTGGACCGGAGAAAGGACCGTCACAATGATCCGCCCTTGGCCGTAGCGGCCACCGGGGTGGGGCGGGGCGGGGCGGATACAATTGTCGCACGGTCCGCCGTGCCATGCTGATTGCAGAGGAATGCAGCTCCTGCTCCCACTACTACTTTTAATTTTGCATTATTCGCAGGGGCAGCAGTCGGCCGAGATGACGGCTTTCGGTTCAGAACGGTGCGGCAGTCTCCTCCTGGCTCGGCTCGGCTCGGTCAGGCCAGGGCCCGATACCGCCCCACACTACCTCCTCGGCGCTCGGCGGCGTCAAACAACAATCACTGCTAATCACAGACATCCTCAGGTCACGGTGAGGCGAGGCGCGCGTCCGTGGGAGGGAGGGGGGGGTGCCTCTGCAGAATGCTGCTTTGATTTTTTTTTCTGTGAGGAAATCCGATTTGAGAGAAAATATTGCTTCTCCTGCTAGAGGATTTATAATTAATTATTGCGTAAATAATTTTACCCCGCGATTTTTTTTTTCATTTTTATTCGTCTATAATATCCATTTTGCAGAGATGAACGCCAGTAGTGCCAGTAGGGTAGAGCCTTTAACGCTGTTTGATCCGGAGTCGTCGTCAGGAAATGGCTCGGAGCCAGCCTCAACAAGGGGTACCACGCGTGTAGTCGCTACCCTCTTGAAGAACGTCCACGAGTTTTTCAGGGTTCGGATTCGTGCATCAGTGCTAAGGTCCACGTGCACAATTCCCCAATTGCTGAAAAAAAGTAGTTTATGTAATATGTATTTTCACGTTGGGCAGAGTTTCATATGTAGGCACAGAGCAGAACACTTACCCCCAACCATTCACGAATTCGAAAGTGTCCAAGAAAGCCCACGTGGAGTAACCGAACACATTAGTGCCATTTTCGTTGATGCCTGCTGCCATTTCCCGAAGGAATGCCTGGTTTACAAAAGCTAGTATTACTGACGATTGCAAGACACATACCTAAACGCTCAAAAGTTTGAGAGGTCTTGCATGTTTGAAGCGCTACTAAAGGGAACCACTTACGCTTTCATACACGACCGTCGTGTCCCAGTTATCTAGTGCAGATTTATTGCCAGGAGAATTGAAGCCGTTCTCTGTGATGAAGATTGGAAGTTTTCTATCGGGTGTCTCGTATCTGTTCTTGATCCACAATGGCAGTTCACGTAAAACCCACGCACTTTCCTGTGAAAAAGAAAGAAGAAGAAAAGGATGCAGATAATATTGTAACCTGAACGTGCTTCACATTTGCCTAAAATGGTTAATAAGTCCCACACCAGAGAAACTAATGTCCCACACCCACACGGTCACCCTTTGTTGCAGAAAACACATGAGATAGCGGGTCTGCCTACACTCGAGGGGGCTACGGCGAGAGCAGGTAGGCAAACTAGCAAACGCAAAAGAGTGTGTTGTTGTTGTTGTTGTTGTTGTTGTTGTTGTTGTTGTTGTTGTTGTTGTTGTTGTTGTAACACTATTTTCACGCCCGCTATATGTACCTTACGTGAGGTGCATTCGAGGGGCAAACAGCTCTGAAATTCTTGAACACCTCGTAATCCAGACAAAAAGTCAGGAAAATTCAGAAAAATTCAGGAAAATTCAGAAGAAATCAGAAAAATTCAGAGAAATTCGGGTAAATTCAATAAAAATTCACAAATATTCAGGAAATGGTTCAAAAATTCCCGAGAATTCACCAAATTCGTACATCGATTCAAAATATGTTTTCTCCTCGTGTGCGTTTCATTTCTTTCTGCTTTCAGAATATATATCCATATGATTATTTTCCTTAATACTTACAGGACCGCCGAAGCCATCAGGTCGGTTGCCGCCATCGCCACCATCACCGCCATCGGGTGGGCCCCCATCGCCACCATCGGGACCATCACCGCCATCAGGGCCGCCGCCGCCGCCGCCGCCACCACCACCACCAGAAGCACTCGCGTTCTGACCACCGTAAATGTTGATTCCTACGAAGTCGATTCTGCCTGCAAGTCAAACACACACAGTGAATGTGAATGCCGAGGGGGCGATCGCTCATACAAAATGTGTATAATGATTTTGTTGACTTTTGATGTTTTTTTTCTTTAATTTTTTGTTCTGATTTTTCTTTTGAATTTTCAAGGAAAATTTCTTTCACTCTTTTATAAATTTTCATATTTTACCCTCATTTCTGATTTTTCCCTATTGTATTTCGATGTTTTTTTTTCCTCTTGATTTTTCGGATTTTTCTGTATCTTTCTTCTTGATTTCATTTTTCTTAATTTTTTGTTGTTTTGAATGCCCTATTTTGGGGCCGCGTACGATGATTTTTCGAAGCGATAACCCCCCCCCTCCCCCCACCTCCACCCCTCTCGGTGAGTGCCGCGGTATGGATATGAATGTAATTCGCAGTGCGATCAATACCTTTAATCAATGCTTTTTCGTCGTCGGTGAATGGAATCTTGGCGCTCCTCACTCCCTCAGGCCAGTCACCAAAGATCAGGGGGTCGATGGTCAGTCCGATGCCAGTGTTGACGTTGATCGTCTCGGCAGCGGCAACGTCTTCCTCTTTGTCAGTGGCGGAACGATAGAAAACCGGACCGGAGCCGAAGCCCACCTTTCCTGTGGGGATCAAAGAGACATTTTGTGACGTTATGTCTGCTGCTGCTTAATAAGTATCTAATCATCAAACTTAAAAGTATGTTTACCATTATCTTTCGCTTTGTATTTTTCTTCGTAGATCTTATAAGCCTTTGCGTGTGCCAAAATAGTATTTCTCAAACATTTGTTTTTCTTTTCCGATGTGGTGAAAGTTGCTGGATAAAGAAAGCCTCCACCCAGTGTATTGCAGTACCAGGATGCTTCGTTGATGGTTAGCCAATTCTTAACCTATATGAAAAAATAAAAATTAAAAGAAAAAAATGTGTCTTTGGGCTTGGGTAGGCCACGCAGCACTAAAAATTTGAAAACGCATAGCAGCGGTAAAGTTTTTAAATGAAGCGCCAGAGCACATCGCCACTTACTTTGCTTCCGTACTCGTTAAATAGAAAATCGGCGTAATTGACAAACTCGGTTTGCATTTCATCTCTTAGCCAGCCGCCGAAAGCATCTTCTAATGCTTGAGGGTAGTCAAAGTGGAAGATGGTCACCTGCAAAAGTAGGCATAGGAAATAGTTTTCGTAAGCCAAGCTCTGTCTGCTCTGTCTGGAGGACATTATCTAAAAAAAATTATTTCAAACGAGCCGTGGGTAATGGTGCGGTACGCGTGCTTGCATAACTTTTGTTCACTTTCCACTCACCATTGGTTCGATTTTGTACTTTAGAAGCTCATCCAGAAGACTGTGGTAGTGATCTATACCCTTTTGATTTTTTGTCGCATTCGTAAAAGTTGGAAATATACGTGTCCAAGATAAGGAAAATCTAAATACGTTGAGCTGCAATAAAAGGAACAAGAAAAATTCAATATAAGCTCTTGTTTCTGCATTGCGGTGTTAGTGAAAACACGCCTTGTCCGAGAGTTATATTTCTACTTACGCCAACTTTTGCGGCTAAGGCGATATCTTCCTTATAATGTCCGTAAAAGTCGACTGCGATATCACCCGTATTATTTTTGGGTGTGTTTCTCGTGTGGTATCCATAGTCAAAAACATTTATTCCCTTTCCTGTAAAATGAAGAAGATATTTCTTTCAAGTCCTTAGCCAATGCGCTGCACATTGTTTCGAATCGGGTTCTGTTGCGTTGCTCATGAGAAGCGGCTAGCTGGCAGGCTAGCTGCGTCGTCCGCAATTTTACAACCTCACGGCGAATTTCTCGGTGCGCTACAGTGACCACTACAGTATACTGTAACTCTCGGTATAAAAAATTTTAAAAATATTAATAAGAAAAAATATCTCTCCGTTACAGTGCTGCTGGGTTCACTGCCGCTTCCCGTGAAAATCTCTGCAAGCTTTTAAGAGTGTGATATAGCGTACTGAGGTGGTTCATTGCACACTAAATGGAAAAGGACAATTTTGTCCCAAGAAATGTTGCGTTTTTGTGCACACCAATTCCTTTTGACAAATTTGTGAAATAATTTTGGACGATTTGTAATATTTCGGATGCAAATTGTCTCAATTTAGTGGGACAATTTGTCCTAAGAAAATGATGTGTACAAAAACGAAACATTTTCTGGGACAAAATTGTCCTTTTTCATTTAGAGTGTGGAGAGCCTCCTCCGATGGTCTCGAACGGGCAACTTCTAGGCTGCTGAACGATTCGAGTTCCAGTCTCAATAGAAACCATCTGGGATCTGACCCTCAAACAGTGAGTCAACCCAGAAGAAACCCGTTCGAGACTATTGCGGGGAGCAACCTCCTTATCTTCCAGGGAGAGGGGTAAACCTGGGCAACCTCGCCAAACACACTACAGTATGAACACGGCACCGCAACGGCACCACGAATTGCAATTTATACCACTGCATTCAACACAGTGTGCTCGGAGGGCCCTTCACTTTAAAAAAATCAGTGTACACCTTCAAATAAAATAAGTGAAAAAAATCAGCAAAACGTAAAGAAAAAATCAGAGGAAAAAAACAAGGAAAGTAACAAAAAAAAAAAACTAGAAAAATCCACGGAAAAATCATAAAAATCGGTGTGCGCTTGGATTTATAGTGAAGCACCCCTCGGGTAAAACTGTGCTAGTTTTTTTTTTTTTTCCAGAGCAAAGAGCACGTACCGTCCGCGTCCCAGGCGCCTTCCGTCTGATACGCGCTGGTGCCCGCTCCGAAGAGGAAGCCCTCGGGCAGCGTGTACTTCTTGTCGTCGTCGGTGAGCGGGACGGCGGCGGCCGCGCCGATGCAGAGGACCACAACGAGCACCGCGACGTTCATGGCGGTACTTACAGCGTCTCGCCTTCACGTCGTCCTTTAAGTATACGGCGCGTCCGAGCCCCGGCGGCGTCGTCCTGCGTCATATGGTCTAAGCCCGGCCACTCGAGCCCCAAGTACATGCGCGGTCCACGCGGCCGAAATCTCATAGACTGATAACTAGTGATTCGCACCTAACGCCCCCGCGCCCTCCCACCCGCGCCTTCTCCAACGCGGACCTTTTGCCGTTGGACCATCCAGTTAATAACGTATATATTGTGCGACAGAGCACTTGGGCGAAGTCCTTGAGGAGAGGCAACCACTCACGTACCGTACTGGTCGGTTTGAGTGGGCAGGGCAGCGAGAGGAGGAGGATCGACGCACAGCCTCGACAGTCTGGTCACACAGTATACCGTTATCTCTGCATCTAGTATCAGGACAAAAGAAAACTCGTTGGTCTGTCTCTCTGTGCGCAAGATAATTCGAGTAGATATCGAAAAAGGTGTGTTGACGTTGTGGGAAGAAAAGAAAAACATTCAGACAGTCCAAACAGCTGCTAAACAAACACTCATGCTCGAAAGTATCGTATTTCAGTTATGTCCGAGAGAAACGTTCATATACAGGGTGAGAAGAAACTAAACAGGTCAGCAGCTCCTGCAATCCTTTGGAGCACCGGAGTGGAAGGCAACATTTAAGCAGAAGTGCATATGTGTAATCCGGGATGGCCTACCCCAAACTATTTCCATTGCCACAAAGGTGTGATTCTACTTTTAAAATGCATACTAACATTTTTGCGTCTCGAGTTCTCCTTTTCTTGAGACTTCTTTTTGGAGTAGAGGAACGTGTCAGACAAGATGGCCTTGATAAGAGTGTAATCTCTGTGTGTCCTATTCTCTAGTACAATACTGGCGTATTCTCGCACGTGGTGGGGGAAACCGCGGCAAAGTGCTCAGATTGGCGTCACAAAGCCCTCCACTCATGAAAGTGCTCTTGTCACGATATGACTTGAGTTAGGCGACCCGCGAGAGTTCCGAGAACTTGTTCGATCTTTTACCGAAAAATCAATTCTTTACAAAGTGACAGGGAGTGTGCGGGGGCTCTAATGAGCCGCTAATGATCCCTGTAAACTAATAACCTCCGGGCTGAATCGTTTCAAAAAAGCGCAGACGGAGAGAAATGTGACGGGAAAAATTCTTGGAGTACTCCTGTCGCCAGACAAGATAGTAGGAGGACGGCGCCGGGGCCAACCCTCTTCGGTATGCTGACTTGAGAAAACTCACATTTTCGCTAACTCACTTTTCTATCTGTGCTCGGAAATGGGACAAATGACTCAGTAGAGATGAGACTACTGATGAAGCATATTTTTTTAAAGCTTTCTTCTGAGTAGAGGAAGATCATCTCAGTCACAGCACATCATTGTCTGAGGGTATGACCCAGCTCAGTTCATACAGGGTGGCTCACTTACCCCGTTCGGCGCGTAAGTATGCAGCCAATTCTACTTCAGCTGAGCGAGAGCAAGAGGTGAGGTTGCGAGCGCCCCCTCACACCCCCTTATCCAGTGTATTTTTTTCTTTTTCAGTGCTGTGACAAAGTTCTTTTGAGACCCAGACGAAATGCATTGCGGTTTGGAATTTAACAAAATACGCTAATCGGCGCGCGGAATTGTTTAAGTGTTGGTCTGAAAAAATATACATGCAAGATGTACTTTTAGGGCGCACTGAAGCCAATGGTAGAACATATAACGAGCAGGCAAAAAGTTTTTTTTTTCTTTTCTTTTTAAAGGCAACAGAGTTGCCTTCTAAAATCGCTGGGAAACGTCTGTCAACTGTTTTATATATGGCCCCTTACGGACGCAAAAAGTCTGCCCACGGGATTTCTATAACATTACCTCTTGTTTAGTGTTTGATCTTGTAAATTCACCGGTAAAGTTTCATACAAATTTAAACTACTGATTTTCTGTAAATTTGAATTAAAATTTCAGTTGCTATGGTAATGCTCGACTCGTCAGCTAAAACCACCAAGAGACGGGGGTATTTTTTCGTGGTGGGATTAGGTGGAGTCGAGCCAATACTGAGCGAAAGAGAAACCTCTACCCCGTAAAACCAGAAGCCTGGTCTCCAAGGACCCTTTTTCCATTTTCAAGGACCATTTAACGGATTCAAGGACTGATCCTTGGAAAATATACATTTTTGATGCACTTTGCCCGTTTACAAAGACCAGTCCTTGAAAACGCTGCCAGGACCCGGAGGGTTGCACCGTCCGGTACGCGCGTCCCGGACGGGACGGTGGGACGCGGTGGGTATAGAAAGGTCCATGGAGAGACCAGGCGACAGGCACAAACTTCAAAAAATCGGAAAAATATCAGGAACAATTTAAAAAAAAATAAGGAAGCCATCAGAAAAATGAGAAGAAAATCGGAGCAAATAAAACAAGAAAAAAATCAGGAAAATCAGGAAAAATCCAGAAATAAGAACAAAATGGAAATAAGTATCAGAAAAAATCCAAAAACTATTCTAAGAATTGGTGAAAATGGAGAGAAAAAACGGAAAAGATTCTTTTCGTTGGGGGGGGGGGGGGAAATCAGCCTCTCTGTTGGTCAAAATCCAGAGTGAAAAGAAAAAATAGAGATGTCAAACCAAATGAAATAAAGCATCCTCCCCGAGTAAGTGGACTCTACTTTTTCAAGTAATTTTCGTAACTGAGGTGCTAGCGAAATAATTGCTAGATCCGACACTGATCTTTTCAAGCGAAGCAGGTGCATTACAACTAGGCTGCGGAGTGGCTTCATACGATACCTGAATAAAAGAGGAGCAAGGGACAAAGGTAGGCCACTCGCTCGATATAATTGGCTGAGGCTCTTTAACTATATCTATATCTTCTTCTTTAACTCCTCAGCCTTGGTAGTCGTGCTCCAGTGTTCACCCCGGTTCACCCACCGAGCAACATCCCGAATGAAATATCACTCGCGGTGTAGACAACTGCTACATGTAAAAACTCGGAAGGATCCTTGCATTTACTTAGATTCACATTCTGCTTGCGACGTAAATTGAGATAATATTAATTCTGAAATTTATTCTTTGTAATGTTTAAGACTTTGGAACAAACTAAGTTTTGCCACTTGACGAGTGGACTAAAGCTAATCCGTGAAACGTTCTTCTGTTGGCATTACATAAATGTCAGGTGGGATTCGTAAAGAAGCTATAAAATCCACGTAGGATAAGAAAAACCGCAAGGGGCTGGTAGTGGCAGATTTTAAACCAAATCTTGAAAAATTCCACCATTACTTAATCTGCCAACATTTCCACACTTAACTAGAAAACTTTAAACGCACAACCCAACCAATACAAATACTCTTTATCAAACACAACTGTAAGCAACCTTAGGAGTGGGAACTGAGCCTCAGCCTTAAGCTACGGCTTTACCTAGTTATGTGTCACATCTACCGGCACGTCTCGACGGTTTCCTCTCCATTCTGCTGACGCGTGCTGGCGTCAAATGGGTTGCCTATCCATCGGACGCGTACAGAACAATCAACTTTTCATCGCGTAGAAAGCGACTTGCTCCCAAACTAAGTCCAGTGTCGTTCTTCCGGCAGACGTCCCCGGAATAAAATGAGGGTTTTTGGGAGTAATCAGAGACTTTTGATTTTCTTTTCAAATTTACAAAAGCCTATCCTATCCTTTGCATTTGTACAAACTTTGGCGAAAAAAAAATTGACAAGTTTTTGCAGGGAGGGTCTAGTGCACTCCCAGACACAGCCTAAAGGGTTAAATCATCCGTAAGATGTCAAAAGTCAAAACCAAAATACTTTGGTCTTAAAAATGTAACTCGTTATTTACCAGTACAAAATTCTTCATAAAACATTTTATTGAAATTCTTTTTATCTTAATCTTTTCATCGTTTCTACTTCTTGTTTTTAAATATCGTTGTAGATAAGGTTCTGATAAATTAAACAGATAAATTAATCCAAGACACTTACATTCAGAAGTAAATGTTGTTTATTTTCAAATCCCATACTTAAAGGTGAATCCAAAATACTGCTCATAGCTCATGCACTCATGCGCTTATGTGGCTCATAAGTTCCTCACATTCTACTATATGTTTTCGGTGAAAGTGAAAATTTAATATATTTCAAAGAGGCCATTTCACCAAATAAGTTCCCTAGTTCGCCTTTTTGCACTCCCTCAGAACACGCACGCACGGTTGCGTGCACGCGCGCTCCTGAAGTGGAGAGCTTCCAGAACGACTCAGGAGGTGGGTGGGTTGCCTGCCGTCACGGCGCTACCGCTCCGACGGCGGCTTAGCAGCGCTCGACCCGCTTGGACGGCTCGGCTCTCGGCTCGGCGGCTCGGCGCTCAGCTCGGCTCGGGCGGGCGTGATGGGTGATGGTGTTGCTGACGTTGCGTCGTGTGCTGTGCGTGCGGTAGGTGAAAATATGACATTTATTCAGTTTTTTTTTGCATTTTTCAATTGCAAGATCATCTGAAACTGTGGGCCAGTTTCGACGTGGTAGCGTATAGTTGTGGACGTTTTCTCGATTGCGAAAGTGGAGTGATGAAGGTTTAAGATGTGAGAGATGGGAGGTTATGTTTTTTGCTGGCTTGTTTTTTCAAACCTGATGAAAGCTCTGAATGTATTTAGTAAATCAAAATCAGTTCTTTGTATTTGTGTGCTATTTGAACATTTTTGGGTGTTCAACATTCTATGCAGGTTGTGGGGAGAACACTTATGTTGTTGCCATTTACTTGTATGTATGAAATGAAGATTTCATGGATGGCAAAACTATTGACTAGAGATTGAGTTACTTGTAAATGTGAGCTCAATATATTGCATTACATTAAATTAATGATTTCAAATTTAGATAGAATTTGGTGAATATACTTGTGAAGAACAATGCCCAAACCGAGCAAGGGCCCAAGTGTCCCGGGGAAAACTAACACAATCTGAGATGAAAATGGACTGACTCTACCCACATCATGCTTTACACTTCTACCTCTGTAGCACATAATTAAGAAAAGAACGAGTTCCATACTTTTCTCAAAATTCATTTTGTGTTCAATTTGGCTCTTGTTTTGTATACCCATTATTAGACGGTTTTTTCTCAGGTTTTCTGAGGTCAGTTGGCTGACTTCTCTTCTTCACGCTGATGTATTGTCTTCAAGATTTGCCCAACAGGCCAATCAGTCCTGGAAGTTGGTCCAAGCTGGCGTTGAACCCACTGCTCTGCTAGAGGATCCAGAATGCTTCTTTGGAAACCTGTGTAAGAATAAATTAATTAGTTAGTTCCAACATTATTTGTCAATTTACACTTTTTTCAGTCTTTGATTTAATGGGAAATTAGTGAAATTCAGTGTCTTTTGAAAGCTTCAAGTCGGGTTTATTGCGCACTTACATTTGTTGTTACATTGATATTTATTGTGCAATATCCTCCATTATACAGGTTTGTCACAGCTGGCCCCTCCGCTCCTCTCCTCCCTCCCAGATTGTTTTGTTGGTGCAGCGCCTGACTGGATATTCCACCAAGAGCATCTTGTCACCAAGATGGACCAAGTCTTGATGAGCTGCGACAACGTCCTGGAGGAGAAACACAAGACAAAACATGCAGGTGTGAATTGGGACTTGGTTTTTACTCGTTCTTTACCACTTACATCACTTTCGTGGTGAAAAGAACGAGTATTGTTCCGGGTGAGGTGTCACACTTTCAATGAAACCATCTTCACCCTGCCTCTAAACTTTAACACCTCTCTAAAAAATGGAAATAAATCGGTCGTTTCCCTGAGAAAGGGCTATAACAAAAGCAGCTGCTGAAACTCTCCTTGTTTTCTGTCCCATTGTCTGATTTAATTTATATTATATTACTGTGGTTTTTGTTTGCCAGAAGTGTTGAGTTGAACTTAGATGTTATTAATATTATAAAATTGAAATACTTGGACTTCTATTGCTGTGGTAGGATTATAATAAATCAGGGTATATCTGTTATTCAGTGTAGAAAGGACAGGATTGATTGCCACTTTTTCAACCTAGTGACTCATGCCCATACGGATGTGTAAGGGTTTTAAAAATAAATGATTCAGTGTTGAGGTAGCAATGATTAAAACCTCTTATATTGTATGGATCTTAGTATTGTGAAGGTACGCATTACTTGTTTTAGCCACAGTGTAATGAGCCAGTGCTCTAAGCCTCTTAATTTTTGTGCAAAAATGTTGCAATCTTCCCATAATTGTAAGAGTAAAAGTGTGTGAGGAATTATAGGAGAATTCCCTTCCTCTCCCATACAATAATATAAAAACAACAGAAACTCATAAAGTGGTTAAATCTTTGCCTGTATGTTGTACTTTTTATAGCTAAGTAGCCCTTTCTGGCTCTATTCCTTGGGAGCAAACATAAAGTCTATTTAGAAGTCAGACTTTATTCAGTCCTTGATTTCATGCCAAATCAGTGAAATTTAATGATTCCTGAAAGCTCTGAGGTGGGTATTTTGCTCATTTCTCTTAGAGTAAGACCGTTGTAGCTATTCTGGCCGATGGCATTCTCTTCCTAGAGTGTAACGAAGGTTCCCTGCAAATTTGAAAGCAATCGGAGAGATTCGATGATTTTCGCCTTCCAAATGGCAATAGCCTTTGCATTTTTGGGATTTTGGGCCAGAAATTTTTTTCCCCAGGATTTGCAGGGATTGTGCTGGTTGACTCTTTTGTACCCCTAGACTTACTGAGGGCATAAAGTCATTAAGTTTTTTTTGTTTTTGTTTTTTTCAATTGTTTGCTGATATCATAGAATTTTTATCAAAGTAATCCCTTTTAGCTTTTTTTCTGAGGAAGAAATCAAAAATCTCTAGCCATGTAATACTTATCTCAGTCTTTTATTTTATCTGAAATTAGTGCTAATCTTTCGAAACTAGTTTGTTGTCTTTAATCTTGTAATAATAAGAGTTATTCTTCCTCTGCAGGGCTAGCTCCCGCGGCCCCCTTTTCATTTGGCATCCTGGAATCCACTGGCTGTCGCTCTTCAGGACAAGGACCTGCAGCAAAATCGCAAGTTAATGAATCAAGGTGCGAGCAACCAGTGAGTTGGTGGTAACAGCAATGACTGCTGATCCAATTTTATCTTATTGTCTTGTGTTAAGTTTCTTTTAGTAGCATTTTCTATGCTATTGGTTGTTAAAAGTGTTTAATAGAGTTTAGTCATTATTTGTATTATAAAATTGAAATATTTGCATTTTCATTGCTGTGGTAGGATTAGAACATATTGGAATATGTCTGTTATTCATTTTAGAAGGAACAGTGGCAAAACGAGCTCCCCAACCTGGTTGAGTCATGCGCATAGAGAAGTGTTGGGGTTTTAAAAATCTAAGGGTACGCATTAAGTGTTTTAGCTACAGTGTAATGAGCCCTTGCTCTAAAGTCACATAAATCCTTTCCAAAACTTTTGAAGCCTTCTCATATTTACAAGAGAAAAAGTGTGTGATTAATCATAGGAGAATAGCCTGCCTTTCCCATACATATGAGAAGAACAAAAGCTCAATAAATGGAAAAAAAGAAATTGTTAATGCTGTGAATTTTTTTTAAAGGAAATAAGTCCCTTCTGGCTATTGTCCTTTTAAACTCACAATAATGTCTACTTAGTTTACAGTTCTTTAAGTCTTTGATTTCATGCAAAATCTGTTAAATTCAGTGATTTCTGAAGCAAGTTTATTCCTCAATTACCTTAAAGAAGGACCGTTGTAACGCTTCTGGCCCGCGGTATTCGTTTCCCAGAAAATAAGGAAGGTTCCCTGTAAATTTGAAGGAAATCGGAGAGATTCGATGATTTTCGCCTCAAAAATGGGAAGGCTGAAAAATTTTTTTCCCCGGAAAATTACAGGATTGGGCAGGGTGATTGATATCCACCCCTAGATCAAGAGGGAAGGATCACCCGCAAACACTGTTTCTGGAGCAGAAATGCAATTATTTCTGACATTTTTTTAAGGTGTTATTTCCCTTAATTCTCTCAAAGTAAGACCGTAAGGGCGCTTCTGACCTCCGGTACACTGTTATTCAATTCCTGTGACGTCACGTTCTTTTTAATGTGAAAAGTGTCACATTGTTTAAAATGTAGTGTCACATTCTTTTCAATGTGAATCGGCCAAAATATGCGGGCTAAATTTTACTGTCACATTCAAAAGAATGTGACATTAATATTAAAAGAAATGTGACAGTTTTCACATGAAAAAGAATGTGACGTCACAGTTATTGAATAACAGTGTATTCTTTTCTTAGAGTGTTACAAAGGTTCCCTGTGTATTTGAAGTCGATCGGAGAGATTCGATGATTTTCGCCTCAAAAATGGGAAGGCTATAGCCTTTGCATTTTAGAGGTTTTGGGTGAAAAATTTTTTTCCCCGGAAAATTACAGGATTGGGCAGGGTGTTTTATATCCACCCCTAGATCAAGATCCGAGGGAATGATCACCCGCAAACACTGTTTCTTGAGCAGAAATGCAATTATTTCTGTCATTTTTTAGGTGTTATTTCCCTTATTTCTCTCAAAGTAAGACCGTAAGGGCGCTTCTGACCTCCGGTATTCTTTTCTTAGAGTGTTACGAAGGTTCCCTGTGTATTTGAAGTCGATCGGAGAGATTCGATGATTTTCGCCTCAAAAATGGCAAGGCTATAGCCTTTGCATTTTAGAGATTTTGGGTGAAAAATTTTTTTTCTCGGAAAATTATAGGGTTGTGTAGGCTGACTGCTATGTACCCCTTGACCAATCCTGAAAGGTTGAATCACCCGCAAACACTGTTTCTTGAGCAGAAATGCAGTTATTTCTGTCATTTTTAAAGGTGTTAATTCCCTTATTTCTCTCAAAGTAAGACCGTTAGGGCGCTTCTGACCTACGGTATCCTTTTCTAAGAGTGTAAAGAAGGTTCCTTGTGAATTTGAAGTCGATCGGAGAGATTCGATGATTTTCGCCTCAGAAATGGCAAGGCTATAGTCTTTGCATTTTTAGGATTTTGGGTCAAAAATTTTTTTTCTCCGAATCTGCATGGGGTCGCGCAAAGTGACTTTGTATTACCCCTAGACCAACTTTAGACTAGGAAAACAATTTGAGAAGTGGTTTTAAAATCTTTGGTCATGTTGTGTAATTTTTTGCAAAGTAGCCTTTTGCAGCCTTATTTCTGAGGATGAAATAAAAAATATCTAGCCATGTTATACTTTTTCAGTTCTTTATTTTATCAGAAATTAGTGACAATCCTTTATAAACTGTTTGTCGTCTTGAGTCTTGTAATTATTAGAGTTTTCCTTCTTCCTCTGCAGGGCTTGGTGCCCGCCCCGCGATGCGGGGGTCTTCTCGCTGGGCATCTTGGGATCCACTGGCTGTCGCTTTTCAACACAAGGACCTGCAGCAAAATCACAAGTTTTTAAATTAAGGTGAGCAATCACTGAGTTGGCGGTACGGTTATTACTGCTGATCCAACTTTTTTTTTGTTTTTGCCTTGTGTAAAGTAACTTTGAGCAGCATTTTCTCTGCTATTTGTCAGCCACCTTTGTCGGCTCTTAAAACTTGTGAATTAATCAAATCTCTTGTAGCGTTCCCGTGGGCTGGGTGTGGGTGAATTAATCCTGCAGTGTGGGTGTTTTTTCCGCACTGTAGGTGGCTTGGCGGCGCCGTGTCGCTCCCCCTGTTGCTGTGGGTTAAAGCACAAACTCTTGCCTGTAGAGGATAACTAAAGGCACAGAAGGCTCTCGCGCAGAGGATAAACAGGCACGCCCGGCAGAGGTCTGCAAACTCGCTTTCCTGGGCCGATGGGCACGGGCCGAGGGTCAGGTGAGGGGGGAGGGGGGGGGGAGTGGGGTTCTTCGGGAGCGAAGAACCTCCCCCCCCCCTCCCCTCACCTGCGCCTCGGCCTGTGCCTGTCGGCCTAGGGAGGTGATTTTGTAGAGCTTTGTCTCCCTTCCCCCATCTAGTTGGACTTCAGTGGTCATCACTGTAGCACCAACTCACTCTTTTTTTCAATTCTATGTTCTAGGTGCCTTCAACGTCTAGGATGTGAGCGGTGTCACCTTGGACAGCAAAGAAGGAGCGAAGGAGATGTAGGTGAGCAGAAACTTACTCACAGTCACAATTGTTGTTACTTAGATTTTTATTGTGCTTTATTCTTCGTTTTACAGATTTTACGTTTCACAGTGCTGGAAGTTGGGCCACGCTGGCGTTAACCCATCCGCTGCCCTTGCTGCTGCCCCACAAGAGGATCCAGAATGCATCTTGGGAAACCTGTGTAAGAATTAATTAACCAGTAATTTTCAAAATTATTTGTCTCAACACTTCACATTACTTAAATGAAATACATCAATAAAGAAATGCACAAACCATTTTTTGTTGTTGCGTATATTCTTCTTCGCTCCTCCATTGTTGTCCAAGGTGACACCGCTCACATCCTAGACGTTGAAGGCACCTAGAACATAGAATTGAAAAAAAGAGTGAGTTGGTGGTACAGTGATGACCACTGAAGTCCAACTAGATGGGGGAAGGGAGACAAAGCTCTACAAAATCACCTCCCTAGGCCGACAGGCACAGGCCGAGGCGCAGGTGAGGGGAGAAGGTTCTTCGCTCCCGAAGAACCCCCCTCCCCCCCCCCTCCCCCCTCACCTGACCCTCGGCCCGTGCCCATCGGCCGAGGAAAGCGAGTTTGCAGACCTCTGCCGGGCGTGCCTGTTTATCCTCTGCGCGAGAGCCTTCTGTGCCTTTAGTTATCCTCTACAGGCAAGAGTTTGTGCTTTAACCCACAGCAACAGGGGGAGCGACACGGCGCCGCCAAGCCACCTACAGTGCGGAAAAAACACCCACACTGCAGGATTAATTCACCCACACCCAGCCCACGGGAACGCTACAAGAGATTTGATTAATTCACAAGTTTTAAGAGCCGACAAAGGTGGCTGACAAATAGCAGAGAAAATGCTGCTCAAAGTTACTTTACACAAGGCAGTTGGATCAGCAGTAATAACCGTACCGCCAACTCAGTGATTGCTCACCTTAATTTAAAAACTTGTGATTTTGCTGCAGGTCCTTGTGTTGAAAAGCGACAGCCAGTGGATCCCAAGATGCCCAGCGAGAAGACCCCCGCATCGCGGGGCGGGCACCAAGCCCTGCAGAGGAAGAAGGAAAACTCTAATAATTACAAGACTCAAGACGACAAACAGTTTATAAAGGATTGTCACTAATTTCTGATAAAATAAAGAACTGAAAAAGTATAACATGGCTAGATATTTTTTATTTCATCCTCAGAAATAAGGCTGCAAAAGGCTACTTTGCAAAAAATTACACAACATGACCAAAGATTTTAAAACCACTTCTCAAATTGTTTTCCTAGTCTAAAGTTGGTCTAGGGGTAATACAAAGTCACTTTGCGCGACCCCATGCAGATTCGGAGAAAAAAAAATTTTCACCCAAAATCCTAAAAATGCAAAGACTATAGCCTTGCCATTTCTGAGGCGAAAATCATCGAATCTCTCCGATCGACTTCAAATACACAGGGAACCTTCGTAACACTTTAAGAAAAGAATACCGGAGGTCAGAAGCGCCCTTACGGTCTTACTTTGAGAGAAATAAGGGAAATAACACCTAAAAAATGACAGAAATAATTGCATTTCTGCTCAAGAAACAGTGTTTGCGGGTGATCATTCCCTCGGATCTTGATCTAGGGGTGGATATAAAACACCCTGCCCAATCCTGTAATTTTCCGGGGAAAAAAATTTTTCACCCAAAACCTCTAAAATGCAAAGGCTATAGCCTTCCCATTTTTGAGGCGAAAATCATCGAATCTCTCCGATCGACTTCAAATACACAGGGAACCTTTGTAACACTCTAAGAAAAGAATACACTGTTATTCAATAACTGTGACGTCACATTCTTTTTCATGTGAAAACTGTCACATTTCTTTTAAGATTAATGTCACATTCTTTTGAATGTGACAGTAAAATTTAGCCCGCATATTTTGGCCGATTCACATTGAAAAGAATGTGACACTACATTTTAAACAATGTGACACTTTTCACATTAAAAAGAACGTGACGTCACAGGAATTGAATAACAGTGTACCGGAGGTCAGAAGCGCCCTTACGGTCTTACTTTGAGAGAATTAAGGGAAATAACACCTTAAAAAAATGTCAGAAATAATTGCATTTCTGCTCCAGAAACAGTGTTTGCGGGTGATCCTTCCCTCTTGATCTAGGGGTGGATATCAATCACCCTGCCCAATCCTGTAATTTTCCGGGGAAAAAAATTTTTCAGCCTTCCCATTTTTGAGGCGAAAATCATCGAATCTCTCCGATTTCCTTCAAATTTACAGGGAACCTTCCTTATTTTCTGGGAAACGAATACCGCGGGCCAGAAGCGTTACAACGGTCCTTCTTTAAGGTAATTGAGGAATAAACTTGCTTCAGAAATCACTGAATTTAACAGATTTTGCATGAAATCAAAGACTTAAAGAACTGTAAACTAAGTAGACATTATTGTGAGTTTAAAAGGACAATAGCCAGAAGGGACTTATTTCCTTTAAAAAAAATTCACAGCATTAACAATTTCTTTTTTTCCATTTATTGAGCTTTTGTTCTTCTCATATGTATGGGAAAGGCAGGCTATTCTCCTATGATTAATCACACACTTTTTCTCTTGTAAATATGAGAAGGCTTCAAAAGTTTTGGAAAGGATTTATGTGACTTTAGAGCAAGGGCTCATTACACTGTAGCTAAAACACTTAATGCGTACCCTTAGATTTTTAAAACCCCAACACTTCTCTATGCGCATGACTCAACCAGGTTGGGGAGCTCGTTTTGCCACTGTTCCTTCTAAAATGAATAACAGACATATTCCAATATGTTCTAATCCTACCACAGCAATGAAAATGCAAATATTTCAATTTTATAATACAAATAATGACTAAACTCTATTAAACACTTTTAACAACCAATAGCATAGAAAATGCTACTAAAAGAAACTTAACACAAGACAATAAGATAAAATTGGATCAGCAGTCATTGCTGTTACCACCAACTCACTGGTTGCTCGCACCTTGATTCATTAACTTGCGATTTTGCTGCAGGTCCTTGTCCTGAAGAGCGACAGCCAGTGGATTCCAGGATGCCAAATGAAAAGGGGGCCGCGGGAGCTAGCCCTGCAGAGGAAGAATAACTCTTATTATTACAAGATTAAAGACAACAAACTAGTTTCGAAAGATTAGCACTAATTTCAGATAAAATAAAAGACTGAGATAAGTATTACATGGCTAGAGATTTTTGATTTCTTCCTCAGAAAAAAAGCTAAAAGGGATTACTTTGATAAAAATTCTATGATATCAGCAAACAATTGAAAAAAACAAAAACAAAAAAAACTTAATGACTTTATGCCCTCAGTAAGTCTAGGGGTACAAAAGAGTCAACCAGCACAATCCCTGCAAATCCTGGGGAAAAAAATTTCTGGCCCAAAATCCCAAAAATGCAAAGGCTATTGCCATTTGGAAGGCGAAAATCATCGAATCTCTCCGATTGCTTTCAAATTTGCAGGGAACCTTCGTTACACTCTAGGAAGAGAATGCCATCGGCCAGAATAGCTACAACGGTCTTACTCTAAGAGAAATGAGCAAAATACCCACCTCAGAGCTTTCAGGAATCATTAAATTTCACTGATTTGGCATGAAATCAAGGACTGAATAAAGTCTGACTTCTAAATAGACTTTATGTTTGCTCCCAAGGAATAGAGCCAGAAAGGGCTACTTAGCTATAAAAAGTACAACATACAGGCAAAGATTTAACCACTTTATGAGTTTCTGTTGTTTTTATATTATTGTATGGGAGAGGAAGGGAATTCTCCTATAATTCCTCACACACTTTTACTCTTACAATTATGGGAAGATTGCAACATTTTTGCACAAAAATTAAGAGGCTTAGAGCACTGGCTCATTACACTGTGGCTAAAACAAGTAATGCGTACCTTCACAATACTAAGATCCATACAATATAAGAGGTTTTAATCATTGCTACCTCAACACTGAATCATTTATTTTTAAAACCCTTACACATCCGTATGGGCATGAGTCACTAGGTTGAAAAAGTGGCAATCAATCCTGTCCTTTCTACACTGAATAACAGATATACCCTGATTTATTATAATCCTACCACAGCAATAGAAGTCCAAGTATTTCAATTTTATAATATTAATAACATCTAAGTTCAACTCAACACTTCTGGCAAACAAAAACCACAGTAATATAATATAAATTAAATCAGACAATGGGACAGAAAACAAGGAGAGTTTCAGCAGCTGCTTTTGTTATAGCCCTTTCTCAGGGAAACGACCGATTTATTTCCATTTTTTAGAGAGGTGTTAAAGTTTAGAGGCAGGGTGAAGATGGTTTCATTGAAAGTGTGACACCTCACCCGGAACAATACTCGTTCTTTTCACCACGAAAGTGATGTAAGTGGTAAAGAACGAGTAAAAACCAAGTCCCAATTCACACCTGCATGTTTTGTCTTGTGTTTCTCCTCCAGGACGTTGTCGCAGCTCATCAAGACTTGGTCCATCTTGGTGACAAGATGCTCTTGGTGGAATATCCAGTCAGGCGCTGCACCAACAAAACAATCTGGGAGGGAGGAGAGGAGCGGAGGGGCCAGCTGTGACAAACCTGTATAATGGAGGATATTGCACAATAAATATCAATGTAACAACAAATGTAAGTGCGCAATAAACCCGACTTGAAGCTTTCAAAAGACACTGAATTTCACTAATTTCCCATTAAATCAAAGACTGAAAAAAGTGTAAATTGACAAATAATGTTGGAACTAACTAATTAATTTATTCTTACACAGGTTTCCAAAGAAGCATTCTGGATCCTCTAGCAGAGCAGTGGGTTCAACGCCAGCTTGGACCAACTTCCAGGACTGATTGGCCTGTTGGGCAAATCTTGAAGACAATACATCAGCGTGAAGAAGAGAAGTCAGCCAACTGACCTCAGAAAACCTGAGAAAAAACCGTCTAATAATGGGTATACAAAACAAGAGCCAAATTGAACACAAAATGAATTTTGAGAAAAGTATGGAACTCGTTCTTTTCTTAATTATGTGCTACAGAGGTAGAAGTGTAAAGCATGATGTGGGTAGAGTCAGTCCATTTTCATCTCAGATTGTGTTAGTTTTCCCCGGGACACTTGGGCCCTTGCTCGGTTTGGGCATTGTTCTTCACAAGTATATTCACCAAATTCTATCTAAATTTGAAATCATTAATTTAATGTAATGCAATATATTGAGCTCACATTTACAAGTAACTCAATCTCTAGTCAATAGTTTTGCCATCCATGAAATCTTCATTTCATACATACAAGTAAATGGCAACAACATAAGTGTTCTCCCCACAACCTGCATAGAATGTTGAACACCCAAAAATGTTCAAATAGCACACAAATACAAAGAACTGATTTTGATTTACTAAATACATTCAGAGCTTTCATCAGGTTTGAAAAAACAAGCCAGCAAAAAACATAACCTCCCATCTCTCACATCTTAAACCTTCATCACTCCACTTTCGCAATCGAGAAAACGTCCACAACTATACGCTACCACGTCGAAACTGGCCCACAGTTTCAGATGATCTTGCAATTGAAAAATGCAAAAAAAAACTGAATAAATGTCATATTTTCACCTACCGCACGCACAGCACACGACGCAACGTCAGCAACACCATCACCCATCACGCCCGCCCGAGCCGAGCTGAGCGCCGAGCCGCCGAGCCGAGAGCCGAGCCGTCCAAGCGGGTCGAGCGCTGCTAAGCCGCCGTCGGAGCGGTAGCGCCGTGACGGCAGGCAACCCACCCACCTCCTGAGTCGTTCTGGAAGCTCTCCACTTCAGGAGCGCGCGTGCACGCAACCGTGCGTGCGTGTTCTGAGGGAGTGCAAAAAGGCGAACTAGGGAACTTATTTGGTGAAATGGCCTCTTTGAAATATATTAAATTTTCACTTTCACCGAAAACATATAGTAGAATGTGAGGAACTTATGAGCCACATAAGCGCATGAGTGCATGAGCTATGAGCAGTATTTTGGATTCACCTTTAAGTATGGGATTTGAAAATAAACAACATTTACTTCTGAATGTAAGTGTCTTGGATTAATTTATCTGTTTAATTTATCAGAACCTTATCTACAACGATATTTAAAAACAAGAAGTAGAAACGATGAAAAGATTAAGATAAAAAGAATTTCAATAAAATGTTTTATGAAGAATTTTGTACTGGTAAATAACGAGTTACATTTTTAAGACCAAAGTATTTTGGTTTTGACTTTTGACATCTTACGGATGATTTAACCCTTTAGGCTGTGTCTGGGAGTGCACTAGACCCTCCCTGCAAAAACTTGTCAATTTTTTTTTCGCCAAAGTTTGTACAAATGCAAAGGATAGGATAGGCTTTTGTAAATTTGAAAAGAAAATCAAAAGTCTCTGATTACTCCCAAAAACCCTCATTTTATTCCGGGGACGTCTGCCGGAAGAACGACACTGGACTTAGTTTGGGAGCAAGTCGCTTTCTACGCGATGAAAAGTTGATTGTTCTGTACGCGTCCGATGGATAGGCAACCCATTTGACGCCAGCACGCGTCAGCAGAATGGAGAGGAAACCGTCGAGACGTGCCGGTAGATGTGACACATAATTATATCGAGCGAGTGGCCTACCTTTGTCCCTTGCTCCTCTTTTATTCAGGTATCGTATGAAGCCACTCCGCAGCCTAGTTGTAATGCACCTGCTTCGCTTGAAAAGATCAGTGTCGGATCTAGCAATTATTTCGCTAGCACCTCAGTTACGAAAATTACTTGAAAAAGTAAAGTCCACTTACTCGGGGAGGATGCTTTATTTCATTTGGTTTGACATCTCTATTTTTTCTTTTGTATGAAATATTGGAACCAATGACACAGAATTATGGACAAATACATATACATTTTTAATTCTTTTTAAATGTCTATACATACGTTATGTAAATTCACTAATTTTAATGAAAATGAAGAAATCCTCCAACAACTACCTTATATACAATCTTGTTCAAAAGTTCAATAGTACAATAAATATAATGGTTGTTTATTTATTGTTAAAAAAAAATGCTATCTGCAGTCTGCAAGAAGCTTGAACCACAAAGCATAAATTTAGAATGTAATTTAAAGCTTCACATTAAATGGGAGTTTATGGCATAATTAACATGTGTGAATAAGTCTAAATATCACCTTTGTGCCCTACAAGAGCTGAGAATATCGCCGAGACTTTCTTACTCTCAGTTCTGCGGTTGGACTGCAACAGTATTAACGAGGACGGTGCACGCAATACAAACTTTTATAATTCTAATTCAGAACAGGAGTGCTCTAAAATTTAGAGTGAGCATGTGCTAAATAACCCACTTAAAAGGAATCTTAGAAATAAAACAGCACTGCTAAAAGAGATTCATGTGTAAGTAAATTGGATATACAATACTGGCAAGAAACAGAATTTTCTTTTGGTGATATGAAGATACAGGAGGGAAGATCATTCTCACTCATACAAGGTTTCTGCTCATTAGACTGTCTACCATGAAAGAATGGATTGCTATGTGAATCCTGGACACAATCAGTGCTTAAACTTGGTTGCAGAAAAAATACATAGCTCAAATCCTTCAACTTCTAAGGATGCTTTTGGATACCAAATTATACTGAAACCACTTAAAACTCAATACTTTTGAACCAGAGATAGATTGGACAAAAATTTCCTTAACTTCTTGAGGTCAAAAGTTTACTTATCTTAACACATTTTGTAGTTATATTCGGACAGGACAAAAGCCTTACATAACATTACAGTACATAAAAATCTTATGATTGGTACAATTTGAGCCATGTAGAAGTTTATTCAATTCATAGAAACCAGAACTTACCTTAGCTAATGGCACATATTGGCTGGTGTCTATGCTACTGTATATTTTTGAAGCATACAGAAGAATACCAACAATTGACCCTACCATCATTCCTGAAAGAAATGTGCTTCAAGACAAAGTTCAAGTAGCATAATGTATAACCTAAGATCTTCCCACTCTTTCCAAGAGAGTACGGCTGAAAGCGTATCACATAACAAAGTATGTCTCACTTACTTTCCTCTGCAACAAACATTTCTCTTTATATCTATAACTAGATAGTACATCCAATTAATCGAAGCAATTAAAAAAATACACATGTAGAAAATGCAAGGAGTCTGAGCATTAATTTATTCTATACAAACAAACAAACAAACAAACAAACAAACAAATAAACAAATAAACAAACAAACAAACAAACAAACAAACAAACAAATAAAGAGAAAATGAAGAGTTCAGAGAGACAATTGTATCACAGTTACATTATTGGTAAATGACAAAAATTATTTCACAACATTAATTAGTAAAACATGTTTATCTGATATAAATCTATGCTGAGCGCCCTAGGCTAAAGGAAGGACTCTGGAATGATCATACCAACACAAGAAAAATCGGACTAGAGTACATAGAACTTATCAGGATTTTTCACCCATCGGCACAGTATCATACTAAAAATTAAAATCATAGTATGTGGAAAAATATTTCTTCTTTTCTATTAATTAGTTATGTGAGCTACAGAGTATGTAAGATTTACATAGGAATAATGAGCAACCTCAGGAGAGTAAGGAGTAAGTAAAATTTTAGCATGTCAATCAGGAATGAAAAAGGCTCAATTCAATAAGAAATGGTGAACCAGGGAATGAAACTGATGCAATTGACATCTGTTCAGCCCTATTTCAGTTTATTATGTGTACAATACTGTTTGAATTTTCAGATATTTTCTTTTCTTAAGCTTTAGTAAATCAGGAATGACAATAAAATTTGCCTACATGTCAGATTACCAACAAAAAATGAAAAGTACAAAAAATTACTTTTTTCCATTCAATAATTCATTCCTAAAGCCAGTCAGAGGCAAAACCAAAGAATACAACACACATTAATCATTGTGAAATGTTCAGAACAATAACAACTACTGATTGAAATATTGAAAGGTTAATTATAACAGCATTAATATCAAGAAAAAATTAGTTACTGTGCAGAATGAGCTAGATTATCCAAAATTTAACTTAAACGGTGAACTGAGGGGAGGGCAAGACCAATGTAAGCAATTGCTCAATATGTAGCAACTGAGCATCGTCAAAAAAAGTACTAAGATATGATAAAATGTGATACAATAGTTCATTGTACTGAATTAGGGTTTCCTCAAATGACGTGCTAGTGTTTCCATGTGACTGAAACACTCTAAGGATAGGGTTTGGAAACAGATTGCATATCATTCCAAAGCTACAATAATAACAACAAAAATGAAAAGAGAACCTTTTCAACCAGAAAAGGTTGATATAAATACAAAAAAATGAAAACTTTCATGTGTTGGTGTGTTTTCTAAATTATCCAGTTAACATAGTCACTTCATCAATAAGTTGTAACTACATCAAAATTTCAACAATGATCAACAAATAGGAAAATCCAGTTTCTCCCACAGGATGAAAAACAGTTTGAATCAACTCCAATATCAAACACAAGACACTTATGTACAATATAGGCAGACATTTCGTGATATCACAACCAACACTTGTAATCCCTAAAAAGAAGTATGGACTGTGTTGACAATCTTCTGTGCACGATATATGAAATGGACTAAATGTGGCACAGGAGGCAGACATCAACTTCACAATGAAAGAGCACCAATAAGGACGGGACGGCGAGTCCACCACATGAGAATGACAGGCTACAGTTCACGTGAGGTACGACTGATCGCTGGGGTACCAAGGTGGCCGTCGTTGCCCCAACCCTCAGGTTTTCCCAGAAACTCGTAGTTCAGGGTACAAGTGAACACCTTCTACATCAAGAACGGAGGCCTCTGTAAAATAAATACAAGCACATGATTAATTTTGAACTAACATGAGAACAAGGGAGAAAGATAAAATCAAGAAAATCCCATCACAGACCATCAGGCAGTTCATATAACTTCTTTGGCAATGATGTAAAGTAACGATGTCTTAAAGCTTCTTCTGCTCCAAGCCGCTTATCAGGGTTCAGCTAAGATTTTCAACAGCTCGTTAACAATGATGCACTCTTATGTTTTATTTTAATTTAAAAGGGGACTACTTTGAAAAATTACCTGGAGTAAGGAAGAAGCCATATTTTCTCCATCTTTAATATCATAAAGACGAGGTATCGCAAGTCCAAGTCTTTGAGGACGATATAAGCACAGCTTGTTAACATTGAAACCCGGAAGATGAGTTGAACCTGGCCATGACTCTTCCGTTGGTGTCCCTAATATCTATAACAAGAAAATAAATCTCAAAAGTTGCCAAAAAAATTGTAAAAGTCAAAATAGCACAAACAAAATGATTATCCCTGCTTCAAAATCAAACATACCCTGAAAATCTTGTCAAGTTGATCATATGTATCACGAACTCCAGGGAATAAGGGAATGCCAGTAATCATTTCTACAAATATACAGCCCACTCCCCACATGTCCAAGGACGTAGAATATTCAGTACTTCCTAATAAAACATCAGGTGGCCTATACCATAGAGTCACAACTTCGTGAGAGTAGGTATGGGAGGGAACTGATTTGGCACGAGCAAGACCTGAAGAAATTAAAAACGTCAAGCAACCACAAACTTTTTGAGCACAATGTTCTTCAAGAAAGAGACAACAACCAACCAAAGTCTGCCAATTTGAGCTCTCCCGCTTCACTGATGAGCAGGTTTTGAGGTTTGACGTCTCGGTGCAGCACCCGCCGTTTGTGGCAATAAGACAATCCCCGTAGAAGTTGGAAGAGGAAAAGGCGAACGTTGTGCAGCTCCAGGCCACCTGGATGCCTCTCCATGTACTGTGACAAGTCTGTGTGCTGAAAGAGAACGAAATAACACCATCAGACGCTGAAAGGCATCTACAGTTTAAAAAAAAGAGCTGTTCAGTTCATTGTGAAAAGCGCACATCGTGGTGACTATGAACACTCACCACATACTCGAACACGAAGGTGAGCGTGTGCCTGGTGTGCACGATGTCGTGGAGGGTCACTATGTTAGAGTGTTTGAGGTCCTTGAGGAGCGAAGCTTCCCGGATGGCAGTGAAGGGGGCGCCCTCCTCCTCCTGTAGGCGTATCTCCTTGAGTGCGACCACTTGGTTCGTCAAACTGTAAAATCGAAACATTTTAGCTTGCAGCCATGGGTCAACCGAGGGGAGAGGGGGGGGGGGGGGGAGAGAACTCAAATCGAAAAATCATTGAACGGCCCCCCAGAAAATCATTCGCAAAATCATTTAAAAAATTTAAAAAATAAATAAAAAAAAATTGAAGAAAGAATTTACCAAAAGTGAAATTTTTCTTGAAAAATCAAAAGAAAAATCAAAACAACAAATTAAAAAGACATTAAAAGTAAAACAAAATATCGTTGTACTACACATTTCGTTTGAGTGATCCCCCCCTAGGAGCCAACTTCACATTCAGAACACTCATGTAGTCAAATTGTTAGTGACGCAAAATCTTGGTGTTATTTGTTTGTCGTTTTATAAACATTTCTCGGTTTGCCAGCCTACTTACTTGCTAAAGCCTTTGAAGACGGTGGCGTACGACCCCTCACCCAGCTGCTCCAGCTTCACGTACGCGTCTGACTTGCCGAACGGGGAGTCGCCCTGGAACATAAATACAGCGACAAGGGTGTAAAGAGGGATGAGACTCTGCAGCCCACGCTCATACCCTGCAGTATGCCCTTTACAAAGGCCACTTTTGCCCTCGTCCGAAGCCCGCAAGTTTTATAACAGGTCAGGGTGGGAGGAGTGGTGGGCGTAGGGGTGGCGAAGAGCGCGGCCAGCGTTCTCGTTTCGCTCAGGCGGGCTGTGCCTCGGGCTGTGCAGTATTTACTTTGCAGCCCGATGATGGCTGGGCCTGGTCTGGGCCAGTGCGCCCGACACCCCGCCCGACCCTGCCCGTCCTGCCCGTGCCCCGCCCCGCCCAGCTGTGCCGTGCTGTGCCGTGCCCTACCCCGTCCCGCCACAAAGAAGCTAATGAACACACACAAAATAACAAACGGCGTTGCAAAACGAGGGGTGGGTGATGGTGGTTGGTGCGCGGAGAAAGAAAGACAGGAGGGAGGGGGGGATAAAAAGAGCAGAACGGTGTTGCCAGCGACCGGGGAAGTTTGTGGGGAAAAGGACCTGGAGGTGGGAGGGTGCGTGAGTGAGTGTGAGTGTGGGCGGAGGCGGGGAAAGGGGGGAGGGGGGGGGGGGCTTGTTGCCGCCCGGCCGGCACTTTGACTAATCACCGCGACATTCAATAGAGATAAAAGGGTTCGTGAACGAGACTAACGGCTACGGCATCTGCTGTGCGGCAATTATTACCGGACGCGTGAGAGAGAGAGAGAGAGAGAGAGAGAGAGAGAGAGAGAGAGAGAGAGAGAGAGAGAGAGAGAGAGAGAGAGAGAGAGAGAGAGAGAGAGAGAGAGAGAGAGAGAGAGAGAGAGATGCCTAGGGGGCCAGGGCCGCAGCGTGCAGCTGCACCGCATGCTCCGTACAGTACACACGAGCCGTTATGGCCTGTGGACGCGAGGTCAGCGCCACGAGCTGAGCCTGTGAGTTGAGCAGACTTGACTGAGGAGGCAGCACGGCACACGACGGTTCTCCCGGAGCCGGAGCCGAGCGGGCGCCTGCGGCCCGAGGGTAGGCACTCCCGCAGCGCACGGCGTCGGCCGGGTGGCCTTCCTCAGCCCGCAGGCGGGCTGCCGCTGCCGAAGGGCCTTTCTCTATAAACTCAAGCGTACACCGATGTTTCTTATTTTTTCTAGTTTTTCGAGATTTTCTTTGATTTTTACGGATTTTTAAAATGATTTTTATGGATTTATCCTTAATTTCATTTTCTGAAATCTTACTTGATTTTTCTTAGATTTTTTTTACTGATTTTGTTTTGGGGTGTACACTGATTTTTTTTTTATTTGTTTTGTAAAGGACCCCTCCTCGACCACTGCTGCCCCTAACTTCTACCCTCCTCAACACCTTGCTAACACAGCTCCGCCCGCCCCGCCCCGCACGGCACAGATAGAGATACTCTACTCACCCCGAAGGCGGAGAAGCGCTTGGTCCTCCTGCGGTTGGGGTCCTGCGCCTGCTTGTTGAGGAACACCTCCGACTTGGGCCTCGGGGGCTTCTTGGGCCTGAGGATGACGCGCGCCTCCTCCCGGATGTCCTCGTCGAGGAGCTTCGAGTCGGACGACACGGACAGCTGCCGGCGCACGCCCTCGTGCTCCCAGTCTGCAACACAAAACAAGCAACACGTCAAACTCACGATATCGACAACGGCAGCACTGTGCTTACAAACAAAGTTATCTATTAATTGGTACTTTCTTTGTCACACAAGAACACTTGAAACCGGTTGAAAAGTGGTTGGCGGCAAACTACGCTACGGGCTGGTTCTGCACTGCGAGCCGACAGTTACGGGAGCGCGGCGCGGAGCACCGGGGCGTATCGATCAACGCGTTTAGACAAAGTGAAGGTAGTATAAAGGCTCACTTAGCGTTGAGGTCGTCGTAAAGAAACGAGCGACGGGGGAGGACAAAGAGAGAGACAAAGAGAGGCCTGACGCGTACGGGCGGTACGGGCACGCCAGAGCCAAGCCACTAGTGGCGCAACCACCTCCACCTCCAACCCTCTATTCCCCTCGGTCGAAAAGGGGTAGGGGGTAGGGGGGTAGGATGTAAGAGTGTAGGACCGTGAGACCGTAAACTCGGGCGGGCTCGCCGTTGTGCGACTGTTTTACGTCTCGTCGCCGAGGCGCTGCTGCTGTTTACGTCCTGCGCCCCCCCTCCTCCTCCTCCCCCCTCTCTCCCCCTCCCTCCCGCCAAACGGGCCTCGGCCTCATACGAGCCAGTGGTAGTGCGGGAGCGTGGCGGCCTAGTACGGTATACGGGCCAGGGGTCGGGGGTCGGGGGTTACGTCGAGCAGTGGGGAAAGTCAACCATAGTGACCCCCCGCTGCTGCTGCTGCCCCTGCTCACAGACCTAGTTACGGCTAGCTGGAAAATGTTATCAATCCCGCAACTTCCTAAATTAAAATAAGGCTAATTTGAGCATTTAAAAAAAAACATGATTGTGTTTGTTTTTTTAAACCGGTAATTTTCTCCCTGCGACATTTAATTACCAGCACGATCAATGGGTGAAAGCCCACACTATTGGTCGGGGTTGGGTGGGGTGCTCCTTCTCCTCCCCCTTTCACACACACACAACCACCCATCCCCCCCACACACACACACACACGCGCGCGCGCGCGCGGTTGGGGGGCCTAATTGAAATGAACGACACCGTCCGGCGGCGGGCGGGGCGGGAAGTGGTTGGACCGACCTGCTGCCGAGGGGGGAACAACTCTGAATTTTGATGTACACATTTTGAAAAAAAATTGCGAATTTTCGAAAATTTTAGTGAATCTTTGTAGATTTGTGTGTGTGTGTGTGTGTGTGTGTGTGTGTGTGTGTGTGTGTGTGTGTGTGTGTGTGTGTGTGTGTGTGTTGTTTGTAAAGTTTCTCTGAATTACGAGGAGTACAACATTTCGGAGTTGTTTCCCCCTCGCTTGCTGCAGAGTGGCCCCGTCCCCCCGTGGTCCGGCGGCGGCGGCGGCAGCGCCCCTGGACCGTAGCCAGGGCCAAGGACTGGTGGTGGAAAGGGGGAGGGGGAGGCGAGGACGCCGACGTCACCGGCGTGCGACGCGGCGGGGCCCGGTCCCGGCAGTGGCGTCACCGCCACACGGCGTCGCGACGCCCCACTGGCCCCGAGGGGGGAGGCGCTTTCGAGAAATCATTGTACGCCCCCCCCCGCCCCCCCCAAAAAAAAATCATTTCAAAATTTAAAAAGAAAATAAGAAGAAAGTTTTGGAAAAATCCGAACAATTGAGAAAAAATGAACAAAAAACCAAAATAAAATTTAAAAGATTCAAAATGTGGGGTAAACGATCAAAATTTATCAGCAAGTGACAAAAATTTTCCTTAAAAACTCAAAAGAAAAATAAAAACAAAAAATCTAATTTAAAAAAAAAATCAAGCCTCAAAAACTCATTGTGCACATTTTGAATGAGTTATCTCCCCCTAGCACTGGCCCTGCCTGCTGGCGACCCGATGGCCGCTGATGGGCCGGGCTGGGCCGGGGCAAACCACAATACCGGGGGTGCCTATTTCGGACGGCGCGGGGCACGGGCCGGGCCGGGCCGGATGGCGTCGCGCACCACGTCACCCGCGGGGGCGTCGCGACGCCTCGCGCGCACCAGGTGAGTGAGCGTCCCGCACACAAAGTCTCACTCTGTCTCTCTCCCACCACGCCCTGCCGCGGTGACACACACGAGTGCGAGAGAGAAGATGGGCAACGTTTGGATGCGAGAGCGCGCGAGCGAAATTCTGCACGCCTCGCGGGGCGGGGCGGGGCGGGGTGGACCTGTCAGAACCAGCCCTATCAGGGAGAGCGGCCCGAGCGGCCCGGCCCAGCCCGAACCGAAACACAAACTAAAAGTACCGCAAAGGGGAGTGAGTGGGAGAGATAAAAAAGAAAGCAGCGAAAACACCGCCTGCCGAGCCGGCTCGCTTGTCGGCGACGACGGTATCGGGTGGGAAGAGAGAAGGTACGCGAATTCAGCGGGGGGAGAAAAAAAAGTACCAAACAAGTATTTTTTCTTCTCTCACTATCATGCGGTAAAAGAGGGAGTAAGAGAGAGCTAGATAGAACGACGCGAGCGAGCAGGCGCACGATACTGAGGCACCGACAGCAGCAACAACGCCAAACTCCAGGGAAATCATTCCCCTCTACCCCTGACTCCCACGCCCTCCATACTGTCAACAATATCTTCGTGTATTAAAAAAAAAGGGGTGTTATACATTTGCGATCGGTTAAAAAGCCTATTTGAGACCGTGAAAGATCAAAAAATGAAAAGCAATCGCAATTTTGTAATTTTACGATCAGCTATCAACTTCACGTCTTAAGTACATTTCTCATCAAAAAGTTTTCCCGCAACCCGCAACCCCTACGAACATTTTTCACAGCGTGACCCACCACGAGCGTCCTCTTTCTCGTGGACTTCAGATAGGCTGCATCGCAGCCGGCATATGGCCCCGTGACCAAGGCCAAACACTGCGGGGATGGCGTATGGGGCCGGGGCGGAACGGGGCGGGGCGGGGCGAAGCAAGGCGCCGAAGGACAGAATGGATAATCTGGCAACATTCCACGCCACGGCCGAGTGCGGCAGGACAGGGCAGGCTCCCAGTCACACGGTCGCCCTTTGGGAGTTGACCGAGGGGGGAATAACTCTGAAATTTGTTATACAGGTTTTCCACTTTTTAGTAAATTTTGGTGAATGAAACAAATTGCTGAATTTTAATGCATTTTTTGTTTAATTTTTCCTATTTTTTTGGTGAATTTTCCTTATTTTTTTCTGAAATATTCTGAAATTCTCTATTTCTTTTTCTGATTTTTTCTGAATTACGAGGTGTACGAAAATTCCAGAGTTGTTTCCCGCGCGCCTGGCTGGACGCGCGCGGCCGGCCGGGTACTGAGCGCTGAGCGATTTACGGCCGGCGCCCGACCTCGCGGGGACTGCGTTCCTCTCTCGATAAGATAACAGGAGAAGGGATGTAGGAGGCTACGCGATGAGTCAGTGACCCTCCCCTCCTAAACACTTTCATTTTTTCCTCCTCCCCCTTTCCCTTTCCTTCCTCCTCTTCCATGTGCGAGCGGCTCAGCTCAGCTGTTTACCGCAAGAACAACAAGCAGACGTCTCTGCTGCTGGTCCGCCGTGACGACAGCCGACGTACTCGGAAGAACGCTCTTTCCTAGCGCTCTCTCTCTCTCTCTCTCTCTCTCTCTCTCTCTCTCTCTCTCTCTCTCTCTCTCTCTCTTTCTCTCTCTCTCTCTCTCTCTGAGAGAAACTCTAAACTTTCTACAAGGAAATTTTTCGTAGAATACAAAGAATTCTGTGCAACCGTAATGTACAAGAAATATCCTTGTATTACATCACTCTCATCACGCTGCTGATTTTTTGCCACCCTTTGTCAGTACTTATGACAGGTTTTGAAGCAGCAGGGAAAACTGACTAAAGTTTTCCATCAGTAATACGCATTAATTACTTTTTGCATCACTGACAATTTTATTTTTTATTAGTACATATTGAACAAAACTATACGGAATAATTGACAAATTGATCAGTAATTCCTGCTGTAGAGAATTCTAACGTTTTAACTGACAAAAAAATCAGTACAGGTCTAAGAGTGAAAGAGTTTTCCTTTGTACTACAAGGAATTTTCTTTGTATTACAAACAAAGATTTTTCTTTGTATTAGAAAGAAAATTTGGCTTTGTATTGGCTTTGTATTACGGTTGCACAGAATTCTTTGTAATACAAAGATTTTTCTTCGTAAGAAGTTACGAGTGGAGAGCACTCATCGGAATAAGTCAGCAAAGAGGCCAGTGATTCCCCGCGCCCACATTCCGCTACCCCGCCGCCCCCGCCATGCAGTCTGCCCCCCAAATCCACCAGCTAGCCAGACCTTTGTAACCGCGAGGCGGCGACGGGCGGGTCAGCGTCATGTCAGCCGCGTCAGCTGTACTGTCAGTTCCGCCGCGGCCCGGCCGGCAGCAGACCCGCGCCGCGCCGCGCCGCGCTGACCGCCGCGCTGACCGCCGCGCTGACCGCCGCGCTGACCGCCGCGCTGACCGCCGCGCTGACCGCCGCGCTGACCGCCGCGCTGACCGCCGCGCTGACCGGGCCGGCATGGCAGCCGCGGCAGCGGGCGCGTACAGCGTTACACGTCCTCGCGGTTGCGCTCTACAAATAACTCGCGCCGCCGCAGCGGGCCGGCAGAGTTACACCACGCGGCACAGCGACGCGATACGACGGCGAGGCACGGCCTTTATGCACGACTATACGTACGTGACCCAGAGGCCCAGAGGCGGGACGGACGAGAGTCACGCCCCAATGCCGCTGCAGCCGCGCAGCCGCGCAGCCGCTCATCAGAGCTGCAGGATGATTCAGGAGAGCGCTCTCCTCGACCTGTCTCTGTCTCGCTCGCACTTATGGGGCCCTACCTGCCGCCACCCCCCAGCATTATGGGCACTGCCATCAGTGCGACGAGGACGGCGGTACGAGAGCGATCTTCGGAATCAGACTACTGTCGTGACGTGACGTGACGTGACGCGGGCGCCCCGCGGCGTCCTGTCTCCTGCCTGTCTCCTACGAGCGGCAGCGGCGGCAGCGGGACACACGCGGCGCGCGAGGATGCACAGTCGCAGTTCGACCGGATGGACGACGATGAGGATGAGGATAAAGGCAACCCGCGCGCGCGCGCGACCTTCATGCTGCTGCTGCTGCCACTTCTACTACTGGTGCAGCTGTCACCGAGGGACCCCCTCACTCAGACAAAATGTGTACAATGATATGTTTGATTTTTTTGATTTTCTTCTTTTTTTCTCTCTTTTTCATTCGTTTTGATTTTGATTTTTTAAAAGGAAAATTTCTGTCACTTTTTGATTAATTTTGATCTTTTACCCTCATTTCTGAACTTTTTCAACTTTACTTCGGTTTTTGTGTTATTTTTTTCTCGATTCTTCGGATTTTTCTGTTTCTTTCTTCCATTTTTTTTTTTTTTTTAAGTAATTTCTTAGCGGCCGTACAATGATTTTTCGAAGCGACTCCCCCCTCGACTGCCGCCACAGACGGCAGAACGAGCTTTTGTTGCATGAGGAGGCCACAACAATCACCTCGCAGCACAGCCAGCCGGCATCCCAGCCCAGCCCAATCCCCAATCCCCGTCCAACAGGTGGGGGCGGCACGGGCACGGCACGGCAGGGCAGCGCTATAGCCTTCTCATGCACTACCTAACCTCCTGCAAACGCTCGGCGGGCTGAGGGGAGGCTGCAGTGTGGAACGGATCGGACCGCGGGCGACGCACCTTTCTTCTGCCTGCTGCTGAGCACGGCGGCGATCCAGTCCCGGAAGAGGCCGAGCGCGGCGGCGCCCAGGACGGGCGCGGCGGCCAGAGAGCTCGCCATGGGGTGGGGCGGGGCCGGCGCGGCCGCGGCGGGCCCGGGCACCAGGACCAAGGGGATGACGACGGGGACGGGCACGGCGGGGGCGCCCGGGGCCGGCGGCGCGGGCAGCAGCGGCCGCCGTGCCCCGCTCAGCCACCACTCCATAGACGCGCGAGCAGCACGATGACGAGGAGCTCGTCGGCGACGGGGGAGCGACTGGGACAATAAGCGCGCGCGGCCGCGGCGTCAGCCGACAGCGGGCCTAGCGGGCCTAGCGGCGGAGCCCAGCCGCCAGCACTGGCGTAGGCGCGGCACCGCTGCGTGGCTGAGGTAGAGGGGGGCGGGGCGGGGCGGGGCGGGGTGGGGTGAGGCGGGGCCGCGGGGCGCAAGGCCGCACGCCGGCCGGTGCCGGTGCGCTGACCAGCGGCCTGCACTGCCCACTGCCCTGCCCTGCCCTGCTCTCTCTCTCTCTCTCTCTCTCTCTCTCTCTCTCTCTCTCTCTCTCTCTCTCTCTCTCTCTCTCTCTCTCTCTCTCTCTCATCTTCGCTTGCGGCTTAAATTAGCGGCGCGCGATGCGGCTGGTGGGGGTGGGGCAGCGGAAGGGGCGAGGTGGTGGTGGTGCTGGTGGGGTGGGGTGGGGGCCGCACTGCGCCGCGTGCTCAAGACATACTTGGGGCAATGCGCTTCTCATTGCTCGCGGTACACCCGCCCCGCCCCGCCCCGCCCCGCCCCGCCCCGCCCCGCGCAGTGCTCTCGTGACACTGGTGACACGGTGCCGCCGCGCAGCGCGCAGGCCCTTGCTCCCGTCACATGGCCGGGGCCGGGCGGGCGTGCTCGCTCGTGCTCGCGCCCGCCTGGCGCACAGACGCTGCTGCTTGCTCCGCTCCGACCACAACAAAAGCACAACGCGCGCGCGCGGCGCGGCTGGCTGATAGCTCGGCCCGCGCCCCGTGCCCTGCTAGCTTATCTGCTACGCCCTCTCCTCTCTGCGATGGGATTTCCCCTTCCTCCTCTTCTCCCCTCCAGTCCCCTGCTCCTCCTTCCCTCAGTGACCAGCAGCGCTGACAAACCGCACGCGCTTTTAGCAGCGGCTGCGAAATGTCATTGTAAGCAGCCCCCGAACAAATCATTTAAAAAAATAAAAATAAAAATAAAGTCAAGAAGATACGGCGAATTCGAAAAATCGAGGACAAAAAAAAACTAAACAAAAAAACCAAAATAAAACTGGAAAAAATAAAAAATGAAGGTAATATATCAAAATTTATCAAAAACTGACAGAAATTTTCCTAGAAAAATTAAAAGAAAAAATATTGAAAAAATAAATGAAAATAAAATAAGCGCCAAAAAAATTACTGCACACATTTTGTATGAGTGATCCCCCCGCCCCTAGGGCTGCGGCTGCAGCGCACCGCCGACACGGCACGGCCGGCATAAAACAACGGCGCTGCCGCGAGAGCTGGAGCGGAACAAGTAGGGGTTGATATAGAAGTAGGGGAGGAGAGAGGTGTGCACGAGTGCAGCGGGGCGGCGTGGCGGCGTGGAGCACCGAGGCAGGCGCGGCCGGGCGCGGCGCACCTGGCAACCGATTGGACGCGCCCCAGCCGCCGCCCCTCCCTCCTCGGCACCCTCCCTCCCCCATTAAGACACCAACCCTCCTCCCCCCCTGGTGTAATTCCCCGCACACCAGCAATACGGTCTCGTTTAAAAACATTCATTCCACCAGCGCCGGCGGGGAAACAGAGCGGCAGCGCGGGCGAGCCCGAGCCTGAGCCCGGTGTGGTGGCTGGGCTGCGCTGCGGGGGGCACAACAATGTGGGTGGAGCGCACCGGCGCGCCGTCACCATGACGACCGAGCACAAGAAGAACACGAGCAGGACCGGCGAGAAGCGCGGTGGGGGGAGGCGGGAAGTGGGAAGTAGGAGGGTTACAGCGATAACCAGATTACCGTAAAAGGACCGCAATCCACTTTGCGAGATTAGCGAACAAAGTAAATCACCACAAAGAGTGAGAGCAGCGCGAGGCGCTGGAGGAGAGGGCGGGGGCGGCCGGGGCTGGACCGGTCGGGAGGAGATAGGAGGCGAGGAAGAACAAAACACAAACAAGAGGAAAGGGGGAAAGGCAGGCAGACGAGGCTGGTCTGGTGGCTCGTCCCGCGGAGGGGCTCGAGTTATAAATCTGACCAAACGCTTGTCGTAATCTTCTAAGCCCTGGCCCTTGGCGGGGCGGCACGGGGGGCTGCTCGGGGGCGGCGCGGGGGCGGCATCCACATCGCAATGCCTACCCGGTTACATCGAGCAGGTTGGGCTGCAACCTGAAGCCGTATGATGTCGACGCTCTTCTTTTGGTTGTACCCAGTCACACAAATCTCACATGGAAAAAATAAAGTTAAAATAAACCTTCGAAGGTATTTCTTTTTATTTTGTCGTTTTTCAATATTCTGCATTCGTGATATGTCTAATAATTGATAATGAAAGAGCAGTCCGGGAAAGGGAGATAAGTGCAACAGCTAGTACCCCCCGGAGAGCAGCTGGCAGAGTGGAGCGGACAGTGAGCTCATGAGACATAGGCCACTGAGATATACGGTATGCACCCGAGGGGACCTTCAGTATGAGTTCAAGCGTGACCTGATTTTTCTGATTTTTCTGTTTTTTTCTTTGTGATTTTCCTTGATTTTTACTAAGTTTTTCCTGTTTTTCCTGATTTTTTCCTGATTTTTTAAAAAACTGATTTTGTTTTAGGGTGAACACTGATTTTTTCTTCTTTTTTGAGAGGACCCCTCACCCCTCGAATATACCTCCAGCAGCCGCAGCCCTCCGCCCGCCCGCACGAGTTCGTTCAGCGCGCGCGGCCGCCGCCGCGCTCCAACGCGCCAAGGGATAGCGAGGGGGACGGGGTGGGGAGAGAAAGGGAAGACACGACGTGTGTGCGCAGGGAGGTGAAGCGCGTGGTGTTTGCCTACATCGTCTGGTATCTCGAGCCGCGCGCCGCGGGCGCGTGCTGCTGCGTGCTGCTGCGGGCGCGTGCGTGGGCTTCCCCCCGTGGGGCATTGCTTCGCCTCGCGTGGCCACTTGAGTCGCGCACGTGAGGGAGGGAAGGGAGACCCGCCCAAGTAGTACCTTGGCAAGGACGACGCGTCCACCCCCCCCCACCCCAACCCACCCCCCGCCGCCTCGTCCAATTTTCGACACGAGGTTGTTATCTATTTAATATTCAGGTAATATTTGAGATATTATCAGCCCGTGTACGGAGGAATATCGAGCGAGGTCGACGACCTCCTCCTTGGGTGCTGCTGCTGGGGGACCGGAAAGGGGCCGAACTGCTTGAGGAATCGAGGACCGGGCAAAGGTGGTGGCGTGGCGTGGCGTGGCGGCGGATTGTGCTCCACAGCCGTTTCCATGGCGGCCTCGTCCGGACCGTCGTGCTGCCCCTGCCCACCACGCCCCACGCTGCCCACGCCCCTCACCACATCCGGACCGGGCCGGACCGGAACGGACCAGATCTTACTGGACCCACTACGCGCCCCACCCCGCCCCGCCCCGCCCCGCCCCGAGCTGGAGATCGGCCCGGAGCGGAGCCCTGGCATGAGTTACGGCGCCGTGCCGGCCGGCGTTATTACAAGATAATGGACGGGCCAGCCGGGCGTTCCACCCCGCCACGCCTCGCCTCGCTACGCCTCGCCCCACCCCACCCCACCCCCGCCCTGCCCCGCCCGCGTCTGACAGATGAAGGGAATCTGGAGCTGCCGCCGCGGCGCAGCCCTGCCTGCCCGGCCCGGCATAGCACCCTCGCGCCGCGCCGCTTCACAGGCGCAGGCAACGCCGCCTTCCTTTCTCCATCCCCCATATTCATCTTTCTGATCCTCGCGTCTTCCAGCACAAGTCTAAACTCACCATGCGCCTGTTCCCGGAGGGGTGGAAACATCTCCGAAGCAACGGGTGTTTCTTATAATGCGTAACAGTGCTGCGGGATTGCATACTCACTAGCGCTACAGGGGCCATGGCGCCTTAGCGACGAATGGGTTAGGCGAATAACCCGCAACACAGTTAAGCATTCAACACTGTGAAAAATATCTTTGTAGATTTACGATAAATTTTGTAAATCGTTATTTACGAAATATGTTGTAAATTTACGACGGACCTTTTTTGCTCGTGAATGAATTTCAAGCCGATATGTAGTGCTTGTAATTTTACAATTTGCATTTGTAATTTTACAACTGCACTTCGTGGAAAATTTTCCCGTACACTTACGACTATTTTTCACACTGAAAGAAACAGCCGGTACACATATGTTATGAATTTTCGTATTTTTTTTTAGAATTTTCACTTGAATTCAACCTAAATTTTTCACGAAAACTTATCCTGAATTTCTGTATTTTTTTCTAAATTTTTCTGATTTTTTTTTCTTTTTTTTTCTTAGTGTTTCTGAATTTTTGGGGGCGGTGCGGAGCGGGGCAGGGAGAGGCACTAACGCCGCGTGGCCTCTTGGCGGGGCGGAGGCGGAACAGGGACCAAGACGACGACGACGAGGATGGGAACCTCGTCGAGAACTATCCGGCCCGAGCCGGCGCGGACCGGCGCGGCGCCGCCTGCCGGCCCTAACCCTAACCCCGCCGCTTGCTTCCTGCCTCCCGGAAGGAAAGGAGAGGAGAGAGAGATGAAACCAAGTTCACGACGACGACGTGCGCCCCTAATGTGCGGATCGATTATGCAAATGCCATCGACACGGGACACGGGGGCGTGGCGTCGCGTGGCGCCGGCGTGGCGGCGCGGTGCGCAGCGGGGCTCAGCGAGCGCGAGAGCACCGGGCGGGGCGGGGCGGGGCGGGGCGGGGCGGGGCGGGGCGGGGCGGGGCGGGGCGGGGCGGGGCGGGGCGGGGCGGGGCGGGGGTCTCCTTGAGGACGACACTGCACCTCGTCCTCGTCGCACCCGGCTCACCCGCACCCGCCTGTTCGGCGCCGAGGGGTGGCTCCGGCGGCCCGGACAAAACTGGACTGCAAGAACTGGCAATAATGCGGGTGTACCTCTAAAATGTGTACAGTGAATTTTTAGACATTTTTATTTTTTTATTGTTCTGGTTTATTTTTTATTTTTTTAAAGGAAAATTTCTGTCACTAAGTTAATTCTTCATCTTTTCCCCCCAGTTTCTGTCTTGTTCATTTTTTTTTTTCAGTTTTCTCGATTTTCATTATTTTACTGTATCTTCTTGATTTTTTTTTTTTTGTGTGTGTATGCCGTACAATGATTTTCCAAAGTGACTCCCCCCTCGCGGTGCCTCCCGTGCCTGCCTGACCCGGCGCGGGGCACGGCGCCTGCCTGCTCCCTGGAGTCGGCATGGCACTATTCCTCCCTGCCCCGGGCCGGGGCCGCGCCCGGCAGAGCCTCTCCTCCTGCAGCCGAGGCTGGGGGCTGGCCTACTTTCGCCTGGCGCCCCCCTAGGCCCGGCCCGGCCCGGCCCGGCGCAGATAGTGGGCAAGGTACGTGTAACAATCGCGCATTTTGTGAAAGAAGCATGGAAATTTGTACAGGTGTTCTCAAAGGTATAAGGAACAATTCCACCCGAAGCCTTTTGGAAAATTTCGGCCCGTTCACCCTCAAATCGTTTAATTTGAACACATTGAACAAAATTAGGTCTCTGGCCATAGGAGCGCCTAAAAGTGAGCTAGTAATTTGGTTGAAGCATGTGTCCCACATGATTTTGTCGTGCTGAACACGATGAGACCATCACATTCACGATTCGAACACTTTTGAACACCTTTTTTGAACATTTTCGTACATTTTAAAACGTTTTTTCTGCTATTTTTCTAACGCTGCCAGCGAGCTAATGCAAGCCACGAAGCATGTTTTCCGCATAATTCGATGGTGCTGAACACGAATCAACAGTCAGTTTTGAATTACGAACACTTTCGAACACTTTGAACACTGAGTTGAACAGGGTGAAATATTCTCGGAGACACGCGTGAGACACGTCTGTTCGGAGTGAAAGGAACCCGCTAATCATGAATCTGGACTCAGATGTGAAGTTTCGTCACTCTGGAACACTTACCTCCCCGTACCGAACACTGACACGAACAGAGAGTTGGACACTTTGAACGGAATGCAGTGATTTTTCGAATAAAGGCGTCAGGCACGTCTTTTCTGTGTGAAAGTGGCCGTCTGATAACGATTCTGAACTCAGAAATGAGGTACGTGTGCCCTTAAACATTAATCAGACCGTTCCGAACACTAGCCGGAACACTCAGTTGAAGAAAATGCGATTTTCCGAGTTCTCGAAGTCGACTTCGTGATGGAGCTCCCGGCTAAAATTCCGTCACTGTATACGGAGTTTTTGAAAGGTAATTGATCAGAAAAACAAAACAAGCCTAAAGAGTACACTGTGTAAAATTTTCTTGTATATTTACATTTGTTGTAATTTTGAAAAAAAAAAATCCCGTAGAAGCTACAACTATTTTTCACTGTGTATAATTTCTGCGTAATAATTTTTTACAGGGAAATTTGTTGTGCACAAATCGACCTGAGCGATGTCCGGGCTCGGTGTGGATCAGGCTCATGAACAGAACAACCGCATTGTGAAGGAAGATGGTAATGGGGCAATTGGTTAAACCCAAAACCCTGCCGCGCTGCGCTGCTGAATGCTTGCTGGCCCTGAGGTTACTAATTTACAACGAGAGTTTAGAGACGAAACGGATGACGGAGAAGACTTGCTTAGTCATCATGAACAGTACAAAGCATTCCAGCTAGATTTTCTAGCAAAATGCTCGAGTCTAAAGGAAAGCTTTCAGACATTCTCTAAAGCCCTCGTAGATACCTTAGTGCTGCCTTCAAAATATTGATCAAAAGGAACGTCTACGCGCGTGGCGTTGAACTGAGCAGCTTGGCTAGTTACATAGCCGAGAAAGTCTGATCCGTATTGTTTGAAAGTTTGACAGTTGCTGTGTGGCAGGTAGTTAACTACAGCTGCACCGTCAAAAATGATAGCACTAAAAGTACCCGGCGAATCGACCTTTGGCACACATTTTTGAAGTTTCTCAAGAAGGGTGTGTTTGTCACCACCGCGCAATCGGCCATTCACGGACAACGTCGGAGGAAACGGATTATTTTCATACCTGAAAACCGAAAAAGTGCAGTGAGAGCCGTTCGTTATTTTTTTGTCTCTTAATTTGGAGTTTTGTAATGTTACCTGAAAAACTCGTTTCGATCCAAATTTCAAGTTTGGGTATTTAGGTAGAGTTTGGAAAATATTTCTCTAACTTCCTTCAATTCTTTTATTTTGTCAATGCCTTGCTTTTTCTGTGATTCAATACTGAAGAATTCACACTTATTCTTGGGAATTCTATCACACACCTTTTTTTTGGGAAGAAGTCAGTCTTTGCTCAACAAAAGTTTGCACCAGATTACAACCCGTTTTTCTCGCATTAAAAAGACTATCTTGTCCTGCTTTAGTAGCAAATAGTCTTGTGTCTAAGGCAAGATGTTCCATACGCTCAAGAAAAAGGTTAGAGAATGTCTGAAAGCTTTCTTTTAGACTCGAGCATTTTGCTAGAAAATCTAGCTGGAATGCTTTGTACTGTTCATGATGACTAAGCAAGTCTTCTCCGTCATCCGTTTCGTCTCTAAACTCTCGTTGTAAATTAGTAACCTCAGGGCCAGCAAGCATTCAGCAGCGCAGCGCGGCAGGGTTTTGGGTTTAACCAATTGCCCCATTACCATCTTCCTTCACAATGCGGTTGTTCTGTTCATGAGCCTGATCCACACCGAGCCCGGACATCGCTCGGGTCGATTTGTGCACAGCAAATTTCCCTGAAGTCGACTTCGAGAACTCGGAAAATCGCATTTTCTTCAACTGAGTGTTCCGGCTAGTGTTCGGAACGGTCTGATTAATGTTTAAGGGCACACGTACCTCATTTCTGAGTTCAGAATCGTTATCAGACGGCCACTTTCACACAGAAAAGACGTGCCTGACGCCTTTATTCGAAAAATCACTGCATTCCGTTCAAAGTGTCCAACTCTCTGTTCGTGTCAGTGTTCGGTACGGGGAGGTAAGTGTTCCAGAGTGACGAAACTTCACATCTGAGTCCAGATTCATGATTAGCGGGTTCCTTTCACTCCGAACAGACGTGTCTCACGCGTATCTCCGAGAATATTTCACCCTGTTCAACTCAGTGTTCAAAGTGTTCGAAAGTGTTCGTAATTCAAAACTGACTGTTGATTCGTGTTCAGCACCATCGAATTATGCGGAAAACATGCTTCGTGGCTTGCATTAGCTCGCTGGCAGCGTTAGAAAAATAGCAGAAAAAACGTTTTAAAATGTACGAAAATGTTCAAAAAAGGTGTTCAAAAGTGTTCGAATCGTGAATGTGATGGTCTCATCGTGTTCAGCACGACAAAATCATGTGGGACACATGCTTCAACCAAATTACTAGCTCACTTTTAGGCGCTCCTATGGCCAGAGACCTAATTTTGTTCAATGTGTTCAAATTGAACGATTTGAGGGTGAACGGGCCGAAATTTTCCAAAAGGCTTCGGGTGGAATTGTTCCTTATACCTTTGAGAACACCTGTACAAATTTTCACGCTTCTTTCACAAAATGCGCGATTCTTACAGAACAAGGCGTGTACCTCGCCCACTAAGAGCAGCAGCCCAAGCCCAGGCCAGGCTCCGCACTGGACCACCCTACCCTACTCCCTGCCGGCTGCCGGCGTCCCTAGGGGGTGGCTGCCCCGCCGTGGCCCGGGCCTCGCTCGCTGTGCTGTGGGGGTGGCGGGGGCGGGCGGGGCGCCTCACGGCAGCAGCGGGGAGCTGCGCGCCCTGCTCCCCGGTGCCCGGCCGGCGCCAGTGCTTCCCTTAGGCGCCGCGCCACGCCGGCCCGCCGCGTACACATCTCTCTCTCTCCCTCTCTCTCTCTCTCTCTCTCTCTCTCTCTCTCTCTCTCTCTCTCTCTCTCTCTCTCTCTCTCTCTCGCCTTTATAATTTTACTGCCCACTTTTATTACTGCTTTTCGCCGTGGAGGCGCCGCCGCGCCGCACCGCGGGGCTCTCCCCGTTAAACGGAATTAGGAGTACAGGGGAATGATGATGATGATGATGCTGATGAGACGGCGATGAATTGGGCCGGGGAGCGGCACGGCGCGTCGCGGCGGGGATGCGGAGTTGGGACCGGGGGATTCAGAGAAGGGTAGGGTTCCAGACCACACCGCAACTGCGAGGCTGCTGCGGCTTATACGGGCGCCGGCCGCGGGCGCGGCCGGGAAGGGTGGTCTCCCCTATACCTCCCCTCCCCTATCCGCCATTCCCCGCAACCCCACGCGGTAGAGACCCTTATATTCCCCCTCTTCAAGCGGCGCGGCGGGGACATCCCGTATGAAACGCTGCGGCTGAAAGTCAGAGTTTTTCTGGTCTCATCGGTGAGCCAGGAACGATACGGTCACGCACCGTTTTGCAGCCAGTGGGGAGACCGCTGAAAGACGGTTAAGAGACGGTTGGTCCAGCTCTCAACGGTCTTCCCCTCAGCTGATTTCTGCGCTCACGACCGTCTTTTTTGCGTCTGGAAAAAGTGCATTTTAAAGCCGGTTAGAAGCCCGGTTGGAAGACGGTTTGCTGGCCCGGCGATGCAAAAGCGAGCCTCGACCTGTTGTCGAACACAGGTCGCCGATTTAGAAGTCCGAGACGGATCCCACCTGGCCAGGGCAGTTACCTAGCGGAGCACATGCGAGATGCCAGTCCCACTCGGCCGACCGCTCCCGCTACTTGCGCACGCACTATTTTCCCAGTTTATGTTTCTTCGCCGTCAGGAACGTAGCCACACTATTTGACGGAGTGAAGATGCTATGCCCTGTGGTTTGTATAAGTGCGTAAGCTAGGTCCGCATTGGGAAGTCAAGGGAGACTATATCTTGTGCGCTCGCAAGTAGCGGGAGCGGTCGGCCGAGTGGGACTCGCATCTCGCATGTGCTCCGCTAGGTAACCGCCCTGGCCAGGTGGGAACCGTCTCGGACTTCTAAATCGGCGACCTGTGTTCCACAACAGGTCGAGGCTCGCTTTTGCATCGCCGGGCCAGCAAACCGTCTTCCAACCGGGCTTCCAACCGGCTTTAAAATGCACTTTTTCCAGACGCAAAAAAGACGGTCGTGAGCGCAGAAATCAGCTGAGGGGAAGACCGTTGAGAGCTGGACCAACCGTCTCTTAACCGTCTTTCAGCGGTCTCCCCACTGGCTGAAAAACGGTGCGTGACCGTATCGTTCCTGGCTCACCGATGAGACCAGAAAAACTCTGACTTTCAGCCGCAGCGTTTCATACGGGATCTGATCCGTCTTGCTCTGGTTCAAGTCCAGCACCGCCCGGCCCGGCGCGTCCGGCACAGCCATGGCGACTCTGGCCCAGGAGCCGGCAGCCCAGCCCGGCGGGGCCCACCGCACCGGTCCGACGCGCTCGGGGCGCAGCGGGGCGGAGCAGGGGGAACCTCAGTCAACACTCCCCTCTGGGACATCGTTACCGGGGCTATGGGGCGGGCCTCGCCACGACCGTCCATATCTATCTACTGTCACGGCGTGCCCGTCCCCTTGCCTCCCAGCCCAGCCAGTCACAGGCGAAGGGGAATCAACTCTGAAGTTTGCTGTGCTGTACAAATTTTGTGAACTTTCTTGGTTTTTTGTGAATTTTGAGAAATTTTATAACTGAATATCAGAGAATTTTTGTTAGAATTTTCCAAAAACAATTCGTGATTTTTTTGGTAAATTTTCTTGTTTTTTTTTTCTTTCTTTTTTTGAATTTTAAAAATAGTTTCTGAATATTTTTTAAAATAAATTCTGAAGTTTTCTGAATTTTTGTCAATTACTAGAGACAGGGCACACGACGCGTCCGGGCGCACCCCTCACCCCCGCCGCCCTCCAGACCCTACTCTCCTCTCACTGGCGCTAGGCCTGCTGGCGAGGCGCCAGGCGCCAGGCCTGCTCTCGCCCACTCACTCACTCTGTCTCTCCTCCCTCCCTCCCTCCCTCTCTCTCGCTCTCTCGCTCACGCCCACCCCTTACACACTCCAGGCCGGGATACACGAGATGCCAGGGTGACACCTACCCGAGCGGTGCAGCGTGGCGTAGAGTAGCGTGCGACGCTTCTGAAGGATAAAGTCCGCGCCATAAACCCGAGCCAGAGGCGAGACAAGGAGAGAGAGAGAGAGAGAGAGAGAGAGAGAGAGAGAGAGAGAGAGAGAGAGAGGGGCGAGAAAGACAGAGAGAGAGAGATGCCAGCAGCGCTCTCTGCTCGCTCACTTTTGATACACGCGACAACACAAAAGCCGTAGCCAGCCTCCAGCCCCGGCACCAGCACGGCGCCACCGTCACCGCCGCCGCCTGACTGACAAAGGGGGCAGAACAAACTTGCTTCTTTGCTCGCGGGTAGTTTGTCGTTGAAGCAAGCGGAGCACTCTGGCCGTCGAGGTGGTCTTGGGCGAGCGCCGCGCCGTGCGTTAGTCGTGCGTGGCACGGCAGCGAGAGAGAGAGTCGGAAAGAGAGAAAGGGAAGGAGAGAGAGAGAGATGAGAGAAGGAAAAGAGGACGGCGGGGGGAGGAATAGGCGAGGTGCGCGCGGAATGAGCAAACCCTTCCCTCACTACTACCACTACCCGCCCGGCCCGAGTCTTTCGATTCCTCTTGGCTCCGAAACCTTACCTTCTCGCTCTATCCTCTCCCTTCCCCGCCTACCACGCCTCCATCTCTCCTCTTCCTTTTCTTCGCTTCCCGATACCCGCGGAGGTACGGCTGTACAGGGGTCGCCGCGCCGGGCCCAGGCGGGCAGCCCTGTTGTGTGACGTGATTCAATCTCGCTTGCGCTCGCTCCGCTCGGCTCGGCTCGCGGCTGCTGCCCGCCGAAGCACTCAGGCACACATCAGGCCCGGACGCGACCGGCAGAGAGAGAGAGAGAGAGAGAGAGAGAGAGAGAGAGAGAGAGAGAGAGAGAGAGAGAGAGAGAGAGAGAGAGAGAGAGAGAGAGAGAGAGAGAGAGAGAGAGAGAGAGAGAGAGAGAGGGATTGGCTGGGAGGTACGGCAGGGAGTAGAGTGCCGAGAAAAGAGTTCGCGGTAAAATGCAGCGGCGTCTATATACGCCGGTGGGTGGGTAGCTTCGGGTGGGACGTAGCGTGGAGTGGGCGGGGCGGGGCTGGTTGTTTGCTCACGGTGCCATGTGATGGCGTCAGTTCGAGCGAGTCGCACCCGCCACACCCCGCCTCAGCTCCACCCGCGCGCTACCGTTCCGCTTCCAGTTTCGGTTCCAGGGCAGCAGATGCTCAGAGCGCACCACCGCGGCAAGGCAAGGCGCCATGTCCTATTTGCTTTTTCACCGCCACCCCTTACAAAGAGTGCGCGCGAGAAAGAGATAGCGAGATGGAGGGAGGGAGGGGGCAGAGAGAGAGAGAGAGAGAGAGAGAGAGAGCAGAGAAGCATTTCCCTGGGGACGCTCTGCGCTAGGCTGTGCCATAAAACGGTGCAACAGGACTAGGGGAGGGGGAGAAAGAGACCCCCAGGTGTGGGTCTCTAATTACAAGGCTCTAATTCATATCTAGAGCAGCAATTTATCGTCTGGTAGGCTCTGGCGCGAGAGTATCGTGTTGGTAGCGGGGCGGGGGGTGGGGTGGGGGGCGCCGCCGGGCTTAGTAGCAGAACGATGCCGCGCCCCGCCCTGCCCCCGCCTCCCGACCTGGACTCGCTGACGCCGGAAACGGAAGGAGGACAGCGTGCAGCAGGAAATGGGCAGTCTTTGCCGAAACCGGGAAATTGGGGAGAGGAGAGGGGGTCGACTTCAGACAACAGCGCCGGGGCCACCGCAAACCGCAGCAGCCCCGCGCTGTCCAGCGTGCTGTCCAGTGGGCTGTCCAGCGGGCTGTCCAGACCAGCAGGCGGAGGTGGGCGGGGCGGGGGCGGGCAGGGCGCAAGGCCCGAGCCGAAGGGGCAATAAAAACGTCAAGTCTGTCTAGCGACCAACCTCCTCCGGGTGGCGACGGCGGGGAAGAGATCAGAGTGAGAGGAGAGAAAGAAAGAGAGCGCGTGCGCGCGAGAGAGAGAGATAGAGGTAGAAAGAGAGAGAGAAGGGGAGGGGTAAGTGAGAGAAAGCGAGGCGGGACGGGGCGAGCTTGTCAGTAGGAGGGGAGGCTGCTCTCCCCGGCCCGGCCCGCTCGCGGGAGAGGGGATGGTGCCCGCCCCGCCCCGCCCCGCCCCGGGAGGGCCTTGTGGCACGGCGCCGCGCCGCGTCCCCTCACTGGGCTGCGCCCGGGAGCGCCAGGCGCGCACAGGCCGGAGGAGGTCGCCTCCCAGACCAGACGGGGCGGGGGCGCTCCTTCTAGCTCCTTCTCAGCACATAGCGGCGGCGGCGGTGAGGGGTTTGGCACGCATGTCCACGGGAGGCACGTGTTTTTCTTTGTCTCTAGAAGGAGTTCGGCGGAGGATACCAAATATACCGAGTGGCAAGAGTGGGGGGGGGGGGGGAAATCACTCAAACAAAAGGTGCTAGGCACAATGATCTCATACTTACGCCATCATCATACTTTGCGTCTCCTAATTAATGAGATGCACAGTACTTTAGCACAGGTTTGGTATCCCTCAGACGCCAATCACCCTACTATGAGACGCTTGCTGTATGACACGCTAACTATAAGATCACTTCAGTATAAAGTCCCGTTTTACTTACTTTACTTTTAAGCCGAGATGACGATTGGCGTAAAATAACTTATTGAAGATCAACTTAAAAAAAAAGCGTCTTGGGATGACTTAGAACACCGAAATCTGAGCAAATGGACCTATGAGACGCTGCTAACAATGGGATGGCTAAAGTATGAGATAATTGTGGTAGCACCTACAATGTGTATAATGATTTCTTTTTGTAGTTTTCTTTACATTTTTCAAGGAATATTTCTGTTGTTTTGATAAATTTTGGTCTTTTACCCGCATTTCTAAATTTTATCCAATATTTTCCGGTTTTCTGTTCGTTTTTTAACGACTTTCCGGGTTTTTATGTATTTTTCTTCTTTATTTTTATTTTTTTAAACGACGTTTTGGTGGCCGTGTAATGATTTTTCGAAAATGATCCCGAGGTGTGAGGATAGCGGTAGAAATCCGCTGCATCACCGCCCCGCCCCGCACCGCTATGCGGGCTGATGGTGTCCCGCCCAGGCGCGCGAGCAGCGCGAGCCACGGGCCGTACCGGCGCGGGAGTGTCGCCTCCCTGTACAGAATCCCAAATCACACCGACCCTATTTGCCGTGTCCTTCGGCTATTTGGCCCGTGCGCCCCGCCCCACCCGGCCCCAAGCCCTGCCCCGCCCCGCACCACCGCGTCGCGACAAGCGTGTATAACACGGTGGCCCGGGCTCACGCGGGCCTGTGTACAGCCCGACGAATATGGCAGCGATAAACCTATCGGAAAAAGAAACTTTCTTGTAAGGGCATAAATAACCCGGCCGCGGGAGGAGCGGAGGCTGTGCGGAGGGGCGGGGCGGGCAGGAATAACGGGCGAATAAACGGGGCGATGCTGCGTCGCCCCTCCTGCGCGCCCCCTTACTCCCCCTGAACACCACCGCGACCGAATCAATTTGACGTTTAACTGAACGCACCACTGCTGCTGCTGCTTGCTGCTGCTGCCAAAACGAAAATGGAAAAAAAAATAAAACTGGTCGGGGGGCAGGTGATTAATTGAAAAGACCGTGCAGGACCACTATGGCTAGCAGCCACCGTCGTCATTGTGGCCCCGTTCGTTTGTACGCGCGGGGTCAGCGCTGAGCGCTGAGGTCCCCACCACCCCCACCCCTCTCAGCAAACTTTAACCGCTGCAACATGCGCTGAATAGAAGTTGGCTGAAGAAATTAAGGAAACTAGCCGCGCGCGCACTCACAAACTCTCTCTCTCTCTCACACACACACACACACACACAGGCACGCTAAAATACACTCACGATGCCTCTTGGTAATGGTGGCAACACAGTCTCACAGTCCCAGTCTGCGGGGGAGGCTTAACCCCTTTGCCATGCTAATGCCCAGCCCAGCACTGCCGGGCAGCGCCGGCAGCTACCTCAATCACTCGCGCAGGGGGTAAGAACGAGGGGGGGGGGCAGTGGGGGAGAAGGGGGGACGTAGAGAGATGAGTGTTTTTACTCGCGGTGTAGATCAAAGGAGGGGTTGGATGAAATGAGGGTAATGGGGGTGAGGGTGCTTGTACACGAAGAGGACGACGGGGCAGTCACTTATTCGAAAAATCATTTTTCGGACCCAGAAAAATCTTTAAAAGAAATTTAAAAATAAATAAAATGAATAAAATCAAGACAAAAAAAAACAGAAAAATCCGAAAAATCAAGAATTATTTTTTTTTACAAAACACCGAAATAAAATATACGATAAAATCAGACATTGAGGTGGGTAAAAGATCAAAATTTATCAAAAAATAACAGAAATTTTCCTTTTAAAATCAAAAGAAAAATCAAAACATATGATCAAATAAAAAAAGAAATCAAAACAATTAAAAAAAAATAAAACAAAAAAAAATAATTGTTCAAATTTTGGATGAGTGATCCCCTGGCTGCTGGCTGCACCCCGCGTGCGCGCGCCTGCTCAGGACGACATAGGCCGCCGGCCCGGCAGCGCTGCGCGACGGGCGGCCTACCTCCCGTGTGGCAGGGGCTCCGCTGGCGCCCCGGCCCTGCCTCTGCCCCCGCTCCGCTCCGCTCCGCTCCGACTGACTGCGACACTCACCGTATCTGCAGTCCTTCTCGTTGGGGATGTTGCCGTTGGGCTCGAGCCGGTCCAGGAACTCATCGCTGTAGCCGTTGAAGGGCAGCTTGGCGCCTCGATTGGAGTGGTCCGAGTCCTCCTTGGATATCGCTGCAACACAGAAAACACGACGGCGCAGGATTAAGTAAAACGTCGTGGCTGTGGCAAGAGAGCTATTTCTACTAAACACGTTTGCCGCGATGCGCATAGCAGACCCGCGGGAGGGACGCTAAATGGGTAGCCTGACTGTCACGTCAACCACCACAAGCACGTCGGCCATTGAAAATAATACGAATTTCGCGAGAGCTCCACGGGCCGTCCGCGCAGCGACCGTGGAACAGCACAGCAGCCCTGTCCCCGCCCTGCGCCCTCAACACAGCCACGCTGTCACCCACTGACACTGATATGTTTTGCCGCTGATTTAGAGGACCCCAGAGAGACCGCAGGGAGGGAGGGAGGGAGGGAGGGAGGGAGGGAGGGAGGGAGGGAGGGAGGGAGGGAGGGAGGGAGGGAGGGAGGGAGGGAGGGAGGGAGGGAGCTAGGGAGGGAGGGAGGGAGGGAGGGAGGGGGGAGAGAGAGAGAGAGAGAGAGAGAGAGAGAGAGAGAGAGAGAGAGAGAGAGAGAGAGAGAGGGGGGGGGGCCATAGCGGTGGGGGTGGAGGGCAGCAGGGCCCGTGCGTAAATCATGTATCACCAGCGAGGTTGACAGCGCCCAACGGGACAGGGGTCACCCCCCGCCCGCGGTACGATTCACCGCGGCAGGCTGATTCCGAGGATCGCGCTCTCGTATCTCCGTCCTCGTCGCACCAACGGCGCAGCCCCATGCTGGGTATGGCGGGGCCTCATAAGTGCGACAAGGACGGGGGCACGAGAGCGATCTCCGGAATGAGACGGCTGCTCCGCTCCGCCCGCACGCCCTCGTGGACTGTGTGTGCAGACTCCCCTGTGCACAATGGGCTCGGAGCGGAGCGGAGCGGCGGGAGCCCAGTGCGCCGACAAGGCAATTTTTCACCCGCGCGTCCAGAGCAGTATGTATCAAATTCATCGCGCTGCCAGGCCAGTCCGGCCGGGCCAAACTGGACCAGCAGGCTGCCCGCCCCGCACACATACGGCTGCAACAATGGGAAGAGAGTTATATCGTATTGGGGAGAGCGGAACGAGGCACGGGGCGGGGCGGGGCCCGGGGACCAGCTCCAGCTGGCGCGCGTGGGCGAAGCGAAGGCTGTGTGAAAAAGTACAAAGTCACGACGGAAAATTATGGGGGGGGGGGGAGAATCTCTCGAAAAAATCATTGTATGCCAACCCCCTCGAAAAAAAAATTGAAAAGAAAAAAAAACTATAGGAAGAAACAGAAAAATTCGAAAACTCGAGAACAAATAAAGAAAAAACTGAGGAAAATTGAAACAAGTCAGAAATAGGAGGAATAAGATTAAAATTTATCAAAAAGTGACAGAAAATTTCCTCAAAACAATCAAAAGAAAAGTCAATACAAAAAAAAAAATACAAAAAATACGACAACATAATAGTACACATTTTGTATGAGTGATTCCCCCTCGGAAAATTACGAGTAAAAGCACCATAGATTCCCACAGCGACCCGCGAAAGACAAACACGACGCCGCCGCAACAGCCATAACACAACACGCCTCTGCTCTCCTCTCGTTAAGACCCTCGGCGTGGCGGCGGCGGCGGCTGTGCGCAGAGGTGCCCCACCCCGCCCCGAAGTACTGCGGGGATGCAAAGCGCGGAGCACATGAGATGTGGGCGGCGCAGCGGGGGCGGCGGGGTGGAGTGGAGCGGGGCGGGGCGCGGGGGCGGAGCCCGCAGTGACTCTCGAGACCCGGGGGGGATTTATACCCGAGCTTCCGCTCGCATTTCAGAGTGTTGCCAATATCGAAATGAGGCGGAAGCTCTGCGGAGAAATGGAGGAGAGCCATTGCTCCGCCCCGCCCCGCCCCGCCCCGCCCCGCCCCGCCCCGCCTTGCCCTGCCCCGCCGCGCACGCGGAGAAGGCGGCACAGCTCAGCCTGGCGGGCCGTCCCTACGGACCCACACAATCTGAGAAATGAGGTTACGCACACTCTGGGCGCGAAGTTATTTTTATTTTCCACGAATGATGATTATGACTTTGATTAGAAACGACATCGCAGTGCTCCACTTCCCAGTTCGGACGAAGCCCGTCACGTCAGAGAGGCAGGGTACGTGGCGGACTAGAAGGCTCACGTGCCAGACTGCAGACGGGGGCGGGCCGAGCCCGTTTCCTGGTTTGTCCGCATTCTCCGATCCTCATTTCCGGTTCGCCTCATCAGCAGCTGGACCGGGGTAGCTTCATTCCCTTTCTCTCTTCCTTCCCCTCCTCCTCCTCCTCCTCGTCCGCCGTTCCAGAGCCTCCCAGGCAGCCTCACCATTTCCCCAGGGGGTGCGCTGCCCCGCCCGCTCCGATCGAGAACATCGCCAGCAGAACGTGGAGGTTTATGCCCCGGTAGTCGTCGATAAATTGGTTGGTAACGCCTGTAGCCCCGCACTACGCCGCGCCACGCCACCCCCTGGGGGCGCGGGGAGGGGGAAGGGGGGAGAGGCAAGCCGAGCGTAGTGCTGCGGACCTGGCGCAAGCTCTCCCCCTCCCCTCCCCTCCCCTCTAGGCGCGGCCAAAAAGACTCCCAGGCGAGTGCTGGGGCCGAGAGTGGTCAGAGCAGAGGACGGTGCGGTGGTCGCGAACGTCCTGACCTCTCTCCTTTACTACCTTCGCTACCCTCTCTCTCTCTCCATTACTCCTTTCCTGCTCTCTTTACCACGTTACCTTTGAACCTCCCCTCCCCGCACTCACCTCCTCTCTCTCTCCCCCTGGACCAGCAGCTGGCCAATCCTTTCGGTTAGACCTACCCCATTTCTGATCCCCTTATTCCCCGCAGGAGACCGGCCCCACCCCGCCCCGCCACACTTCGGCTGTATCTTATGTTCAAGCTCCCGACCTCCACATCCCCCATCCCGTCTCGGCCAGCACAGCACCCCGCGCCCCACATCCAGACCACGAAGTGGAAGATAGCGCGGCGGGCGCGGCGGGCAGCCGTGGAGAGGGAAGGGGCGTCGCGACGCCATTGGGGGTGACGCCGTGACCCCCCTCCCCGCCCCACCCCGCCCCGCTCCAACAGCTCCACCACGGCGCGGATCAAAAACACAAACAGAACGGTGCAGGAGGAGGGTGGGGAGTGCAACCGCGCGGGACCGCGGACCCCGGGAGGCGGGGTGGGGCGGGGCGGTACTGCGCAAAAGGCGAGGTCGTAAAGTAGGCAGCCTGGCATCCCCGCGCCTGAGGGGGCAAACGGTGATGAAATTTTTGTACACCTCGAAATTCAGGAAAACTTCAGGAACATTGACGTAAATTTAGGAAAATTTCAAGTGAAAATTCACCAAGATTGGGTAAAATAGGTGAAATTCGCGACGAAAATTTTATAAAAAAAATCAGGTAAATTAATGAAAATTCACACAAATTTACGAAATGTGTACACTAAAATTCAGAGTTGTTTACCCCCTCGCCCGCGGCGCATTCAGGGATCCCGACCTGGACCCTGGACCGAGTCAACACCGCGCCTCTCGTCTATTCTGTTTCTCCTTCCATTTCTAGAGGACGCGGCGGCGACTTGCTCTTCTTCTCTCTTCAGTCTCTCTCCCTGCTGCTACTGCCGCGCAGCCGCAATATTGGAAAGCAGCTCCGGTCTGTCCCGCCCCGCCCCGCGCTACTGCTGCTGCTGCTGAAGCTGTTGGCCTCAATAAAAGTTTTTTGATGGAAAGCGGCAAAGGCACTCGACGGCGTGGAAAACTGAAGAGTTGGCCGCGGGGCGCGGCGGGCATCAGCCGCAACCACAGAACACCGAGAACAGACCCCGCCCCGCCCCGCCCCGCCCCGCCCGCTTATTCGAATATCGAAACAATGGACGCGGCTCGGCGCACAGGGCCACAAAAGCAGAGGGCGCCAGATGCCGCTGTAGTTCGGGCGGGGCGGGGCAGGGCGGGGCAGGGCGGGGCAGGGCGGGGCAGGGCGGGGCAGGGCGGGGCAGGGCGGGGCAGGGCGGGGCAGGGCGGGGCAGGGCGGACCGCGTCACAGGTGTGGTTGGAGTGAGTGGGCGCCGCGCGGCCGCAATAACTAGCCCTATCCACATTGCCAGCCATCCACTGCGCGTCATCATTGTCATGGTGTTTGAACTACGACCGCATGGCACAGATATATCGGCGAGGCAGGCCGTGTGAGCGAGCGAGTGAGTGAGTGAGTGAGTGAGTGAGTGAGTGAGTGAGTGAGTGAGTGAGTGAGTGAGTGAGTGAGTGCGTGAGTGCGTGGGAGTATAAGGCATCGTAGATTATTATTGCGGCTCGACTGGGTCATGTCACAACAGAGGGTGCCGCCTGAGGGCTCGCGCATTCGCATCGTGATGTGTACGTGTGTGAGACACACACACACACACACACACACACACACACACACACCACACGCATAGAGCTCCGACCACACGACGGGGTGCGCCTTGCCTCCCCTCTCCTCGCTTTAGTTGTCGGCGCACAGCACAAGAAGCGGCAGGGGAGGCGGTGAGAGCTGCGGGCTGCGGTGGGCTGCAGCCGCAAGAAGGAGCAGCAGAAGCAGGAGCAGCAGAAGGAGCAGCAGCAGCAGCAGCGGCAACAGCAAGCAGGATCGAGTCGGAAACAACCCCAAATTTTTCTAAATTTTGGGGGATTTTTGTGTGAATTAATAATGAATTTATATGAATTTTTGCATGAATTTAAGGTAAATTTTCCTGAATTTTCTTGAAGTCTGCCGAATTTTCCTGAACTTGTCTGAATCTTTGTAAAATATTTCTTAATCTCCCTAAATTGTTCTGATATTTTTTTTCTGAATTTCGATATGTCCAAAAAATTCAGAGTTGTTTCGCTCTCGAGCAGAACAGACCAGACCGCCGTGCATAGCCTAGCCCAACCTCATCCGCCTTGGGGCGGGGCGGGGCGCAGAAAAGAGCGAGGCACACTGCTGCTGCTGCTGCTGCTCTGAATAGGGGAGCCGGCTATGGGTGTGGGCGGAGGGCGGTGGGCGCGGAGGGCGGGGCGGGGAGGGAGGCCAACAAGGGCGCGCTGCGCTCTCCCTTTGGTGTACTCGAGCAGCGAAAAAGGCGCGCCGCGGCGAGGGAAATTATTTTCCCCTGCTGATGAATCAGAGATAGACGAGAGAGAGGGCCGCTGCCGCCGTTATAACTCGAGCGCTTTTACTTGTTCCGCATCATCCGGCAACTTGACCTGACCCTGCTGCGTCTCGAAACGCCTTGAGGCAAGGGGAAGGGTGCCCTGCAATCAGATGAGGGCTGATGGCCCTGAAGAGGAGATTTCGACCATATATAAAACATCAAAAATATAACCGGTGTTTCTTTGAATGCGAAACAGGGTTGCGGGTTTGCCTACCTCATTCGCCCGTAAGGCACCATGGTCCCTGAAGCCCTATGGCGAGTATGCAATCCCGCAACACCGCGTTACGTATTCAAAGAAACACCCGGTACTATCAAGTCACCGGACATTTTTAATTAATGTCTCACATGTCAACGTCAACTACTTTTTAAAGATTATCGCCTAACAAGAAATGTAATAAAAATCATCATCCGGGGGAAAAACTAACTAAAGCGAGCGACTTAGCCCGCAGCTCTCCGACCCCTCCCCTCCTCTCCCCTACCTGCCCCAAAACCTGCTGGCCCCTTGTCCCACCTCCTCCCCCACCCTCTAGCTTTACCGTTAACCTACCCCCCGCGGATTATCTTGTTTGGTCCGCTCCGCGCCGAGCCGAGAGCCGAGCAGGCTGTTCCAGCGGGCTGCGTAACACCCGCGTGACGCTACAGGCCCGCGACGCCGCTGCCCCCGGAGCGTGACCCCCTAACCCCCGCTGCAGGGGCGTTACAGCTGCAAGAGGGATAGAATAAAGGGCTCGTGGCGGGCCGGGCGGAAGGGGCTGAGAGGGCGGGCTAACTCGGTTGGAAATTCACGCGGTGGAAATGGTCTGAGAGAGAGAGAGGGAGAGAGAGAGAGAGAGAGAGAGAGAAGGGAGAAGGGAGAGATAAGGGGGTGGGGAGAGCTCGAGAGAGGACTTCGATTGAGCTGAAGTTGTCCGAAGGGGCGTGCTGCTGCGTGCTGCGCTACGACCCACCATGTCGTGTCGGGCGAGGACACGCCCCCTTACTCTTCCTGCCCCCTCCCCCCCTTCCTGCCCCCCCCCCTTCCCCCCTTCCCAATCCCCCTCTCCACACCGACCCCGGCCACGGCCGCGCGCGCCACATGATAGGGCTATCAAAGTAACTGCCTACTCACCAACTCGCTCCTGCCCCCGAAGCACCCCCGCCCCCGTGCGCCATACTCCCTGCTTACTTGTCACACGCGCGGAAACCTGAAAGAGGAAGGGGGAGGGGGGAGGAAAAGGGGAGGGGGAGGGAGGATCCCATGCCATTCTTCACCCGACGGTGCGCGCGCCTTCCGGGGGGGGGGAGGGGGGGGGGTAGGTGGGAGTTACAGGGGGTGGAGAGAGAGGGACAGGAGAATAATAGGAGGCCGGATAATCACCACGGGGTCGGGGCGGGGCGGGGGTGTTATTGGAGGCGCGGCGGCGGGGGCGGGGCGGGGCGGGGCGGGGCGGGGCGGGGCGGCCTGACCCGGTAAAAGGACACGCCGCCCCGGCCGCCGGTCCTGTCCCGGCGGGGTGCGTGGAGGTATAGGCGCCGTGTCCGCCTGCTCCCGTCTAGTGGGACGCGACCTTGAGGTCGCAGAAGGTCAGAGTATGCGGGGCGGAGCGGGGCGGGGCCGGGCTGCGGCCACGAGGCTAGGCTAGCGCGCTGTCGCGACCCTGCACTGTCAGAAAAAAAAACACGGTGTCCGGTACGGTAATAAAGTCTGGTAGACAGTTCGCCTGGTCAGCATGTGCCTGATCGCAAACGGTCTTTCAATAAGTATACGGACCACGCTTATTTTTTTAACATGGAGTCTTATGGGGGCCACAGTGAATGAGGCACGGTCATCCTGTACCTTGCCCACCACACCACAGTTTTCCGCACCCAGACCTGTACTTTGGTACAGGGTTCTGGACAGTGCGCCCTCCTGCGCGTTTGATCCTGTAAGTCTGTGGTCACAGCACTCCACATATTCCAGCAGACGAAAACTCTCCCTCCGGAGCGAGCAAAACCGATAACCTAGGTTATAAAATACTCAGATTCTGTTTCAAATAGTATCAGTCCTGGTTTGATTCAGCGCTACGTTGTACACTTGGACCAAGAAACGACTTCTCTCGGTATTTTTATTCCACGCCCAAAGTGAGGGTCAACAAAATGTCCGCTTCTCTAGCTAACGATATTTTTCCTCAGCTTGAATTTCGCAGGGCGCACGACCTTGGGCACGACCTTGGGCACGACCTGACCGGCACGGCACGGCGCGCCCGCGGCCTTGCTCTCACGGACAGCGAGTGAAGCCTCTCCTGTTCTCCGCTCCATGGCTGCCCGCTGCTGCCCTGCCCCCGCTGGATGTGGTCTCCACCACCTGTATTATTCCATACGGGGCTGGCCTCCCCCGCCCCCGCCGCTCCAACAGCCTCGGAGTATTATTACTATTACGTGGAGCCACAGAGCTGTGCGAGAGAGACAGCGCCTGCCATAACACAGGGGGTGCGACGGGGATGGAAAGAGGGCCCAGGAAAGGGGATATCCAATGAACTGCGCGCGGCGCGCGGCGGGGTGGGGCGGGGTGGAGGCGAGGGGAGCGTCGCGAGGATCGGCACAAAATTTAAATGAGAGTTGGAGTAATTCAGTGCTGTCGGTCGGCAGCGCGCGCTCGAGAGGGTGAAGGGGGAAGAGGCCTCGTTTAATCGCAAGAACAAAAGACCTAACTAATTAGCGGGGTTGAATAATGCAGCCGTTATTCGGGAGGGCGGGAGCGCAGGGCCCGGCCCTGCGTGGCGTGGCGTGGCGTGGCGAGGCCTCAAGGTGTTCGACAAACTTTGGCGCGGAGCGCCGACGGACGCAATGGTGTGGTGACACCACCGAGGGGGATCTTTGAATTTTAGTGTTCACACTTTGTGGATTTTCAAAAGTAATTTTTGTAAATTTTACAGCATTTATGTGAACTTTCACTTGAATTTTACCTAAATTTTCCTAAATTTCCCGATTTTGCTTTGAAGAATTTATCATAAATTTTACATTTTTGTAAGAATTTATTTTGAAACACGAGGCGAACAAAAACTTCAGAGTTGTTTCACCCTCGGACACTACGCATTCACCCACCATGCTAACCACGAGTTTCGATAAAGAGAAACAGGCTGGCTGAACGCAAGAAGAAAATAGACAACACAAGCAGAAACGAATAAACGCATAAAAAATAGAGACAAAACAATTCGTGCTGCGCTGCTGTTAGCCTCACGTTATCTCCCTGGAGACACCACCGGCCCGTGCATCGAAGGCCTAAAGTGTCGCTGGGCCCCTCCCGCTCAGGCAGCCAGCTATATCACTTCATTCCCCACCCTCCTCCCGCCCTCTGCACCGCATCCCTCCGCCCCTCCCAGCGATCCTCGATAAAATATTCAGATTTCCTCCCGCTGGTCGCGGAGGAGGCGCAGGGGCGGGGGGCGGCTGCGCGGGCCGGGGGATATAAGGGAATCCACTGTCGTATTCACAGTTTTGCGGCGGGAGCGTACGCATTTGGCCGGGCGAGGCGGGGCGGGGCGGGGCGGGGCGCTTGCAGCAGGAGCTTCGCGGTCTTGCTTCCAGAGCCACCCCGCCCTACACCCTCACGCATGGAGGGCCTGAATATTGTCTCTTAAAGGCCTCACGCACTTCCTATATACCGCCAAGCATTCTAAGGAAACAGCGTCGTAATGTTTCTTTCTATCTTTTTTTCCCCCCTTCTGCGCAGTCATTTTGTCGGTGCTACTGCGCGTCCGCCCCGTGCCGAGGTGAGGTGACACACGTGTGATGGGGAAAACAACTCGGAATTTCAGTGTGCAAATTCTGTGAATTTTCGTATTTTTTTTTTTGTGACATTGCTGTGAATTTTGGTTGAGTTTTTCCTAGAATTCTGTGAATTTTTGTGAATTTTCCGGATATTTTTTTCTGACTTCCGCTAAATGTATTTAGAATTATCTGACATTTTCTGAATTTATCCAGAAGTTTTTCTGAATTTTTCTGAATTACGCGAGGCGTCTAGAAATTTCAGAGTTGTTATTTCCCCTCTGGCACACGGGAGACGTGAGACGTCCTCATATCCGGACGCGACGCCTCTCTGACGCGTCCTGACGGGCGTCGCGACGCCACGCCAGGCGTCCCCGCGGAGGCGTCGCGTCGCGTCGCAGGCGCCGCCGCGTCCTCACTACCCGATCCCGCGCAAAAGGTCCATGTGACGTCGCGTCGTCATCTGATATCGCGCGCGCCGAGCTTTTGTGCCTCCGCGCGCGTCGCGGGGGAAGAGAAAAGCCGATACTGTATATTCGAGGGCAAGGCGGGACGATAAACCGATGAAGGGGGTAGGGGGTTGGGGGGAGGGGGGTTGGAAGGGTATGAGAGGGCTACTCACTCCGAGCCGAGCCGCTCGCTACTCTCACACTTAAGAGACAAAGCCGGACAAGAGCAGCGGGGCGGGGTTGCGGGGCAAGGGAGGGGGGGGGGGGTACTCTACACGCCGACCATGAGCCAGAGAGAGAGAGGGGGGGAGAGATAGAGAGAGAGAAGTACTCCTGCTCGCCTTCTCTTGGTTTAGGCCGAGATTGCGGCGAGCGATCGGCACTGCCACTCAGTGAGCGGTGGCACCACGCCCCGTCGCGCCCCGCCACGCCCCACCCCACCTCATTCCACCCCGACCCGGGGGACCCAGAGGAGCTCTCTTGAACCAACAAGCCCTTGGGCCGATAGCGAGAGAGGCGGGGAGGACCGACCCGAGTAGGTCATAACTGTGCGAACTTCACACCACGCCGGCCATAGTGGCCAGCGTGGCCAGAGCGAAGGGCCGAGGTGTGACAGCGGTCGCCACAAAAACTATAGCTGTCACGACCACGCTGAAAAACCTTCGAAGGGGTGGGTGAACCATATGAATCTGATAAAAAAAGGAAGGGGAGCCTCGGAGAACGCGTTTTAAGAAAAAGAAAGAAAAAAAAAACACGGAAGCTATCTAAACCTAGAGCAACAGTCTGCCTCGATATCCGTGTGAAGGTGAATATCACGTTCGTTCTGGAGGCCTCGCGGCTAAAGCTAGCCGTCCGAAACCAGCGCTGATGCCAAATGAAAAGTAGAAGAGCGGCGCGGCAACAGGCAAAAAGCGTCGCAGCAGCGGCCCCTCCCTCTTGTGAAGCGTTTGTTATAAACTCGCTCATTAAAAGTGGCGTTTCCAACGTATCTCTGGCAGCTTCCGGAAAGTTGGGGGAAGAGAATGAAAGAATATAACGGGTAGAAAGTAAAAGTGATAAACAGGCGCGCCCCTCACCAAACGTCGTGCTGCAAGCTTCGCTCCGCTACGCCGGCAAATCCGTTGGACCGGGCCGGCGGCTAAACACCAGATCCTTTGTGTAAGTCCGCTCTCGAGATTTTTCAATAAATTAAAAGGGCGCCCTAAAATAAATACTGGGAAAAGGTGTAGAGTGGAGGGATAAACGGAAAGCCCGTAGGCGAGGGCAGCCGACCAGCATCGGCCGGAGTCAAACAAGAGGCGAAGGGAAGGAGTAGGATGCAAAGCTCTGCTGGGGTAGCTGCTAGGAAGAAACGACTCGGAAATATCTCTTCATAACGATTCGGAAAAAAGCATGACAAGTTCGGAAAAAATCAAAACATTTAGAAAAGTTCATTCAGAAAAGGCAAATACAAGAAAATTAAAAAACAAAAAAGGGCAAAAATTCAACAAAAATTCCGAAAAATTAAAAAACACGAATAGAATTTAACAAAATTTGCACACCGAAATTCAGAGGAGCTGGATTTAGCTGCTGCTCCAGCGAACGAGACATGAGGAGAGGGCTGCCTTGGGGCGCAGCGCACACACTCCTCTGCAGGCTGCAGGATTTGCAAGACGATGGACAAAAGTCGGCCCCCGACACACAATGCCTCCGTGCTCTTGCCCTCTCAATCTCTCTCTCTCACTCTCTTTCTTTGCCCTTATACGGCCTACGGCCTGCTGGCTTCGCCACAAAGCAGCAGGGCGCAGCAGGGCGCAGCAGGGCGCAGCAGGGCGCAGCAGGGCGCAGCAGGGCGCAGCAGGGCGCGGCACGGTGCGGCAGCAGGGAGCAGAGCCGAGCGATAAAGTCTCATCTGCAGGGGCCATATGGGAGGGGGCGGGGGGCACGGGCGCACACCATTTCAATTGAAGAGGCACAGGAGGAGGGGGGAGGGGATCTTCCCGAGGCGGCTGCGGCTCTATGCAATATGTGGATGTGGGCCGAACCTTCGCTGGAGCGCAGGCGGGCGCGGGCGCGTTAGTCTGCAGCACTTCAAACAGAGGGGCGGATTACCCAGGCAAAACGTGAACAATGATTATTTGTGCCTTTTGTTTCTTTAAAAATTGTTTTGTTTTGATTTTTCTTTTGATATTTGAGGGAAAATTTCTGTCACTTTTTTTGATAAATTTTGATCTTAGTTTCTCTATTTCTGTCTTTTTTTTTTCAATTTTTCTCAGATTTTTGTTGTTCATTTGTTCACGATTTTTCGGATTTTTCTGTACCTTTCTCCTTGATTTCATTTCGATTTTTTTTTGTTCGTCTTCTTCAGATTTTTGTAACGGTGGGGGGGGGCATATAATGATATTTCGAAGTGATACCCCACCCCCCTCAAACAGTGGAACGCCCCGCTCGGCCGCCCCGACACATGACCCCCGCAGGCCCAAGGCCCAGGTCAGGCTTATTCACGCTCGCTCACCAAATAATATCATTTTCATAATTGCGCACTCACAGACACTCATACACACATTAGTGTATTTTCATAACAAGGCAAATTTCAAAGTGGAGCTCCACGCGTCACACGGGAACAGAAACGGCGGGGAAGGTCATATGTGCTTTAGGCTCGGCTTTAGGTGGGCGGCTCGGCGCGGCAGGTTTTTGAGCAATTAAAAGTGCGGCAACATCGTTTCGGTGACCATTGCTGAGAGGGAAGTCAGCTCGAAAAATCATTGTATGCCCAACCCCCGTCAAATCAAACTAAAATCAGGGAAAAAAAATCCAAAAATTCGAGAAAAAAATCAGAAAAAATAAAATAAATAAAATTGAAACAATTCAGAAATGCGAGTAAACGAGCAAAATTTATCAAAAAGTGACAAAAATTTTTCTTAGAAAATCAAAAGAAAAATCAGATAAAGAATGAAAAAGTATCATCGTACACATTTTGCATGAGTGATTCCGCCCCTCGACCTGACCTCTGGTGCGTGGGGCGGTTTGTTCATGCTATGCTGCTGCTTGTAGCCCGTGGGCGCCTGCAAACGGCAGGCTAGGCAACACACAGAACGCGCCTGCGCGGCGGGCCGGCCCGAGGTGGGTCGGATGCCCGCCTGACCCCACCGGGGCGCCGGGGCGGGGGCGGGCCGGCAACAGCAGCAAAATGAAATGTCTGAATTACGTGCGGAGGAAAAGGAAAGATGAAACACGGGTGAAGCGAAAAGGGAGCAGGAGCAGCAGGGCGGGGTGGGGGGTGGGGGGGCAAAACCAAAAGAGGAGGACGAGAAAGACAAGTCGGCCGCAGAAGTTTTCCCTTCAAACAAAGGGATTTGAATGTGAAACGCTGGCTGGCTGGGTCGCGGGGCGGGGTGGGGCGGGGCAGGTCGTGGTGGGGCGTGGTGGGGCGTGGTGGGGCGGGTGAAGGGCAGTAGGAAGCCATGTCTCAGCGGCTCGGCTCGGCTCGGGCCATGCCGGGCCACGGCGGCGGCGTCTTACATAACGATGCCGATAAAGAGGCCAACTTCGCACCGCACTCTCGGCTCGGCCCGGCCCGACCCGGAGCAAGCAAAGACGGAGGGTGAAAAGGAGGATGAAGACTCGGGGGAGAAAGAGGCGCGACTAGCAGGAGGGGCGCTGCGCTGCTGCTCCGACCCGAGCAAAACTGCGGTGATGAGGAGGTTTGTTGGGGGCTGCGGCTGCCGGGTGCCGCCGTCTGATTCAGTAGATCGCTCGCTTCTCTCTCTGTCTCTGTCCTTGTTGCACCGACAGCGGTGCCCTATGCTGGCCATGAGTGCGACGAGGACAGAGGTATGAAAGCGATCTTCGGAGGCGCTCGGCAGGTGACGGCCGCAGCCCCTGACGTGAGGCGGTGGCCGAGGGGGGAAACACTCACACAAAATCTGCACAGTTACTTTTTGTTCCTAAATTTCTTGTTTAATACGTATCTTTTGAATTTATTTTGATTTTGATTTTTCATGGAAACTTTCCGTCACTTTTTGAAAAATTTTCATCTTCTACGCCCATTTCAATTTTTTTTTACTCGTTCTTTACACTATCACTTTACCTTCCTAGTGTATGGAACGAGTATTGTGCTCGAAAATACATGGGTGTTGGACATCTTTCACTGTCAAAACTATAATATATCATATCTTGAGTATATGATTTTATGATAAAGTAACACCTGATCTCAATTTATTAAATGAAGTTTTTTTTAGCATCCATAGGAAAAAGTGAAGAAAATTGATGTAGAAGATATGTGCTTTGAATGACTGATGGCATTTTAACTTCTTACACATGTGTTATTTACTCACATACACTCTTTACTACACTCCATGAAATATTTTGTAACAATAGATGATGTGTCAAGGAACAAAAAACCTACACAAACTTTTCTTCATGTCATAAAGAAATATTGTGAAAAAAAATAATGTTGATTAAGTTTTTCACGCTCGGCCTCCCTGGGTCGGGCCTAGGATCGGTTCCATTGTCGGCAACACTGCGACTGCGCACCGCCCGCCGCACCTCTGAGCAGCGCGAACCAGTGGAATTATCCCTGCATTTCGTCGAAAAACGTTCCTGTGTCACTATCCTTACCCAGTCATACACTTTTACCCTTTACCCTCGTCATCAGTCATTCAAAACAAACCCCTTCTAAATTTTTTCTAAGTGTAAAGAACGAGTATCCAATTTTAATATCAATTTATTGATATTATGTACTTTTTTAAATTCTTTGCCGCTTGTTTCAATTTTATTTCTTTGTTTTTTTCTGTCCATTTTATTCTTGATTTTTGGGATTTTTTTAAATCTCTCTTCTCGATTTTAGAGAGAGACAGAGAGAGACGCACGGACGTACCCAAAGACTGCTCTTGTCCCAAACCCACCCCACCAGGGGAGGGGGGCGCTGAGGAGGAGCTACACGGCAGAGCGGGGCGGGGCGGGGCGGGGTGGGGGTGGGACGGGCAATATCTTTCCGTTTGCGTGCCCCACCCATCCTCCGCAGCAGTTTCCCCCGAAACAAATGACATTGCAAATTGTTTATATAAGAGAGAGAGGGAAAGAGAGAGAGAGAAAGAGAGAGAGAGAGAGAGAGAGAGAGAGAGAGAGAGAGAGAGAGAGAGTGAGAGAGACAGACAGAGACAGAGGAAGGGGAGGGTAGAGAATGAGAGACGACATCGAAGGAGGGCGAGCGCAGAGTACAGAGAGAGAGAGGGAGAGAGAGAGAGAGAGAGAGAGAGAGAGAGAGAGAGAGAGAGAGAGAGAGAGAGAGAGAGAGAGAGAGAGAGAGAGAGAGAGAGAGAGAGAGGTGTTCAGGGGCGCATCGGTGGTCGGCGGTGACGATAAAACAAGGGGGATGAGTGGTAATTGGCCCCCACCGAGGCGTCTGTATCAGGGGCGGCACGGTGCGCGCCGCGTCGCAGCGGTGTGTTTTACGCCGTGTTTCCTCTCCGAAACTTTCGACGGCGCAACGCGTCTCAACTTATTTTCGCTCGCTTTATAAACCAGCCATCCAGTGTGATGGATCGACACGGCGTTAAGCATCAACGCGAGGCCGAACGCCGTGCGAAAAAAACAAACCCTGATGCTTATTGGGAACATTTTCTTTCTACAGATTTCAAACCTTTATACTTTCAAAACAATTTTACATTCATCTCTTTAACGCCCGTCGTGGGTGCAGTGCGGGGGCGTCCGGCGAGCTTTAAACGCTGACGTTTTATAAGGCGGCGACTGGGAAAGGAAGGAGCTGGACGGGAGAAAATACAAGGAAAAAGAAACAAAAAGAGACAACAGCAAAAAAAAATCTGTCCACGCGAAACTCTTTTTCTCATCCGCTCCACTTCCGCTTTTATTTTTCGTTTTCATTTTTCGCTCGTTTTCACGCTGCATCTGTGGCAAGTATATGTACATTTTTATAATCCGCTCTTTCTCTCTCCTCCGCTCTCGACCCGGCAGACTGTCAGCAGCTCGCCCCGCGACATCGCAGCAGCGCTGCCCAAACGAGTCGGTGTGTGTGTGTGTGTGTGTGTGTGTGTGTGTGTGTGTGTGTGTGTGTGTGTGTGTGTGTGTGTGTGTGTGTGTGTGTGTGTGTGTGCGCGCGTGTGTATGTGTGTACCCCCACCCATCCGCATCAAAATAAACACGCGGAGAAAATACACAGCGACCCCCGGGCCGGAACAAAGCAATCGTCGGGGTGCGCTGCGCAGTGCGACTGCGAGAGGCCCCGCCCCCCGCCCCGCCGGGTGACACCAGCGGACGATTTTCACAAAGAGGAACCCTCAACGCGGTTCAATGCAAACGATCTGAACAGAGCGAAACGTTTGAGGCATAGGCACAGTGTCGTCCCCCGTCGTCCCGTCGATTGAGCTCAAAAATGTTTCTTTATTGTATTACAAAGACTTTTTCTTTGTATTATACACAAATTTACAAGATTACTCTTTGTACCAGAAGGACAATTGTAGGCTTTGTATTACGATTGCACAGAATTCTTTGTAACAGAAGATTTTTCTTTGTAAGAATTTTGACGCGACGAGTTGCCGCGCGATGTTTTGTGCGTCGTCACGGGGACTGTCACGTGATGTCACGAGGACTGTCACGTGACGTCAAGCCGCCCAACTCCCACGAAATGCGCGCCGCGCAGTGTCAAGCAGAAGCGAAAGGCGAGCGGGGGAAAAATAATATAAAATAAATAATAATGGTGGACGACCATATCCGGCCGCCTTGCCCGCCCGATAGCCAGCCAACCACTCCGCTGGGGACAGGCGTTGAGCGCGGGGCACACAGCGAGAAATTACAGAGTTTTGCACCCAACGCCGGAGGGCTTGTTTATTTTCATGTCGCGACAATAATTCCCTCAGCGATGGGGTGACGCGGTACCGGGGTATTCATAAAAATAAAATAAATAAAAAGGATGTCAGGAGAGAAGGGCTGGAGCCGGAGGAGGAAAGGGGGCTCCGCATCACAATCTTCTCGGTTAGGAAATGAGCGGCAGAAAGTCGAGCGGAAGGACTCCTACACCGGCAGGCAGGCAGGCTGGCAGGCAGGCAGGCGCGTAAATAAAAATGAGAGCGACGATTTAAGCCCTCTATTCAGCGCCTCAAGACCTCCCAGCCCAGCAGCCCAGCCCAGCGGCAGGCTGCCTACGACTAGCAGGGGTATGACGCAGCCGCACCCCGCGGCCCGCGGGCTGCGATCGAACAGCCAGCCGCGCATCTCTCTCTCTCTCTCTCTCTCTCTCTCTCTCTCTCTCTCTCTCTCTCTCTCTCTCTCTCTCTCTCTCTCTCTCTCTCAGCACGCGTTGTCCACTCGGAAGGGTTACGGACGGAAAAGTTTTCCATGACAAATGTCGTAAAGTTACATCTTCCAGTTGTATTATTACACGATAATTTTGTTTTTACATCATGTATGTATAATGTATCATAATTTTCTTAGAAAACTAAGAATTTTCTAAAGTAAATTTACGACTTAACTCGTAAATTTACAATCCTGTGTCGTCATCACAAGTTACGAAAGAAGTCGAAAATTTTCGATTTTTTTTTTAATACAGTGTCTGTCTGTCTGTCTGTCTGTCTGTCTGTCTGTCTGTCTGTCTGTCTGTCTGTCTGTCTGTCTGTCTGTCTGTCTGTCTGTCTGCCCGTTCGAGAGCGTGCGTAGCTATGCGAGGGGAGAAGGCGCTTTAACTCGCCGCCCCACGCCGCATTCAGAAACCATTCAGATGCAAAGCTATGAGCTCCGCCCCGACCAGGAAAGCTTTGCCCTCCTCGCTCTCCCACCCCCTTCTGGCTCTTTCACGAAGGAAAAAAAAAAGATCGACACGTAATATTTTCTTACTTTAAAAAAAAAACAAAAAAAAACGACCTCATAGATTTTTGATACTAATTGCAAAAGCAAGTCACATAACGCAACAACAAACCGAGGGGAAGGTCACTTCGAAAAATCATTGTACGGCTTCAAAACATATCATTTAAACAATTAAAAAAAAACATCTAGAAGAAAAATACATCATCAGAAAAATCGAGAGAGGAAAAAAAAAACAGAAAAATAAAATTAAAAAAAAAAATCAGAAATGGTGGTAACAGATCAAAATTAATCAAAAAGTGACAGAAATTTTCCTTGAAAAATCAAACAAAAAATCAAAACAAAAAAATCAAAATAATCTAAATAATATAAAGTTAAAAAAATCATTGCACACGTTTTTTATGAGTGATTTCCCCTCTCGTCACAAACAACCCCTCCTCTCAACACTTTTACTTCGGTCGAAAAAGTGGATATGACCTGCTAACTATCTTGGCCGGCCGTCGCGTGAACGCTGCGGGCGGGGTGGGCCAAGGCTGCTTGGCTGTACAGGACAACGGTCTAGAGTGGTAGGGCGGGGTGGGGCGGGGCGGGGCGGGGCGGGGCGGGGCGGGGTGGTCTTACTGCACAGAGCATTAATCCTCTTTGCCTTGCATGGACGCAGCCACAACAGAGGCTTCCTTCTCCCTCCCCCCGCCCGGGGCCCACCCCACCCCCTCTCCCCACCCCCCAGCCACCCCACACTCCTCAGCCCAGCTCCGCCTATTACGACACCAGTCGGGCACCGCTCCCCGGCACACACGAGAGAGGGAGAGAGACAGAGAAAATATGAGAGGTAAAAAGAGTCTGGAGAGAGAAGGGGGGGGGGAGAGGGGGGCTGTGGAATGGGGGATGAAAAGGCGTCCGGCGCCAGATAACGTAGGGCTTGGGGGGCGAGGAGGCGGCCTTGAAAACCTAGAGCCGATAGGCATCGCCCGCCGGAGGCGCGAGGGGACGGGTGGGGGGGAGGGGGGCACCCCCCGAGCCAAAATGAGGGCCCCACCCCACCCCCCGACCCGCACCACCCTGAGCGATGCTCCTACCTCCGGCTCCAATTAACGAGCGCGAGGCAAGGAACACTGTGAAAAATATCTTTGTAGATTTGCGATAGATTTTGTGACTGACGGCTGACGAAAAGTGTTGTACATTTACGACAACCCATTCCTGCTCGTATTTGCAGTTCAAGTTGATAGGTAGTGCTTTTAATTTTACGATCTCACTGTCGGAGACAACAAGGTCGGTACTATGCCGTCCTCGCCCCCCTGGCTAGGGAGGGGCTCAGCACGGCGCCGCCACGCCCCACCCCAGTGCGTCGGCACCTGCAAATCAGTCTGCATAACTAATCGCTTTTCGTTGGCGAGCACAGGGTGTGCGACGGCGGGGCGGGGCGGCGCGGGGGCGGAGCAGGGGGTGGTTGGTGTGGGCAGCAGCTGCCCCCAGCCAGCTAGCTTCCCCCCGCTGCCGCTGCCCAGCGTCCCGCTGCTCCCCCGAGTCCAGGGCCACCTCCATTATGCAGTGTTATGGCATAGCGTTGTAGCATCTTCCTGACCGCCCCGCTTCGCCCCACCCCGCCCCACCCCGCCCCACCCCGCCGCATCCCACCCCGCCCCGCGCGCAGAGCACACTCGCACCCGCGGCATACACCGTAGCAAACGCCAACGAAAATCATGTTCCCTTTTGCGGTCTGTATAGGGGAGGCCGAGAGGGGAATCACTCATACAAAATGTGCACAATGATTTTTTTCCTTTTTTAAAAAATTTCATCTTTAGAGTTTTCTTCTCATTTTTCAAGGGAAATTTCAGTCACTTTTGATAAATTTTGATCTTTTATCCCTTTTTCTGAATTCGATACCTACAATGCAAATAAACGTAGTTCCCGACCCTCGGGGCAAACAAACGTACTTCTGGGACCCTCAGGGCAGACTAACGTACTTCTGAGACCCTTGGGGCAGACTAACGTAGTTCTTGGTTAAAAAGATAGGAACTACGTTAGTCTGCCCCGACGGTCTCAGAAGTACGTTAGTTTGCCCCGAGGGTCTCAGAAGTACGTCAGTCTGCACCAGGGCTCGGGAACTACGTTTGTTTGCATTGTAGGTATCGAATTCTTAACTATTATTTTTGTTTTTATGTTAACATTTGCGAGTCAGGTCCACACACGAGGCCCGCCTGCCTGACCGCACTACTATAGCAGTTTTGCCGTTGACTTTAGCGTCCACGACGTCCACGCGCGGAGCAAGACGCCAGGCAGAACAGGCAGAGAGCGCCGCGACGCGACCAAACGACCTACGCACGACTGCGGACCGAGGAACAGCGCAGCGCGGCGGCGAGCAGGCAGGGGCAACCCCACGGGCAGAACCAGGGTCAGGTCAGGGAGACTGCAGGGTAAAATAGAGAAAATATGGGCCCGGCCAAAGCGGGTCTGCAGCTACGTGATGTCGAAATAGGGAGGGGCGAGGGGACCCCCGTCCTACTCCTAGGCCCATCTACGTGCATGCAGCAGGGGTGGGGTAGGATGGGGCGGGGTAGGGTGGGGTAGGATGGGTCGGGGAGCACCGAGCAGCAGCTTTAGGGCTCCAGGAGCGTGCCCCGCTCGGCCTCGCCTGCCTGACCTATTCTCTTTCTCATCTCATCTCTAGTTTTGTATTTTAATGGGCCTCCCTCTCCCTCTCTCTCCTCCGCTCCGGCCCAGAGCGGCATAAACAGACGTCAAGGGGAGCGGAATAGCAGCCCAGACCAGACCAGAGCGCCCCGACCAACCCAGCCGCGCCAGGTTAGCGCAGATTCGCTCTCTCCTCCCCCTGTTTGCAGCTGGCCGCGGGGTTGAGGCGGGTGGGGTAGGGAGGGGCGGGGCGGGGCGGGGCGGGGCGGCCCGCAGGGGCCCAACAGCACGGCAGCAAGCCGACGTGCGACCGCAGCGGGGCAGCAGGGCCGCATACCAAGAGGAGTGTGGCCCGACGTGGCGGGGCGGGGCGGGGCGGGGCGGGGGGCACCTTGCAACCTGTTCTGCTATATAGGCTACTGCGGCTGAAAGAGGGAAAAAAAAGGAAAAATCAAGAAAAATCAGAAAAGAATCAAGATAAAATAAGAAAAAAAATAAGAAAAAATAAAGAAAAAATTCAGAAAACGATCAAGATAGAATTTTAAAAAACTCAGGAAAAATCATCAGAAAAAAATCAAGGAAAATCCCACCAAAAAAAAAAAAAACAGGAATATCAGAAAAATTAGAAAAATCGGTGTACGCTTGAATTTATAGTGAAGAATCCCACGGCTCCAAAACACCCCTACCACACCCGCGGGGTTACACCACCAGGAGACTGGCAGAATATGGCATAGACAGACAGAAAGTCAGACAGCAGACAGACAGACAGACAGACAGACAGACAGACAGACAGACAGACAGACAGACAGACAGACAGACAGACAGACAGACTGACAGAGGACAGAGGGGCGGAAATGAGAGGGAAAGGGAGATAGCGCCTACGGAAGCTTCCCTGCTGTGTCCATGTTTAATTGGAAGAGACACATTGTACCATTCCCGTTCCATTCATATACGAAAAGCTGGGGGGGAGGTGGGGGTGGGGGGGAGGGCTGTGGGGAGTAACCGCACACACACACGAGCGCGCGCGCACACACACACACACACACACACACACCTGCTGCCTTGACTAATTAAGCCGACTCGACTACCTTATCACTCCCCCCTGCCCTGTCGCACGCCGTTGTCGCCCCGCCCTGCCCAGCCCCGCCCTGCCCAGCCCCGCCCTGCCGCGCCCCGTCCCGCCTAACATCCGTCATGTGAAACACAATGATACATCAGCTATAAGAACCCCACCTCCACCACACGTCCCCTCCGATAGGGCAGTCTCAGCTAGAGACAGTGTCTCTCAAGAAAGTCTCAGCTCCCCGCTGTCCCGCCACTAGACCGCACGATTCAAGCGCGTTCTCTTGAATGGATACACACACACACAGAGCTATCTCCGAGGCGCGCGATGACGTCACGACGAGGTCCTCAAGAGTATTACATGCACGAAACGGCTCGCAATTACTCGACACTCGCTCTTCACAGCCGGCCCCGCGCCTTGTGAAGGCGGAGGCTGAGGCTCCTATCGCTGATCACTATCGACAATCGGCGCCACAACAGTGGCGCCGGAACTATGGTTCAACCGATGCAGCCGAATCGGTACAAATCTATAAAAGGTACAATACAGGAAAGGGAGAGAAAGGAAAGGGAGAAAGGATAGAAAGGAGAAAAAAAGAAAGGGAGAAAAGGGAAAGGAAAGAAAGGGAGAAAAGGAGAAGGAAAAGGAAGAGAGAAAAGAGGCATAAAACAGTCATAAATAGGAGAGACTAGGGGGTGCCGGGGTGCCTGCCCTCGTCCGGGCGGGATAAAAAGGAAAAAGGTACAAAATATAGAGGTAGGAAGGGAAGAGAAAGAGAAGGGAGAAAGGAGAAAAAAGAAAGGAAGAAAGGGGAGAAGAAGGAAGAAAAGGAAGAGAGAAAAGAAACGTAAAATCAAAAATCTAACACTCATGAAAATAGGAGTTAGAGAGAGAGACTATGGGGTACCAGAGTGCCTTGTGCCTGCCTTTCACCGCGCGCCACTCATGCGCTGCGCTGTTGAGCTGTGCTGCCGCTGCCGGCGCATGCTTGCTGGGCTGCTGAGCCCTGAGCCGCACAGTGTAACGAAAAGGGCAAAAACGCGAAAAAAATATTTTATGATTGGAAATGGTAGATTTGGATGTTTTAAGATGTATCTCTCACGAAAAAAATTCTCAGGCATCAATCAAGGTTACAAAGGGCCAAAAACGTCAGAAAAAGTGTCAAATTACACGTTAATGGCCCCATTTCACAGAAAGTCCGATGTTCCTCGCCAAATAAAATTCTGGCTCTGGCGGCCTCATATTCGGATTCCTCTCAAAAAACTGCACCAGAACAGGCGCGGCGGAACGGGGGGGGGCACGGGGGGCGGCGCCCCCCCCTGGCGCAGCCAGGGGGGCGCCGAAGGCGCCCGAAGGGGGGCGCTAAAATGCGTCCGGATAGGGCGCCGAAGGCGCCCTGTGTAGGGCGCCAGAGGCGCCCTGAGCAGGAGCAGAGCGCCGGAGGCCCTACTCGGGGCGCGTAGGGCGCTTAAGCAGGACGCCACATGCGGGAGCTGAGGGTGCAAGAGTAGAATAGAAACGAAGAAAAGGCGCGGAAATGGTCCGCTAAATGTCACATAATTACTCCTACAATCTCTTTTTACTTCACAATATAAAGAGAAAATTTCTCGCTCGCTTCGCTCGCTGTTTTATTTTGGAAATGCCACTTGTACGGCAATAAATTTACTCTTGGATTTCTGCACTAGAACTGCTAGAAATGACCGAAATTAAAGTGGACCCAAAATGGTTTACTAACGTCACAAAATCAGTCTCATAATTTCACTTTCCATCATGAAAAATCAAAAAAATTTCCGCTCGCTTCGCTCGCGATTTAGTTTTTAAGCCAACTCATGCAGGCTATCGGATTTCCTGTTTCATTATAAGTCAGCATTTACTTCCTTAGCACTCTGCGTTTCGCCTGCCGTAAAATAGTTTCTCTGCCAAGGTTTTCGCGCTTGCTTCGCACGCTGTTTATCATTTTCCTAAAACTTTCATACGTCGGTCATCCGACATCGGAGAACAACACCTCAAAATATTCAAAAATGTTAGTTGAGCAATTTTCTAGAGACTAATTCCAAATGTTAAAAAAAAAGATAAAATATGGAATTGCAGTGGTAGGGGATGGGGGGCTTTCAGAGGGGCGCTATAACCCCAAAAGGGGGGCGCCGAAGGCGGCCCCTGGCTTGCCCCCCCCTGGCTCGAAAACGTTCCGCCGCGCCTGCACCAGAACCACCTGGGATTTTGCCCCTTTTGAGTTAAAGGGTGTTCTAAAAATTAAAATCCCCCAAAATAACCAAAAAAAAAAGGCCCTCTTTAGCTAAACATCTCAAGTTCCTTACCAGATAAAATTCTAGCCGTCTCATATTCGCATTCCTCGCAGAAAACTGCACTAGAAACATCACTTTGATTTTTCCCCTTTTGAGTTTAAGGGTGTGCTTAAAATTAAAGTCCACCAAAATACCGAAAAATTGCCCTATTCCGCTAAATATCTCAAATTGCTCACCAGATAAAATTCTGGCCGTCTCAAACTCGGATTTCTTGCAAAAAACTGCACCATAAACATCTTTGGGATCTTGCCCCTTTTGAGTTTAAGTGTCTGCTAAAAATTTTAATCCATCAAAATAAATAAAAATGGCCCGATTTCGCTAAATATCTCAAGATTCTCACCAGATAAAATTCTGGCCGTCTCATATTCGGATTTCTCGCAAAAGACTGTGCAGAAACATCACTGGGATTTTGCCCCTTTTGAGTGAAAGTGTGTGCTTAAAATTTAAATCTCCCAAAATAACCAAAAATGGCCTGGTGAGGAACTTGAGATATTTAGCGAAATAGGGCCATTTTTCGTTATTCTGTCTTTTTTTTTTTTAATTTTAGCACACACTTAAGCTCAAAAGGAGCAAAATCCTAGTGATGTTTCTGGTGCAGTTTTTTGCGATGAATCCGAATATGAGACGGCCAGAATTTTATCTGTTAAGGAACCTGAGATATTTAGCGAAGTAGGGCCATTAAAAAAAAAAAAATTGGGGAAAAAGGGGGGGTTGCGGTAAAAAAAGGTACATTTTTGCCCAAAAAGGTCGGTACAACGAGGGCTTTGCATCGGTACATGGAAAAATTGTGGGCGCCACTGCGCCACAACCGCGCCGCACGAGAAGGCGGTGCACGCCGAGGGGGAGAATCACTCATATAAAATGTGTACAGTGATTTTTTTTTAAATTGATCTTTTTCTTTTAATTTTTTAAAATTGTTTTCATTTTTTGTTTCGATTTTTCTTAGGACTTTTCAAGAGAATTGTGAAAATTTCTGTGACTCTTTTGTCCAATTATGATTTAGTTTTTATTCATTACTTTTGTCTTTTATTTTCAGCGTTTGTTCATTCATTCTCAGTTTTCTGATTTTTCTGTAACTTTCTCCTTAACTCTCCTATAAAAATTTAGAAATTGTTTTTGATTTTTAAAATGTTTTTTTGAGGGGGAGGAGGGAGGGGGGGGAGCGGGTTGGCGTACAATGTTTTTTTTCTTTTTTTTTTTTCGAAGTGATCCCCCCTTGGAGCACGCCGCCTGCTGGAGAGCTGCACTGTTCCTCCAAAGGCAATGAAAGTACTACCTTTTGTGGCAGTGCCCCTGCAAAGGCAATGGGACAAAAGTAAGACCTTTCCAGCGGCAATGAATCGCTCATTGCCGTTTCAAAGGCAGCATTCATTGCCAATTTTGGCAATGAGTGAAAGTCAGTTTTTGAATTTTCTCTAAGTTATTGGCATTTCAGTCATTGCCACATTGTGGCATTGAAAGTTCATTGCCAAAGATTTGGCATTGAAGGTTCATTGCCTAAATATCGGCATTGAAGGTTCAATGCCATAATGTCGGCAGTGACGGTTCACTGCCAAACAGCCGGCAATGATCGTTCACTGCCAAAAGGTCGGCAATAATGTACTGCCAAAATGCAGCAATTAATGAAAAAGTGAATTAATTTTAAGTTACTTTCAGAACATTGCCGATGGGCTGGTATTGAACACTGCCATTGGGTTGGCAATGATCGGTTCATTGCCGCTGCAAAGGTCTTACTTCTGTCTTATTGCCTTTGCGCCGGTCATTGCCAAAAGGGGCTTCATTGCCACGAAAGGTAGTACTTCACTGCCAATAATGGCAATGATCACTACCTTTGAAAAAACAGTGTGTGCACTGTAGCTCCAGGGTCGCGGCGCGGCGCAGGCCCGCTGGGCGCTGATGGGTCACGACCGAGCCGAGCCGAGCCTAGCGCCTTATTCACCCTGCCTCTCCTCTCCTCTCCTCACCCGCTGGTCGAGGCCGTGCGGGCGGGGCGTGGCGGGGTGGGGTGGGGCGGGGTGGGGCGGGGCGGGGTGGGTCAGTATGCGGCCTGCCTGCCTGCCTGCGGCGAGGCGACGCGCCCCGCCCGGCGTCGTCTCCTATCGATCCACGTGTGATTTGCATCTCTGAGTCGAGCGGCGCCACGCCACGCCACGCCGCGCCACGTGACACGGCGACGAGTGAATGACGACCATCTCTCCAGAAGAAACAACGCTGCTGCCATTTTACTTCTTGCAGCGCGAACTCAGAGTAGCCATTCCATTCAGAAAACTGTACATCCGACGGGGACAACAACTCTAAATGTTGGTGTTTAAATTCTGTAAAATTTCAGCAATTTTTCGGAATTTTTGATAGAATTTTAACAAAATGTTCATGAATTTTTCTGAATATCTCTGAGTTTATCTGATTTTCCCCCAGAATTTTTCTGAATTACGAGGTGTGCAAAAACTTCAGAGTTGATTTCCCCTCGGGCCATTCCATTCAGAAAACTTTACACCTCACACCTCTAGTGTATCTCGCGGCTCGGCAGCGTTGCACGGTAAAAACAGTTTCTTTTATTTAAAGATCTGTTTCGGATGTCCATTCGTATTTTCCATAAGATCCAAGAAAGATCTTGAAATACAAGAAACTATTTTTACCGTGAGTGCCCTGCCCCGCTGTGCCCTGCCTCGCCCCGCCGCGCGTGTAACCCCTCGCCCGTGTCGCCCTGACCTACACCAAGCCCAAGCAGCGCGGGCTGCAGCTTATCTCTGAGGGGAGGGGGGGGGGGGGAGCTCGCCGCAGCACAACGCTGCGCGGGCGCGCGACCGAGCGACTGAGCCCAGTGTTGCGGGGCGGGGCCCTATCCATTCACCAGAGCAGCCGAGGTCTCAATCCGATCACGACAGCATTCATCCACCACCACTACTCCCCCAACTTATCCTGAGGGCCCCGCGCAGCCGCAAAAGCAACCGGTCGTAAAAACCGAGACGATATGGCAGAACGGGGTATAAGGGGAGAGGCGGGGGGCGGGGGGGAGGTCGACGCTGGATCCCAACCTAACCTAACCTACCCCCAGCCGCCTCCATCCAACGGGGAGGTCTCACTGCAGGCTCAGCGCGGGGACCGAGGGGTCTATCACTATAAATTCAAGCGTACACCGTTTACTACAGTTTTTTTTTCGTGATTTTCCCGGATTTTTACTGATTTTTTTCTGATATTTAATTTCTTTTCTGATTTTTGTAATTTTTTTATTGATTTCTTCATTTTTCCCCTAATTTTTTTCTGATGTTTTACTGATTTTGTTTTATAGGGAGTAACTTACTCTGATGTTTGCGAGTGAACGACTCCTCGGCGGGGACAGGAGGCACGGCGGGAACACCCCGGGCCTCCCTCGCCCTCATCCCGCAGCCGGCTGACTAAAAAGGTCAGGGGTCAGACAGGGGTCAGACACATGGGAGAGGGGAGAGGGGGGGGGAGACAGTCCAGCCTACCCCGGCAGCACACAGACTGTACAATAAGCACATCGCACCCCACCCGCCGCGCGCCTCTTGCTGCTGCACTTTATTTGTGTCTCTCGACCAGCATGAGGGGAGCAAGCAGCAGGGGTAGAGGAAGCGAGTGAGGCCGCTGCTAAAGGGTCGCCCGAGAGGGGTGGGGGGTAGTGCGTGCGGGCGGGTAGGGGTAGGAAGGTATTGGGAAGGGGCGGAGGCAGGGTAGGGGTATACAGAATGGGGTACGGGAGCGGCCCCGTGCGCCCGGCGCCGGGAGGGGAATGCGCTTTGTCCGGCCGATCGTAAATCTGAACGGAGCGGCAGTGGAGCGCTGGGGTAGGAGTAGGAGTAGGGGTAGGGGGTCGTGTAGGAGGTTGTGCACATATTTCCACGCTAACACGGGATCTCTCGACGACTCGCCACGCCACGGCACAGCGGGGTTCATGGCGGGGCACGGCGAAAATTCCGTCCCCATCCTTTAACCTTCCGCGTCGTACAAGGTAAGGTACATCCGAGCTCGAGCTGCCTGAGAACGATAGCCGCGTGCAGTGCAACACGAGGCGAGGACCGCTGCCGGGTTGTGTACTATGAATTTGGTACACCCGCGCGGGCGCTGGAGCGGGGCGGGGGCAGGAAGTGGTAGTTGGGTATACTGCCGGCCTTGTTGCGATTTCGATTTCTAGACGACACTGTCACAAAATGAGCAAGGCTGTTTCTAAAAACGACGATCTCACAATTCAGCCAAGCTGTTTCTTTTAATTATTTTTTAAATTTTATTTTTATTTAATTTTTTATGGGAGAGGCCGCAACCTTGGAGAAAATAACTGAAACCAGTTTGATCCGGATATATATTGCAGGAGTTAAAGGGAGAGGGGGTGACTCGGAAGGGGACACGGCAGGGCAGCCCTGGCGGAGTGACGGGGCTGAATACGGAAGGAGGCATTTCTTGATATGCTGCACGACTGGCTCCAATCAGTACGCGCTCCCCACGGGTGTCAGGGGCGAAGGGGGGCTCCCCGGGCGGCAGCGAGGGGCCGGCCCGGGTGCCAGGGGCGCGCCAAGCCTTCATCTGTCAAAGGGGCGCAGACCACGCCCCGCCACGCCCCGCCCCGCCACGCACCAGGGGAGAGTCACGTCGTTGTACACGAAGCTCGCAGCAGCGAGTTGGGGTTGTCGGGCTATGGGTTGGTTAGGGTGTCGGTGGAGCGAATGGGGGGAGGGGCGGCGGGGGTAATAATTGGCAATAGCCACAACGGCGGCGGCGCACAGATCTGCGCGCTAGGGCGGGGGGAGTACGATAGAAAATAAAGTATAACACTTTGCGGGAAAAAATGATTGGGGGGGGCGGGGGGGTGCACAACGACGCGGCCGTTATTGGCGAATGGATAGCGTGCTTGGCGCTCGTTCGGCCGACGCAGCATGCGTCTCCTATACACTGCGCATGGGGAGGGGCGTGGGGAGTGGGGAGACGGATGCATTAAATAAAAATCTAAAGTAACGAGTCAAATGGGTATTGCGCTTGTTGTGTAAAGCGCGCGCGCCGCGCGGCTCACCCGAGGCCCGAGGGGGGAAACAACTCTGAATTTTGGTGTACAAATTTTATTAACTTTCTAGCATTTTTGTGAATTTTTGTAAAGCAAAAATGATTTATTTTTCTAACGTTTTGATTGAATTTGTCCTCAATGTGTTAAAGCAAACGTAACAAAATACAGAAAAAATTAGCAAAATTCAGAAAGTTTAGAAAAATTCAGGAAAATTTATATATGAAGTAGGCAAAATTTATGTTAAAATTCTATAAAAATTCACAAAAATTCACAGAATGAGTTCACCACAATTCAGAAATGTTTGCCCCTCGCACTCCGCCCCCCGACCAGACAGGAGTACAGGAGCGAGTCACGGCCGTGATGTTAAGGAGCAGGCCAAGATCCAGTAGGGTTTCTAAATAAGCCACCCGCCTGCCTACGGGGAGACCGGGACCCGGGGGCCCGGGGGGCGCGCCCCGCCCCAGAATTAACCCAGATCTGTCAGGACGAGCGAGACGCCACGGGGCACGGCAGGGCGCCACATCGCCAAGCTGCCGGCGAGCAGTAGCTCGGAGATTCGTCAGGGAGTGGCACGGGCGGGGCGGGGTGGGGTGGGGCGGGGCGTACCGGAGAGGGCTGCGGGAGAGCGCACCCGGTAACAAGCCCCTCTCTCCCCACTGCCTGGCCGGTGCGTGCCTGCTATGCTTCCTCCTCCCTCAGGCTCGGAGCGGGGCGGGGCGGGGCGGCTCCACCCAAACGAGGTATAGCTGCGCCGCCTCGGCGGCGCGCCGGCGCCGGGCCGTTCGCGTGACAACCCCTTCCCTCCTCCGCCTCCTCCCGACACGCCTCCATTCGTCATGTTTTTGCAAAAGGCCTCTGTTGTCCGTCACCCGAACTGTTTCTTTCTCTTCCATAATGAAACAGTGCGCTCGAGGGGGAAACAATTCTAAATTTTGGTAAAATTTTCCGAATTTTCGAGAATTCTTGCTTGAATTTAAGCTTGAATTTTTGCTTGATTTTTTTCCCGACTTTTCCTGAATTTTCCTGAAATTCTCTGAACTGTCCTAAATTTCTCTGAATTTTTCTGAATTTTCCTTAAATTCTCTGAACTGTCCTAAATTCCTCTGAATTTTTCTGAATTTTCCTGAGGATTTTTTTTTCTGAATTACGAGGTGTGCAAAAATTTCAGAGTTGTTTGTTTCCCCCTGGAGTGCGCTGCAGTCTGCGACCCCGCCCCGCCCGGCGGATGGGAGCGCCGTGTGGGTATGCAACCCGCCTGGCGGCGTGCGCACCGGGCAGCCTACCCGCAGGGCGCTTCCATCCGCCGCGACGAGGAGGAGGAGGAGTTACACGCGCAGACTTCTCGGGGCATGACTCACCGGGCCGGCGGGGCCGGGGCCGACAACACACGCACACGCAGCCCGGCGCGCCAGCGGTCATACTCACCTGCGAACAGAGAGAGAGAGAAAGCGTTAGAGAGACAGAGAGGGAGAGCAGCGCTCTAGCATGAGGCACGGCTGTGAGGCACGGACACACACACACACACACACACACACACACACACACACACACACACACACACACACACAGAGACAGTCTGACAGACGGAGCAGCGTCCAGACACCCCTCACCCGCAAAATGCTTTCCTCTCCTCGCTTCGCTCGCAACTCCCTGCTCCTCCGTTTCCGGTGCCAAAACGAAGTAAACCGCTGCTACACGGAGCTACGCGCGCGCGCGTGCGAGAGAGAGAGAGAGAGAGAGAGAGAGAGAGAGAGAGAGAGAGAGAGAGAGAATTGAATTGAATTGATTTATTTTGAGGATTGTATATATGAGGACTGAAAAGTCCCATTGGGGTATACAACCCGCTCTCTATACATATACATTTTAACAAAAAAAAAAAAATAATACATTAATTTGATTAGTTGTTTTGATTTAACAGAAGGTTCTTGATTTTAGATTTGTATGTGCTGTAGGAGAGATACATGGGAGCGCCGTGTGGAGAGATACATATAATCATAGAGAGAGAGAGAGAGAGAGAGAGAGAGAGAGAGAGAGAGAGAGAGTTTGTGCGAGGCGTAGCGTAGGAGTAGAGCGCACCAAAATAAACCCCACCGCGACGGTCCCCCTCACCCAGACCCCCACCCCTCTCTCTCTCTCTTTTTCCCCCAAGACCTCCCCACCGGCCTCTCTCTCTCTCTCTCTCTCTCTCTCTCTCTCTCTCTCTCTCTCTCTCTCTCTCTCTCTCTCTCTTTCTCTCTCTCTCTCTTTCTCTCTCACTCTCTCTCTCACACATTGCTCAGCCAATGCGTTGGGGCGGCGGAGCGCGCGCGGGAGGCTAAATTCAACGCAAAGCGCGCGCATCGTATACAGACCGACATACACACACAGTGCGAGCCGCCGGAACCACCACGGGAGAGAGAAGAAAAACTGACAAGAGAGAGAGAGCGGAGGGGAAAGGGAGGAGAGGGAGGGGGATCAGGAGGGGGGGGGGGGGGCAGAGGGGCTGTCACCGCACAACGACGCCTCGTCACTACATGGGTATGAATAAACATGCAGGCCACCTCCTCACCTCGGGCCGAGCCGGGCGTGGAAGGAAGTGGCCGGAGAAAGGCTCAACAAAACAAAACAAAAATAAGAATATTTAAAAAAAGAAATAAAAAAAAAGCAGGTGCGGAGGTACGAGGAGACAGAGCGACAATGGATAGAATTATTTCTGTTTTTCACATCTCATGTTTTAGGCAATAGATGTAAAAGAGCAGATTGTCCGAAACTATTATCAGGAAATGTTTTTAGATTGAAAAGTGCGATGGTTATTGTGACGGACCTGCTGGCTGAGTGTTAGCCGAGCCACGCGTCAGAGCCTGCTGAAGATGAGCCGTGGAAATCGGGAAGCTTTTCTTTCTTTATTTCTTCCTTTCTCTCGCCATCCTTTCTCTCGGAACACCATTATGTTGCTCTCCGGAAAAAGACGTGACGCGCAGCCACTTCTGATCAAATCTAATTCCACTCCTCTCTTCCTGCCCTCTCCGTCAGCGCGCGTGAGCGCGTGAGTGTTTGTCCAAAGGAGACAAAAAAAATATTTCAACCGATAGGAGAGCGAGACGAGTTTGAGGGTTTGGGGGAGAAAGGGGGGGGGGGGGGGGGGGTCAGAGGGCAGGTGCCTGGCTGGCTGAGCCTCTCCTCAGGGGGCGCGCAAGTTTCCTCTGGAGAAGGAGGGGAGGGGGAGAGGGGTGCATACCGGAGCTGCAGCCCCACCAATAATGCAGCAGGAAGTTGGGCGCAGGCAGGCAGGCAGGCAGGCAGGCTGGCAGGGGAAGGGCGCAGCAGTCTCCAAGTTTGAGACACTATCTACCAAACGGAGCGCAGGCGGCTTCACCTCGCGCTCGGCGAGAATCGGACCGGGCCGTGGCGTGGGGAAAACAACTCTGAATATTGATGTCCAAATTTTGAGAACTTTTCTGAGTTTTCATTGAACTTTTGGGATTCTTGTTTGAATTTATTCATCTTGAATTTTCCAGTTTTTGTTTAAATTTTACCGAATTTTTCTGAGTTGACTGAGAATTTTTCTGAATTTTGTTGAATTTTTCTGAATTTTGTTGAATTTTTCTGAATTTTGTTGAATTTTTCTGAGTTTTGTTAAATTTTTCTGAATTTTGTTGAATTTTTCTGAATTTTGTTGAATTTTTCTGAATTACGAGGTACACAAAAAATTCAGCGTTGTTTCCCCAGCGGGCCGTGGTCATGGGCGGGCATGGGTAGAGTCCTTGAGTGAAACGGGAACGGCGGCCTCCATCCGAACGCATCTTTCACGTCGATACATACAATAATTTGGCCTGAAAATTGCCAACTATATTTCAAAGTTCTTCGGCGGGACGCACTTGATGGACGCCCACCTGCAGCGCACCGCACTACTCTACTCTTCAGGCCGAGCACGGCGGTATGGACAGACAGTTGCCGCGCCGCCGGGCTAAGCTGAGCCACTTCCCTGCCACTTCGCTGTGCCACGCCCAAAGCCTTGTTCCCTCTAGAGGCCTGTGGAGAGGGGGTGTGTGAGAGAGAGAGACCGGGAAGGGGGGGGGGGAGATAGAGTGTAGATAGAAGCGCGGGATAGACCAGGGCGGGCACACGGTCGAGTGGACAGCGCCTCCCTGAGGGATAGACACACGGACAGGCGGGAGCGGGCAGGAGGGAGGTTAGCGGCGAGATAGAGGGGAAGGATGTGCAAGGGGAGAGGGAAGGGGGGTGGCGGGGCAGCAAAAGTTCTCCATCAGTATAGTTTTTGGGCCGAGCCAAGTTTGGTGGGGTGGAAATCGTTTGTCTCGCGACGGCATATCGAACCACGCGAGGCGGGGCGTGGCCGGGAGGCGGCCTGGGCCTGACACGAGGCTAGCAGCAGCGGGGCCCAGCGGAACAGGGCGTACCATCACCGCCACGCCCCGCCACGCTTCGGCGCCGATATTGTTAACCTCGCACCGCTGGGTCTTTTATTTCGCTAGGGAAGGTTTGGGTCGGTCGCTTCCGTGAACCACTATACCCCGCGGCACACCGAAGGGGGGAAAACATCCGGCCTGAAGGGCGCGCAGTCAAACGCCGCCCAGGGGACTTGGGGGGCTCGTAGCGAGACTGGCGGGCTCCTCTAGGAACCACCTCGAGGCCACGAGGGAGAAGACGTCGGTAAAGAAGTACACCAAGAGGACACGAAACGAAACGGGCAGAGGGGCCGGGCGGCGCGGGGTGCCTAGGCTGCACAAAATAAAATAAAAAAAAGTTGCGTACGTGCCAAAAAGAATTTAGTAGGTGTACTAATTTTTAGCTGTATAGGCGCAGCTAATTTTTGAGATACCGTGCTTACTGTTTTTAGCAGTAGTGATAATTTTTCACATCCATTTGTAGGTGAGAGATTTTTTTACGTGTGAGCTGCCGTGCCACGCTGGTGTTGTCCACGTGCGCTATTCTCCCTCCACGCCCGTTTCATCTCAATTCTCAGAGAACAATGAAAATAACACTTCTTGCTTTTGTGAAAAAGGTCTCTGTCAGGCAGTTTTAGGTGGGCCTGTCGCTCTGTTTCCATTTCACCGAGGGGGAAACAACTTATACAATTTTTATGCACCTCGTAATTCAGAAAAATTAGAGAAATAAAAAAAAAAAATCGAAGATTTTAAAAAAATTAGGGGGATATATAGGGAAATAATTAACAAAACTTAACGTAAAATTCATGCAAATTTTTTGAAAAAATCAACAACAATGCACAAAAATTCACTAAAATTCACAAAAAAAAAATTGTACACCAACATTTAAAATTGTTTCCCCCCGCAATTTCAAACACAGAGCCAATCCAACTCCGCGAGCCCATCATTACTAGGAGATTACGTACTACCCTGCCCACCGGCTGCGCGTAATCCACACTACACACACGTGGAGACGTAACGTACGGATGAGTGACACCCGTGTGTGCGGCGCGGCGCTCGTGTCAACAGGGTGATGAACTCGTTGGCGTGACAGAAGCGGGGCCCGGCGGAGCGGTAAAGGGCGGATCGGTAAACAGGGGTCCGGATGGCAAATACGCGAGGCCGCCCCGTCCCACCGCACCGGCCCCCATGGTAACAGGCGGGGCGGCTGCTCGGTTAAACACACGAGGTAAGCTCGCGGGCAAACTCTTCTTCAGCTACTGGAGTCACGGTGCAAGTTTCGTGTGCATACATACATACATACATACATACATACATACATACATACATACATACATACATACATACATACATACATACATACACACACGACGTAAACATAGATATCTGAAGCGTCAATCATGGGTAGAAAGGATGAGGAAAAATGGTAACGAGATGCTTTTGGCAAGCAGAGTAGCGTCGAGGTGAAGGGGGGTGGGGTGGATCACTCATACAAAATATAAACAGTAATCTCTTTTGGCTTTTAATTGGGATTCTTTTGTATATTTCTTCTTCATTTTTTGTTGTTTCGTTTTTTAAATGAATTTTTTAGGGGCGGACAAGACTTTTCGAAGTGATCGCCCTTCGTGGGAAAGTGTCCTCACCCATTTCGGGTGAGAAATTGGATTCAAGGGTTTGCAGTGTAGGAAAAAGGAAGCGGAAAAATGATAGCGAGATATAGTATATGCCTTGGCAAGCAGAGTAGCACTGTGCGTAATGTGGGTGTGCCAGGCAGGCATGCAGTCTACGCCCCTGGATATATATCTACCCTGTTGCTCCCGCGAAGACACACGCACAGCGCGCACGTCATGTCCAGCTAAAGGGGTTAGGCAGGGCGTGGCGGGGCGTGGTGCGGGGGACAGGGTGGATGTTAATCAATCCTCGCAATCGGTCCGGCCGGCATCAGCAGACCGAAGGGACGGGTGATGAGGTGCCGCCCCACCCCGCCCCGCCCCGCCCCGCCCCGCCCCGCCCCGCCCCGCCCCGCCCCTCCAGGCTCTAGGCTGCTACCCTCTGCAAGGGTCGCGGGGCGGGGTGGGGCGGGGTGGGGCGGGGCGGGGCGGGGCGGGGCGGTGGACGCAAATCCCGCTGACGAAGCGCGCTCTGCCCCTTGCCCTGCCGCCCTGCCCCGCTGGCTGGGGACAAACACGACGACGTGTGGAGACAGCAGCCAAGCTAGCAATGGCCAGCCAAGCACTTTGGAGAGTAATTAATTTCACAGCGAGGAGGGACGGCAGGCCCAACGCCGCCGCGGGAGGGAACGAGCAAGAGAGAGAGAGAGAGAGAGAGAGAGAGAGAGAGAGAGAGAGAGAGAGAGAGAGGAGGGGGTTCAGTAGGGAATGAGGCGCCTGAGGGGTAGTAGAGAGATAGAGATGTGCGCGGGGGGCGGGGGGAGGACGGGACATAGGACGACAAGGACGGCGACGACAGCAGATTTTTGCGTGTCCTCGCAATAAGACATTCCGGGTGAGAGGCTATGGCGACGCCCAGCAAAGGACCCGGCTCGGGTGGGGGTGGAAATAACGCTTCCATAACGCCCTGGCCTCGGCCCCAGCGGTATTATGATGGACGCGCGGCTGTCTGCATGTCTCACCGTCGCGTCCGAGGGAGGGGGAAACAACTATGAATTTTGGTGTGGAAATTACAGTTGATTTTTGTGAATTAATGGTGGAGTTTTTCGTCGAATTCTGTGAATTTTATTATATATTTTGAGTGAATTTTCTTTATTGTTCTTTTTCTAACTATTTCTGAATTGTTCTGATTTTTTTTTAATTTTCCGAAATTTTCCAAAATGTGCTTGAATTTCTCTTGATTTTTCTAAATTACGAGCTGTACAAAAATTTTAGTAATGTCTCCCCCTCGGTTGTCTGAGCCTCTCTTCCTGCTCTCAGTGCCCCGGTCCGGTCGGTGCAAAACGTGTAATTGCTTCAGATTAGCGGAGAGAGAGAGCCCAGCCCAGCCCAGCCCCGCAGCCGTGACGGGGCGGGGCGGGGTCGGGGTGGGGTGGGCGGCTCGAATGAGAATGTAACGAGATCAGCGATGAGAGAGACGCGCGGCTAAACAGCCAGAAGGGTCCCAAAGGGCCCAACGGGCCTAAAGGGTTGTGAAGAGTCATCATCGCGCGGGTGAGGCCCTGAGGGTCGTGTGAGGTGTCATCAGGGAGGCGTCCGCGGGCAAATCAGCCGGCAAAAGAGAGCATGCAACCGGGGGGCGGGGCACGGTAAAACGCCTGGGTCGCAAAGTGGCTCAATCATGCTCCCCTATACTTGCATTCGCACACACGGAAGTGCATATTTGTGTGTGTGTGTGTGTGTGTTCGTGTTGTATAAGGGCGCTATATACAAGGATTTGCCCGCGCCCGCCACCCTAACCAGCCGGAAAGCTACGCGCTAGGCGGGGCGCAGCGAGCTCCTGCTGCTCCTGCTCCAGAAGCAATTCCTCAGCCCCATCCTTGGCACCGCTCGTATTTCTCTCTCTCTCTCTCTCTCTCTCTCTCTCTCTCTCTCTCTCTCTCTCTCTCTCTCTCTCTCTCTCTCTCTCTCTCTCTTGCTCTTTTTTTTCCTATGGCGAAAATCAGCTGGCGGCCGAGAGAGAGAGAGAGGAAGAGAGAGGATGGGGGCGCGCGGCCGAGGCTTCGAATGGCCGAACGGGTGGAGAGGGGTGGAGAGGGGAGGAGAGGAGGGGAGGGAAGGGGAGGGGAAAGGAGAGGAGAAAAAAGGAGAGGAGGGGAAAGGAGAGGAGAGAGGAGGAGAGATGAGCGCCTAGCCTCGCGCCAGGGCGGAGGGCAGAAGCCTCTCCCCAGCACCAGCTCGCCTACATTAAATATATAGGGCAAGCAGGACCCGCGACCCTGCCCTCTGTGTGTGGACTAGTGGCACCCCCGCCTCTCCGCTCCAGTCGCGCGCGCACACACACAGAGAGAGAGAGAGAGAGAGAGAGAGAGAGAGAGAGAGAGAGAGAGAGAGAGAGAGAGAGAGGGGGGGGGGACTTGCGCCCCTGCGCGCCGCATGTAGATGGTAACGGCTCCGGCGACCCGGCGCGGCCTTGCGGCGCCCCGCGCGAGCTAAGTTGAAATCTAACCCAGTTTCTCGCGGGCGCGCGCCCCTCTGGCGGGTCGATGGACCCCCTGGCCTGCCCTGCTCCGCGCCGCCCCGAACAGGACCGCGCCAGAGCAGACCGAGCGCCAAGGCGCCTCTGCCGCCAGCGAGGGGGAAACAACTGAAATGTTTGCAAACACCTCGTAATTTAGAAAAGTTCATAAAAATTGTGAGACATTCAGGAGTATTCATAACAATTCAGGAAAAATCACGGAAGTTCTCAAAAATTCAAAAAACTAAGAAAAATTGAAGCAAAATTCACAAAAATTCAATAAAAATTGATAAAAGTTCAAAAGATTTAAAAAGGTTTACGAAAATTCACAAGAATTTACACAATGTGTCGGACAAAATTCAGAGTTGTTTATCCCAACTGGCCGCCAGCCTGCTGCTGCTCTCCAGGCGCCACGACGCCGGCTCCAGTGCTCCAGTGTGGCCCTCTCCGTCCCTCACCCACTCTTTATTTCTCTGTATCTTCCTCTCCCTCTCACACACACATACCCACTCTCCCTCCCTCTCCTCCTGCCTCCGCACTAGCATCCGTCGTGATGACAGCGGAGGAGCAGGCCGCGATAGGGGAGGGGGGGGGGGGGGGGGGGGGGGGGCGCAGCGCGGGTCAGGCAAAGTTTCACGGCTTGACAAACGGCCGCCGATTGTCTCCTCCTCCAAGTAGGCGAGGAAGAGAGAGACAGAGAGATGGAGAGCAATGGCGCAGCCCGCCCAACCCCGTCTCGGACCTGCAAGTCGTACTGCTTGGAGTGCGGCGCGCGCGGCGCGGCGGTGACGGGCGTGCCGCGATGAAGTGGCCCCGCCCCGACCCCGACCCGCGACTGCTCGCCCCGAGGCCCGAGGCTCGCCTCCAAGCTGTTGTAGATATTTATCGCGCCACTTAATAATAGTTGGCCGCTTTAATTAGCAGCAGCAGCAGCAGCAGCAGCAGCAGGGCGGGGCGGGCCGGCAGCAGCTTGACGAGGGCGTTCATCTCGAGTCGGAGGAGGCGCAAGGCGCACGCGCGCGGGGAGCGCGGGAACAGCGGAGCGAGGACTGCGCCAGGGCGCCGCCGCCATAGATTTGCAGCCCGTAAATACCGTCATCAATCTACCTTCCCGCGTCAACCTGTAATCCGCCGACAGCCTCGCGCGACGACGACGCCGCGATGACGAAAGAGCAGGGCAAAATAAAATTTATGTTGGGGTGGGAGTCGTCAGCACTAGCAGCAGCAGCAGCAACGCGTATACACGGAAGCCAAGAGCGGTAATCAGCTTGTACATGAGATATGCATGACCGCTGAGGCGGGGCGCGTGGCGGGGCGGCACGGCGAGGACCTCGGCGAGGACCGCCCCGCCCCGCCCCGCAGCTCAAAGGACCAGGGTCCTTCCTTCCTCCAGGTTGCTTCCAGTCCACGACCACTCTACTACTTCTTTTCCGCTCTCCTGACCGTATAAATTCTCGTTCCCATTCCCCAACTTTACCTCTCCTGCCGCTCTCCCTCCCTCCCTCTCTCTTCTCCGCATTCGTCTTATGTGTTTTATTTTACGCTCCGTCGAAGTGTACGGCGAGCGGTGGGCTAAAAGGGGAGGGAGGCAGCATGGCCAGTCAGTACCATACCGCCGCTGGCTGCAACGGTCCAGCCGGCCCTTCCCCTACCTTGCCAATGCCCTCGCGGCACGGACATGAGATAGTAAAATTCATGACTGCGTAGTGGACACACACACACGCACGCACACATACACACACATACACACACACAACAAGCAAACTGCAGCCTCTGTCGGGCATAACTAACGACGAATAGGCCGCAGCGCAGCGCCGGGCCGGTCGGCTCGTCGCGCTCCACCCGAGAGGGAGGGGAACTTTGAAAAATCATTATACGGCCTTTAAAAAAAAAAAAAAAATGAAAATTACAGAAAAATCCGAAAAATCGAGAAAACAATGAACATAAAGCGAAATCAAATTGGAAAAAATTTAGAAATGGGGGTGAAAAGATTAAAATTTATCAAAAACAGACAGAAATTTTTCTTGAAAAATGAATAGAAAGATCAAATCAGAAAATGAAATAAATAAAAATTCAAAACATCAAAAGTAAAAAAGTCATTGCCACACATTTTGTATGAGTGATCCTCCCCCTCGGCTCCACCTCCACAACCAACACCAACACAACAAGGTGATACGCGCGAGCCGCTGAATACCTCTCTCTCTCTCTCTCTCTCTCTCTCTCTCTCTCTCTCTCTCTCTCTCTCTCTCTCTCTCTCTCTCTCTCTCTCTCTCTCTCTCTCTCTCTCTCTCGCTACCTCTCTCTCTCTCTCTCTACTCTCTATCTCTCTCCCTCCCTCCTTTATTTTCTCTGTTTATTCCGTAGCGGCCGTGCCAGCATTAACTCAGCGTTATGCCTTTCACAGGACCTACCGCCCAGCCCCACAGAGGAGGACGACGACAAGGCTGACGAATCTATGATGCAGATCCATTTGGGGACCCGCGGCGCGATCTAATCCCCGAACAAGCCCAATAAGTCACGCCGCATTTCACCCAGCAATCCTAAAGCTTCTCTCCCCCCTCCCTCTCCCCGCCTCGACGGTTTGCTTCTCCGCTGGACGAAACAAAAAACATGTGTCAGAAAACAGGATTAAATACGATGAAAGAAGAAAAAGTTAAAACTTTGGGTTGTGGCGAGGCGAGAAACGTTATGTCGCGATATTATGGCGTCGTGTGACCGACCGTGTGCAAACAAGGGTATGGAAGGTATATGGAAGTGAGTGAACGCGCGCGCGAAAGAGAGAGGATATGGACGAGAAAGCGTGTGTGAGAGAGAGATGGGGAAAGAAAGAGGGAGAGAGGTGCGAGGGCTTTGGGTCTTTTAATTAGCCGAAAGGGGAACCGCCCCGCCCCGCCCCGCCCCGCACGCGCAGCGCAGCGTGTACAGCCCCACGGCGCGCGGTGCGCCTGCACCTAGCGCCACCGACATCAAAGCGGCCGCCAGTGGTGGGCTGCGTGTCTCCTCACCGTTTTATATCCACACGAAGCTAACTGCACCAAGAAATATGAGAGAGAGGGGAGGGGGAAAAAAACGTACTCAGACGAGTCGGATAGGAGGAACGGGACGGCATACGGGACGGGTCGCCGCACCGACTTAAGCGCATTACGATACGACGAGACGAGCGGTTTCAATACGGTGCGACGTAGCCTAACACTGCTGACCGTGGCAGGGGCTGGTCGCCAACACGTCGAAAAAAGAAATCTTATTTCCTTCCATCTTGTAACAGCGTGATTTTTTTTCCCCTGCGTGGGGCACTCTCCATGAATGAAGTGATAAGCCGTTCCCGGAAGGCCAACACGCGGGCGAGGGGAGAGGGCTCGCGGCGCTTATTTACCCGCGCGTGCTTCGTGCTGCGAATAACTACTCACGCGCTGCTCCTGCCGCCACGCCACGCCACGCCACGCCGCGCCGCCAGCTTCCAGCCGAGCGAGCGAGGTGAATCAGTGTGAATCACTCACTCACTCACTCCACTCGCTCCGCTTCACCTTGAACCTGGCGCGGGCGGGCGTCGCGAGCCCCAGCCAAGTCTGCTGGCAGCGGCGGCTGCTGCGTGCCGCGGACCCGGACGTCGCTCCCCCCCCCCCCCACCTCCTCACGTGTGCAGCGTCACAGAGCAGGTCCGTGTCGCGCCCATACCCGCGCACGCAGCTCCGCACCTCTCCACCGCGGCGTGCAGCAGCGGAACACGCGGGCAGATTACGGTTCACGACGCGACGACTTTACAAGAGCTGAGAAGAACGCAAAGCGCGCCGAACTGAACTGACATCCGGCGCAAAGCGAGGGGGAAACAACTCTGAAAATTTTTGGCACACCTCGTATTTCAGGAAAATTAAAAAAAAAATCAGGAAAAAGAAAATTAAAAAAATTCAGAGGAATTATTAAAAATTTACATAAATTCAGAAAACATCCGAGAAAAATAGGAAAGTTTAGGGAATTCACGAAAATTTAGGCAAATTCAGAAATATTCTATAAAAATTCACAAAAATTCACGATGATTTACAAAATGTGTACACCAAAGTTCAAAATTGGAACCCATTCGAGCGCAGACCAAAAAATAAAAAGGAAAAAACTGGGAGAGATGCGGCACTGTAAAGAGTTCTTGACAAACTGACAGACTGATAGACGGACGGACGGATAGACAGACAGACAGACAGATCGACAGACAGACAGACAGTGCGCTGTTTCCACGCGCCGGCAATCGCGTCCCACCCAATAGCGTAAGCACCAGCACCATACTGCTGCTCGCGCTTCCCATTCCATTTCTTTCCGCGCGCCTCACGCTTCTGGTGCCCCCCGCCGCCCCCGCCGCCCCCCGCCGCTTTCCTCCCTCTTCCTTTCTCTCACGTGCGCCCCCGCCGCCGCCCCCGCCCGTCTCTCTCAGGCCATCGCGTTCCTGTGCACTTCAAAGCCATCACGTCTGTGTGCCCCCGGCCCGGCCCCGGCCCGGCCCCGGCCCGGCCGTCCGGCGAAAGGAGTCCTCCCGCGAAACGCTATGACGCACGCGGAGACCAGCGCCTCCTGCCTCTCCCTTTCTGTCTCTCTCTCTCTAACTCCACACCCCTCTCTGTCTCACTCTTCCTCTCTCACAAAACAATGTTAAGAGAGAATAAGAGAGGCACGAAGAAGCCTATTAGTTTTGTCAACAATTTTTTTTTTTTAATGCAAAACCGAAATTTTGCACACAATTTTATCAACCAACACGCACATACGAAACACAAAACCACCCTATTTTTCATTACACTTTCATTACAATTCTCAATTCTGATTCATAGAGGAGGCTGCAAGGACCATTTCCTAGAGTTTCGAATCTAGGAAATTTTTCATAGACAAACCCTGCCTACTAGGCAACCTGCCACACAGTGGTGTCCGAATGTTGCCTAGTAGGCAGGGTTTATCTAGGAAAAATATCCTAGATTCGAAACCCTACCATTTCCTGCCCCTGCTGCAGCCATAGCCCCGCCGCGCACGTGTATAGTACACGCACAAAGAGTGTGTATGAGGAAGAGAGAGAGGTAGAGAGAGAGAGAGAGAGAGAGAGAGAGAGAGAGAGAGAGAGAGAGAGAGAGAGAGAGAGAGAGAGAGAGAGAGAGAGAGAGAGAGAGAGAGAGATAAATAGAGGGAGAAGGAGAGAGGCACGAATGTGCAAGGTCCTTGTCGATGCATGTACTCGACGCATAAATGCATGGCAGGGTCCGCCGGCGGCGCAGCGCAGCGGAGATCGGGAAGACATCGCACATCGCGCATGCCTCGCCTCGCCTCGCCCCACTCCGCCCAACCTCGCCTCGCCGCTCGCGCAAAAAAGGATACATAAGGCTGTCTGGAATGAGAAAGCCACACCCCACACGCAGCATGTAGGAAAAAAATAGTTGTGATGATCAACTCTATTCGATGGGCAGATTTTGATAACTGGTGTCGAAAATCCATTTTTTTTTTTTTTTCGATGCCCGGTCTCCAATTTTGACCATCGGCCAGAGTCGATCATCAGAACACTGTCAGCTTTTCGCCGCGCGCACCGTATCTCGCGGTATCGTTTGCGATTGTGGCGTCGATTATAGGCGACAAAGCGGGAACGCGTCCGCCTCGCCCCGCCCCCGCACGCGCACACTGTAACGGCGTCCGGCGATGACGCAGTGTGCACATAGCGATAACGTTCTGACAGGTGCGCGGGGTCGCGAGTGAGAGTGAGGACCGGTTGCGCGGAGCGAGACTGGTTTGGTCTGCCCCGTCACCCCAGCTGTGAGGTGAGGTGATTTCTGCGTCACGTGCAGGTGCAGGGCTCGTCATACGCGGACACGAGGGGTCCTTCTCTAGAAATCCAAGCGTACACCCATAATGTTTTTGTTGTAATTTTCGTTGATTTTTCCTTCTTTTATCGTACTTTTTCCTTGACTTTCCCTGATTTCTACTTTTAAAAAAATTCTTTGATTTTTCCCGATTTATTCCTGATTTCTTTTCTCGATTTTTCTTGATGTATACTGATTTTTTTTCATTGACGTTTCCTGATTTTTCTTGACTTTTTATGATGACCCCCCCCACCCTCTCCTGATTTTTTCTAAAGTATGTACTCTGATTGAAGGACCCTATGCGGCACAGCTCTGCTCTAACCCCGCAGAGGACGAGGAGGGTCCTGACTCGTCCAGCACAGCTGTCCTCGCGGCCCTTTAGACTGGGCCGTGAGTGGACAATGAATGCCTGCTGCTGGCTGGCTGGACACGACGCCAAGGTCTCAGATCCGCACTCTATTTATATTGGCCGACAAGGATACGCTATGCTGCATCTCGGGCGAGAGACGCGAGGGAGAGAGATGGAGGGGGTTGGAGGGGGAGGGGGGAGGGATTGGGAGGCAAACGTGTGCACCACGTGGGACAGGAGGAGGGGGAGGGGGGCGGGGCTGAGTTATTTCGGCCGTGCTGCAGCAGGATGCGCTCATGCAGACGGCTGCAACCGAGGGATCCTTCACAATAAATTCAAGCGTAAAACTAATTTTTCTGTTTTTCGTGATTTTTCTTGATTCTTACTGATTTTTTTTCTATTTTTTTCTGAAATTTCCTGATTACTTCTATATTTTTATTCTGACTATTTCTGTTTTTCCTGATTTTGTACTGATTTTGTTTTAGGGTGTATACACTGATTTTTAGGGGTGAACGACCCCTACGGGGATCAGTGCCAGGGCCCGGCCCTGCAGGACAGTGCAGGAAGCGTTGCAGGAAGCATTGCAGGAAACATTGCAGGAACCGCTCAGCAACAATAACGCTCAGCAGCAAAGCTCAGCCGCCACCGGAACTGCCGGGAACTGCGCGGCCAACACATAGCGTTCAGTCAAACCGCCTCGCGCGACGCATTGTGAGCGACGGTATACAGGAGCGAGAGAGAAAGAGAGAGGCAAAGTGGGCTCCACTCTCCAGGGCCGGCCTTGCCCGGGGTCACCCTGCGTTGCCACTCAGCCCCGCCCCCTCCACGCCCCACCCATACGAGGCACGCTCGCTCGCCGCTTTAAGCCCCGTTATGGTGTAGCGATTGGCGCACCCTAGACCGGCACGGCCTGGCCGCCGCTGGAGTTACGGCTTGCGACTCACCCGGCCAGCCGCGGCCCGGCCCGGCCCGCCCCCCACCACCCCGTCGCGCACCGCCGCAAGGGTGGTGTCTGGTAAAGGGAATGGATTGACTTTTCGACGTGGACACTTCCGCCAAACATGTCCGGGGCGGGCATTGCCTTGGAGGGGTCTGGAGGGAAGTCCCGCACGCACTCAACGCGGCAGCCAGCGAGCGCGGCGGCTGCACGACCGAGTGAATACATTTAGCGCCCGGGTTACGTCCTGAATATCGGAAAGTATTATAACCTAACTCTCAAGATATTAAGCACCTTGTAATTTAGAAAATGTAACCAGACCAAATAACAATGAAGAAAATTAAGAAAAAAATTGAGAAAATGCAAAGCTAATGCCGAAAAGAAAATCAGTAAAAACCGAGGTAAAAACTTCTCCAAAACTTAGGAAAACTGACAAAAATTCTTAAAAAACAAAACTTTACAAAAGATTAAAAATAAATTCACGACACTTGTACACAAAAATTTAGACTTTTCCTCTCGCACGGTGTGTCAATAAGACTGGAGCAGGTATGGCCGACCCACACGCTGTTCTGAGCTCCCTGACACTCCAGCTCCCGATATACAAGTTGGTCCGACTCTCGAGCGTACAAACAACTAAAATGTTTATTAAAAGAAAAACAAGTGCAGCGTGAGCGGCTTCTCGGCCTGGGCTGGTAGCGCGGTGTTCGCTTAACATGTATGCATGAACTCCTCTATGGGCTAGTTACGCCGAGGTCCTCCATGTTCAGCCGCCCCGCCCCGCCCCGACCCGCCGGGCATCTTTTATTCATCCCCTGCGGTACTTGCAGTTTACAGCGAGCGAGTTACGCTGCGGCCGCGGCGCCCATACCGCCCCCCTTTCCACGTGCTGCCCTCGAGTCCGCAGAACGGTTTATAGACTATTGATCTCGAGACAAATTGACACTGTCGACATCACAGAAGCGCGACTGTTGGCGACGAGGAGAAACAGCTCTGAATTTTAATGTGCACATTTTGTGAATATCTTTTTACTGAAGTCATGTAAATAATTTTTGCAAGAATTTGGCCAAAATGTTTGTGACTTTTCGTGAATTTGTGAAAATTTTCCGGAATTTTCTGATTATTTTTTGCTGATTTTCTTCTGATTTTTTCTGAATTACGAGGTGCACAAAAATTTCAGAGTTGTTTCCTTCTGAGTTGGTGACGTGGACAGCGACGCGACAATTTCGACGACAGAGATAGATAGATAGATAGATAGATAGATAGATAGATAGATAGATAGATAGATAGATAGATAGAGGGGGGGAGAAAGTGCCTTTAAAATAGAGAAATCACAAAAATGACACTTGTTTCATTTTTTTCCCCTTGAAAAGTCTGGCACAATCGCAATAGTGTTATTTATTTATGTTTTTATTGTAATAGGAAAGGCGAGGGCTGTTTTCCCTCTTACGAACACAGCCTTCAAAACAAAAGTATAGAAACAATAGAAAACGTGTCGCGGCGGGCAGATAAGGAAGCGGTACGGGTACGGCCTCGCGCTTCGTTATCCCACACTAGAGGAGAGCTGACCGAATCTACAGGGGACCGAATAGAGACAGATACGGGTGCGTCGGGTACGGCTCGCGCGCTTACGATGCGTGTATGCGAGGACGTGCAAAGAGAGCACATTACTCCTGCTCTCTGCGAGTGATTTCACCTCTCCATCAAGTACAGAAATACCACACGACGTCTTTGGCCAAACAAAAATCTCGGCAGCAGCGTTCCATTTCCCTTCTCACTCTCTCTCTCGGCTATTTTCAATATTTCGCATGTATTCCACTCCCATTTATTTCTGCTCGCCGCATGGCTGCTGCTGCTGCTGGCCTTGAACAGTGCAACCCCGCCCGAGCGAGGAAAAGCGACAAAAAAACTAGAAAAGCGTGGGGGGAGGGGGGGGAGAGAGTGTGTGCTGCCGACAACACCCGCCCACATAGTCACACACACACACGCACACACACACACACACACACACGCACACACACACACTCGCGCGCGCGCGCTTGCACACCGACAAAACGCATTGTAGGCAAAGTGACTGCTGGGGGGCACACGCACACACGCACACACTCACACACGCACAGAGGTTCGCTCACTCGCACCCATACACACAACGCGCATGGCATTTGCAGCGCGGGACAAGCGGGCTTCCGCAACCAAATCACGTGATGGCAGTGCACACACACACACACACACGTATACACACACACACACACCGGGTCGTGGCGGGTCGCGTCCCCACAGAGGTATATTCCCGCTGATACGAAGCGCAGGGGCCTCGCGACCCGCAGCGCAGCACGCCGCCCTCCGCGTGAAGGATGGCTATCGCTGGCTGGGGACACACACCTCCCCCCTAGCCTAAGCCGGATGAGCAGGGAGGCAGGCGGGGGAGAAAGGGGAGGAACGCAGGGCTTGTGTATGTGTGTGTGTGTGTGTGTGAGAGAGAGAGAGAGAGAGAGAGAGAGAGAGAGAGAGAGAGAGAGAGAGACAGACAGACAGACAGACAGACAGAGAGAGAGACAGAGAGAGAGAGAGGGGAGGGGGGAGAGGGGGAGAGAGAGAAAGGCTGGAGTGGAGGAGGGGGTGATTCTCAGACTAAAGGTTCGGAAGGGCGGTGGTGTATGGGATTGGAAGAGGGGGAGATGGGCGTAAGTAGACAGAAGTGGCTAAGACGCGGCGCTCCCCTCCTCTCCGAGCTTCAGGGGGACAGAAAGTCAGAACAAAGTCGAGCACTGGACGGGGGCAGCGAGTGTAGTGAAAGGTGCATCGGACCTGCTAGGCTGGGCTGGGCAGGGCAGTGCGCGCGCAGTTCAAGCGGAGGTACACGTGAGAGGCGAGGCGGAAACAACTCTGAATTTTGGTGTACACATTTCGTGAATTTTCGTGAATTTTTGTAAGTTTTTGTGAATTTTCACAGGAATATTACCGAAATATTTCTGAACTTTCCTGAATTTTTCCGAATTACAAGGCGCACAAAAATTTCAGAGTTGTTTCCCATTCGACGCAGTCTCACCCGAATCAGGCTGTTCAAACGCCCCCCCCCCCTTTCCCCTCACCCCTCCCTTCCCATCAAAATCTCTCTGACTCTATCCGTCTCTCTCTCTCTCTCTCTCTCTCTCTCTCTCTCTCTCTCTCTCTCTCTCTCTCTCTCTCTCTCTCTCTCTCTCTCTCTCTCAAGCTGCTCTAAGCCCCGCGGCACTGCCGTCAAGGCTATCATGGCCATGGCCCATCAACCCCTACGCCCCACCCAAAAGGGGGAGGAGTGTGGACGAGAAGGGTTACAGCCTCACTGACACACTTCTGAGAGAGAACAGCAGGCGGGAGAGAGAGTAGGCCTGTGCGATTTTTCGATTAATCGACAATTCAATTTGTGATTTTCAATAATTGACCGATTATTGAGAAGTGTCAATTTCGATTTCAAAAATTGAAATCGAAAAATGTTTTCGATTATTGAATATTGTCGATTTTTTTTATCGATTTCAATTATTGACAATGTAAAATCAAGTTCGATAATTGAGCGCCAACGATTATTGACAGTTAAAGATCTAATTCGCTCTCGGCTCGGCTCATCTTCTTAGCTGCTTTGCTAGCAGCCGACGCGCCACAAGCCACTGCCCTGATGGGACTGAGGACGCGACTTATTGGATGTCCAGATGTTATTCAAATCCCCCCCCCCCCCCCACCCAAACACATCCGCATCCAAATTGGTTTCAAATCTGATGGTTTGGATAAACGCCATCCACATCCACAGTCCATCCACATCTCGTCCAACTCATCCAAAGGAGCGTAATTGTATCCGGCACATCCATAATTCATCCGCGTCGCATCCAACTCATCCAAAAAGCATCCGTCACATCCGCATTACATCCACCGCTTATCCAACCCCTCTAAAGTGCATCCAACTCATCCAGAAAGCATCCATCATATCCGCGTTACATCCACTGCGCATCCAACTCATCCAGAGTGCATCCAACACATATTCGCATGACATCCACCGCGCATCCAACTCATCCAAAGTGCATCCATCATGTCCGCGTTACATCCACCGCGCATCCAACTCATCCATAGTGTATCCATCACATCCGCGTTACATCTACCGAGCATCCAACTCATCCAAAACACATCTATCACATCCACTATATATCCGAGGCGCATCCATTACATCCAAAATGCCTCCATAACATCCGCGTTACATCGAATGTGCATCCAACTCATCCAGAGTGCATCCATCACATCCGCATTACATCGAATGTGTATCCAACTCATCCAGAGTGCATCCATCACATCCGCATCGCATCCACCGCGCATCCAACTCATCCAAAGTGCATCCATCACATCCGCATTACATTCACCGCATATCCAACTTATCCAAAGTGCATCTATCACATCCGCATCGCATCCAACGCGCATCCAACTCATCCAAAGTGCGGTTAATGTAATGCGGATGTGATGGATGCACTTTGGATGAGTTGGATGCGCGTTGGATGCGATGCGGATGTGATGGATGCACTCTGGGTGAGTTGGATGCGCGGTGGATGCGATGCGGATGTGATGGATGCACTCTGGATGAGTTGGATGCACATTCGATGTAATGCGGATGTTATGGAGGCATTTTGGATGTAATGGATGCGCCTCGGATATATAGTGGATGTGATACATGTGTTTTGGATGAGTTGCATGCTCGGTAGATTTAACGCGGATGTGATGGATACACTTTGGATGAGTTGGATGCGCGGTGGATGTAACGCGGACATGATGGATGCACTTTGGATGAGTTGGATGCGCGGTGGATGTCATGCGAATATGTGTTGGATGCACTCTGGATGAGTTGGATGCGCGTTGGAAGTAAGGCGGATGTGATGGATGCACTTTGGATGAGTTGGATACGCGGTGGATGCTGTGAGGATGTGATGGATGCTCGCTGGATGTGGTGGATACGCCGTGGATGCTTTGCGGATTGAATGTATGCACATTGGATGATCTTGATGCGCTGTGGATGCGTAGCGGTTGGTATGGATGCTCTGGATGAGTTGGATGAGCCGTGGATGCGTTACGGATGTGGATACACCGGAGTTAAGATAACCGATTTTAAAAGAGCAAAGTCAAAAATCGAGATTGACAAAATAGCTCAATAATCGAAATCGAAAAAGAAACTCAATAATCGAAATCGAAAAAAGCTAAATCAATGTCGATTATCGAACAAAGTTTCGATTTTCGATTTCAAATAATTGAATCGAAGCGTTTTTCGATTATTGTCGATTTCGATTATTGTCGATAATCGCACAGGCCTAAGAGAGAGAGGGATCAGAGAGAGAGGGAGAGAAAGATTGCGGTGGAGAGGGGGCGCGTGGGTCTGCATGCCAGTCAAGGAATTACATCACCATACTGATGTGGGATGGTATTTGAATGGTGTGTGAAATAAGGAGATGCGGCTACCCCCCTCCCCGCGTCATCTGCGCCCCGCCCCGTGCCCCACTCTCTGCCCCACTCAGAATACAAGCCCCCCCCCCAAAAAAAAGAGTGGAGATTCCAGGGGAAATATGCTGCTGCGAACGGGTCGTCCTGGGCCGGCACTCCTCTTCGGTCCGCACGGCACAGTGCTCAGTGGGGGAGAGCAGGGCGAGAAAGGGGTATAACAAGCGTGGACGCGAAAACTTTCCGAGAAAAAGTGCGGCAGAGCAAAATAAAGCAGCGGGGGGAGGGAGCGGAAACAGGGAAGGAAACAAACATTACAAAAGAAATTTGTGAATGAGGGGGGTGCGTGGGGTGGAGGAAAGGATAACGCACGGAGCCACTCTTCCCTGCGCCTGCCCGGCTCGCAGGGCCGAGGAGAGGAATGACCCGCACTAAGTGGCACGATTTTTCTCCAGGGAGGGCGAAAATCTCTTGGAGCCACTGCGCTGGACCGGGCGGGCCCCATAGCGGAGCGGCAGCGGCAACCCCCTGGTCTGGGCCTGGGCCTGGGCTGACCCGGGCCGGTCCCGTCCGGTCCGCGAGCCAACTTTGTTTCGAGAGCAAGTTTAACCCACTGCTAAATGGCAGCGCAACTGGCCGGCAGCTGGCTGCTGCTGCTGCTGCTGCAGCTGCTGCTGCTGCAGCGCCCAGCCGCACCGGCACGCCGCGCACGTGCGCCAAACTTGATGATTGTGGTTTAACAGCTCCTGCGCGGCTCCAGCCTGCTTGGAGAAAACTGCGTATCCCCACCGAGAGGGGGTGCGGGTGAGGGGGGGGGGGGAGAGATCACTCATACAAAATGTGTACCATTTTTTTAAACTTCTTATTTTTGTAATTTTATTAACTATTTTTTTTGTGATGTTTTGATTTTTATTACTAGTCAAGGAAAATTGCTGTCACTTATGGCTAAATTTTGATCTTTTACCCCCATATCAAAATTTTTTCAATTTAGGTTTTTTTTTGTCACTTTCTCTCGCTTTGGATTTTTCTGTATCTTTCTTCTTGATTTAATTTTAATTTTTTGCTAATTTTTTTAAATGATTAATTTGAGGGGCCGTACAATGTTTATTCGAAGTGACACACCTCCCCGGAGCACCGAAACTGCTTCAGTTATTCTCCAGCATCCTCTCGATCTGCCCCCTCCCCCCTCCAAATTCGCTCTCGCGATATGGCCTGTCCAGAGTGTCCAGCGGACCATCTCCTCCTCCAGCGAGCAAAACACGCGGAGAAGACTGTCGAGTTCAATCGCAATGATGCACGACTTTCCTGACGGAAGGCGAAGGGCAGGCTGGATCGGAAATCCATCAGATCAAACCGAACGAAATTAGCAGAGTGCTATGGTTGGGCCCGGAGGGGGCTAGGAGAACGCAGATCTAATTATTTTAATTTGCTCTCTGCTCCTGCTGACTTTTGGCTCTATGGGGAAATCCCATGCCCCCCCCCCCCCCCGCTTGGCACTTTAACCTTATCACACGAAACCCTCAACGCAATTTGATTTTAAATCCCGCTCTTGCACAATAAAGGCAGGCTTATTGAAATTGAAAAAGTTTTGAGCCACGCAGGAGGCGAATTATTTTGACATCACTGAAAATCTACGAGTCATAATTTCTCACCCCATACGAGTGAGAATTTGAGGGCAATTTTATTACTCTCTGGAGAGAGAGAATTTTTTTCCTCGCCCTTTATGAGAAAGAATTTTGAGACCTCGCCCAAATAAAGTGAGAATTCGTGCTCAAATTAAGTGAGGTTAAAAAATCCTTACTCAAATAGAGCGAGGCTCAAAAATATCTCGCTCGAAAAGAGTGAGGTTAAAAATTCTCACTCTAATTTAGTATGGAAAAGTGTCCTCTCCCATTTTGAGTGAGAAATTGGATTCCAGGGTTTGCAGTGATGATACTGCAGCGCGCAATTCTGTTCACACACAATTTCCCGGGGTTTAGCGTGTGTAATGATTCGATTGGCTGTGCGACGGCCAGATAGCGGCCGTTGAACACGTTTGGCGGGGCGGGGTGGAGTGGGACGCCGTTGCACCACCGCCGCCGCGCCAGGGCGATAGAGGCGGGCTGAGCGCCGCTGAGCGCCGCAGTGCGCTGTCGCCCACCTCCGCGCCGCCCGTTCGCGCGCTCGGTCCCGCCCCGCGGCCCCGGCTCACGCGGCCGGCTTTCCGTAATCCGAGCGCTCCGACGACTGCGCGTCGATAGCGCGCGCCAGACGAGAGCGCCCGCGCGAGCGACGCGCCGCGCCCTGCCCTCGCGACCCACTTTTTATCGCCGAAATACTTACATAATCTGCCGAAGCTGTGACTCAGCCGCTTCTTGAGCTTCTGCACGCGGCTGAGAGCCCCGCCCTTCTTCTCTCGCATCGTCACTCCTGCAAACAGAGGACGATAGGCGTTAGCGACGATTAGCACCGGCCGCAGGCACTCAGGCACTCTGGGATCCTCAACGAGGAGGAAACAACTCTGAATTTTAGTGTACAAATTTTGTAAATTTTGGGGAATTTTTTGCTTGAGTAATTTTTCTAAAATTCTGAGAATTTTTGTGATTTTTTTGTGATTTTTCCTGATTATTTTTTTCGGCATTTTTCCGGATTCTTCTGGTGATTTCCGATTTCTACCTGATTTATTTCTTAATTTTCCTGAATTACGAGGCGTGCAAAAATTTCAGAGCTGTTTCCCCCTCGGTGAGCCCGAGCCCGCCACCATTAGTACACGACGCAGAGGCAATAACCGCGTGTGGGTTATTGGCACGGCTGCTGTAGTGGCGACACTGCGGGCGCTGCCCGCCGTACACGTACAGCATCACATCACACGTCGCGGTGTGTGGTGTGGCAACACTGCGAGCGCACCACGTCGTCATCATCATCATCATCATCATCATCATCATCTCGTGGAAAATTGGAATGATATGCGGAATGATGCGCAAGGTTGGCAACACTGCGCCACTACCGTGCGGCCAGGCAGGCCGTGCGGTTACAGTCAAGGATGAAAGGCTCCTCCTCCTCCTCGGGGCTCAGCACGGCTGCCACAGGTCCCACAGGGGCCTAGCCCAGCCCAGCCCAGCCCAAGACGAGCGGACTCAGAGTCCGCTGGACGGACGGACGGACAGCCCGTGTGGGCAGCGAACTAGAGAAAATGTCCGTCAGCGTGACACCGTTCGTAAAGAGACAGCGCGGCGCGGGGGCGGGGCGGGGCGGGGCGGGGCGGGGCGGGGCGGGGCGGGGCGGGGCGGGGCGGGGCGGGGCGGGGCGGGGCGGGGCGGGGCGGGGCGGCCGAGGCGCGGCCGGCGACCCGACCTGCTCGTCGTCCAGGACACCACGAGGAGCTTCGACAATATCGAGCACACCCGACAGCAGCGCCTGACCTGACAGACGTTTTGCGAAGAAAGCACGCGACGCGGGAGTCACTTCGAAAAATCATTCTACGGCCCCCAATGAAACCATTTTATAATTAATTTATTTTTTGACATCAAGAAGATGAAAAATCCAAAAATTCAAGAGAAAAAAAAATAGAAAAAAATAAAAATAAAAAGAAAAGAGCCAAAATATAGGAGTAAAAGACCAAAACTGATCGAAAAGTGACAGAAATTTTCCTTGAAAAATCAAAAGAAAAATCAAACCAAAAAAAATCGAAAGTAAAAAAAAAAAAATTATACAAAAATCACTTTTCACATTTTGTTTGAGTGATTTTTCTCGTCCCGTCCCCTGTCGCGGGGCGTGTGGGTGAGTGAGTGAGTGAGTGAGAGAGCGCGGGTCACCTCGACGGGTGGCCGTGGTCGGGTTGGTCGCCAGAGATTGACAACGAAAAATCCCGTGCGGCGTTTACGGGGCGAAATTCGACGAGAAAAATAATAAAGAGAAAGAAAGAGAGAAAACCGATGATGACGCTTGAGGTATTGGGGAGAGAGAGAGTGAGAGAGAGACAGAGAAAGAGAGAGAGAGAGAGAGAGAGAGAGAGAGAGAGAGAGAGAGAGAGAGAGAGAGAGAGAGAGAGAGCAGTAGGAGGCAGCTATCGTGGCGTAAGTCGGTCGGTACGCGTTGGCAGGAGAGCGGGATAAAAAGGCTAGACGAGCCGGCTCAAGTAGAGAACACAGACGACTGGAGTTGACTGGGACCGGTGTTGCTAAAAAAGTAGGCAAGTTCCCTCGAATACACCAGTGTGTGGCAGGCGGGTATCTCCGCCTGCCTACTAGGCAAACTCTCCTCACATGGCCTCGCAGGCAGGCGTCTGCCACATACTGGGTGTATTCGAGGGAACTTTGCCTACTTTTTTGGCAACACTGACTGGGGCGGGGCGGAGTCTGTCGGGACACTTCCTTGGAAACGGCCATCGCCACCGCCACTGCTGCTGCAGACTCGTGTGCATGCACAAGGTCACGGGAACTTTCGTAAGTGCGCGCGCCCGCGCAACGCGAGGGAGAGAGAGAGACAGACAGACAGAGAGGGGAAAAGTGCTAGGAGGGGAAGAGAAGAGAAAAGACCGCGAGCGAGCGCATCGACCAGGTGGCTTGGAGGAGTGTTTGAACAGCAGGGCAGCGCGTACAGTATCGGTACTGCGAGGTTACAATAAGGGGCGTGGTGGAGGCGGACTGGTGTTGAAATCATAATAATAACAAACGCAGGGCGTAATGAGGCGCATTCAGTCGACCGACACGACGGCACACACATACACCGTTAAAAATGCACGACACAATGGTTCCGAGTTTGGTCTTCCGTGACGTTGCCCCTCCCGGCGCCTCTCCCCTCTAGTGACTCCCCCTCCTATGCTTTTCTATTCTCTCTTTTTCTGTCTCCGCCTCTCTCTCTCTCTCTCTCTCTCTCTCTCTCTCTCTCTCTCTCTCTCTCTCTCTCTCTCTCTCTCTCTCTCGCTCGCTCTCTCTCTCTCACACACTCTCCATCGCCCAGCACGCCCACCGGACCTCGTAAACCAATAATCGGCCGACCTGACCTTGCCTGCTCGCCGACCAGAGTGGACTTCGGGGGAAAAAAATAATGTGAAAAAGCGTATATTTACGATTTATTTTGTAAATTACGACTAACGAAAAATGTGGTAAATTTACGACAGCCCATTCTTGCTCGTAATTGAATTTCAAGTCGATAGGTATTGTTTGAAATTTTACGATATGTGATTGCAATGTTACGACTCCATTTCGTGGAAAATTTTCCCTATAGTAAGAAGACGCATGACGCATTAACGAAATATGATCTTTTGAACATGGAGGTACGTCAAAAGCGATAACGCCCGGCGAGCTGGAAGAGGAGGGATTGAGAGTAAGAGAAAAGAGACGGAGTGAGTGAGGGCGGTACGGAGAGGGAGAGAGAGAGAGACACCATCCGCCCTTGGCGCTGCACTGCTGGCTGCGCTGCGCTGTCTTTCGCGCGGCACTTGCAGCCCACTCACTCTCGACATGCAACGGCGCCATGCCATTTCTAAAGGTGTCGCTCCTGCGGCTGAGGTCCGCTACTGTGCTGCTGTTAGGCAGGCTGGGGTGAGGTATTCGAAACGTGCCGTTGGGCCTCACCGCCTCGCGCCCATCTCTCTCTCTCTCTCTCTCTCTCTCTCTCTCTCTCTCTCTCTCTCTCTCTCTCTCTCTCTCTCTCTCTCTCTCTCTGGCCCAGGTGGGCTCATGCCGCACCTGCTGCTGGCCCGTTATATAGACCCTGCGCTTCGCCGCGCCGCCCGGCCTACACTAGTGTGGCTCCGGCCGGCGCGCACTTCTCCAGCCTTCTCCAGAGACACACCGAGGCGGCGCGGCAAATGGGGCAAGGCCCAGGAGGCCGGGTTAGATCAGCTGGAAGCACCATCAACTGCGCCCGCCCCACCCCTCTGCGAGGGGAGATCACTCATACAAAATGTGTACAATAATAATTTTGTTTTACTTTAGATTTTTGGTTTTGGTTTTTCTTTTGATTTTTCAAGGAAAAATTTCTGGAACTTTTAGATAAATTTTGATCTTTTACCCCCATTTCTAATTTTTTGCAATTTTATTTCGATTTTTCGGATTTTTCTGTATCTTTCTTCTCGATTTAAATTTTTTTTAAATGATCTTTAACATGATTTTTTGGGGCTGTACAATGATTTTTCGAAGTGATCCCCCCCCCCTCGCCCCAGACACCGATGCGGCGGCAGAAGGGGCCAGGCCAGGTTAGATCAGCTGGAAGCAGCCGCAACTGCGCCCCGCCCCGCCTGCTAGGGTCGGGTTGGGTGTCGGGTCGGGTGGGGTCATCTTCTCGGTGACCTCAGTCCGGAGGGGCACTGGGGCCCACCGCAAAGAGAGAGAGAGACAGAGAGAGAGAGAGAGAGACGGAGACAGTGCCCCGCCCCGCCATGCCGTCTCACCGTATCGATTGCCCCATCCCTTTTGCGTTCCGAGGCAAAAGCCGACCCACGCGGGGGGTGCCTAAATGAACTGCAGCGCAGCGCGCTGTCGCTGTACTGGCGAAAAAGCAGCTGGCGCGGCACCGCCCTAGTAAACCTACAAACAATAAGCATTTTGCTTGGAAAGAGTCCGCGGCGTTGCGATCCACAACATTTCTAAGTTCCATTTCGGACGTTTTCCGAAAAGCGATGCCCACAGCCGACAGGCCACGCCGGCGCCGCATGGCAGCAGTTTTCGACGAGGGGGGAATCACTCCATACAAAATGTGTACAATAATTTCTTTTACTTGATTTTTTTTTAAGAAAAATTTCCGTCACGTTTTGATAAATTTTGATCTTTTCCCCCCACTTCTGAATTATGTTCATTTTCTTCTCGATTTATCGGATTTTATAGTATCTTCCTTCTTGATTTTATTTTGATAATGTTTTTCATTTTTTTTTGGTTGTGTTGTTTACATGATTTTCTGGGGGGAGCGTACAATGATTTTTCGAAGTGATTCCACCCGCTCTCGGTTTTCGAAAGTGGTGCATCAGGGCATGCTGTCTGCAGTCGGTAGTGGCGCCAGGCCAGCAGCAGCAGCAGCAGACAGAAAGGCGACACTAGAGAGGAGAGAGCTCTAGCGCCCGCCCCTCCCCTCCCCGCCCCGTGTCTCAGTGCAGTGGGTGCACAGCGGGGTGCAGGCTGCAGGCGCTGCAGGCCAGGCCCACTTAAATGCTTTCAGCATGCCTGCTAATAGCCCCGAGAGCCTAGAAATGCCTCCCACGGAACGAAATCCACATGCACCTACCTATGCGCTCTCCGCGCTCACCGTGCCGCTCATATTCTCACCAGGCGCTGAAAAATGATTGCGACCTTCAAACTCTCCTTCTTATTTTCCCCTTAATTCCCGGTTGGCGTCGTGCTTGGATCCACTTCTCTTGCGAGCTTTGACGCTCAGCCAAAGTACACAGATTGGTAGGGGCGGGCTGGCTGGAGGTGGGTGGGGGTGGGGCTGGGCCGCGACCGAGGGGTCCTTAACTATAAATTCAAAAGTACACCGATTTTTCTGATTCTTCTGGTGTTTCGTGATTTACCTTCATTTTCAATGTTATTTTCTTTATTTTTTCCCCCCAGATTTTTTCTTAATTTCATTTTTTGATATATTTTTGGTAATTTGTATTTTTAAAGGGAGTACATTGATTTTTCTGAGTAAAGGACCCCTCGGCCGCGACCAACGAGCGGGACGTTTCGTTTCCCGAACGCGGCTCAAATCATCCTCAGAGCATTATGACGCTTGATGAGCAGCGAGGCGCGCGGCGACCAGAAAAGGGAAGCCGCTCGGCCGGGGCGGGGTGGGGCTGCAGGGGCACCTATGGATGGAGCTCGCCCGTACATGGGCAGCACGGCACACCGCGCGCGGCCTGGCCTGGCCTGTCCCGGGGGGACGGGGAGTAGGTCGTCAAAGTGGCCACTCTCTGGGACGGACGGGCGGACAGGCAGGCACTGCGCCATGAAGACAGACGGACAGTCGGACGCCTAACTCGCGCCATACCAAACACCATCCGACACACATGCCGCTGCTTTCTTCCCGCCCGCGCGCCGCTACTTCCAGGCGGCGGCGGTGGTCTTGGCAATGAAGAGGACGCGGGATGAAAGCATCACGGCAGGCCGTATGTGGGCAAAGCGGGCGACACGGAGCGGGGGGACTGGACGGGAGCAGCAGGACGCGCAAGCAAAGCCATACCTCTTTCCTACTCCCTCTCCTTCTCTCTATCTCCCTTTCTCTCGCTCTCACGCCGCGCCCGCCGCCCAGGCCGCTCCATCACCCGCCCCGCCGGACACTAATTTGCCCGTCCCCGGGGCCCGGAGGCGCGCGCGCGCGATGGCTTTGCGGCACTATGGTCCCGGACGGCCCGGCGCTGCGCGGGAAATCTAAAATGAGATCGGAAACGGCAGACAGCGAGGCGACTTGTGGCTGAGCAGGCTCAGCCGCGAGCTGAGAGTGCAGCGCCGTGCCGTAAGCCAGTGCAGCGGCGCGGCGGGGCGGGGCGGGGCTGAGGGCACCTAACGGCCAACGCCCAAAATACAACACGCGGCGGTGCGGCGGCGGCGCGGTGGCCTAGTTGCGCTCCTCCGGGCCGGCGCGACGCGACGCGGGGGCGGCGGGGCTGGGCGGGGCGGGGCAGGGTGCGGCGGGGCGGGGCGGGGCGGGGCGGACCGGAGCGGGGCCAAAGCAGCCCACACGACAGCGGCGCGGCCAGCGCAGGCCGCCTTTACGACCTGCTTGTGCAACAACAGGAACATCCGAAGTATACAGTGGGTCGCGAGCGCGCGCGGCGGGGAGGGCGCGCCCAGCAGGAGAGAGGGTCTTTCTCAAGAGAGAGATAAGCCGAATCCGAGCATTGACAGGCACGCAGGAATAAAAACGCAACGCGAGGGAATGCGCGCGCCGCAGGCCGGGTCCGACCCGACAGGATTTATGGCGCTCTCCTGTGTGGAGTATTTTCGAGTCTCCTGCAGCTTCCTGCAGCGGCCTGCAGCCGCCTGGAGCCGCCTGGAGCCGCCTGGAGCCGCCGCCGGGACCCTGGCCTCCGGCCCTACATGGCCCGCGCCCACATCGCTCATCCGCCTGCGAGACCGCAATCAATCAATTTAAGTGAAGCTCCTAATTGGCCCCATTTCGCGTTGCAGAGCCCAGTCACGTCTGCTCCTCGGCAGCGCCAAGCTCCCCTCTCTAAACTCGTGTGCCCGACCCAGACCCGCGGCCGCGTCGGCACGCCAGGTGCAGGAGGCGGGGCGGGCGGGGCGGGGTGGTTTACGGGGCTGTCTGAACCTGGGCGCCGCCGGTCGCCTAAGCAGGACGAGGAGAGGGCGAGCTTGTCGTGGGTGTGGCTCGGCACCGCAGCACCCGCCCCACCCCGCCCCGCCTCTGTGACAGACAACACGCATTGCGGCACGGGCTCACCCGAGACCGCCAAGCCCCGCCCCGCCCCACCACGCCCCGCCCCGCCCCGCGCCCCGCCACGCCCCGTGGACGCGGCGTTCCATTGATGGTGGGCGCCGCCAAAACCAGATCAGGCCTGAGTGGTCGTTGTAGGTGCGCTGTGCGTCGTGCGAGTGTTGGGGCGGGGCGGGGCGGGGCGGGGCGGGGCGGGGCGGCAGCGCGATGCCGTGTGGTCACAATAGAGGCGCCGGCAGGCAGGCACCCGCCCTGCCCCTGCCCTCCCCGCGGGCCTTGGGCCCAATCCCGATATCGGCCCGGCTGGTTGTCAGACCCGCGCCGGCCGCCGGCGCCCCGTTGTCGCCCGTCCCCGCCCCGCCCCGCCCAGCCCCGCCCCCGCGCTATGCCACCCAGCGCAGTAGATTGTAGTATTTCCGTTCGGCCCGTCCCGTCCTTTCGTTTTCCCCCGGATTCTTTTCCCAGCCCACCTCGGCGCGGTGCACCGCAGCGCATCCGTCGGGCGGGGCGGGGCGGGGCGGGGCGGGGTGGGGCGGACTGGGCCGCCACGCCTCGCCCCTCGCCCCTCGCTCGCGAGATTCGACATTCCAGCCTGACTCAGACAACGGCCGTACCGCGCCGCGCGGTGAGGTACGGACGGAACCTCGCCAAACGCGGTTCCTCCGCTCCTCGCCTCGCCGAGGAGAGGGGTCACTTATACAAAACGTGTATAGTATATTTTTTGACTTTTGGTTTTCATGATTTATTTAAAATGATAAAATTGATAAAATTTGATCTTTTCCCCGAATTTCTAGGATTTAATTTTATATTTTCTTGATTTTTTTTTAAAAATTATGTTGCTGTCTTCTTCATTTTACAGTATTTTGATTTCTCATTGATTTTTTAAATTTATCTTTAAGTCCTTTTTTTTTGGGGGGGGGCGGGAGGGGGGAAGGGCCTTTCCTTAATTTTTAAAGTGATTTCCCCCTCGCCCTCGCGCCTCGCTTTGAGAAGCTCATCAACTTGTGGTGTTTGCCGAGGTTTCAGAACACGGCGAGACATATCCGCCGCACGCGCGTGCTCAACCCGACGGGGCCACCAATCCTGTGTACAGTTGTAAGTGTAATCCCTGTGTAATCCGTGTAATCCTTAACAAAATTTTGAAGAACTATCACAAAATTTCACATAATTGTTCTTATTTATTGGTTTTAGCCCAAAAAATTCATGTGTAATCCCTGTAATCGCGTAATCCTGTGTACATCCTAAGCTGAAGTGGAGGCCCCCTCGGCTCAACCGATGAAATGGCGGAAACGGGGGATTAATTTTAACCATGACATGTGCAAAAGAGGCGGCGCCATTCAGTGACAACACGCGCGCGCGCGTTGTAGGTCGAAGTAGGTACAAACAAAAACAATGACAAACTCGATAGATGGCGGCAGGGATTCGATTCGCGAGCGCGCGAAGGTCGTGTCGCGCGGCGGTGACTCCAGTCAGTCGGAGGGCAGAAAAGGGGGGGGGGTGAGTCAGCTCGCCTGCACGGCCTGCTGCTCAGCCTGCACTCTGGCGGCGGGACAAAGCTACACGCCCACTGAGTAAGCGGCTGGCTATTCACTCCGCTGGACGGACGAGCGGACAGTCAGGCGGCCGGTAGCGTGTGACGCAAACTGCACCTGCCGGGCCGCCAGCAGACCGCACCGGATAACGAACGACTGCTGACCTCAGGTACCAAGCCGACTTATTCCGAAGAGCGCGCTTTCCTCGCCCTGTTTCTCTCGCACTCATGGGCTGCGCGGCACAGGTGCGAGAGAGACAGCGCGAGGAGAGCGCTCTTCGGACAGGCGCGATTTTAAGTCCGGATGACGGGAGGGACGATGTGCTGCGGGCTGCCTACATACAGGGGTTTTGCACCTCAAATTGCCTACCTCCCAGGCTGCCTTCAGGGCTGACCGGGGGGAGGGGGCGATCGCCTCTTCGCCCCCCCCCCATAAAACCCCACCTGTCTTCGGAATATGTCGGCAGGGGTACACGCGGGTAAAGATAGGCTGCTCACGCCCCTCTAGCTCGGTACAGTATACGTCTATCGCGCCGGTGGGGACCGGAGAACACGCAGGGTGGAGAGCCTAAGGGGTACTTCACTAGAAATTCAAGCGTACACCAGGTTTTAAAATTTTTCTGTTTTCTTACTGCTTTTTTTCTGATTTGTTCTTGGATTATCTTGATTTTTTTCTGATTTTCCTGAATTTTTCTTCTGATTATTTTGTTGATTTGTTTCTTGATTTTTTCTACATATTTTTACTGATTTTGTTTTAGGTTGCACCCTAATTAATTTTGAGTGAATGACCCCTCGGGAGAGGCTCCACAGCCGGAGTTGAGCCCCGCGAGGTGCACGGGTACCCGCGGCGAGTACCTGCCTGCTCAGCTGGAGCGGCTCGAGCCTGGAGAGAGTGGGGGGGCCTCAGGGGGGGGGGGGCGCCAGGGGGGCCGGAGAGGGGGCCGCGGCGCGGCGGGGGCACGGCTACTAGAAGGACAATCACCTCCGCCGGGGCACAGCGCTGCCGCTCCGCGCGGCGCACCTCCCGGAGTCTCCAGCGGGGGCCGGGCCGCGCAGGAAAAATATAACCGGGTAAAAACTGGGAGGGATTTCAGAGCGGATGCTTGGCTTTCGTTTTGTGATTACGTATTCCTCTACCCACCCAGTGGCATAGCAGTTCCAATACCGTAGAAGTATCAGGAGGACATTCAATCGAGGGGAAAACAGCTCTGAATTTTGGTGTACACACATTGAGAATTATTGTGAATTTTCGTGGATTTTTGGTTGAATTTTACGTAAATTTTGGGTGTTTTTGAAAATTTTTCTGATTGTTTTTTTCTAAATTTTACTGAATTCTCCTAAATTTTTCTGAATTACGAGGCATATACAAAAATTTCATACTTGTTTCCCCCTCGCATTCAATACCCCACGTTCGAACCGTTCGCGCGGGTGGCTGGAGTCTCCCCCTTACAGAATAATTTCTCAGCGGACTTCCCTCTCCCCGCTCGCTCGCGCATCCTGTTGGCGCGAGGCAGGCGGAGGGGTAGAGCGCGTGCAACGGGACACGCCGCGCCGGGGCCCGTGTGGAGGCGTCATGAGCACATCTGTCTCGCGCTCGCCAGGAACACGACGGCTACGGCCGCGCCCGACCCCGCCCGGCTCGGGTAGATCGCACTGCAATAGGCCGACGGCGGCCACCGCACCGCAATGCCAGCCTGGTGATTCGTGCCTCCGTCCTTCTCGCTCCTATGGCGGTGCGCTATGCTGGGGAAGGCAAGGGCTCGCGATGAGTGCGACAAGGACGGAGGCGCGGGAGAGGGATCTTCGGAATCAGACGGCTGAGGGTGAAAACTGGGTGACGGGGCCGGGGCCGGTCCCCGACGCTGGCACAGACCCTAAGTGTGAGTGAGTGAGTGTGTGTGTGCGCGCGTGTGTGAGTGTGTGTGTGTGCGTGTGTAATTGTATTTCCCATGCCAGCACGGCGTATGACAGCAGCACATTACGCCTGGCTACGCACACTGCGGGTGATTAACATCCTCTCCTCAACCCTTCTGCTCGCTCCCATCATGAACGGCGGCGGCACAGCAGACGTTGCCAACCCGTCCGTGATGACGTCAGCGTCTGCTGCAGTCGAGCCGAGCCTTCCGTCCGTCGGTTTTATATACCCAGCTGCTGCCACTGGTACTTGTGCTACGACGCGATCGCTGCTGGCCCTCGAGAACGCACGCACGCACACATATACGCACCGTTTCGTTTTAAGTGGTGAGGGAGAGAGAGAGAGGGGGAGAGAAAGGGGGTGAGGAAGAGGGAGGGGCCGAGGGGGAAACAACTATGAAGTTTTTGTACATCTTGTAACCTAGAAAAATTGAGAGAAAAAAATCAGAGAAATTCAGAAAAATTCAGAGCAATTCAGAAAAAAATAACCAAACTTTACAAAACTATCAAAAGTTTACCGGACTTAATGAAAAATTCAGAAATATTAGGTAACATTCAAGCATTAATTCACAAAATCTCGAAAATTCACAAAAAACTATCAGAATTTTTAGGGCAAAATTCAGAGTTGTTTTCCCCTCGAAGGGGGGATGAGGGAGAGGGAGAAGAGGCATGTGGGCTACGTCCCACGGCAGGGGGGCGGGGAGTGGGCGGCGGCGGAAGGATCAACGGGCTCATTGTGTCCTCTCCGCAACAACTCTCTGTATTTTCCTTGACTTTTTCTTTTGCAGGTCGTCGGCACGGCGCCGCGGCGCCGCCGAGTTCATGTTGATGGGCCAACAGCACCAGCAAGCGGGCCGAGCCGAGCAGGACCGAGCCGAGCAGGGCCGAGCCGAGCAGAGCAGGGCTGAGCCGGAGCCGGGCCCGCCGGCCGGCTGCAAGCTGCATGGGTCGTTACAGCTCGCCCAGCCCATAGCCCAGCCCACAGGCCGTTCGTTACTTGTCGAAGCCCCAGCCCAGCCCAGCCGAGCCGAGTCGAGCCTGGTCGAGCCGAGCCGAGCCGAGCCAAGTCAAGCCGAGCCGGTGCAGCGCGACCACGCACTGCATTGGCTCGGCTGCGGCGCCGTGTCACGTGGGCAGGACCCGGCCCGGCCGGGCCCAAGCCATTATACCATTATGTCCGCGGCGCGCCTACGTACGCAGAGGTGAATCACCTTCACTTTTACGCCGCACACACACGCGCGCACGCGCACAGAGAGAGAGAGAGAGAGAGAGAGAGAGAGAGAGAGAGAGAGAGAGAGAGAGAGAGAGAGAGAGCATGCACTCAACGACCATTCACACGTCGGGACGAGATGCGGTTAAATGCGGACGGTTGAAATAAAAATAAAAATTTTATGTTTTGAACTACTGTGCATAAGTTGAATCAACAGGTCCCCTCCCCCTCCCTCCCCAGCCGCGGACCTCCTCCCCTGCGCGCGGAGGCGTCGAGCCTCTCTAACAATACCTAGCCACCGAGCCGGCTCGGCACAGGGTGCTCGGCTCGCAATTACCATAGAAACTGAGGATGCAAACTAATTTTATGCAAAAACGTATAAACAGCTTGACATCAGACCGAGCTCAAAAATTTTCTAATTTTTCGTTGTATTTTCCATTAAAATTTTGTAAGAATCGCTTGGGCACGATCGGCTGCGGCCATAAGGGGCAATCGTCAAGAAATAAAAAACTCACGGGCGTGAGCAATAGGCTCCCCTAACGGGGGCCTAAAAACAGGAGGGCGGATGGCGGGGCCGGGGCGCGGGGTGCGTTATGACGTTATTGTTGTTGGGCGTCGCGACGCCCTCCGCCGCCGCCCCCGGCGCGCGGCGCCCAGTGGCGGCGGCGCCAAGCGCATGCACTCGAGGGAAATCGCCGCGACGCTCTCAGCTCGCAGCAGCAGCGGGGCAGCGGCACAATTGTTCGCGATGATGAGGGCGTGGCGAGGCGTGGCGCCGAGCAAAAGGGAGGAGCAGGGAGGGATGAGGCGTCGCGACGCCCGGAAGCAGGGAGGAGTATCGAGAGGGGCAACGCCAAAGGGGAGGCAGCAGGCAGGCGAGGAGGGTTGCCGCCACGGCGTCGCGACGCCCTGGGGGACACGTGGAACTGGGACACTAATAGCGCACCGCTTAGCACGGCGGGGCGGGGTGGGCTCCTACCTCCAGCATGGCGGCCAGCGGGAGGGGGACGAGGGGGAGGCGACCCACTCAGCGGGACAAACAATAGCGAGCAGGGCGCAATACACGAAACGTCAGATGAAGAAGAGTTGCTTGTGTGTCAGGTGTGGAGGAGGGAGGTAGGGGGTTGCTTTGGTAACACGTGTTCGAACGGTGCACCAGAATCGAGGATTTTTTTTTTAGGGGGGGGGGGGGGGGAGAAATCACTCATACAAAATGTGTACAGTGATTGCTTGAATATTTCTTTCTTTTCATTTTTTGAGGAAAATTGGTGTAACTTTTAGAAAAATTTTCATCTTTTTCCTCCTATTTCTGTGTTTTTTATTTATTTTCTTCAGTTTTTTGGTCATTTATTCCCGAAATTTCTGTATATTTTTTCTTGATTTTTTTTTTTTTGCAGGGGGCGTACAATGATTTTTCGAAAAGATCATACCCCTTCCACCAGAAGCGCCCTCGACCGCCCCGCCCCTCCGAGCCTCGATCTAAGCGGACTGTTCCCCTACACCTGTCAAGAAGCGTTTACCATGAAATAAAATCGAGGCACGAGAAATGGAAAAGAAAAAGGGTGGGGGCAGGCGCAAGGGGTAGAGAAACAACGACAGAGAGGGGTTCGTCGTGGTATACATAGCCTGCTTTGCATACAGTTGGGAGGGGCTTGGTTTCCCAGGCCTAAGACCCGCGCGTTGCGTGCGCTGAGTGTGAGTGTATACGTGTGTTGAGCGCAAGTCCAGATACACGTGTGTGTGTGTGTGTGTGTGTCTGTGTGTGTGTGAGTGTGCGTCTGAAATCCAAAGTCGAATATAATGCAAGTTCAACGACCGCTGCTGCGCTCGCCATGCGCATGGCCGCGGCCGCCGCGCGGCCCGGCTCCCCCCATGTAGCGTATAACACGTGTGACGATCACGCGAAGAGGCCAAGGTGTTCTGCAGAGGGCGATGAAAGGAGAGAAAACGCGGATGCGCAGGAGCGGGGGGCGGGGGAGGGAGAGGGAGGAGGGGGCAGCAGGCGGGACTCGCCTGAGGGGGAAAGAAACACTAAATTTTGGTGTACACATTTTGTGAATGTTAGTGAATTTTTACCTATTTTTGTCCTAAAGATTTGTGAAATTTACTATTTTTTTCTAAATTTTTCGGGATTTTTGCCCTAAATTTTTCTGCATATTTGTGAGTTTTCCTGAATTTTTCCTGAATTTTCCTGAGTTACGAGGTGTACAAAAATTTCAGAGTTGTTTTCCCCCTCGGACTCGCAGGACCAGCACGAGCACGCGGCGGCGCTCCCTGGTGCAGCTATGGAGCCCAGCTGGAGCCAGGCTGGAGCCAGGCTGGAGCAGACGTTATCGTCGGTCCACAATGGTGCAGGGCGGGGCGGGGCAAGGAATAACTACCCAGACCAACAAGCCTCGTTATAGCGTACAGAGTGCGATAAGGGAAAGCATGGGGAGTGGTAGAGGGTTGCAGCAGTGTGTGTGTGTGTGTGTGTGTGTGTGTGTGTGTGTGTGTGTGTGTGTGTGTGTGTGTGTGTGTACGCATTAGGGTCGGGGGGCATAGTCAGAGCGAGGGCGCAGGAAGCGGTTTAGAAATACCCTTAATTACGACAAATCCTTCCCTTCGGTTAAATATTGATGAAACAGCGCGCGCGCGGCGTACGTTACGTACCGTACGTGCACGTGGCCGTGTATTACTTCCCCGGAGGCGAGCGGCGCCTGCGCCTGTGCCATGCGCGGATCCAGCAAAGGGTCATTTGCTCCTCGGTAGCCGCCTGAAAGGTAGGCAAAAAGTACTACTTTGCCCCAGTAAGTAGGCAAAAAGTACTACTTTGCCCCCCCCAAAGGCTGGCTCTGGATCCGCCACTGGCCTGTGCTCGAGTAGGGGGCCGCGGCCGGGGGCGGGGGCGGGGGTGGAGGCCGGGGCGGGGGCGGGGCCCGGATTGGGCACCAAGGTCGGGTCGGGGGCGGCTTGGGCCAAGAGGAGGCTACCGGAGGCAGCGCGGCAGCCCCCGCGGTTCCGGGGCGCCATACAAGCCCTGCCCGGCCCTGCCCGGCCGCCGGCCGCCCGGGGGAGGCGAGAGCTAAAAGGGAAGTGTGTCAGAGACAGGCGCGGCGTGGCGCGGCGTGGCCTAGAAAACGCGACGGGCGCAAAAGGGGGTTGGAGTTTACCTTGCCCCACCCCGCCGTTGCTGCTACTGCCTCCTCTCTATCACACGCGGGGAGATGAGACCCCCCCCCTCCCCCCGCGGCCCCACTGCCGCCCCCCCCCCCCACCCCGCCTCGCCCCGCTTGCGCTCAAGATACGAGGGGTTGGGGCGGGTCCGACCCAAAGCCAGCCAGGCTCCCGCTCAGGAGGGGTCGGTCAGAAGGAATGGGGCCGTCAGGGCCGGATGCGGTGGTGGTCGACCTGCTCACATGAGCCCCGCCCCGCCCCGCCCTGGCGCCAGCCGTACCGGATGGAGGGCCCAAATCGATTGGAAACGGCATGATGACCGATCGAAACGCGCGCGGTGTGGGGCTTAATGCAGCCCGGCCCGGCCCGTTCCCAGCCCAGCCCGCGAGCGCACTCGCTTTGATTACTGTCTCCAATCCAGGGCCGCGGCGGGGCGCTCCGCCGCCGTCTCACTCGCTCCTACGTCCTTTTCGCACTCATCGAGCCCTGCCATCCCCGACATACCCGTATGAAACGCTGCGGCTGAAAGTCAGAGTTTTTCTGGTCTCATCGGTGAGCCAGGAACGATACGGTCACGCACCGTTTTTCAGCCAGTGGGGAGACCGCTGAAAGACGGTTAAGAGACGGTTGGTCCAGCTCTCAACGGTCTTCCCCTCAGCTGATTTCTGCGCTCACGACCGTCTTTTTTGCGTCTGGAAAAAGTGCATTTTAAAGCCGGTTGGAAGCCCGGTTGGAAGACGGTTTGCTGGCCCGGCGATGCAAAAGCGAGCCTCGACCTGTTGTGGAACACAGGTCGCCGATTTAGAAGTCCGAGACGGTTCCCACCTGGCCAGGGCGGTTACCTAGCGGAGCACATGCGAGATGCGAGTCCCACTCGGCCGACCGCTCCCGCTACTTGCGAGCGCACAAGATATAGTCTCCCTTGACTTCCCAATGCGGACCTAGCTTACGCACTTATACAAACCACAGGGCATAGCATCTTCACTCCGTCAAATAGTGTGGCTACGTTCCTGACGGCGAAGAAACATAAACTGGGAAAATAGTGCGTGCGCAAGTAGCGGGAGCGGTCGGCCGAGTGGGACTGGCATCTCGCATGTGCTCCGCTAGGTAACTGCCCTGGCCAGGTGGGATCCGTCTCGGACTTCTAAATCGGCGACCTGTGTTCGACAACAGGTCGAGGCTCGCTTTTGCATCGCCGGGCCAGCAAACCGTCTTCCAACCGGGCTTCTAACCGGCTTTAAAATGCACTTTTTCCAGACGCAAAAAAGACGGTCGTGAGCGCAGAAATCAGCTGAGGGGAAGACCGTTGAGAGCTGGACCAACCGTCTCTTAACCGTCTTTCAGCGGTCTCCCCACTGGCTGCAAAACGGTGCGTGACCGTATCGTTCCTGGCTCACCGATGAGACCAGAAAAACTCTGACTTTCAGCCGCAGCGTTTCATACGGGAGGGCACCGCTCCAGGTGCGACAAGGACGGAGGTACGAGAGCGCGAGGTACATGGGTAGGTCTAGCTCGGCGCCGAGGAGAGCCCAGTCCCCAGTCCAGTCCCCCCGCGGGACCGTGACATTAAGCCCACCGGGAGGGAATGTCAATGGCACAGTCGCTGTGTGCGCCCGCCCCCCTCAACAACCCCACCGCCCTGCCCTGCCCCTGCCCTGCTGGCCACCTGCACTGCGGCCGGCCGAGGCCAGGTATAGAGGCACGGGAAAAAAAAATGTTGTCAGGACTAATAAAGTAATTTTGGGATAGACAAGAAATTCGCGGTGGCAGCAAATAGTCGGCTGCCAAAGTCGAGAGTTAGTTGCCACAGTCAAGAGTTAGTTTGCCACAGCGAAGTTCTCGCTGCAGGAGCATACCGGTTGGTTCTGCCTGACAACTACTTGAGTGTTTCGCTGTCCATAATTTTAAATAGAGAGGTTTGAGAAATGTTGTACAGCGCTCAGAACCAATTCCAAACAACTATTGAGTTGAGTGTAAAGCTCATAGAGCTTTGTGAACTAATAAAAAGATGGCGGCGTACATTCCACACTTCAAACTCTTCCGATGGAGAATTTCCCTACTTAAATTTGTTTCTGTTTCTGAAATTTATTTGCATAAGAAAAATGTTGCCCTTGGTGTTTAACACACTCTTAATTTTTTGGTGAAAAAAATCGAGTGGTGCACTGATAGACTTTTCAGTTGTCCATTGCAAATACAGTTTTTTGTAAAATCATTTTAAAAACAACAGCACTAAATCCGAATCTTTTCTTAGACAGTGTGATATGCAACACCGCTGGAGAAATTTTTCCTGCGAGGCACAATACTTCTTCTGAATGCTACCAACTCTAATCCTGGCACCAAAATGTTTTGAGCTGGGCATGAAACTTTTGATGCCCGGCACGAAACGTTTGATGGCGGGCTCCCAAAGTCTTCATGCCAGGATTAGAGGTAGCGTGAAAATTTTTTCACAGTGAAGCGTCGCCGTGTGACTCTAATCAAGCGGTAGAGTCAACCGGCGGCGCGGGGTGGAGACCCGCAGGCGGCATCAGCAACAGCCCCTCCTTTTCATTACGCCTCATTACCTTTAGCAGACACCTCGGCATCGCGAGCTCAGCCCCGCGGGCGGCCGGCCGGAGCCGGGCGGTACAAAGGCACGGCCTTGTTGATGTCAATGGGACTCTCCTCGTCCTCCTCCTCGTCCTCCCCCGCCTGCTTCCTTCCAGCCTCCACCGATCGCAAGGGAAGGGGCGGAGTGGAGGGCGGGCCCGGGGCCGGGACCCCGCCCCGCCCCCTCTCTCTCTCTCTCTATCGCTCGTTCATAAACCTAATTTCGCTGACGAGCGTCCGATGACGGAGCGAGCGTCGCCGTGTCGCGTCGGTGGTGGTACAAGCGGCGGCGGGTGATTCAAAGCGCGGAATGACAGGCAAAGAAAAGCCCGGCGCCCCGCCCCGCCCCGCCCCGCCCCGCCCCGCCCCACCCCGCCCCACCCCAGCGCTGGGCAGGGGCAGCAGCGGGGCCCCTACAGTTCTGTGCTCTGAGCGGGCTTCACCGAGGGGGGAGTCACTTCGGAAAATCACGGTTCGGCCCTCAAAAAATCAGTTGAAAAATATAAAAATAAATCTAAATAAAATCAAGAAGAAAGAAAAATAAAAATCCGATAAATCGAGAACAAATGAGCAAAAACGAACAAAAAGCCAGAAATAGGAGAAGATCGAAATTTATCAACAAAAAAAAAAGTGACAGGGATTTTCCTTGAAAAATCAAAACAAAATGTCCACAAACTCAAAAGTTTAAAGAGTCATTGAACACATTTTGTACGAATGATTCTCAAGTTTATTCACAGACAAAGCAGACGGCCTGGCGGCCTGCCGTCTGATTGCGAATAAGCTCGCGTTTTCCCGCACCCGTCCTTGTCGCACTCGTAGGGGCCCTACCAACCTCAACATAGGGCACCGCCACACGGTAAAAGAAGTTTGTTGAATTTCAAGACCAGGTCTTGGATCTTGGAGAACATTGATGGGATCCAAGACCGAGTCATGAAATTCAAGAAACTTTTTTTTTTCACCGGGCGAAGGCGACACAAGAAGAACGGACGCGTACGAGGGCGATCTCGAGAATCAGACGGCTGGCCGGAACTAAAGTCCTGAACTCTAGCCGGGACGGGCACTGGCAGGGCAGAGCGCGTCGCAGAAGTACTTCAGTGTGCTGACCCGGCACGGCGCGGACCGCGTCCAACGACATTCCTCCTTGTCGCGGCTCGGCTCCGGCTCGGCTCGGCTCGGCTCGGCTCCGGCTCGGCTCGGCTCGGCTCGGCTCGGCGCAGCAAGGCCATCCGATCCGGCCCGGCGCGGCGCGCGGCGGTGCAGCAGGAACTCGCATCAATCACCACACACCGCACCGCACACCGCGAGGCGAGGCGAGGGCCCATTCGAACTCGTCTTGTCACGTTACCGTCAACGCACACACTATGTGCACTCCCACTGGATGCACTTCTCTACCGGCCACGCGTCCCTGACCACCACCCACTCTTAAAAACGTCCAAGAGCGTACCCACACGGAGAGGCATTTTCACCATTAGGACGTAAGCTCGCTCGCCCACTCACTCATTCACTCGCTCGCTCGCTCGCTCACTCACTCACTCACTCACTCACTCACTCACTCACTCGCTCGCTCGCTCACTCACTCACTCACTCACTCACTCACTCGCTCGCTCACTCACTCGCTCGCTCACTCACTCACTCACTCACTCACTCACTCACTCACTCACTCACTCACACCACTCACTAATCACTCACTCACTCACTCACTCACTCACTCACTCACTCACTCACTCACTCACTCACTCACTCACTCACTCAGATTCCAGGAGGGATTCACTTCGAAAAATCATTGTACAGCCCACCCCGCAAAAAAATCAGTTAAAAAATCGAAAAAAAAATTCAAAGAAATCAAAATAAAATCAAGAAGAAAAGTACAGAAAAATCCGGAAAATCGAGAACAAATGAACAAAAAACTAAGAAAAATTGAAAAATGTCAGAGATAGGAGGGAAAAGATCAAAATTAATCAAAAATTGACAAAAAAAAATCTAGAAAAAATCAAAAGAAATCACATTACAAGGAATCAAAATAATAAATCAAAACAATTACAGACTTCAAAAAAATCATAAGTCACAAAATCATTGTTTACATTTTGTATGAAAAATCCTCTCCCCGAATCCCTTCACTGACACCATGTCGCCGGCTGTCGCGGCCATTTCCCTCCCAAAGCTCGTCACAAACTAGCTCACTCGTCCCTCTCGGCTCGGCACTTCGGTATGAAGGAATTCGTCGACCTCGTCGCCGGCACAGCCACGGCTCGTCCTTATCAGCGTCCAGTGTCGGGCCGGCGGGGGGCCACGGGGGCCGCATTCCTCCAGCGGCAGCAGGATGCGGCTGCGCCCCGCACCGCTCACTCACTCACTCACTCACTCACTCACTCACTCACTCACTCACTCACTCACTCACTCACCGTGGGAGAGTCCAGCGCTTCCCTGGAAGAGACTCAGCGTGCCTCCGTGCGCCAGGTCTGCGCCGGGCGCACCGGGCCGGGCGGGCGCCGGCCACTGGCAGCAGCACTGTAGTCAACTATATATCCGCCTCGCTCGCTCTCTCTCTCTCTCACTGCTTCTGCACACGCGTGGAGAGGGGCCGCGATGCACTCGCCTCACTCCATCTCACTCGCACTGACACGCACACACGCACGACCCGCACGTATAATAACAACACACACACGGCGACCACACACGCGATACCACCACCAGAGGAGCGTACAGCGCGGCGACACAGCGAATCTCTCCGCTCTGCACGCCGGTCGGGGCCGTACTGACGGCGGCTGAGCCCTCCTCCTCCTGCTGAGCCGGCGGGCGGCGCGGGGGCCGGCCGCGCGCCCCGCCCCCAACGCCCCCCGGCCCCACGGCCCGCGCAGCACTCGGCTCGCCGCGGCCCGGCCCTGCCCGGCCTGTACTCGGGCCCCATCATCCTCCTGCTGCGGTTGTCCTGCTCCTGCTGCTGCTGCTGGGATCCTGCTGCCAGGCGCGGCGAGACGGGACTGCAACCTCTCAGAAATACTATACACCTCTAAAGAGTTACGCAAATGTAAACTTTTTCGAAGCAATATCTTTGCCTTTTTGGTTTTCGACTTTTGATTTTTTTGTTTTGATTTTTCAAGGAAAATTTATGTAACTCTTTTATAAATTTCGGTCTTTATCGTCCTCTTTCAGCCTTTTTTTCCATTTTTTTCCCCAAGGTTTTGTTCATGAGTTCTCGATTTTTCTGTAGTAAGTAAGTTACTTCTTAATTTTATTTTGATTTTTTTAATGAATTTTTTTGGGGGGCTATACAATGATTTTTTGAAGTGATTCCCCCCTCGGTCCGGGCTTGTTGGGCCAGGTATGGGGCGAGGCGGGGGGCGGTGGGGCATTCCCCCAGGGGAGTCGGGCGGCCGGTGACCCCCCCCCCTCCCCCCACTCCTCCTCCCTCCCTCCCGCCACAGTGTGCTGTGCTCTGCCGGAGGCGGCACTTTATGAACTCCACCACGGACTCCCGTCTAATTCCGAAGATCGCTCTCGCGCCTCCGTCCTTGTCGCACTCATGGGGCCCTGATATATCCCCGACATCTCGGCTGGCGCGGATAGGGGGTTTCAGCCACCCCGAATAAGTTCTCAACAAACCGCCTGCTGGATAGGCAACATGAGTTACAATCCGCCTGAATGTAGGCAAAAAGCACGGCTTTGACCCGCCCATAGCAGTTGGCTAGAACCGCCCCTGGTTCTCGGCTCTACCACCAACTGCCTGACACACGACAGGGGCGTCGGGCCGCGCGCGACGGCAAAAACAGCAGAGGTCCAGCAACAACAGCAACAACAACAACAACAATAACAACACAAGACAAGCGCCGCCGCAGTCCAAAACCGCCCAAAACTCCCCGGTGCACGCGGGCCAAGGGAGAAACAACTCTGAATTTTGGTGTACAAATTTTGTGAATTTTAGAGATTTTTTCTGAAATTTAGAGATTTTATGTAAATTTTTATTGAATTTACGTGAACTTTATATTTTACCTCAATTTCCCTAACAGAAAAATAAGGTCGTCCAGAGTCCCGAATTTGAAATCCCTCCGTGGGTCCTATGCGAAGTCCCCCCAGAATTCCAAAAGGGAGCAAAGTAAGACTTAGGGATTTTTTCCCCCAAATTTCTCAGAATTTTTTTATTTTTTTGAAATGAATTTCCTGATTTTCCCTGAATTTCTCTAAATTACGAGGTGGACAAAAATATCAGAGATATTTCCCCCTCGACGCGGGCGAGTGCGCGAGCCTGCTCCGCCCCGCCCCGCCCCGCGCCAGGCGCGCTCGTGGGTGGCGCCCAGACCGCAGCGGGTGGCTGGGGGAGGCTGGAAATGTAGGCCAGGAAAGCGGGGGGTGGGGGTGGGGGTCACATGTAGAGGGCCGGTGTCGCTGGCCGCACAGCACAGCACCCGGCGCGTAGAGCGGGCCGCCGGGCCGGGCCGGGCCGGCCGGGTGATAGAACTCCTCTGCGACTGCCGAGTCGAGCACATGTCCGGATTCCAGGACGGAATTTGCTCGTCCGGGCCGTGGAGGAATCGCTAGCACGCGAGATACGCTCTCGTTGAGGAGGGAGCAGCCGGAGGGGAGAGGGGTGGGGGGTGAGAGACAACGCGGTCACCAGGGCAGTTTGCGAGAGGGTAGCCGGGTCGGGAGGGCACGCGCAGGGCGCAGGGCGGCCACCGCATCGGTCGCAGATCAATTATTCATGACAGAGCTACAGAGAAAGAGAAAGTGCGCGTGCGAGAGAGAGAGAGGCAAAAAGGGGATGTGGAGGGGGTGGTGGTGGTAATAAACTGGAGGGAAAGAGAGGGGGCGAGGAGGAGCGAGAGGTGAGTCATGTCGCCGAGGGGGCGATAGTAAAAGGGGTGGGGGGCTCCGGCCGGCCGGAGCAGCGGGCCGCCGGGGAGGAAAACAGTAATAAGGTTGTGTCTTCTGCTTATTGCTGTTTGCGGCGCTACCCCCCGCCCCGCCCCGCGCCTCCGACCCAGGTCAGGTAGGTTTGACAAAGCTGCTTGTGATAAGGCCAGCAGACGCCAGCAGCGCACCTGCACGCTGCGGCAGGTGCCCGCTAGAAGCAAACCCTCCCCTAGCAACTACCGCCCCGCCCCGACCAGCCCTTCCAGGTCCATTCTCTCCTCCTCCCGCACCACGATGTACTGGCTCAGTGCACCGTGTCCTCACCGACCAGGCCGGCAGGTGCTGGTGGCGTGAATAACGCCCGGGGAACGCCCCGCCAGAACGCGCCGAGCCGAGCCGAGCCGAGGCGGGGCGGGCAAAAGCGATCGCGCGCGCGCACTCCATGTTATGATTTGCAACAACGACTATAGAAGGGCTTGGGTGCGGCGCCGCCGGGGCGGGAGCAGCCATAAACAACTCACAGGTGAAGCGCACGCGAACGCACCCGTGCGCACGCACAAAGCGAGGCGCTGCACGCCTAGCCTCCTTGACCCATGCTACAGAAGTGTTTATTTTATTTTTTTTTTTTTTTAAATAAAAAAAGGCATCTACATTTATTTTTATTTTTTTGCGACAGTATATCAGAGTAAGTCTGACTTCAGCGGGGAAAAAAAAACTATCACTTTGAGGCTTCTGCGACCCCTCATGTGCGGAAGAGAGGGAGGTATGGGGAGAAAGAGAAAGAAACCTTCCCCTCCCCCTTCCCCCACCACCCGCGCCTTGTCAGTTACCGCCCCTCTCTTCCTCCTCCGTGGCCGCGCCTGAATCCATCACACGAGAGAGCGCTTCCGCCCCACGCACACTCCAAACTTCCGCCACGCACACATCCACACGCGCACACACACACACACACACACACACACACACACACACACACACACACACAGTCACTCACAAAACTCCCGAAACTTCCAAAGACGCGGCGGCGCGCCCGCAGTTTACCGCAGAGATATCGCCCGCCTCATGATCATGACAAATGTCCGGCAACATAGCGCCCCTAATGGACACCATCACAAGAAAGTCGCCCCGCCCCGCCCCGCCCTGCACCAGTCCTCGCTTCCCCTAACTTGCAGCATAACCCAACCCCACCACTTTATCCAAAACCAACTCAAAAACGCCGACACAGTGACGCCCTCATGGTATAAAAATAAAGATAATAAAAGCTAACCTGGTCACACAATTCGCGTGTCCAGGCGTCCGCCATGGCGCCGCGCCAGATCGAGTTAAACCTCGAATAACCCAAGGGGCGGCCAACTCATGTATTTCTGTGTACACTTTCCTTGTATTTCTTGTATTTCTAATGTATTTTTCGGTATTTTTCTCGTATTTTTGTTGAGTATTTCTGTGTATTTCTGTGTATTATAGAGTATTTCCTTGTATTTTTAGTGCATTTTTAGAAATACACAGGTATTTCTGTGTACAAGTTTTTTTCGAGTTGGCCGCCCCTCGGCAGGGCTGGGGGTTGAGGGATGAGGACGCCCGTCGGCCGGGGCCGGGGCCGGGGCGGGCCGCCTGGGCGTCGCCTCGGAGGCGTCCTGCCAACGGGATGGAGTAACGCTGCGTAATGGTCGAGAGAGACCCGACCCGCCCTGGCCGCAGCGTCTCCTCCAGGGCTGAAGGCTCCGGGGCTCCAGGCTCCAGGGCTCCAGGGCTCCAGACGGCACCCGCCGCGGCTCCAGCCCGCGTCAGTATAAAGCCGGGAAACAGATTAGAGCCACTACTCGCGGAGAAACGTTACGGGCGGGGGTTAAGGGTGACGAACGAGGCCGCGAGCAGCCGCCTGCCTGGCCCTTGGCGACCATGGTAGCAGCAGCGCGAGCAGCAGCTGGTCCCAAAAGCGTTCTCCTTATTCTGCTCCAGAGAATATAATTCAGAAAAAGTTACGGCTGGCCGCTGACCGGCCGCCATGCGCTACTCGCTCAACGAAAAACTGCAGTCAACACTGAAGAGGAATGCACTCGCGGAGTACCCCCAGCCAAGAATTTTTTAATAGCCCAGGCCGGGGTGGAGTACAATATCCACAACCAGAGATTGTTTTACCCCCCCCCCCCCCCTTAGACAGAGTGGAGTACATAATGCCGCAGGCAAAGAATTTCTACTCCCCAGGGCCAGGGTGGAGTACATTATCACCAGCCCGGGATTTCTTACTCTCTCCGACCGGGGTGGAGTACAGTATCCCAAGCGAGGGGCCCACAACTCCGAAAAATTTTGTACACCTGATTTCCGGATTTCAAAGATTTCACATGATTTCAGGTGATTTCAACGAATTTCAAAGATTTCAAGTGAATTCACTGATTTCGCGAGATTTCACATGATTTCAAGTGATTTCCATTGATTTCAGATAATTTCCATTGATTTCAGTTAAATGTCTACCGAATTCATATGATTTCCACTGATTTCGTGAGCAGATTTCCAACGAATTCAAGTATTTTTGGGACGACCTCAGAAAATACACGCACAGCTGATCCAAATTATTCTCTCAACTACATGATTATATAGGATTTTTCCTAAATTATTGTGAATGATTTCGATTTATTCCAAATTATTGGAAATTAACTTGCAACTGCCCAAAATAATCACAATTATTTTAATTATTTTTTAAAAAAATTCAGAAGCAAATTTTGCTCTGCAATTGAAAGGGTGGCGTGAAAACATGGAAAATTTTTGCGGCAGTAAACCTCCCGAAGGAGGTTGCGGTTCCCGCCAGGCACAGGGCTTTTACCCCCTGTGGCAGCCAACTGCTTCGGTGTTCCATGGGAACCGGCGCTTTGCTGACTGCGATCCTATCGCGCAATTCGACAGATTTGATCCCCGTACCACCATTGGCCTACCCCTAGAGGTACGAGCGGTGTCAAGGGCGTTAGACTTCCTGATCCCAGTTTCAGAGGCCTTACCTCAGAGGGGTACGCGGGATTCGAACCCACAACCCCGAGTGCCGACACGTAGCCAGAACAGGAAGCGACCCAACGCCCAGAGCCACCGAGCCAACGGCGGTGAGACGTGTTTAATTTCTACTTGACCTGCCCTGGAGCAGCTGCCAAAGGAAATGCCAAGCGAGAAAAACACTTTCCCGAGTGGGAGTCGAACTTCGGACCACTCGGTTCGGTGTTGCGCGCTCTACCAACTGAGCCACGACGCCACGATGACTGTGCAGTGCGACGGGTTCGAGTTGTATTTGCCCTGTCCTCCTGGCTGGAGGCTGCAGGATACGCGGCAAATACGGCTCGAACCCGTCGCACTGTACAGTCATCGTGGCGTCGTGGCTCAGTTGGTGGAGCGCGCAACACCGAACTGAGTGGTCCGAAGTTCGACTCCCACTCGGGAAAGTGTTTTTCGCGCTTGACATTCCCTTTGGCCGCAGCTGGATGGCAGGTCAAATAGAAGTTAAACACATCTCACCGCCGTTGGCTCGGTGGCTCTGGGCGTTGGGTCGCTTCCTGTTCTGGCTACGTGTCGGCACTCGGGGTTGTGGGTTCGAATCCCGCGTACCCCTCTGAGGTAAGGCCTCTGAAACTGGGATCAGGAAGTCTAACGCCCTTGACACCGCTCGTACCTCTAGGGGTAGGCCAATGGTGGTACGGGGATCAAATCTGTCGAATTGCGCGATAGGATCGCAGTCAGCAAAGCGCCGGTTCCCATGGAACACCGAAGCAGTTGGCTGCCACAGGGGGTAAAAGCCCTGTGCCTGGCGGGAACCGCAACCTCCTTCGGGAGGTTTACTGCCGCAAAAATTTTCCATGTTTTCACGCCACCCTTTCAATTGCAGAGCAAAATTTGCTTCTGAATTTTTTTAAAAAATAATTAAAATAATTGTGATTATTTTGGGCAGTTGCAAGTTAATTTCCAATAATTTGGAATAAATCGAAATCATTCACAATAATTTAGGAAAAATCCTATATAATCATGTAGTTGAGAGAATAATTTGGATCAGCTGTGCGTGTATTTTCTGGGGAATCCCCGTATATTTTGCACGATTTTGAGAATTTCACTTCAACTGTGCCGTAACAAGAGGGTATTTTAAAGAATCTTAGTCGTCTAGCACTTTCACTATGTTTATTGCTCCAGTTAATAAATTAATATTCCCGCACAAACCAGATTTGTGGAAGTGGATTTGCGTAGGACTATTATTTATACCTCCAATGGCAAAAATTTAAACAAAAAGAAATTGTTTATACATTGAGTACTTTTATTGAAATGGCACTAAGCTTTAGGAATAAATAGGAATCTCAATCTGTTATGAAAGTATCTAAAAATCTTAAAATATCTCGAATTCGCCGAACAGCTGTTAGTGCACATCGCCCCCCTCCTCTCCCCACCGATTTGAGTGAGTTTCCCGAGACGCTTTTTAAATGTGATTTCATGTGAATTCAATGTGATTTCATGTGAATTCAATGTGATTTCACGTGAATTCAAAGTGATTTCAACAGATTTCAAGTGATTTCAACGGAATTCGTGTGAATTCAAGAGATTTCAACTGATTTCACAGATTTCACTGATTTCAATGAGATTTCAATATGATTTCCAAAGATTTCGGTGGCCTTGTACACCTGAATTCCAGAGTTGTGGGCCCCTCGATCCCAAGCTAGGGATTTTTACTCCCCCCGGCCGAGGTGGAGTACATTATAACGGGAAACCACAATTGGTCCTACCGGAATTTGTCCTACCGTAATTTCTTAAATATAGAAGTAATTAAATCGAAAGGTCTTCAAGTTTTTGTCCTACCTAAAAATATTTACAGTTGTCGAAAATTGATTGGAAAAACATTCTTGGAAATTAAAATATACAGTTGAAAATAAATAAATATTTTATGTGTATTCTGTCCTACCAAAAAACAATTTGGTTTTCTGGAATAATGTTGAAAATTGTTGTGGAAAGACATTGTTAAGCCAAAAAAATAAAATGAACGGTGGGAAAAATAATTAAAGAAATGTTGTGTGTATTGTCCTACCGAAAATAATTTTATCCTCCGGTAAACTGTGGAAGAATGTTCAGAATTTCTAGATAATTATTTTTCCTTTTCCCGAATTTAAAACGTGGAATTGAAAATGTTTTCGGGTAGGACAAAATAAAATACTGTGCCATAATTTCCGCATTTTATTTTCGTTCAGCGTAATCTTGACTTAGAGGATTAAGAAGAGTCTACGAAATTAAATTGCTGTTTTTCAACACTCTTAATTATTTACGAGTGGTCCGCCGATATACCTGGCTGAAGCTAGCACCATAGTACCACCATGGTACCAGGCTCTCCCGGTACCACCACCCTGTGCGAGGCTAGGAGGATACCGTGATGAGAAATAATGACGTCGAAAGTCGCGGCGGTTTCTTCTGAATTATATATATCGTCATGTCACCCAAAAATGACAAATAAATGCATTGATGTTTGTATTATCTTATTATTATTATTAATATATCATACACTCTAAAAAAAGTACAAAATTCTGTTTCATTCTTTCCGACTAGCTTACTAAACTTTGTTAATGGCACAGGTAGGTCGCTGCCCCTACAAGGCGCGAATTAAGGAAGGGGGGGGGGAAATCACCCCCCCCACCCCTGTCGGCCACTAGATTGGGGGGGGGGAAATCACCCCCCCACCCCTGTCGGCCACTAGATTGCCGCCTGGAAAGTAGGCAAACTTATGTAGGCAACCTAAAGTGCGACGCAGCCCCGCCCCTTTTCAGTCGGGCCTCAATCCGCCCTAGTCCCCAACAGGGTGAACTTCACTATTTTCTTAATTGTACCTATTTATCTACATTTTGCAAAATTCATGAACTTCAAACTTAGGCTTTATATCATCTTAAGGATAGGGGAAGTCCGGCTCTGCTTATGGGGAAGGTGCTGGTACCATAGGGTTCCAGGTATATTTTGGTTGGTACCAGGCTATATTCTGAAAGATTAGTGTCCTATGGTCTCATTTATTTCATAGAACCAGACAAGTACCTGCCAGAACAGGCTGGTACCAGGCCGAGAAGAATAGGGGTACTCCAGCCCTGCTTATCAGTTTGGTGCTGGTACCAGCGGGTTCCGGGTATATTTTGGCTGGTACTAGGTTATTTTCTGAAAGTTTAGTGTCCTATGGTCTCATTTATTTCATAGAACCAGACAAGTACCTGCCAGAACAGGCTGGTACCAGGCCGAGAAGAATAGGGGTACTCCAGCCCTGCTTATCAGTTTGGTGCTGGTACCAGCGGGTTCCGGGTATATTTTGGCTGGTACTAGGTTATTTTCTGAAAGTTTAGTGTCCTATGGTCTCATTTATTTCATAGAACAAGACAAGTACCTGCCAGAACAGGCGGGTACCAGGCCGAGAAGGATAGGGGTACTCCAGCCGTTGTTGTGCAGAAGGTGTTACCAGTCTGTTAGGGGTATATTTTGGCTGGTACCAGGGTATTTTATACCTGCCGAGAAACGTCTAAGGAAGTCGGCAGGTATCTGCCTGGTTCTATGTAGTGAGTGACACCAAAGGACTCTGTTCTCTCAGAAAATACCCTGGTACCAGCCAAAATATACCCCTAACAGACTGGTAACACCTTCTGCACAACAACGGCTAGGCTAACCCTATCACTTTCTGCCTGGTACCTGCCCATTCTGCCCACTTGTCTGGTACTATGTAATCACCCAAAGAGAAATTTTGGTGGAAGGAACGTGGATTCCACGTAGAACTGTCACGTGGATTCCACGTTGACAGACGACGTGATTTCCACGTTGAAATGACTCTTCGCTCCACGTCGAATTTTCGTCGATTTAACGTGCTCACACCACGTACCACATCCTCTAAGAACAGTGTTATGATGTGATTATAAAACGTTTTCATTCTTCCCCTTTCCCCCGGGTGTCTTTTACTCAACAATCCAACTCATTGCTTTTTTTTTCTTTACCTTACCTGGACTTGAACCCGGGGGCTTCGGGTTGGAAGTCTCGTACTATATCCGTTAGCCTATGGCGCGGCTGATGAGGACGGAGCGTCAGCAACCGATCCCACTGTAAGGGTCACCTCACACAGCTCCTTGGCATGGTCTTACCGATTTGTGGGTTAAATACGACCAAATTCGATTTCCTTTTGTTTGCGACTAATCGTAAATAATATTTTATCAGGACATGACAGTTTTCAGACGTCTACAAAAAAATAAAGATCTGACTGAATTCTGAACGTTCAACTATGAACTTCGTACAGTGGACTCCACGTGGATCCCACGTTATTTCCACAAAGTCTGAAACTTGAAAAAAATGCATAAATCGCCCTTTCTCCAATGAATCAGGAACAGGAAAGTCGCTAGCACAGAAATCAAGGGGCGATCAGTCAGTAGTCGAAAAATGGTGGATCCGTCCACGGTGGAGTAAAACACGTTGATTCCACGTTATTTCAACGTATTCCCATTAACGTGATAACCAAATCATAGAGCGTATTTCATCTCATGAATCATGGAAAAGTATGAAGGAAAGTTGACAACACAGAAATTCCATTCTGAAATAGTAAAGTAGTTGAAATATGGTGGACCAGTCCACGGTGGTAAAAATAACGTACATTCAACATTTTTTCAACGGGATGTTGCAAACTCAGCTTCCAAGCAGTTGTTTCACTAGTTATTATGTTCAGGCATGCTAGGTGCACCACAGTTTCTTGCAAACATAAAGTTATAATGATATTTTATAATCGGGAAACCAGTTGAATTTTGGTGGATTCATCCACGTCCACGATAGATCCACGCATCCACGTGGAATCCACGTTGAATCCACGTCACGCTTCTCTTTGGGTCAATGAAACCATAGGACACTAATCTTTCAGAAAATACCCTGGTACCAGCCAAAATATACTCGGAACCCGCTGGTACCAGGACCTAACTGATCAGAAGGGCTCGACTGGCCCTATCCTCCTCGGCCTGGTACCAGCCTGTTCGGGCAGGTACTTGCCTAGTATTATGAAATAAATGAGATCATCGGACACTAATCTATCAGAAAATACCCTGGTACCAGCCAAAATATACTCGGAACCCGCTGGTACCAGCACCTTTCCTATAAGCAGGGCTGGACTTCCCCTATCCTTCTCGGCCTGGTACCAGCCTGTTCTGGCAGGTACTCGTTACTCGTCTGGTACTATGAAATAAATTAGACCATAGGACACTAATCTTTCAGAAAATAACCTGGTACCAGCCAAAATATACCCGGAACCGGCTGGTACCAGCACCTTTACCATAATCAGAGCCGGACTTCCCCTATCCTTAAGATGATATAAAGCCTAAGTTTGAAGTTCATGAATTTTGCAAAATGTAGATAAATAGGTACAATTAAGAAAATAGTGAAGTTCACCCTGTTGGGGACAGGGGCGGATTGAGGCCCGACTGAAAAGGGGCGTGCGTCGCACTTTAGGTTGCCTACATAAGTTTGCCTACTTTCCAGGCGGCAATCTAGTGGCCGACAGGGGTGGGGGGGTGATTTCCCCTTCCTTAATTCGCGCCTTGTAGGGGCAGCGACCTACCTGTGCCATTAACAAAGTTTAGTAAGCTAGTCGGAAAGAATGAAACAGAATTTTGTACTTTTTTTAGAGTGTATGATATATTAATAATAATAATAAGATAATACAAACATCAATGCATTTATTTGTCATTTTTGGGTGACATGACGATATATATAATTCAGAAGAAACCGCCGCGACTTTCGACGTCATTATTTCTCATCACGGTATCCTCCTAGCCTCGCACAGGGTGGTGGTACCGGGAGAGCCTGGTACCATGGTGGTACTATGGTGCTAGCTTCAGCCAGGTATATCGGCGGACCACTCGTAAATAATTAAGAGTGTTGAAAAACAGCAATTTAATTTCGTAGACTCTTCTTAATCCTCTAAGTCAAGATTACGCTGAACGAAAATAAAATGCGGAAATTATGGCACAGTATTTTATTTTGTCCTACCCGAAAACATTTTCAATTCCACGTTTTAAATTCGGGAAAAGGAAAAATAATTATCTAGAAATTCTGAACATTCTTCCACAGTTTACCGGAGGATAAAATTATTTTCGGTAGGACAATACACACAACATTTCTTTAATTATTTTTCCCACCGTTCATTTTATTTTTTTGGCTTAACAATGTCTTTCCACAACAATTTTCAACATTATTCCAGAAAACCAAATTGTTTTTTGGTAGGACAGAATACACATAAAATATTTATTTATTTTCAACTGTATATTTTAATTTCCAAGAATGTTTTTCCAATCAATTTTCGACAACTGTAAATATTTTTAGGTAGGACAAAAACTTGAAGACCTTTCGATTTAATTACTTCTATATTTAAGAAATAACGGTAGGACAAATTCCGGTAGGACCAATTGAGTCATCTCCATTATAACTAGCCAGGGTTTTTTACTCCCCACGGCTGGGGTAGAGTACATTGTCCCCAGCTAGGGATTTTTTACTCCCCCCTGCCGGAGTGGAATACATTATCCCCAGTCAGGGATTTTTTACTCCTCCCAGACGGGGTGGAGTACATTATCTCCAGGCAAAGAATTTGTACGCCCCAGGGCCGAGGTGGAGTACATTATCCCCAGCTAGGGATTTTTTAACCCCTCCATCCGGGTGGGTGTCACCATCCCCAGTCAGGAATATGCATGTTTTACTCTCGGAATACCTATGTTTTACCCGTAAAACACATATATTACCCATAATACGTATGTTATATGCGTATTACCCGTGATAAATGCGTTATACTTCCGTTATACGGGTTAGGAACTTAAATACCTAGCAATCTGTACAGGATAGCCTGTAGGCAATTTCTTCTCTCTCGGTGCTGTACAACTGAACACTGTCGGGGTGGGGCGGGGTGGAGCGGGGCGGGGCGGGGCTGCTCAATAAGTCAGCTGACACCCGTGGCATGAGCCCCACCCCGCCCCGCTGGACAGCAATCGGATGAACCTCGAATCAAAACATTCCGTCCGGATATCCGGATGCTCTGCGTGTAGCGCGCGGGAGTGCTATGCCCTTCAGCTGCATCATAGGGCACGTCGAAGGGCACGTTCAAGAGCACGTCCTCTTCGACCTCGGGGGGGACAGGAAGGGGAAGACCGCATTTGGCGCAAAATTTACAATAGTTGGGAACACTTGGAAAGCAGACGAGTGGCCTGCTAAAAAAATCAAGCACCAACAAGAGGCTCCGTGAAATAACTAAGTCAAGTCGATGTAATTAGATGCGTAAGAGGACATGAGTAAGACATTAAAAACGAAAGAGGCCGGCAGTGTATTTTTTTTTCCTCCTTGCAGAGCACTCGTGTGTCTCACTCACAGGCTGGTCCCGTGCCAACACGCGGGACGAGCTTCGGGTTCAGCGACACCAGGCGCCGGGCAGGAAGAGCCGAGCCGAGCCGAGCCAGGCCGAGCCGAGCCGGATCACAGTTTACATTGCGCCCGGCTCGGCGCGCGACGGAGTGAGTGCAGCCGGTGCACCACGCTGCACTGTGCTGCAGCGGCACACGTTTAGCAGTCTGCAGATAGGCACGTTCTAAAGTCCCCTCAAGCGTTGTCTGGCCCGGGAGGGGGAAGGAGGCGGTAGCTGGGGGGAGGGGGGTGGAGGGCTAGGTGTATAAAAGTTTGTGCTGCGGCAGCAAACTCCGAACTCTGTCTGGCCACTCGCCCCGCCCCGCCCCGCCCCGCCCCGCCCCGCCCCGCCCCGCCCCGCCCCGCCACCAGGCTCGCACGCCGCCGTTGCCGGCCATGCATGCACGCTTTTTCGCGTGCTTTTCGCACACGTCAGCGCGGAGTAGAGACGGCGCGCCGCGCCTGCTGGTGGCAATACGCCACGCCCCGCCACGCGCGCCGCTCGAGCGAATAACGTACGACTTGTGACGACGTCGGCGGAAAAGATTTGGTAAGTGTGCCGGCGACCAAGCCATGACCTCGCGGCGCGGGAGGGAGGGAGACACCGGCAGCGCAGAGCCCGTGCCCGCCCCGCACCACCCGGAAAAGGAAGAAATTGCTCACGATATAAACGTCAGCAAGCACGGTAAAAGCAATGTCTGATATTTTTGAGGAGAAAGGGAAATTTTTGAGGCACTGTCTGATTTTGAGGAAAACCCCACAAATTTCGAGGAAATATCCTCAAAAAATAAGGGGGATTTCCTATTTTTTTTCGAGGACTTGCTCTGAATCTGAGGAATTTTCCTTAAGTCACGGGTGCCTTAAAGTTGTTTTTTTTCTTTTTCTCAAAAAAATTATTAGACTTTGTTTTAACCGTGTGCATTCCCACATCGAATAAGTAAATCTTCGGTTCGTATGAGAAGTTCAAGTTCGGCCCGGCCCGGCCCGCGGGGTCCAAATAGGTTCCCCAAGAGTGTCCCGCGGCCGGTTACATCTACCGTGAGGGGACGGGCCCTCGGGGCCTACACACGCGCCGCGACCGCTGCCCTGCTCCGCAGTCCAGTCCAGTCGCTATCTCTTTGGCCTTCAGCGCACCCGCACGGTCACCGGCATAGGAAAGAAGAAAGAATGCAAAGCGGGGGGCAATTTGCTAATTAGTGATTCTTCTTCTTTCGCAACCGCAATTTGGAACGAGAGGCGGTAGGTCGCGGAGCGCGGTGAGTATGGGCGGGGAGAGCGGGGAAACGGAAAGGACACGGGAGCGGGAACTGGGCGCTAACAGTTCAATGGATTCAAACGAACGGAAATGGCACAACGAGCTCTTGACATTTCCAAGGACCGGGCGAGGCGGAAAAGGGGGCCGGGCGCGGAGTAGAGGAGGAGGGGGGGGGGGGTGCAGGCAGGCGAGCGGGGGAGCAGTGGCGGCGAGGGGGCGGGCGGGAGGGCGGCGAATAGCCGCGAGGGCGAAATTTGGCATCAGGCTCCTCTCTGCAAAACTTTGTCCCGGGGTGGGGGGGGGGGCAGGCCTAGGCTCGCACCTCCTCGTCAGCACGAGATCCAATCACGACGTGGTCGAGCGCTCCGACCCGACGGGACGGACCCGACCCCAACACGAGCCGTAATGACTACGACTGTGTGTGCGGCGCGAGGCAGTGCAGGCCGAGCAGGCGGTAGAGCGCACTGCCGGCCGGGCCGGGCCGGGCCATACTGTCGCAGGTCACTTACACTCAACCAACCATGAGCATTTACGTAAACCAACACGGCGGGGTATACCACTCACCTCGAGCGGGAAACAACTCGGAAGTTTTTCAACACCTCGTAATTCAGAAAATTTCAGAAAAAATCAGAGGAAAGAAGATTTATTTTAAAAAATCAAAGAAAAAGGTTTAAGAAAGATTTAAGCAAAAATTCACAAAAATTTAGGTGAAATCTACGTGAAATTTAAGCAAAAATTCACATAAATGTACGTAAAATTTGAGCAAAATTTACAAACGAAAATTCAGAATACTTCACAAAATTTGTACACCAAAATTCAGATTTGTTTCCCGCTCGACTCACCTTGCTGGCACCAACAGTTTTCCCGCACCCAAAAAATATATCTGAAACGTACAGAGTTTTGTGTGTGGACTCCAATGCCAAGCTGAATCGTGTGTATGTTTTCCTCCGCTGGGCACCGCGCGAGCAGCGCCGCGCCACATGCGGTCGCCATACCTTTGCCCCTATGAGGCCTCACCTCCCGCAGGAGCACAAGCAGACGACATAACAAGGCAGGCCAACAAAAGCAGCAGGAGACGGAGGAGAACGGACAACACAACGGCACGCCGCACAGCTCGGCTTGGCCTTTGGGCCCTTGGTTGGTGGACCCCCCCCTCCCCCCCCCTGCCCAGCCCAGCCGCCTTTGGTACATCTGGGGACTGTGCGCCTTCCCTTCCTTCCCCTTTGTGTGGCCCGCCCCCGCGCCACGTTCCGCTTTCGGATGCCTTCCCCGTCCCGTACCTTTCTGCCGAGCGATTCCGAAGATAGCTTTCATACCTCTGTCCTCGTCGCACTTTTGTGGTGCTACCATACGGCCAGCATAGGGCACCGCTGCAGGTGCAACAAGGGCGGAGGGAAGAGAGCGAGCTTCTGAATCAGTCGGCTGCGCAGACCTTTTTGGCCTTCTTCACGAGGGCCTACGATGTGGCAGTGCTGGCGGGGCAGGGTGGGGTAGGGCGCGGCGGAAGCCGAGAAAGGACAGGTGATTCGAGATTTGACTCGCGTAGGTCCTTTCACTTTGCATATGTTTTTCTGCGCGTCGAGCGAAAAGTTCGCGGGAGGCAGGTAGGAGGAGGCGGAGCAAGGACGAGAACACTGTGAAAAATATCCTCGTAAATTTACGATATTTTTTGTAATTTTTATTTACAAAATATGTCGTAAATTTACGACTGCCCATTCTTGCTCCTCGGTCAATTCCACGTCGATAGGGAGTGCTTGTAAATTTACAATTTCAAATTGTAATTTTACGACTTTTATCCAGGAAAATTTTCCCGTAACCCTCACGAGTATTTTTCACAGTGAAGAAGCCCACCTTCCTCCCCCAGTACCAAGCGGCGGACTTCAGCAAAACACGGCTTGGAGCGCGCGATGCAAACGTCGCAAATAAAACATATATGTATATTAAGGTGCCGTGTGCCCCAAAACTTCAAAAGCAGCACATACGATTTTAAATGGTTCCTTAAGGTTGAGGGGGAAGAACTTAATTACAAATATCCTTACCGTTGCACGGCAAGCATTGCACTGCGATCAGGTCTGCCTCTATCGTTCTGGACCAGGAAGGCGCCTGGCGTGTAGGCAACCCAGGCACACCGGCGCGTACGGTACAGTCTACCCACGGGGATGGCAGGCGCGCGCGCGCGCGCGCGCGCGAGAGAGAGAGAGAGAGAGAGAGAGAGAGAGAGAGAGAGAGAGAGAGAGAGAGAGAGGGACAGCCTATAGGGGGCCATCACGCCACGCAGCGCGCAGCGTCGCCCCCAAGCCAGTCATCGCGCCACGACCCGACCAACAGGGCTAATTTTATCACGCCAATATTGAGAACTGGGCGGCGCGGCGACGCGACCGCGCGGGCAGAGAGGGAGTGGCGGGGCGTAGTGGGGCGGGGTGAGGAGCAGAGGATTGTAGCCGGCAGAGCTTCCCCGCGCCCCGCCCCGCGCCCCGCCCCGCGCCCCGCCCTCCAGAACCAAAACAGTTTTGCACTCTCGAGTTTGGAAAGCAATCAACTCACAGAGCAGAGCGAGCAGGCCGGGCGTCCAGCAGCACGCAGCCCCGCCGTGCACATGCAGGCGACTATAGTCTTTCACTCAAAAAAATCAGTGCATACACCCTTTAAAAAATCACTAAAGAATCAGAAAAATGGTCAAGAAAAAATTAAAGAAAAAAATCAATTCAAAATCAGAAAAAAATCAAAGAAAAATCAGAAAAAATCAGTAAAAATCAGTAAAAATCACGAAACACCAGAAAAATGAGAAAAATCCAGAAAAATCAGTGAACGCTTGAATTTGAAGTACAGGAACCCTCGGATGCAGGCTACACGAAGCGGACGGCAAAAGGACGGCCCGCCACGCCCTAACAAACACACTCACACACAAACACACACACACATACACACAAACACACACACACACACACAGGCGCGCACGCACGCACGCACAGCGCAGCGCTGACGTAGCACGGCGGGCGGCCCGGATGAGAGATAACCACTGAGGCGCGGCCGAGCCTCGTCATCCGGAACAAGGAAGGCGCGCCGAGACAGACTGGTCAGTGATTAGCGCCGCGAGAACACGGCAGCGGCGGGTGTAGGGCCCCGGGCCCGGGGGCCACGCCTCCAGTTCAAGTCCAAGGGCGCCGTCAACAACGCGGGCCGCTGCCACGGCCGCCCCGCCGCCCCGCCGCCCCGCCGGGCCGGAGCACAAGAGCCGTGAGCGGAGCGGAGCGGTCCAGCGCGCCCAGCCTCCTGTAGCGGGCATCGAACCCGCCGCGCCTCGACACCCGGACAGGCAGGCAGGCAGGCAGGCAGGCAGGCAGAGCCAGCACGGCCCCACCCGGCCCGGAGGAGCAGGAGGTCTCCAGTGATGTAAGCGTGGGGGGACCACGGGGGGACACGACCCGGGGACCGGGGACCCACAACTCTCTCTCTCTCTCTCTCTCTCTCTCTCTCTCTCTCTCTCTCTCTCTCTCTCTCTCTCTCTCTCTCTCTCTCTCTCTCATAGCCACACACATGTCACCTCCGACTCCGACCCACACGCTGCGGCGCGGCGTCACGTCCCAGAGTGTCCACCACGCTACACCGCGCACTACAACTCGGAAATTTTTGAACACCTGCTCGTAATTCAGAAAAATTCAGAAAATTCAGAAAAAATCAGGAAAATTCAAGTGAAGTTCTATTGAAAATTCACAAAAATTCTGTAAACATTCACAAAAAATCACGAAAATTCACAAAATGTGTACAGCAAATTCAGAGTTGTTTCCCCCTCGACCGCGCGCGCCTCTCCGCGCACCACGACAACGACGCCCACCTCAAAAACAGAACTTTAAAAAACTTTTTAAAAAGGGGAAAAAAGCACCAGGGAATAATGGCTTGTTTTCTGAACAATTAAGGCGTGAAATTCGAAGAAGCGCCGCGATTAGCATTACGTATACAGAAAGAAAAAATATAAAACTTTTATACGAAGGAAGGAGAGGATGAGACATGAAAGGGGGAACTGATAGACAAGACAAGTACGGTGTGGGTTGATGAAATTCATCCCTCGTCCGTGATGATGCCATGCCATTCACGGCTCGGGTGAGGCGGGGCGGGGCGGTTCGCCTACGCCGGCACGCAGCACCGCGGCCAAGCGCAGCCCCCATAGATTCAGAAGATCGTTCTGTAGTGCCCTCTCACTCACTCCTTATGGCCGAGACCAGCATGCAAGCGACAAGGACGGAGATACGAAAGCGCGCTCTTCTGAATCGGACGGCAGTGGGCAGCGCAGCGCCCGCCCGTACCCATTGATCCGGCCGCATGAGCAGCACAAACAGGGGGATTAATTCAATCCAAACAGGGGCGGGCGAGGGGAGGGGGGGGGGAGAGGACGGGGAGGGGGCGCCAGGGTCTCAGGACATGAGCCCATCCGGAGAATACGGAGCCGCCTCAAAGTATTCGCGCACCCAAGCGCTTTCGGTTCTTGTTGTTGTTATTTTTTCGTTTTGTTTATTTTCAGAGGGTAGCGATGTCCAGGCAAGAGGGCGGAGGGTGCGAAGTGCGGCAGTCGCCAGCCAGGGAGAGGGGAGGGGAAAGGGCGAGAGAGAGAAGAGGGCGGAATGGAGGTCACGGGGGTGACGGGGAGGATTGGGGGTGGGGAGGTGAGGGTTGGGGTGGGGGTGAGCGGCTAGCCGGAGGGCAGGGTAGGGCTGGGGCTGGGGCGCGCCCAGCAGGCCGGCTGTGGGAGGGGTTGGAGGGTTGGAGGTGACGACAAGTGATAGTGTGATAAGGGGAGGAGGAAGGAGGCGGAGGGCAAAGAGGAAATTATATACACAGCACAGAGAGAGGGGAGGGGAGGAGAGGGGGAGAAGAGGGGGAGGAGAGGGGGAGGAGAGGGGGAGGAGAGGGGGAGGAGAGGGGGAGGAGAGGGGGAGGAGAGGAGGAGAGGAGGAGGAGAGGAGGAGGAGAGGGGGAGGAGAGGGGGAGGAGAGGGGGAGGAGAGGGGGAGGAGAGGGGAGGAGCGGGGGAGGAGAGGGGGAGGAGAGGAGGAGGAGAGGAGGAGGAGAGGAGGAGGAGAGGGGGAGGAGAGGGGGAGGAGAGGGGGAGGAGAGGGGGAGGAGAGGGGGAGGAGAGGGGGAGGAGACGGTGAGGGGAGGGATCATGGCTCACCCTGATGCCGCCGCCGCACCGAGCCACCTCCCTCCGACACGGTCCACGTGGCAGGGTGGGGTGCGGTGGGGGGAGGGGAGGGGCGAGCAAGTGCAATGGCCACAGCTTCTGTTACACGGGCACTCATTATATTACGCCATCGGCATTATGCGGGGTGCGGTGCGGGGTGTACAGTGCAGGCGGGGTGCGGGGCAAAGTATGCGGGGCGGAGAGAGCAGTCCCACCGGGAGAGGCGGTGCTGTCCCACTGCGTGTCCCAGCCAGCCGACTTATTCCACAGATCGCTCTCGCATCCCCGTCCTTGTCGCGCCTATGGCGGTCTCCTAAGTTAAAGGATGGCCAGTGCCAGTCCGCCCCATGAGAGCGACAAGGACGGAGGTAGTGCGGAGGTGCGAGAGCGCTCTTCGGAATCAGATCAGACGGCAGGGCAGAACTTACTGAGAAGCCTCTCTTGGGGGCTCTGGTTCTCGACGGCAGTACAGGGCAGCACCCGGCCGGTCCGCGGCCGGAGGGGTGTGGGTTGTTGGGTCGGAGGAGAAGACAGTTCGCGGCACCTTATTCCGCCTCTCATTTGCGGGGGTCATGAGGGAGGAGGGTGGAGGAGACACATGCGCTGACGTCACCGCACCGGGATGGACAGAGAGCTGCCGTGCCCCTGCCCTGCCCCTGCCGCTCTATTGTTTTAGGACACAGCCGGATTCACTTGGGCGCGCTCGAGCGGGCACCTCCTCATGCTAAGGGAAGGTGCGGGCGGGTGCCGGGCGGGTGCCGGGCGGGTGCCGGGCGGGCGGGCGGCGCCAGTGTACCATCCCCTACTCTTTATACCCGCAGAATGCTACTACCAGCCCTCCCCCTCCCTGCCCCTCATACTTCATCCACCCTCCTACCATGCAGCATCACCCCCGCACCACATCACCACCCTCGCCCGCCTCTCTCACTGCCCTCCGAGGATATCCCATGAACCAAACTCTGTAATGTAAGTAATGCTGCATGGAGAAAAAAATATAATAAAAAATTGGCCATTGATGGAGAGATGATTAATTTTTCAAAATAGAGAGGTATTTTGCAAAACACTTTCTATGGAACAACAAATAACATCCTATTGATAGATTACAAATACATATGCAGGTGACACTTTAAGTTCCTATTTAGAAAATTTAAATTTGTAGAAGAACATTAGTCTGAGAACAACAGCACGTAATATAAAGGAGAAAACCCTACCTATTACTAAAAGTAAACACTTCCAAAACTAAAGGGGGTAAATTCATAAGCAAGGGGGGGAACGAGTTTTTAAAGAAAATGTAATTTTGATTTATGTTTACTTGCAAAATAAGATTAAAAATCAACTTAAAAATATTTTGTTTGAAAACAACTCGATGAAGTTTAAAGCAATATTTTCTCTAATTAATCAACAAAGAATGCGAGTAAAAATAATTACGTCGAATTTATTAATGGGGCATACCGAGTTCAATAATACAGCTGCTGTCAGGAAGCCAAAAATGTATATGTAAACCCTCTGAGCGGGTATGTTTCTACTTCGTTTGTAAACACTCACCGTCTTTGGATTTTCCGTCTTGCTGGGACTTCCTGTCCACCAGCCCAAACATGCTCACAGTCACGTTCATTTACAAAGATGTTCCGTTCAATTTCAATTTAAGTTACTGCGAGAGTCATTGCGATAAATAAACAATTCGTGAAAAGATAACTATGCACGAACGCTCTTGCCGAGCACCGAACGCCATACTAACTCGTTTGTACAAAGTCCGCGCGAGGGCAGCACCTGTCGTCACCACCGCCTACTACAAATCCCACAGACAGCCCGTTCCCCACTGTGGCCTCGCGCTACGTTTGAAATGGTTTGCTTTCCACCAGAGCTGCTTTCCACAGTGGAGCATGATACCTCCTCGCTATTTCACTGCCGCATGAGACTGCCGTCAAGAATGGGCAAAGCATTTCATGAAGGTGGCCTTACCATGAGACGTGGCCTCACACTCAACATTTTTGATGCATCCGCCTGTGACTGTTGGTCGATTTTCTTTGATATTTTGCCTGCTAGTGTAGAAAACATGTACTGTCTTACACTTCAACAATACCTTTGGGACTTGAGTGACTACAAAATTGTCAAAAAATGAAGAAAAAAAGGACACATACGGACATGACGAAAATGCTGAGTGTAAGGCTACATTTAGCATACAGAAGAGAATTTCTGTGCCATTTCAGGAGGAATGAGATTTGAGAGTAGGGGGTGGGAGTGCTGGAGGGCAACCACTTGTGTTAAATCCATTTAAAGTTTAACAACAGAAAATTAGACATATTTTGTAAAAGAAAAACTATTACTTTATATCCATATATTATACATTTCGCCCACTCTAAAAACATTAATTATCACAGAATGAGATGAATACATCTTGGATGTATTTAATTTCTACATTGAGTATTCCTATAAGAAAACAATCTTAACAACATTTATGGTTACATAATGATAATAATACTGTAACAGGTGCACTTATATGAGCTGACTTTTCAATTCCATGTCTTAAGAACTAACTTATAGAGAGAAGTAGAATAACATAAACAAATCACTTTCCTCAATCACCAAAAATGTAAAGAGAGCATCAGAAATGAGGCAAACACACTTTGCCTGCAAATAGCTCAGAGATTACAGTTATCCAAAGAGCCAAAACAAACAAAATGTAAGAAATGCCAACTTGATGACTATTTGGAAGCTGGTAGGGTTGACCTCCTATTTCATCCACATGGAAACCCATTGGGAATATAACGGCAGCCAAACAAAAGAGGACCACTGAAGAATAAAGTTGAAAGATAAATTAGATAAATGATAACAATAATAATAAATAAATGGATTAATACATAATTACTTAGTAGATACATACTTGCTGTAAATCCGACCCATCTAGCATATGGCACAACATTTCGGTCCCAGTGAGATGACGCCAGCAGGATTATGGTGGTGGTGATACAAATACATCCAACAAAAATACAGACTAAAGCCAATAACCACTCAGGCTGAAGGTCTGGAGTGAAGCAAACCTGAGGTCTATCATAGAGGGTCATACAAGTCCACATAAGCCCTAGACGGGTGTCTCCTGCAAACAATAGGGAAAATGAAGAATAACCGTTCACAAACCTCTTGAGTTTTCCAGTATTTTTTAAATGTTTGTTTCCAGAAGGAGAGAGAGAATTTATCCCTCTCTAATGAATCATTTATTTTAAACAAATAGTTAAAGACAACATTTCTCTAAATAGCAGGAAGGAAAACAAAGGTAAGGTTAGCTAGACCCACCTCCCACATCTGTGATGATCCAGTCAGGCATAGCGAGACTCACAATAGCAAATACATCAGCGGCCATAAATAAAGTGCCGGAAATAATTGTTAATTTGTCCATTTTCGTGCATGAAATCTGACGTTCATTGGCATTGGCGCACGTCTGCTAGAATTCGGGCTGCAGGATAGTAAAAAAACAAACAACAAACGTGAAAGTATCATCATGACATGACGTCCAACCCCCGGTCACGGCCAGCTAAACCGAGAAACGCTTCGAGCCCAACAACAACAACAAGAGGTCTCCACTCTGACAACCTAACAGAGGGACAGAAGAGGGAAATTTCCCGTCCTATGGTGCTGTGATGGTGGTACTACAGTTTTGAACTACATAACCTCAAACTGTCAGATTTCGGCCCGTTCATAAAAATGTTCCACGGATTACTACTGAGCTGGAACCATGCCTCTACTATTCCCAATTGTTCGAAATGCCCGTAGAGCACAGGTTTACATCCAATCACACATTTATTGACAAAGTTGTAACCTTCCATATATTGACACTTTGGCTCTGTGTCATGGCGACTGCTGCTGCTGCTGGGACCAATACGTCACCATTGACGCACCAACATAAATAAAAAAAACAATTTTGTTTTCACTGTCAGTATCCCCCTCACTATTCTCAGCAGCCAAGCAGTTTTAAAAGGATTTGAATCAGATTTGAAAACACGTCGATAAATGCTCAGCATGACTTGTATTTTCATGAATAGCTGCGTCTGGCTTTGCTGTCGTTGTAGTGCCGGTGTGGAGATTAAGTTAAGTTTTGAATTTCCTGCCCTTTCTAAGAAAACGGAACCAGTCTATCTCGTGGCCAGGGGTTGATGACGTCACATGACGGAACCTAAAGCTCTCCTCCGATACCAGTTTTCATTTGTATGAGAAATTCATATCTCACTGTTCACGTTCAGGGATTTTTTGTAGAACTATCCATATTTAGTATTGCACAAAATTAAAACTTCAATTTTTTTTGTGAGTGAGTGTTGATGGATAGATAGTAATGAGACGTCTGTTTCCGTTCTTCCAAGTGGAAGAATGTCTTGAAGGGATCAACACGTCGACTTGACGATGACAAAAATTAGTTTTTATACCCGCACCCGCAAGCTGGCAAGCTGTACCGGCTGGTACAAAAATAGCTGGTGGCGTAGGAGTGCGTAGGAGTGAACCAGTGGAGCAGCAGAAGATAAGATGGCGGACGAAGCAGCCGACATCAGTAAATCGGATTATTTTCAAACGCTGCTTGATAGGGATACAACGAGAATGACAGCTCAAAGTGATTCACATGATTATGGAGATGATTGTATAGATTTCACAACATTTGAGGAAGATTATGTATCCCTACCAGAAATAACGGAATTCGACAACGTCAGATTCGATACTACTAACCCCTTGAGGGATGTCGAAGAAAGGAGCGCCGAAAACGCTGGGTAAGGAACGAGTTTCTGTCATAAAACGCTCTTACGGTCTGTAAGTATGTAGTTTTCTTTCTCTAGCTGCTAGCCGCATGACATTTGATGGTACATATGTAAGCAACAGGCACTTGTTGATAGTCAAGCGAACAGGTATCAAATATCAGATATCACCATTTATCCTTGTGTTGCAAAACTCTTCCTTAGATTTATATTCCGCTCAGATATTTTTCCATCTCTATTTTGCTTGAAGGATACAATTTTGTTTAATTTCTACTCTTGGTTGTTGAAGTTCGACAGACACACAATATCCAAAATCCAGCACTGTATCAGTCTGTTGTGTTGAAAACTGCCAGGTATATTCACACCATCAGTTCAGATGAGATCCACATGCATCTTCATCCTCTTGTGAAGCAAGGAGAATTGCCTTCTGATCCAAGCCATGCAACGCTCACCATCGAGTCCACTGATCCTGACACTAATCAACGTGAAATCAAGCGTTTTCGTTGTGAATATGACAGTTGCAGCCGATCCTACAGCACTGTTGGAAACCTTCGCATGCACATGAAGACTCACAAAGGTATTGTGGAAGGAGACTTCATGATGATTTGTTTTATTTACTTGTAGGAAGCAACATTAAATCATTTCATTACTGATTTTATGCCTCATCCTGTATACACTACATGTGCCTTTTCAATGAAACAGACTAATCAGCAGCAAATTCCCTGCAGAAGCATTTGTAAATTAATTAAAACTTCTTATGCTGAGGGATAGACGTATGATAAATTGCTGAGTATATACTAGGAAACAAACATTGTTTTCACAATAACATGTATCCTCTTTTGCCCTAACATTATTTGTATTTTCTCTAATGTTATCAATATCACATTAGAGCTCATCTTTTCCAAGGAAAATATAGGTATCAATCAACCTTTTTGTATGTGCCATATGTAGTTTAATTTTCTTTCACCACAATAAAATTAGGTGCATGGTTTTGTAATCCTGGTAAATGCTTTACATTCATACCTTTGTAGTATTGTACTAATGTTTTGTGTTATTTTTCATTAGATTCTATTATGAGGGGTTTGTGGCTTCTTATTTTCATTTAATATGGGTCTTCTTTCTGCTTCTAGTATTGTATGATGTTGTTTTCCTTTAAATTGCCCCTCTTGTTTTAATGGAAATTTTAGTTTATTTTCCATTCTTCTCAATTTTCTAATTTACTAGTTTGATATGTGATTTTCTAAAATTATGTTGCAGGAGAGTTCCGATTTAAATGCTCCCAACCAAATTGTGGAAAGGCATTTCTGACCTCATACAGTCTTAAAATTCATGTTCGAGTACATACAAAGGTGAAACCATTTGAGTGTACTCAAGATGGCTGTGATAAGGCTTTTAACACTCTATACAGGTATGACAAAAATATTTTATGGAATTTTCTTTGTGTATTTAAATTCTCATTTCTATCATCTCTCTCCCCATATCTCTCCTTTTAAATGGGGTAATACTTAACTGTGTCTTATCAATTATTAAGATATGATTCTATCCACCTTTGGCATAATATTACCTTTGGTTTTTGTTTTGTGTATTATTTTAGACTTCGTGCCCATGAAAGACTTCACAATGGCAACACCTTTAAGTGTGAAAAACCAGGATGTGTCAAATTTTTTACAACACTCAGTGATTTAAAAAAGCATATACGAACCCACACCCAGGAAAGACCTTACAAGTAGGTCTTTGCTCTGCCTCAGTTATCCACCGAAAAAATTCAAGCATGTTTATTTTATCTGCATAGTTTACCTTTTTTTTTTTTTTTTTTTTTTTTTCAAATTGTCTTTTTCTAGATGTCAAGAAGAAGGTTGTGGCAAAGCTTTTACTGCCAGCCATCATCTTAAAACTCATAATCGCACTCACATGTCTTCAAAGAACCATGTAAGCTCTTTTCTTTTAATATGCTATATTACAGTAAAACCTGGTTGTAGCGTTGAACCTTGGGACTGCAATTTCAAGGCGTTTTAAGCAGGATTTGTTATGAACGGGAAAAGAACCCCCCGGGAAATCAGATAGGTGGCCTAGTCTGTCAACGCTACTAATAGGAAAACGCTATAACTGGGAAACGCTACAATCGGCTTTTACTGCACTCCTTTACAAAAACCTTATTTTACATTCCAGAAAGAAGCAAGTTGTGATTCTGATTCTGATGAGCAAGAAGAGGTTGTTCAACAAAATCCTGATCAAGATGGAGTCCTCTCCACAGTTGTACAAAGTGCTCCAAACAGTTTCATACTGTGTGGCAATACATCAATACCTGCTGTCATCAGTTACTCAACTGTAGGTGAAAAGCATAACATGCAGTTAGAAGTAGAAGTTCCTCGGGAAACAAAAATATCCTTAAGTGATAGTGAAGGTATTTTAAGCACTTCATCTATGCTGTCTGACACCATTAGTCCATCAGTGACTGCTGTCAATGAGCTTGGAGCCTATTGGAGTAGTACTGATGTTTTAGATGCTGCAGTTGCAGAGAGCTTTGAGCCAACAATTGTTGAGGGTGCCGAAAATATATTGAGCTCATCAGAAAATGGTAGTGCTGCACAACTACTACATCTCCCATTCACTATTGCGCCACGAATCACTACTCAGAGTATTGATGAAGAAAATATTTTGTCCTCCCTGCTGATGCTTGAAAGCTGTGTACCACCTGCGATGCAAGATAATGATCCTACTGCTGAGCCCATAGCCTGTGAGTCCTCTACCCCGTCACTCCCAAATTTGACAGCTAGTGATAATATTTTCAATGAAAGAGATGTTGAAAATGATATGACTGCTATCTTGTCTCTCATGGAAAACACAACTGACATGCAATTTACTTCAGAAATCCCATATTCTGAGACTCCTCTCTTACTTGAAGAATCAGTTGGCCCAAAATCAACTGATAAACCTGATTGGGTTGATGTTGCATCATTAAACGTGTGCATGAAACAAATAGCATCAAAGAACATTAGTCAGCCACACAGTCATGGTAATGATTCTTTGAAAATTGTATCTGCTGATATATGCAAATGTACAAATTGTCGATGTGGTTCTCCTTCTGGGAAAAATTGTCAGGACTGCGATACACCACAAGAAAATATTGTACCCTGCAGAAAAGATGCTGAAACACAGGTTGATGAGAGGGACCAATATGATGTGCATTTTGATGTAGGTGTAGATGTTGTTCCATCTCTGAATATTGATAAAGCTGCATTGAACAAAGATGTGCACCTGACCGCCAAAGATACAGTTGTTCATTCAGAAAGAGATCCAGGCTCTTCTTGTGTTATGGTCTGTCTAAATACAATGGAACAGCTGCGGATGGTTTTGCAGAATAGTTGTTGTCAAGCTGCTAGTTCCTCTCTACAAGCTCTAGCTATGCAAATGTCAAGAACATCATGTTGTTCAGGACGTCTTTCTAAATAGTTTCTGAATAGGGGTAGACATATGCTCTACATAAACTCTCTGTGGTAAATAAATTGCTCTAGTCAAAGTTAGTCAATAAACTTTACCAAGATATAATTTTGATCATTGAAGCTCATCAACTTCTTTACAGTACTCATTGTGTTGTCGTGTATTGTTATCTTACTGTCTAAGTTCTATGGAAAGAACAATCTGAAAAATCATAATGTGCCATTAGTGCTGTGATATGTATTATGGTGCATTGTTCCTTATCTATATTAAACTTGTAGAAAGTTAAGAAGAGGTGTGTTTCGAAATGTGTAACAGCTGTACCTGGTCTCTTTTGGTAGTGATAGCTCATAATATCTTGGAAGACGTTCTTTTTCACATTATTCAATTAAAAGGAATATAGTCATGGTAAGTATGGGGATTTCCTTTAAAAATTGTGCTGCTAATCAATGTAGGTAGAATGAGAATGCTCATTGAATTATGCTCTTTATGTGCTTTGTTTTACCTAAAGCTTAAAAATAGAGTATGTCTTATTAGATGTAAAAAAAAATATTTTTCATTGTTCATATTTTACACATGTGTATTTGTAAAGTTATGCATGGTCAGTGTTTGTTCAATTATAAATAAATTCCTATGAAAGCAAACTTTGGTTTTCTTTCTATCTCCTTAACCTAAATATTTGAATGGAAAGGAAACTTAGGAGGGTGTGGACTTGCATGAAATTCAGAATTCAGGCCATAGTTTTAAATTAAATCACAACTGTTTCACATTCCACGCATTATTTACAAAAAGAGGTATTTGCTGAGTTAACTTTAGAGTATATACTAGCAATGAAAGCTCTCAAATAATTTGAAATAACAAAAATGAAACAAAAAGAGAACTACAAGTACTCATGGAATAAAATAATTAGACAGGAAAAAAGGTTGAGTCTCCAAATAGATGTGATTTATGGAAATGGGTACCACTGTCAGACCAAGGTATGTCACAAACAGCAATCCATGTTCAGTTCAGTATCATTTACGATTTTTAATCACATAATTTCATCAATAGATTACAATATATTGTGGATCAAAATTAAAACAAATTCATAACATGTAATTTCTGGGGACGACGACGACGACGACAATTACATAGATAGGAGTTGATGAGACTAGACCACAAAACAGCAATAATTAAAAGCTTCAAAACTACATCACCACAAATACAAATTAAATATCAATAGTACAGAACAAGAGGAGGTGGAAATCTTTCCGAGGCCATGCTCTCAAACTACTTTCCCAAGTAGAAAAATATCAAAACTAGCCACTTCCCTGTGTTTATTAAAATAAAGATAATATAAAACTCTTGATTTCCATTCCTTGAAATGTTACAAGAGATTCAGGAATACATGCATACCTTAAGGGACACATAAGGTAGCTATGTCATTCACACCTCTGGATCAGCATTTATCTTTCTCTAAAAGCTGCATTACTACAGAAGCATTGGGAAGGCTCCTGAAAACTTTGTAAATGTTCACAAAGACACAATTAATCAATATTACCAATGGTATATGATTATTCAAATTAATGCGATTAAGTTAAGCAAAATATTTAGTTTTTGGAATAAGCTGCCAAAATACAAGAGGGCTAATTCATTTTACATCTCCCTCCTCTCCTATTCCAATAGAAGCACTCAAAACAGTTCAATTTGATTTTTTAAGAACAACTTCAAAAAGAGATCATTGCCTGAACTGTGCATAAATGTGGCACATAACATCCTCTGATTTTTGTTTCTTATATAATGAAAATTTTACTCTGGAATATAATAAAGAGCACCAAAGCTAGTATTAAGATAAACAATGAAAATCTTTTCCATTTCAAGACAAATATTTGTTTAGTGTACTTGTGTTAATTTTCATAACTTACAGTAACAGAAATTACAGGATGAAGGCACACATGCACAAAGTACTTCTAAAAAATAACAAGCACTGAGTAAATTTTCAAGCAAATACATCTACACCAACAAAACGACCAGTTTGTTGAGAAATGAAATTTTTTATAGTAACAATAACAACAACAATTAATTATAAAAGTATCAACTGATTCATTTTCATAAAATCTGTTAGGTGTCAAAATGCATGAATTTTACAAATTTGAACCACTACAAAAATACATCCATGAGAATGCAGCATTCAAATAAATTGTTATTAAAACCACAACTTGAGAGAACAAAAAGGCAACAACACATATTGACAGGAAAATTCCATACAATATCTGTCTTCCTCTCTCCTCTCTCTTAAACAAATGAGACAGTCTTCTAACAATTTGAAATGCTCTTCACCCTGAAGGGAATGTCACTGCTTAATGGAGACATATTCAACATGCTCTAGAGACAAATATAAAAGACAGTCACAGATATATGATATCGACACCATGTGATAAACAGAGCGCAAAACTCCAAAGTGTCTCAAGGAGATAATATCCACAAATTTAACCCTTGAATGTTTGCTAAGTTCATGGAACTATCATCATTAAGTACTGCAAACTGCTAAATATCTTAAAGCACCTATTAGTCCAGTCAATTTTTACTTTAAGGTGGAAAAAAATTCGGAACAGTACCAAATTTTGGGGATTGTTGTAGGCATGCCTCAAGAGTGTTGTCAAGCTAAAACCCTACTGTTTGGCAGCGAAACTATGAAAAGTTGAAGAAAACAAGAGAAAATTGAGATTGTTGTGTGGGTTGCCTATCACCCCTTAGCCAGCTTCTTTACAGGAACTCGCTGATCCGGGCATGTTTTGTGTGTTCTTTTACCCCTAATATCTATAATTTTAGAAGCTCCACGTGTCATCTATATCAGATAGAGGAGGTTATTTTTCGATTATTATCACTTCTTTCCGAGTAAAACGAGAAAGTTCAAATTTTGAACTTTTCTGAAACTCTAAAGTTTGGGAAATTTGGCCTGTTTGTCCGAGTGAGAACACCAAAACACAAAAACCCAGGCATAGTTGGAATCTACGAGTTATTTTGCGTCGAACCGAAACGAGCGCGACTCTACGGTAATTATGGAAGAAACTACAGGCATTCAAAAAAAGTGTTCACAATTTGAACGCCATTTGGACCAATCGGCACGGTAGGATTTTTTTTGGACTTTTGGCTACTCAATCGTGAGGCATGCCTAAAACGATCCCCAATATTTGGTACTGTTCCGAATTTTTTCCACCTTAGGGGTCATTTTGGCAAAAATTGACTGGACTATATGTACAGAGTATAATTCATTAGCAGGCAGAGGATTGCGGACACCTCTAACAATTTCTGCAGTCTGGAACAATGTTTTCCACCAGGGATGAAAACAAAATCTCCGTAGTTACAGAGACACCTCTGGTCCCAGTGTAACAATACATTTTTACAGTATTCACAATAATGACAAAATGCTACGCAGTTTTGCATAATTTTAAATTAAGTTATCCTCTATCAAAACAAATCCGCCCTAACAGAAACAGAACAAATGTATGTTAAGAGTAAAAGCAAGCTATTCATGAAAAGCATTCAGTTAAAGTCATTTACATTACCTCATAATTTTGATTCCCTGTTTTGGTCCAATTTAACAGGAGAATTTTAAAAATGGCAGGCTAAAGAAGGTTTTCAATGTTGGGTTATGAAAACTTTGGTCTGATATAAGTAAGTTGTAGAAATGCCTGTTGCCATAATTTGTTACAAATTTTAGATTGATGAAATTTGAGCTATTTAGAAATTTATACAAGCTACTGAAAGCTCTCTGGAAAATAACAGGTTCTTGTCACTTCTCTTGATGGAATCTATCACTTCAGAGCAGAATTAGCACACATGTTAAAATTACAATAATTAGAAATGTTACAATAATAATAATAATAATTATAATAAAGAAAATCTTGTCTCAAATTCTAAAATGACCATCATTATAGATTGAGTTACAGGCTGTTGTTTTGTATTGTTTCTTAGTATTTTTTTTTTTTTTTTTTTTTTTTTTTTTTTCAAGAAAAAACACCTACAGACTTATGTTTTATCACAGTATACAAGGATGTAAAATAAGACTTTTTCTAGAACTCAATTAACTTTTTGAAAGATCAATGCTGGGAAAACAACTGCATTTGTCCTGTACCAAGAGTAATGACTGTATTGTGGGGGACATTTGTATACAGAGCTTTAGAAAAGTTACAAGATAGTGGATTGAAGTCACAGTCCACTTTGATAACCAAGGCGAATAACAGAACTGAAACCTTTAAAATGCAATCGATGCTTGAATATCTTTTAGAGGAATCAGATTTCTGCATGAAAAGGAATGTAAGAGGATGATAAAGCCCCAAATATACAACTTTGAACACTAATTAATTACTGGTTCCTTGTAAACCATACAAAACATGACTGAATAAAGTGAGCAGAATCCATCTGTTAGATGATTATAAATAACAGACCATTTAAAACAAAAACAAAGAGAAGAGGATAACTTGAAACTAATAAAAAATACAGACATTAACAGCACTTCTATACAATAGAGATTTGACCCAAAATGTGCACATATGGCACAAAAGCAATGCAGATGTAACAATTATTTCATCACATTCACACAACCTCTCAGAATTCTCATAAAACTGTGCCAGTTAGCACTTCAGTCACTGTAAATCACATAGGAACCTTGTGGCTGAGTGTAATTAAAGTTCTTATTTTCATACTATATATTTTTTTTTCCTTTTTTTTTCTTTTTAATGATTTTTTTGTTTGTTTTTGTTTTTTGCCTTTTAACTTAATATTCTACTCAACAGCATTCTGAATTGCTAGTGAAGAGTTTGAAGCTGAGATTGTACTTCCTAGAGTTGAACTACTGACATCCTGATAGCTGAACTGAGGGAAAATAATATTGTTCTCCAATTCTTCTGCAATTGAGTTTAAAGGACCTGCATTCTCAGGTGGAGTTAATGTTACAGACTCTCCAGTAAACTCAGAATCAAAGTACCTGGTGTCTGTGTCTGAAGAGACTTGTGGGTGGAATGGTGGTGTAACCTACAATGCAAAATACAATACAATTACTACAACTTATTTTGGGGGAAACAGTGGAAAATAAGCACAAAGAAGTCTTACCTTCTTAGCTTGTAGATCGGACCAATTAATATTGCTGAAGAAAGGATGAGCCATAATTTCATGAGCGTCCTCGGGACCACCACCCAAACGTTTATTTGGATCTTTCATGAGAAGTCCAGTGAGCATGTCCTTTGCATCAGATGAAATGGTTTTGGGAAATCTCACCTTAAGCAAAAGAAAACGGAACAATTCAATAAAATTGAAGGGCACAGTTAACCACTTGTAGGACACAGTCAACTGATGTGTAAAAGACATACATCTTCAACAAGAATGAGAGTGAATAAGACATCATGATCTCTGTTGTAAAAGGGAAGTCTACCACACATCATTTCATACATTACAACACCAACTCCCCACCAATCAACAGCTCTGCCATAGTAATTATCCTCCAAAACCTGCAAGAAAGAGATATAGTTTAGGGGAATAAAAAAACATTCTTACACTAACACATGAAAAAAAAATTGACAAGGTTCATTACTTCTGGTGCCAAGTATTCAGGAGTTCCACAGAATGTCTTCGTAGTCCTTCCATATGTTATGTCCTCCTTACATAATCCAAAATCTGCTATCTTTATATGACCATCTTTGTCCAACAACAGATTTTCAAGCTGGGGAGACGCAAAAATTGGCATTGATTACACATATGTAATAGTCAAGTGAAGATTGAAACAAAAAACAAAAAACATAAAATCACTATAGAGCTTGCCTTTAGGTCCCTATAAATTATTCCTTGACTGTGAAGATAACCCAAGGCTGATATGATTTCAGCACCATAAAATCTTGTTCTGTCTTCTGAAAAGACTCTTTCTCTAGAAAGATGGAAGAACAGCTCTCCACCATTCACATATTCCATCACAAAACAAAGTCTGTCAGCTGTTTGAAAAGAATACTTCAGGCCCTGGAAAGTACAAAATAAATTAACCGAAGAGTAAAAAAAAAAAACAAAAAAAAAAACACCGAGACGAGGGTTTTGGGCATACTTACGATAAGAAAAGGGTGATTTGTATTTCTCAAAACACGATTTTCAGTCAAGGTATGAGCCACTTCGTCTTTTTTAATAATGACTTCTTTCTTCAAAATTTTAATAGCATAGAGATGTTCTGTTGCTTTCTCGCGGCATAAAATTACTTTTCCAAAAGTACCCTTGCCTAATACTTTTAGAAATTCAAAATTTTCCAAGGTCTGTGAGGGAAATCAATTATAAGAGGAGGTACCACAATACTTTATGTACTTTTTTAACAGAAATGAGGTTTTGGCTTACCACTTTTTTCTTGCCAGAGCGACTACTGCTAGAAGTACCCTGAACAGAAAACAATTCTGACAACTCATTAATGGCAGGACCATCAACGCTAGAATCAAAACTATTGATTGAGCCAGCTCTTTCCATCATTTCTACATCCTGGCTGTCAGCCAGATTGTCTGATACAGCATTGATAGCTGCAATCCATTCCTCTCTGGAAAAAGTTAATAATTCAGCAAAATTAGAAATTGAGCTTGAATTTCAGACATAAAAATACCATAGGAGATTTAATAGAATCAGCAACTCACCTGTCAGCATCACTGTCAGCAGAAAATGTCCTTTCAATTACTGTAGTTAGCTGGAGTCCTCTAATAATGAACATGTAGGGCTTCGGTCTGTCAATTCTCATTATTTGACATCCTTTGACAGTAAAATTATTTAAGGGATCAGTGTGGTTATTACCCTCCGGTTTATTCTTAAAACCAATAAGAGATCCATGGTCATAAAGTAAGAAATATCTCGGCCGCCAAGTTTTAATATGCTCTCCTGGAGAATTTAGACATTCAATTACAGTATTTTAGTAAAAACCAGACAAAAAATCAAACACATAAAATGGAAGAAAACAAGAAAATATCTTTTTTTATAATTACCCCTTTTATACAGCCAACCCTGCTTGATAACATGGCCAGGAGGGATATTTTGCATAGCGGACATAAAGCCCGCAGTTTGTTCACTCATGGTAGTAAGGTGCTTCAAACCTGGTGAACGAAAACAAATGTAAAAGAAAAAAAAAAGACTAATCATTGGTTTCTTATCTGTTTTATACAAAAGATTTTCTACAGTGAAAAAGCTTTTGACCAAGCCAATTAACACGGCTGATTCTGACTTTGAAAAAGTGTATAGTACAAGAGGTAGTGCTTCAATCCTTGAAATTCATGGTAAAGGTTGTTGAACGATTAATTAAATATTATTTTGCAATTATAAGGCATAACATGCACAACTTGAAGTAAATCACCCATTTACTTTGAAAATCAAGGCTTCAGCAGGCTCTAAAAAAAATTAAGATTTAATAAGAAATGCTGACAGTTCAAGATTTAAATTTATGTAAAAGAATTGTCAGCAATAAGTTGAAAAAAAGATCAAAACATGAATGATATTCGAGGCCAGATGGCAGAATAACTACAAAAAGAAGCAGAAAGAAAGAAAATAAAAGATGGACGATGTTACTTAATAGATATTAAGTAAGACACTAGTTTACCAGAGAGCAAATGAGTGATAAAACAGATCAAGAGGAGCACTACTGCGCACTTAAGAGTTCAGCTTTGTCAATCAGGGACCTTGATGCGACATAACCTCATTATCACAACAACTAACTTAGCGGTCTGAGCTAGAGAATCATTGCTTGCAGGCTATAGTATGATTTTTCCGCTGACAGAAGTTACAAGAAGGAAAAAGAAAGACTTAACATAAGTAAAGTGCAAAGAAGAGTGATCGCTAAACGACAAAAACTCTTCCTGCTCGTGAAATAGCATGGTTACATCGGCTTATGAATGCTTATTTACGAAACTCGAGAACAGGTGAACCTAGATCAGACGCAAGACTGCACTAAGTTTTCCGAAACAAATTATGTAATGCAAATGAGGAGAATGGCGACATTTAAGCATAATGAATCTATTTTGACAAATTTAGGCTTAACACTCACATCAACTTATTCCAAAACAACGACGGCAACGACGGTGAAGGTGTTTGTTCGTGAACGTCTCTGAAAGCCTAACTCCAGTTGATAAGTGACCGTCACTGACCAGGCCACTTACTACTGTAGCGCCATCGCCGGACAACGAATGAACTACAATGGCGCGAAATTCGAAATCTGATGAAGACACCGACGACTCGGTAGCGGCAGTCTTCCATCCTCCGAGGATCGTATCTGACGATTTGGAAGAGAATGAGGTCTTTTCCAAATTAGAAGAACAGGAAGTATGTCGTCTGCTCTCTGGACCGGGCCACGAGAAAAGCCCTCTCTAAATGGTCGAGGCCTTGTGATGGTGCGGGAAAAGACGATATTCCCCCTGTTCTTCTAATTCGAAAAATGTCTCATTAAATCACACATTTTCTCATATTTTACTCACTAATCAATACAGGTGCAGAATAAATTAATTAACATTATCACTTTTTTTTTGGGGGGGGGGGGAGACGAGGATTAAGGATTGTGACCACTGTGACCATTTCCGCAGTAATCCTTCGGCGCAGCCTTGCAACGACATGGTTTGGAGGTCCCCGCTGGCCGCTGCACTGACCGCAGACCACTGTCGCAACAAATTCACTGCTGCTCTGTACCCCTGCACCGTCTAGTCATAACGAGCACAAATGTCTTACTTTCCTCTGCGACTGTCCCCTGTTTATGGCCCAGTATCAATGCGACTTTACGAGAACATAATCGTAAAGCGTCTGTCATAGATGACGGCCACCGCCACCACCCCTTGAGTTGGGCGGGCAGGGTGAGGGTGGGCGGCGGGGCCAGCAGACCGATTCAGAAGAGCGCTCTCCTTGCTCTGTCTCGCTCGCACGTTGACGGCGCACACCACGAGTGCGAGGGAGATAAAGAGGGAAGAGAGCGCTCCTCTGATACAGTCTGCCGGGCCGCAAAGGGCAGGGCAGGGCGGATGACTCCAGTTTGCCGTTTGCCCGCACGGACATCGCCAATATATATATGGTAGTCGTTCTACCCGCGGCAATAAAATCCCTCAGCTTTGCCAAAACACGCAATACACCGTCTTTGCCGATTACGTACCCATGCCACAGAACGGCAAAAAGGAAAAGCATCGGCAACGAATAAACAGCCAGACAACTGACTCGGACTGACTCTGTTAGTTCCTCTCGCAAGAGCCATGGCGGCAGAAGAGCTGATGGGGTTTTCACTTCTGTAATACCCTGTACACCTGACTGGGCATTACACGGTATTACGCGTAATGTAATATCAAAACATATCAGAATATGCTCTAAAATTGCAAAATTTTCTATGTAATACCGGTGTAATACCGCGTAATACAGTGTAATACGGAGTACTCTGTGCAAGTTTTCTCGGAGTAAGTTAAATACCCCTCCGGCAGAGCGAGGCGAGCACGCGAGCACGAGCCGCCCTGACAGCATCCAGGCGGAGGGCGGGTAGGGAGGGAAGGCCGGCGCGAGGGGGAGATCACTTCGGATCACTTCGAAAAATCATGAAAAAAAAAATAATTACTAAAAAGAAAATCAAAATAAAATCAAGAAGAAAAATACAGAAAAATCCGAAGTATCTACAACAAATGAACAAAAACTGAGAAGAATTGAAAATAACAGGAGGATAAAAGATCAATTTTTATGAATGTGTCAAATATTTTGCTCGAAAATTAAAACGAACAATCAAAACAAAACAAAAAAATCATTTTTTTAAAATAAAATCACTGTACACATTTTGTATGAGTGATCCCCCCTCTTCGGGCCGGCGGACGGCGCGGGTCGCTAGGCGGGCGCAAGTGGGCGTAAGGTCCGGGTGCCAGGCAACGCCAAGCAGGGAAGAGGCAAGCTGATGTATCGCCAAGTGGCATAACCGCTCAAAACCGCCATCAATCATTGACAATAATGAAAGTTTCGCCCCTCTACTACCCCACCCCCCTCCCGCGGACTGCTGCCTGCTCCTCCCCCTCCAGTTACCACCCCGAAAGTCTGGGCGCGGCGGCATCCGTTCTGAACCAGCGCCCACGACCCCTGCTCGACGAAGACACGCATAACAAAGAGACGACGCCCGTGGCCTTATTTATACACTGAAATTTACGGAGAAAAAATGTCAAAAGATTTTGTTTCACTGCATACGACCTTCAGGTCAGGCCGTATGGCGCTCTCAAGGCACCCGTTGTAGTAGTACGGGACGTTGATTGTAACAAGACGAGAGTAGGTTTGGGAATGTGAGCTTTATTCATACGTCACGTCAGGTGCGATGATGGTTTGGGTGGCCGACAGGTGGCGCCTGTTGGCTGGTCGAGTTATCTCCAGCAGACGATAAGAGCAGGGTTGCCAGCCTACTCTCACTACACCCGTCACAGAATTAAGCTCGCAATTCGGCAGAAATTCATCAATTTCCTGGACCCAGCTGCTGCACCGCGTTCTGGCGCCTTGCTCTCGAACGCTCTCCCCTTGGTCTCCGCCGAGGTGCGCGTAGGTCGAGGGGGGTTCACTTCGACACATCATTACAAGGCCTCTTAAAAGAACATTTTTTAAAAAATCGAAAAAAAATCAAAGGAATCAAAATAATATTTAGAAGAAAAACACAGAAAAATAAAACGAAAAATCGAGGACAAATTAACACAAAAAAAAAGACATGAGAAAAATTAAAATAAGTCAGAAATATGAGGAAAAAGGTCAAAATTTATTGAAAGGGAACAGAAATTTTCCAGAGAAAATCAAAAGGAAAAGAAAAGTCAAAATAATGAGAGTACACATTTTGACCGAGTGATCCCACCCTCGGCGTAGGCGGTCAGCAGAGCTCGGCCCGTCCCGGCTGATCCGCCCTCCGTCAAGCTCTCTCCCACCCAGCACTTTGGGCGGGAGTGCTTTGGCATCCCTCTGGACGTCATAATTTCATTTTGAGCCCGCCGCGCCGCCGGGCCCGCGCGTGTATGCTTCCAGACGGTCTTATAGATTCGCAAGAGTCTCTCTCTCTCTCCGACTTCCGAAGTGATAAATCTCCCCTGTGATTGAAAGGGAGGGAGGGGGTTGGAGCAGCGGGTGCGAGCGGGTTGGTGGGGGGGGGGGGAAGTAATTGTACGGGGAAGTCAAGTTTCCTCAGTGAAGGTGACGGCGGGGTGGAGAGGGATGGGGAGAGGGGAGAGGATAGGACGAGGGGCCCACAACTCCGACAAATTTTGTACACCTGATTTCCGGATTTCAAAGTTTTCACATGATTTCAGGTGATTTCAATGGATTTCAAAGATTTCAAGTGAATTCACTGATTTCGCGAGAGCCGTATTTGCCGCGTATCCTGCAGCCTCCAGCCAGGAGGACAGGGCAAATACGGCCCGAACCCGTCGCGCTATACAGTCATCGTGGCGTCGTGGCTCAGTTGGTAGAGCGCGCAACACCGAAACGAGTGGCCTAAGTTCGACTCCCACTCGGGAAAGTGTTTTTCGCGCTTGACATTCCCTTTGGCCGCAGCTGGATGGCAGGTCAAATAGAAGTTAAACACGTCTCACCGCCGTTGGCTCGGTGGCTCTGGGCGTTGGGTCGCTTCCTGTTCTGGCTACGTGTCGGCACTCGGGGTTGTGGGTTCGAATCCCGCGTACCCCTCTGAGGTAAGGCCTCTGAAACTGGGATCAGGAAGTCTAACGCCCTTGACACCGCTCGTACCTCTAGGGGTAGGCCAATGGTGGTACGGGGATCAAATCTGTCGAATTGCGCGATAGGATCGCAGTCAGCAAAGCGCCGGTTCCCATGGAACACCGAAGCAGTTGGCTGCCACAGGGGGTTAAAGCCCTGTGCCTGGCGGGAACCGCAACCTCCTTCGGGAGGTTTACTGCCGCAAAAATTTTCCATGTTTTCACGCCACCCTTTCAATTGCAGAGCAAAATTTGCCTCTGAATTTTTAAAAAAAAATTAATGAAATAATTGTGATTATTTTGCGCAGTTGCAAGTTAATTTCCAATAATTTGGAATAAATCGAAATAATTCACAATTATTTAGTAAAAATCCTATTTAATCATGTAATTGAGAGAATAATTTGGATCAGCTGTCCGTGTATTTTCTGGTGAATTCCCGTATCTTTTGCATGATTTTGAGAATTTCACTTCAACTGTGCCGTAACAAGGAGGTATTTTAAAGAATCTTAGTCGTCTAGCACCTTCACTATGTTTTATTGCTCCAGTTAATAAATTAATATTCCCTTATAAACCAGATTTGTGGAAGTGGATTTGCGTAGGACTATTATTTATACCTCCAATGGAAAAAAATTAAACAAAAAGAAATGGTTTATACATTGAGTACTTTTATTGAAATGGCACCAAGCTTTAAGAATAAATAGGAATCTCAATCTGTTATGAAAGTATCTAAAAATCTTAAAATATCTCGAATTCGCCGAACAGCTGTTAGTGCACATCGCCCCCCTCCTCTCCCCACATCGATTTGAGTGAGTTTCCCGAGACGCTTTTTAAATGTGATTTCACGTGAATTCAATGTGATTTCATGTGAATTCAATGAGATTTTATGTGAATTCAAAGTGATTTCATGTGAATTCAATGTGATTTCAAGTGAATTCCAAGTGATTTCAACAGATTTCAAGTGATTTCAACGGAATTCGTGTGAATTCAAGAGAATTCAACTGATTTCAAAGATTTCACTGATTTCAATGAGATTTTAATATGATTTCCAAAGATTTCGGTGGCCTTGTACACCTGAATTCCAGAGTTGTGGGCCCCTCGGGATAGGATACGCCGAGGGGGCAACCACTCCCTATCCTAGTGTACCCAGGATTTCTAATGATATGGGATTTCTATGGATTGCGTAAAGATTTCTTCAGATTTTGTAAAGATTTCATATGGTACATCCGAGTACATTTCAAAATACCAGATTCCACAAAATTCTAAAAGATTTCACGAGGTTTCATGGGATTCCTCAAGGTTTCATGAGATTTCTGAGATTTTTTATGATATTTCTTGAGATTTCTCAGTTGGATTTCGTAGGATTTCATCGAGATTTCCGAGGGTTTGTACACAGGATTTCACGAGTGGTTGCCCTCCGGGATACGCAGTGAAGGGCACACGTAATCCTAATGGATGCGGGGGTACCGCCGGTCACAGCCGGTCACCGCCGTTCACCATAATCCCCACTCCCGAAATGAAGTTTTTCTTTCATCTTTCGACTTTAAACGAAATACGCCCCTATAATATGTCCCTCACATGATGGAAAAAAATGAAGGGCGATTCCAAACGACAATCTCCGAGGGGATGAATGAACACCCAGAAAAACGTCTTCTACTGCATATCGAATTGTAGAAAAAATAGGCATAAATCGAGTGCAAAATATTTGATAATCTCGAGTACCATTGTATACGTCAAGTTAACTTGATTATTTAAACTCTAATCAATCTCATATTGTTCTCAAAACTTACCCCCTCGGTCTTGAATGAAACGCATGTTCTTGGCTCAAGGCGAAGTTTGGGCTTGGATTGAGCGCCAAAACTCGTTCCCAGGTAAGTGCCGAGCTGAAGGCCTCGCGGCCCTCGCACTAGGGGCACTAGGGGCACGGTGGGGTTGGGTGGGGCTGGGCGGGGCGGGTGACGTCCAAGCCCAGCTGGCTGAACAGGGCTGCCCACCGGAGCCGCCCACCCTCCCCTGCCCCACCGCGCCGCCGCCGTCCGGCCTACAATTTATGGAGCGATTCTTGCATATTGACAGCTGAAAGGGACCGCGGCGCCCGCCCTGCCCCGCCCCGCCCCGCCCCACCCCGCCCCACCCCGCCCCACCCCGCCCCGCCCCGCCCCGCCCCGCCCCGCCCCGCCCCACCCCGGGAGATGACGCAGGGTTGCGCCCCACGGGGCCACGGGGGGGCGCCCCGAGGGCTGCTGCTGCTGTTGAACCAGGGTCGGGGGACACGGCGGCCGACGTGAGGGGGTCGTATCAACATCCTATGCTGACTCACCTTCATGCCCGGCCGGCCGCGCTCCGCGCTCGCTGCTCACACTGACCCCCGTCCCCGTCGCAGGTGCAAACCGCGCCGAAAACCTCGATTTTGTCCGAGGGGGAAACAACCGAAACTGAATATTCTGGTGAAATGTGAGATCTTGGCAGAACCCGCACAGCCCTACAACAACCTTAGATACTACGATATTTTTCCCATCAGATTTTTTGCGTGTGCTAACGTATACACTTTCAAAGTAGAACACACGTGCATCACACCAATCAGTGGTGAAAACTGATGCTTTTGGTGATGTATGAGGTTTTGGCAGGACCCGAAGTGGCGTTTGGGTCCCATACAAGCTACATTCACTTAAGCGGCTGCATAGTCGGCTACTCCAATAAGTCGGCTGAATCAAGTCAGCTGAACGGCTAGAGCTAGGAAGTCGGCTTGACGATAGTTTGTTGAACTATATGCATGATATAGTGTTTAAGTGTTATACATAAGCAGTTAAACATAAGGTGATTTTTAGAACTATACATTTGTTTTACCAGTGTATTCTACTTTTTTCTTCTCTCGTAGTCCCACTCAATTTAGTTAGTGACTCAATATTTTAGTAGGGGTTAGCAGCACTGCCGGGTGGGCCGGGGCCGGGCTGCGTGGAAGGAGCACACGAGATCGGAGAGCGGTGGAAAGGGGGGAGAGGGGGGGTGCAACAAAAGACTCGTTGAGTCATCTTACACACGTCAAAGTTGCATGATGGAAACTCTCGAAAGGAGACGCGATGGCCATCCATTTTTCTGCGATTTCTCTCCACTCCACTCGGGGGACAGCAGCGGCGAAGCGGCCGCGCGGGCCACGACCACGCGGGGCTCCAATGTGAGGCTGCCCCTGCTCTGCCCCGCCCCGCCCCGCCCCGCCCCGCTCCGCCCCGCCCCGCCCCGCCCCGCCCCGCCCCGCCCCGCCCCGCCCCTGTCGCGAGGAGCACGCCGTCGATCATCCCCAGTGCGGGGCGCAGCGGTGCCGGGCTGGGCGGCGGGGAGAGAGAGGCGTATAGCATAGCGGCATGGCACGGGGTGCTCACCTTCCCAAATCCACCGGCGGGAAACAGTCTCCAACACTTTTATATTTTATTTTCATTTCCAAGATTTGAATCTACTACTTTCAGCTGCTGACGTGCAACTACAAACCGGCATGTGGTGCAGTGGTTTCAACTTCACTGGCTTCACGAGACTAAATCCAGCATAAGAAGAATACTTAAAAAAAAAAATTGCGCTGCTTATTTACCTCTAGGGTCTTACATCTAAGCTATAGCTATGACTATAGCTCTAGCTGTGACTATGAGGTAATTCTCTTAGAGGTAAATTAACAGTGATCGTGTTAGAGATCAATTGCGCACAAAACATAATTTTCCTCTAAATATGAATAGAGTTAGTTTTAGAGGTAACGGGCCGCGCTCGTCTTTTACCGTTCAGATATGGGGTTTGTTGTGCCAAGCGACTCCCAACCAGTCATCATTGGCTAATTAAAGCCCATCAGTGGCGATAGCCTATTACGTTGGCGCAGCACTGTAGCACTGTGTGTTGTATCCACCCCACCCACCCCCTCCCTCACCTCAGAGGGGGGTGGGGGGGGGGGTGTAGGGGCACTGTTATCTATCGGCTCCCCTCTCCTCCCCTTCAATTTAATTTATCAGCGTTTCCGTCCGCGCCCCGCTGGCGCCGCCCCCGCACAGTGCGCTGCGCCGCGGGGCGCACTGCGCCGTGCTGGTGGTACAGCCGTACAGCCGGAGCCGGATGAGCGAGTCGTATCCGGGGCCCCCACCCCCACCGCCCAGCCCAGCCACTGCAGCTGCGATGACCTGGCTGGCTGGGGCTGGAGGTTGACGGTGACCGACAGAGCCGCGCTGCCGAGCCGGTCCCGATAGGTAGCCCGTGACCGCCAACTGTAAGGCCCGACCAAGCGGCTTGCCAAAAAGATAAGTACTTGGTTGTGGTTCGTATAGGGGACCTGTCCATTGTACATAGAAGAACAGGATCTCCGGAGTTCTTGTTCTTTTAACTTGTTCGGGACAGGTTGTCCATGTGTTATATATACCCTCCCTATCACTGGCCAATCCCTCCGAATAAGTCGGGGAATAAGTGTATGTAGCGAGGGCGAGGGGGAAACAACTCTGAATTTTGGTTTTTGATAGTATTTGTGAATTTTCGGGAACTTATATGAATTTTTGTGAATTTGTATTTCATTTATCTGAGGTTTTGGCTAGAATTCAGCCTATTTTTTGTGATTTTTTTTCTGTACTTCTTAATTTTTATGAATGACGAGGTGTACACAAATATCAGAGTTGCTTCCCCATTTGGTATGTAGTGGTTGCCGAGTATAGGCAGGTGTGAATACCGACCGCTGCACTCCACTCAGCTTGTGTGATGGTCGGGTTTTGCCAGAGGGGTCAACAACTTGGCATATTCAGTGTAAGGCTTGCGGTAATCAGCTCAATATTTAACCATATTCCCCCATTTTCAGCAGTATTTCACACAAATCTAACAATATTTTAGCCTAACTTACTAATATTTCTCCCAAATTTAGACTAACTTGAATTTACGAATACTTGACCGATATTCATTAATATTCAAATATTCGGCGTACACGCCAAAGTTAATGACCCCTCGGTTTTGCCTACTCTTCAGGCAACACTGGCGTCGCGCCTCGCGCCTCACCCTTCTCCTCACCCCGGATAGCGCTCCTCTGAATCAGTCTTCAGGTGAGGGGGCCAGCCACGTCACGGCCCAGATCTGCCCCGCGGCCCCGCCTGATCCGCGGGGCGGCTGGGATTTGCACCAGCAACCCTTCAAGTCGTAAAACCTCCCCCTCCCCCCCCCCCTCCTCTGCATCCGCGTCCTGATCTGCCAGTCCGACACCGACCCCCAGCTCGACCGCCTCCGCGCCGCGCCGCTTCTCCATGCTGGGGGAAAGAAAATCTCCGCTGTCCGCCCGCGGTACCGGACGGGTATGTCAATCAATCCCTTAGCGCAGGGGACGGGGACGGAGAATTGGGCGAGCAGGGAGACCGAGGCCGCTGGTCGGTTATCTCTAATTTTAAGAAATGAGTTGGAAAGAGCACGACGAATCATCGTGAGTAGAAATATCACACCAAAGAAATGTCGTGAAAATATTATTTTGAGACCTTTATAATGATAGTCATTTTGAGACCTTTATTGGCTGAGTTCCCCTTAACCTATGTTACCGCATCCTACAAAGCGGCCATACTTTTCCGCCCACTCCTCCAAATCTCCTCGCATACGGCGGTCTCTGCATCGTACTCTGAAGGGTAGGCAACAGTAAAGAAATGATGAGGAATTGGAATATTTAGTTGAAATCACTGGCGTATGGTGTCAATTGAGATTATTTGAAGAACTTTTAGAATATGTATGATGATTGTGCATGAGGAGTAAATGATACATCGTACAAAAGTACTATTTTATAATTATTTTTTAAGTTTTTAAGTTCCTTCTTATAAAACTGTCATCGTCGGCCATGGCTGGTTTGTGGGTAGGGGGGAAGTAACGAAAGGAAACTTTAGTTGTCCATATGTCACTAACAATTAAGTTATATCTGAATAGAAAGCTGCCTTTTTGTATACAACCTACATTATTCACATCTTTTTATCGTCGACACGGTTGCGTGAAGACTTTACACACAAAAATACAATTCTAATATAGTTCGGTACGTTGGTACCAGTTTCACACAAATGATCAGCGGTAAATACAAATATTACTTCTGCCACATGCCATTATTTTTCGCAAATTAGCCGATTTTTGGAAGGCGAAACCCCCGGAATCTTGGCAAATATCATAACAGAAGCACCGGAATTTGAGCAGTCGCCAAAAAGAATACCTTTCGTGACCTTTTACTTCAAATGTGTATGATACCAATACCAATATGATACCAATTGGATTAAACAACGAAGCCATCTTTCAAGATGTTATCTTTCGCTAGTAATACTTGTCAATCGCCCTGAAAAATCCTGAAGTTTAAAACTTTGTCCTAATATACAACTTCCTTCCTGGAGGGTCATTAGGGAGCTCCCCGCGATAGTATCGAATAGGCGACTTCCGGGTCGATCGTTCGACTCTCGTGGCCCATACACGAGATTACTGTGACTGGAGGAACGGACCGACGAGCGGCTTGAAGGGAAGATATTTTCTCTCTTTGATAATTCAATAACATAGTGTCAACTCCAATTGCTAGTTTCTAGGGTCGAATTATTGGCATGTGTAAAGTTCACGGGTTTTCAAAAGCCAACATTTTTTTTTTTAAACATGTAAAGTGGATCCGACTAACCTAACCCTATACTGACAGAAAACAGTCTCCCTTGTTATCATCATTTATATTAGTGCATCTGGTAGCTCCCATTGGCATAGAAATGCAGCACACATAAAAACTAGAAATAATCACTATCAGAATTAGAGACAAGCTGTTTTCAATTTACAGTAAAATCGGAACTGAGGGACAATACTAAATTGAGTTGTCCTCTTTCCATGAATCCTCTTTCTTTCTATCCTTCTGTAAAGAATGAGTTGAAAAATTCAAAACAGTTTGGAACGGTAAAAAAAAAGAAGAAAGACAACATTTCTATTTGCAAAAGTTTATTGTCAAGAGAAGGGTGAATGAGACCAGAAAAAGACATTTAAATCAGTACAGAAAGACATACAAAAAAAAAGTCTTGATTAAGCTTAGGAATCTATGGCAAAATACAATCAAAGCTGACATAAATGGCTTCAATTTGGGAGTTGACAACTACATCAAAAATTCATCCCTTAAAAACCCTTAAAAAAAAGCAATAAAATCGCTATTTGGATATGAAAACCTAAACAGTTCAGACAAGTGCTTAGATAGACCAATATAAACAAGGTACAAGACATCATAAAATAATCCAAAGCTGCATCAGCCACTCCATAGGTAAAGGATTAAAAACTGCAATAACTTCAACTTAAACCAAGACATCTACAAAAATAATACAAGAACCATAGAAACGACAGAACCATAACCAGCAGACACAAAAAATACGGCCTAAGCGGTACATATGACAGTGAAAAGAAAAAAACAAAAGAAAAAAAAATTGAAATTGGGTGTGAGGTACAATTGAGATCAGTCATTCAAAACATACACCTTCCAAATGATTTTTCTTCTACATTTTTATTGGATGCTGAAAAGAACTTCACTTAAACAGTTTGGATGTGTTTACAAGTGTTAAAACAATGCCCATGTGTGAAAAATTAAACCAAGACATCTACAAAAATAATACAAGAACCAGAGAAACAACAAAACCATAACCAGCAGATACAAAAAATACGGCCTAAGCGGTACATATGACAGTAAAAAGAAAAAAAGAAAAGAAAAATATTGAAATTGTGTGTGAGGTACAATTGAGCTCAGTCATTTACAACATACACCTTCCAAATGATTTTTCTTCTATATTTTTATTGGATGCTGAAAAGAACTTCATTTAAACAGTTTAGATGTGTTTACAAGTGTTAAAACAATGCCCAAGAGTGAAAAATCAATCAACAAATTATTGCTCTGGAAGAAGCATGGCTCATAAAGTGGAACTCCAATGGGGCACAGCCTAGGGCACAGCCCATCAACCCATCATTTCAAATTTTGCATTCTCCAGCACAGACCAGCTAATGTAGCCTTGGTTTCTCAGCAATGCAAAAAATACTTTTTTTTTGCCAGCATTCAATTTTTGGTGTCTCTAGGGGAATGAACTGAAATATGATGGGTACTGAAGGGTTCCTCATAGCGCCATGTAGAGGGCCGAAATCATCTTTGCCTTTGATAAAAATATAATGATTGCATTGCTGAGAAGGAATTATTAGCGTGCTGGAAAAAACAAAATCTGAAGGGCTGGGATGATGGGTTGATGGATTGTCCCCCATTGGAGTTCCACCTTCAGTATGTACGTACAATTCAGACTGAGTTAACAATTCAAAATTTGCAACCTAAATGAAAAGAAGAAGACTCACCTTGCGTTCCAAAGGAAGTGCCAAGGCACTTACCGGATTCGGCATGAAAGGCCTAACGAGCCGTATCACTGACCTGGCGAGCTCTTGGGTTAGGCGATATGTTGCAACGAAGGCCTCTTTCGTAATATTGAAGGGATCACTCATGTCCCTAATGCGCCTTCGCCTAAAAATGGCCTTGGAGATGAGCTGCTGCCTGTGCTGCCTTTGAGCCTCAGCCATAATTCCCTGAAACTAGGTATGATGCTCAGTCACATTTGCTCAGATAAAACCGGAGCCTCAATAGCTAACAAACCAAACAGTCACCAATCACAATCAAGACTGCAGAAAACTGTTTGACAAAGAAAGTTTTTTGTTTGAAATTGCAAGGCTGTCAAACACTTTGCAGATTTGCAAAAAGGTAGCAGTGATCAGATCAATGTAACAACGGCGTTGTGGATCTGTCCCGTCTAAACTAATAATTTTTCAGCACTGGCACTAATGTTAATAATAATGATAATAATAATAATATTAATAATAATAATAATGATAATAATAATAATTATAATAATAATAATTATTATAATAATAACAAGGGAGACTGTTTTCTGTCAGTATAGGGTTAGGTTAGTCGGATCCACTTTACATGTTTAAAAAAAAAAATGTTGGCTTTTGAAAACCCGTGAACTTTACACATGCCAATAATTCGACCCTAGAAACTAGCAATTGGAGTTGACACTATGTTATTGAATTATCAAAGAGAGAAAATATCTTCCCTTCAAGCCGCTCGTCGGTCCGTTCCTCCAGTCACAGTAATCTCGTGTATGGGCCACGAGAGTCGAACGATCGACCCGGAAGTCGCCTATTCGATACTATCGCGGGGAGCTCCCTAATGACCCTCCTGGGGCGGGATCGGCGAGCTCACCGTGAATTCACTCACTCACTCACTCACTCACGCGACCTAGGGACTCCCTCGTGCCTGACCCACTAAATTGTGGATTGTTTCTAGGAAAAAGGGACATGTACCATAGCTGGGGAGCAAATCTCAGGTCACTTGATTACTTTACGTTCAATAATTAAAATAAATTACTTGATATACTGTCACTTCTCCTTCCTAGAACATGGAATAAGTTGGGTGGTTGAGGAGGCACGAGGGAGTCTCTAGGTCGCGTGAGTGAGTGAGTGAGTGAACTCACGGTGAGCTCGCCAATCCCGCCCCTGCTTCCACCATCATGCATTTGTTTTCATACTTTCATTTCATTTGTTTTTGTTTGTATGTGCTCCATGTTCCGATCATGTGTGGTGTCAGATTCAATTTCCCTAATTTATATCCGCCATCGTTATTTGCCAGTCGTCATTTTGTTATCAAGATTGCACAATTTGTATGCATTTACGAAGAAACCTTGATTCGTTTGCTACCCTAGTGAAATGGATTCGCGCAGTGTACGTTCAAGGTGCCTTCTTTGAGGTTATTGCTACAGTACCGAGCTTAGTCCTTGTTATGTCAAATACGTTCTTTGTTCGTTGATTTCATTTTCGGGTTTAGTGTTCATTAGTGTTGAGCAATGTATATGTCCGATGTAGCGTAAAAAAGATGTAGAATTTTTACCAAGTTGAAGAACCAGTGCCATGGACAACTTGCCCAGAGACGTAAGCGTGGAAACACAACAAAGCAGAAAGCGCTTTTTAAAAAATAATGCACTTTAAATGGGATAATTTTATTTCACCAGATCCAAATGAATGTGCAGGGCTGACAGATTCCTCTTGTTAAGTGCAACTACCAGTGGAATTGAGTCTAAATCGAGATTTACAACAGTGCTCTGCGTAGGTTATGTTGCTTTGTTTTGGTCTTTTGGTTTTTCCCCCCTCACAACGACAACGCTCTGTCACTCTGGGTGCTCTGGGCAAGCTGTCCATCCTGCTATTCAGACTCCCCTTTTGATTTTTTTTAAAAAGTAGGGTAGGGTTTTTAAAATAAATTTTTGGCCTTTTTAAAATTAATTTATTGAGTTTTAAAATCAAGGTTTGCAAATTGAAAATTAAATGAACGGAAGCGACGACTTTTTGAGGGTTGCCGTTGGCAGCTTTGTCCCTTTTCCAAAGAACCCGTTGGGATTGTGTGGTTCCGTTTCCGATTCAGTTGTTCCTCCGCGTTCTGGAAGGAAAATGGCGGTAGAGGGCTGAGAGGGCCGCGAAAAATCTTTCCAGCCATCCAAAATTAAGTTGAACATCTAAAGAAGTATTTAATCAGCATCAGTCTTCAGTAACGCGCGGAAAATCAGTCAGACCTCACGAGTGGCAAATCTCGACGCCAAGGAGATAAGGAAGATGAGGTTCGCGCTGCCTGCGCTGCAGCCGCGGGCCGCGGGGTAAGTTAGTGTAGGGCGGGCTGGACGAGCTCGGGCTGCTCGGGTTGGGGTTTCGGATCAGGCTCTTTCTTAAGCATATCCATCTTGCTGGCCAGACTATTGCTTCATATAATTCTTCTCACTTGCAAAGGTAAAGCGTCTCGATTAACTAGACCTCTCAAATAATTAGAAATGTGTTAAAATTACGTCCATCAATTTTTCTTTCAAACGCCATCGAAGTCACTGAACTTTGTTTCGGTGAGTGCCCAAAAGATTTTGATCTTCCAGGGCGTAAAAGAGATGTAAATGTTTGAAACTATGTGAAATGTTTCACAAACTAGTTCATTATGTAAGTGAACACTCGCATTTGTGTTTCCATGCTGGTTATTCATTCATATATTCAAGTGTTTAATGGAAACTTCTGATTCAGAAGATCGCTCTCTTGCCTCCGTCCTTGTCGCACTTATGAGGCCCTGCCACCCTCAACACAAAAGCACCGTCATAGGTGCGACAAGGACAAAGGAACGAGAGCCTACGGAATGCACTGTTACACCAAGTGTGCAACTGTTCAATACTTGTACGTGTGCAGCTTCCAGTCTAATACGCACATGTGTCAAACTCGCCAGTTGCACACTTGTAAGTGTTCAACTCGACAGTTTTGCACTTGCAAGTGTTCAACTGCCGCTTGCAACACTTCCTTTGTTGAACACGGTGCAAGTGCACTACTGACGAGTTTGAACACTTACAAGTGTAAAACTGGCGAGTTTGACACTTGCAATTGCACAGCTGCCGAGTTACACACTTGCACGTGCAGACTGGAAGTTGCACACTTGCAAGTGTTTAGCAGTTGCACACTTGGTTTATCAGTGTGCGCGTCGCGTTGTCTTATCTCGCGACGCAACCTGAGCGAGCGCGGTGATCGTGGGGAGGGGAGGGGGGGGGGGCGAGAGGGGATAGTTGGGCACCGCTGCGATGCGTTTGTGAATGGCCCGCCCGGCCCAGTCAGTATACACGGGCGCGCCGTCCTGTCATCCGTCTTCGCGCAGCGCAGCCCGCGTGATTCAGGCGAGAGGCTCGCGACCGGAAGCGCCGTCAGCGCCGAGGGGCGTTATCGCGGTCGTTCAGCTGAGGTCCTGTCCTCGCCCTCGTCTCGTCGCGACCGCGAGAGGACGCCGTCGTCCTCCTGAACGTTTTGGCACGGAGGTGGACCCCGGGGCCCTACACACACGCGTCTGCCCATGTGCCGTGAAGGGTGATCCCGCACTGTGTGCTCTCGTCTCTCCGTCCTTGTCACACCCGTGGGATACGCGGGTATCAGGAGCGAGCGAGAGGACACCACTGTGAGAGGGAAACAGTTCTGATATGTTTGTACACCTCGTAATTCTGGAAAATTCAGAAAAACTGAGAACAATTCTGGAAAAAAATAAGGAAAATTTTCGAAACATGAGTTAAACTTAAGTAAAAAGTCACAAATTGTGTTCACTAAAATTCAGAATTGTTTACCCTCGCCCTGCTGTAACTGTCACGCGACCACTTTCTGCTCTGGTGACCTCACGCGCTCGCGGCTCGATCAGCTGTGTACGGACACTGCACCTGCACGACGGTCTCCTTTGTGTCTGCTCGGCCGCTGCGGCTGCTGCGGCGGAGGTAGATAACGCGATACGCGCCGTGCGACAGAGAGAGAGAGAGGGTCTTCTCTCTTGCGACAGAGAGAGATAGAGGGAGAGGCGCGGTGCGGCCCGGCTCTGCTGGACGGTGGCGCTGCGGTGGCGCGCGCTCGAACTAGGTCTCGCGTGCTGCCCGGCGCGGCGGCGCGGCCCGGGGTTCGGTTCGGCCCCGCCTGAGCCAAGCGTGGCGTGGAGTTGGCTCCGAGCGTCCGCTGAGTTCGGATCGTGTACGCGGGGAGCTCCCGTCCCATCGTGCCGCGAGCGCGTCCATTCAGTTGCGCCGCGTAGCTCGTCGTCGAGGAGGTGAAGCAGTCCGACTCGGCATATAGGCGTCGGCGCGCTAGCCGAGGAGTGTGTGTGTCTGTGTGTGTGTGTGTGTGTTGTCCCCACCAGGACCAAGGACTACAGTGTGTCCCCGGCCAGCGAGTGCGCGCGGGCGGCCAGGAGGCGCCAGGGCAGGCGCGGCGAGGCTTGTGACAGGTGTGAAAGTGTGAACACCAAGACGACGGAGCGGAGTAGTGTCTTTGTCAGTGAGCCTGGATTACAACCTCAGTGAAACAGTGCAAAAAATACCAAAAAAATAAAATAATATCAGCAGACGTGTGTACTGCTCTACTACAGTGAGTGTGTGGTGTGTGTGTTCAGCACCGGGACGTGTGTGTGTCGTCGTCGTGAAGCCATGTCGCGGACCAGGATGCTGCTGCAGCGCGCCGCCGGCGGAGGAGGAGGAGGAGGCGGAGGCTGGACCGTGCTCGTCGCCGCGCTCCTCGTCGCTACTCATACAGGTGAGTACAAAGTGCATGAGGCTCGTCTCTGCGCTGCGCCTCGCTGCGCTGCAGTGGCAGGGGACCTTGCTGTGCTTGTGCTGTCTTACCTGCCGGGCCTGGCTCGGCTCGGCTCGGCTCGGCTCGGCTGGACTCGGCTCGGCTCGGTCTCGTCTCGGGCCGCAGCGTCAGGACACGGGCCACAGGTAGCTTAGCGCGGCGCGGCGCGGCGCGGAGCTTACGCCGACCCGACTGTGGCGTGTCCTTCATGCGGAACGGCGAGTGGAGCGGGGCGCGCGGCGGGGCCGCTCCGGTACCATTCCGTTCGAGCCACAGGCGCGGCCGACTAAGCTGAGCCCGTTGGACGGGCCGGAGAGGGGCTCAGCGCGCGAGACCAGACCAGACCCACCGGTCCGGGCCGGACGGGAAAAATAACAAGGTTATGTCACGCGGGGCTGGGGCTCCGGGCCAGGCCGGCTGTCAGAGAGTGACAGCGCGCGGAGAGGCGCCTATACCGGGCCAGCGGCCTGCCTACTGCATGATTCCGAAGATCGCTCTTGTCGCACCTGTGGCGATGCCCCATGTTTGGGATGGCAAGGCCCCATGAGTGCGACAAGAACGAAGGCGCGAAAGCGAACTTCTGAATCAGTCGGCTGGATATCCCGCCATGGAGCCATCTCGCGCGGTCAGGTCAGCTGTTGTCGGGGACGTGAAGCGACAGGACAGGGCAGGACTGCGCGGCAGGCTCGTGGATAGGGGACTTTAGTGCAGCAAGGGTGATTCCGATCAGCCTTATTCAGTAGTGTTCTCCCTCTTGCCTTGCTCCTTGTTATAGCCGTGCCGCATGAGTGCGACAAGGACAGAGAGACGAAATCACTGTGCGGAATCACCGAGGGGGAAACAACTCTGAGATTTTTGTACACCTCGTAATTCAGAAAAATTCAGATTATATTATTTATTTTTATTTTTTTGAATTCAGATAAATTCCAACATATTCTAGAGACTTAATGAAAAATTCTAGCAAAAATTCCCCTCCCCCCAAAAAAAAATCAGGACAAATTCACAAAATTTTTACACTAAAATTCAGAGTTGCTTCCCACTCGGGAATCACCCTTCTGCGCCGGCCCGGCTACTTTCGCTGTTCTGGCCCGGACCGAGAGCCCTATGTTACTCTTCGGCACGGCAGCCTCACGGCCCGGGGCCCGGGCGGGCCGCGCGCGGAGTCAGTGACCCCGGTGCACCTGGCCCCACGCCCCGCCCCGCCCCGCCCCGCCCCGCCCCTCGGCGCCGCGCAGCGCCCCGCAACAGCGCTTTGGGACGAAGCGGAACGGCGGTGAAAATGCGCCACAGGAAACCGAGTGGAATAGCGTGGTGGAGGCGGCGCGGAATCAATCCCCACCGCGACACGGCGGGGCGGCGGGGCGAAGCTGTGTGGCTGTTATCGCCTCGAGGAATGCTCTCTTGCTCTCCCAAGTGCGCCCCCGGGACGGGACGGGTCGCGCAAGGAGTATCTATCATTTTGGCTTTACCCTGCCCGCGTGGACAGCTGACTGTGTATGGAGCATCTCCTCTCGCTCACTCACTGCTGCCTGCCCCCCCACACCCCCGACTCCACCCGACCCCCGCACGCGATTTTCGGTGGCGGGGCGGGGCGAGCACCAGGGGCACCAGGTGGCTTATCCACTTTAAGTTTGGACGTGCCGCTGCCCCCCACCCCGCCGCGCCCCTCACCGCAGCGCCGTAGAGCAGGGCGGCCTGGCCCGGCCCGGCCCGGGATCAGTAATCAGACGTAGTTTCTGCTCCGAGGTCATTATCGGAAAATTGCGAGCTTCATTTGCAAATTGCTTTGTCCCTGCTGCTGGTGCTGCTGCTGCTGCCGCTGCCGCTGGTTCCAACACGCAGGGAACAAAGCTTTGAGTTTTAATCGGACCACCTTAAGGGGGGCTTCATCTCATTCCCTAGGCTCTGGGCTGGTCTCGAGGGGGCTGAATTTTGGTGTACAAATATTGTTAACTTTTATGAATTTTAGTGTATTTTTATGAATTTATGGTTGAGTTTCATTGCTAGAATTCGGTGAATTCTTGTAACATTTCCTGATTTTTGTTCTGAATTTTTCCAAATTTTTCTGAAATTTTCGGAACTGTTCTATTGTTTTTTTCCCCTTCTGAAATTTTCTGAATTTTTCAGAATCACGAGTTGTGCACAAAATTTCAGAGTTGATTTCCCTCTCGGCTGGTCTGGACCGCGCGAACTTGGTGCCCGGCCCGCCAACGCCCCCCGCCAACGGTTTTTCTTCTTCCGCCTCTTATTTTTGCGAGCCGCCGCGCTGCGCCGGCGGCACTGGCTTGACGGGCGGGGCGGGGCGGGACGGGGCGCTACCAGGCAGGACATTGCCACTTCACCGCGGCGCGCAGCGGGCTCGGCTCGGCACACACTGACAAAAAAAAAATAGCTGTGTATGGATAGCTAATATTTGGAGCTATGTATCTAAAATTTAGCAATCCTGCTGAAGACTTTGCTCTTTAGCTAAAAGTTTTCTGGTACACAGCTAACTTATTAGTTGTAAAGCTGGAAATGTTATCTGTGCGTATGTGGCTACTTTGTTTTCTGCAAGGGAAAGATTTTTTCTGATTGCACTGCTCGCTTTGTCCACCTCGTAGAGAAACATGTACAAGGCAACTCGTACGCGCACCCACCCCACCGCTCTGTCTTACAAGACCATAAGTACGGCGTGATCACTGTGGGTGCGGTGGGCAGCGAGGGCGAGCGGGGCGCGGTGCGGCCCGGTTCTCCTCGTGGGCGCCCGAGGGGTAAACAACTCAGAATTTTTGTGTTCAAATTTGGTAAATTTTTATTCAAGTTTTGCTCGAATTTTGCTTAAATTATTGTAAATTTTCTTGAATCTTTTTCATGTTTTTGAAGTTTCTTGAATTTTTCTGAATATTCCTAAATTTTTCTATATTTTCAGAATTTTTCGGAATTTGCCGTATTCCAAGGTGTACAAAAAAATTCGAGTTGTTTCACCCTCGTCGACGCGGCTTTCATTCCGCGAGAGGAGAGCGGTCGGGACGGGACTTCCCTCACTCACATGCTGCGCTTCGCTAATTAAACGAGGCGACGTTCCTGTAGAACAAGTGCAGGGCGGGGCAGGGCGGGGCGGCGTTTGGAAGCGCTTTCTCCCTCCTCCATTCCCATAGCAGCGCGGCCGCGGGCCGAGTAATGAAGACACGTAGAGTACGTACGGCTGGGACTGGCCGCGGCGGCGGGGTTCGAACCCGCACCTCTCGGAGACAGGACGTGCTCAGCGAACTCCTAGCTCGGTGGTTAAAAGAATGTGGCATCCTCATAGATGGAGGACAAAGGCATTTTGTTGTGGACTGTCACCTGCCTCGTGCGCACCTGCAGACCTTTTTTCAGAAGAGCGCTTCCCGCTCTCTGTCTCTCTCGCTCTCATGAAGAGCTCCGTATCTGTGACAGAGCGAGGTGATTGCTCTTCTGAATAAGTCTGCTGCTGTCACATAAGAGGGGGAAACAACTCAGAATTTTGGTGCACACATTTTTTGAATTTTCGTGAATTATTTAGATATTTCGTAAATTTTTCTGAATTTTTGCTTGAAATGTTACCTAGTTTTTCCTGAATTTTCCTGAATTTTTCCTGGGTGCTTCTAATTTTTCCTAGATGTTGCTATTTTTTAAAATTATTTTTTCTGAATTTTTCTGAATTGCGAGATGTGCACCTCGGTCGCACAGCGTAGCCGCGCCGGTGTCGGTACTGCCGTACTGCTTCATGGAGCGCAGCTAGCAGCTGCCATGCTGGCGGCCACCTCCGCTGCACCGGCTAGGCTCCTGGGCGCCGCGCTCTGCGCTCTGCTTTCCATTTTTATGAAACAAGTTGGGTCGGGGTTCGATCCCGAGAGGGCGCTCTCACAGTGCACTCCTGCGCGGCAGGGCGGGGCGGAGACGCACAGGGCAGGGATGTAGCAGTGTAGCACTAGCACTCCGTAGGAGGGTCAGGCGGGGTCGCCCCTCCCCTCACCCCTCGTTTCTTCTTCTTCCCTCGTTCTCTCGGAAATAAGAGAACATTGCTATCTTTTTATTTGAACATTACTCCAGTCGGTCCGTTTGGTCCGAGTCGTCGTCGTTTGCTTGTGCTGCTGCTGCTGCTGGCAATTCGTGCCCTCCGTCCCCACCCCTCCCCCCCCCAACCCCCTCACGCGCCAGCTGCGAGTAATTGGTTATAATGAAGAGACTGAGGCGTCGCCGCGGGAAGAATTTTTCGGACTATAGGGAACGGCCTCCATAGGGAGGGAGGGCATTGGCGGTCGGTGCTGCACCCTGTCGCCAGGGGCGGGGCGGGGCGGGGAGTTCCGCGATAGGGGGCGTCCCACCGCCCCGGGAAATGGCGCTCCGTCCCAAGAGAACGGGAGTTTATACGTACGTATGCATGGCGCAGCCTGCATGGCGAGCAAATATCCGAGTCCATCGATGTTCTTGTTTTGCTTTGTGCTCGACTTGGCTCAGGACGTGCTTATGTGTGTTCTTGAGTTGGTCCAGGGTTGGGGGCAGAGGGGCCCGGGGCACGGCCGGGGCCGTGGCCGCGGGAGGCAGTCGTATGCCCCCCCCCCCCCCCCCCCGCGCCAGGCCTCGGCTCGGAGCGTGTCCGCCCGTCGGGACCCCGCTCCGTCCCACGCCCGAGCTGGCCGCGCTCTGCGCACCTCTCTCACTCTCTCTCACGTTCCCTTTCTCTCTCTCTTTCTCCCTCACTCACGTGGGGCGCAACTGTAACTGCAGCCCGAGCTTGTGTATTCCAAGAGGCGACACGGCGACATGTCCGGGACAGCAACAGCAGTGCGCCAAAGTGTCGTACACAATACGGGCGTCGGCCATGGAAATAAGGGCCCCGCCCCGCCTGCGCCCGCGCACGGTTACGGCGGCCGTGTGTTTCGTTTTCGTTGTTTTCAGAGTCCGAACTCGGGCCATTTTGTTTGGCCGTTTGTTGGCCTGAATAATTGAAAGGGTTTTGCGGGGAGGGTTGGGGTGGGGCCGCGTCGAGGGCCGCGCCGCGAGAGGGTCCAGGCGGCGGTCCCCAAGCCGAGCCGAGCAGGGCTGAGCTGAGCCGAGCCGAGCAGCGCTGAGCCGTGCCGAGTCGAGCCGAGCAGCGCTGAGCAAAGCAGTCACTGCCCGACGTGACTCAACTCACCTGGAGTCTCCGGGCCGCGCCGCTCCGGATGGGACGGGACGGGACGGCTCCGGGAGTGCTCTCTGAGGACTGCTGTGGAGTGGAGGGCCACTCCGGGAGGACTCTAAAGCCACAACGGCAGTGTCGTCTAGGACGGGGGGCGGCGCGGGGTGGGGCAGGGCAAGGCGCGGAGGGGTAAAGTAAAGCTGCGCCGTATCCCTTCCCCAGCGCGCGCGGACGCGGACCCACGTGTCTTGGGTTCGAGTCCAATCGGCGTAAAGCGTGTCATCCTCGTTTTAATTACCGCGTTGGCTCGGCCGCTCTGGAGTGCGGCGGCGGGCTGCTGCTGGGCGTTTTGCGAGGGGGAAACAACTCCGAATATTTTGTAGATCTCAAAATTCAGAGAAATTCACGAAATATGCAGAAAAAATCAGATTTTTTTTTTGAAAATTCACTAAAATTTTGGTTAAATTCAAGCTCAAATCTAGAAAAATTCAACAAGAATTCAAAAAATTCTCTATAACTCACGAAAATTAAAAATTTGTGCACTAAGATTCAGAGTTGTGTTCCCATCGGCGCTCTGCCGGCGCAGCCGAGCCGGGTGGAGCGAGCGTCCTGCCGACTTGTTTCGGCGGGAAACGGCTTGGCGACCGGGCGTGGAGCAGAGCGAGAGGCCGGTTTACACCGGTGTGGGGCGTGAGCGGCGGGTGCTGGCGGGTACGGCCCCGGAGGGGAAGGGGTAGGGGCGACTGGAGTGGGCACGATGCCCGGCCAGCGGCCAGGCCCGGAGACTGAGACCCGCCCGACGTTGCCAGACGGCGGCGGCCAAGCCGAGGTGGTAGTCTTCTTAAAAATTTCCCGCCAAGTTCTTTGCTGCAGCTGGATTCGGATCGGATCGTCTTGTGCTGCTTCCTCTTCTTCTTGGCGGCGGCAGCGGGAAGTCGCGTCGGCGTTTGTTCCCACCCGCGCGGCCAAGTTATCTGCTGCTGGACTGAGCCCGCCTATTTCCCTCATCCGTTTTGTTTTTTTTCTGTTTTCTTTTTCCGCCTCCCTCCGACGCACTGGCAGCGCTCTTCTCTCTAGATGTCGGCGGGGCCTTCCCTCCCCTATCGCCTGCCCGCCGCGACGCCGTGCCGTGCCGCGCCGTGCCGCGACGCTACTCTAGTGGTGCAATGGGCTGTGACTCACCGCAGACCCCCCCCCCGCCCCTCTCCCCTACCCTTACCGACTCGTCTTTTGAGACAAGTCGCTTGCTCGCCTGTGTGCGAATCGCGGCCACAGCAATCGAGCAGCGCGGCGCGGCGGCTCACAGCCCGGCGACAAAAGGGCAAAAAGAATAATGAAAACGGAACAAGAAAATAATCGAAAAGCGGAAGAAGGCACGCGACTGTATAGCGGGGCTGGGCTGCGGAGGGGCCGGAGGTCAGCGCAGGGCGGTGGGGGGGGGAGTCCCGGTCGGCGCCGTGATGCACCTCACGGAACTCATTACCGCCGCCGCCACCTCCACCCTCACCTCCGGCAGCGGTGGTGCTGCTGCGGTGCCGCGGAGGTGCGCTGCGCCGCGGAGGAGGTCGTGGAGGCCGCGACCCGCCTCAACCTCGGCGCGGCGCGATGCAGCAGCATTCCGGCCCGGCGTGCAGCGCGAGTGCATTTGCCATATCGATTGTCTGCCTGCTGCTGCCGGTACGCTCGCCGCAACGCGCTGCTCAACGGCGGCGGGGCGAGGCGAGGCGGACTCCGCAGATTCCTCCAGTCTCGTTATGCTCCCGAGGACTACTCATACCAAATGTCCATAATGATATATTAAACTTTACTTTTTAGCAGATGATACATCTTAGCAAATATAAAATAAAAAGAAACTAAAGAGAACTGATGTTTCATCGGCTTGTACTCTCGCAATAGTATAGAGCGGGCCGGGTTGTCACAGTGCGGCGCGGCGCGCGGCGTGCGGTGCGGCGGCGCGTGTGCAGGCCTGGAGAGGGGGAAGCCAGGCGGGCCAGGCGAGGGGGTCGGGAGGGGGAGGTGGGGCCAGCGGGGCCTGCGGGGCCGAGGCAGGGACCAGGCGAGGCTCCAACCCTTGGCATTGTTGCCTTGCGGCGCCCGGCGCCCGGCGGCGCCACGCTCGCGGCTCTCCCTAGTGTAACACATTTATAGCAGTATGTGCCAGACTCTGGGTGGGTCGACCCGCCAAACACATGTGTAACGGTGGCTGACTGACTACCCAAACCCCGTTGTAAGTGCAGAAGGCGCTGAAATAAAATTATTCGTACGCACATTTTCGTAACGTCGCCTTAATACACAAAAGTGCCAGACATAATAAGGTGTCAGCTAGCTTTTACTCCCAAGTTCAAAAACCAGCGCGTACCCTGGGTATATTGTACCTAGGGGGGGACTGATGGATGGCTCAATGGCTCGAAGTCCGCGAGGCGCAACACAGCAAAAAAAAAAAAAAATTAAAAAATCCAAATATAAAAATCAGATTTTAGTATCATCTGCTTTCATTTACAATCTTGATTGAAATTTTTTTTCCTTTTCTGATTTTTCAAGGAAAATTTCTGTCAGTTTTTGATAAAGTTTGATCTCTAACCCCCATTTCTGATTTTTTTCAATCTAATATCGTTTTTTTTTGTTCTTTTTTTCTCGATTTTTCTAATTTTTTGTATCCTTGTTTTTTTTTTTTTTTAATGATTTTTGAGGGTTGTACAATGATTTTTCGAGGTGCCTCCTCCTTCGTGCTCCTCGCCCCGCTGTTTTTCTTCTCTGACTGTCCATATTTTGCACTTTGCTGTGGTCAATAAACTGCCCAGGGCCGCCGCGCGGTCGGTCGGTTTCGCGCGTAAAGCTTGAAATATAATAATAATGACTCACACTCTATTCCCTCCTTGTTCTGTTGCAGGTAAGCACAGCAGAGCGTCCGGGGCATTCCTGAAGAGTGAGGTATCGCCTCTTCCGGCGCGCGGCTGGCCGTGCTGGCCGCCACAGAGCCCTTTGCGCGCGCCTATGACGACACGGTAAAGAGTTAATCCATATTCTCGTAGCTATTCGCAAATCCTGTCCGAGGCGGAAACAGCTCTGAAATTTTTGTGCATTTCGTAATCTTGAAAAAGAAAAAAATCGGCAAAAATCAGAGAAATTCGGAAATATTTACTTTTAAATATTAAACAAAAAAAATCACAAAAATTTAGTCAAAAATCCAAGCAAAATTCAATACAAATTCAAGAAAATTCACCAAAATTCACCAAATTGGACACCAAAATCCAGAGTTGCTTCCCCCTCGATATCCCCGTCGCACCAGCACCATAGCCGGGATACTCCGTCGAGGACGCGGACGCGCGGAGAAGTTTATCTGGTCGTTTTTTTTTATATCCCCGCAACCGCGTGTTTGCGGAATCCATTGGTTATTTCCCAAAGGTGCGCCGCGTCTTACCTGCCGCTGCGGCGGTTTCTGGGTCACCGGCGGCGCGTCGGGTGACGGGCTGGAATGGACAGTAACTTATGGTGCGCACAGCCGGCAGGCCCGGCCGCAGGCAGTAGTAGGCCCCGCCCGGCCCGGCCCGGCGCTAAATCGACCGGTGCGCTGCGGTGCGGCGGCGGGGTCCCTCCTGTGCGTGGCCGATATGGGGCACCGCTCGGCACCGCACCGGCGCGGCCAGCAGCACTGGGGGCGCCCCGAGCCCGGCCCGGCCCGGCCCCGTCCCGTTCCGTACGCCACACTGCTGGATCGATGCACCACTGCTCCTGCTCACTCGGGGGCGCGCTGTGTCTAGGGGCGTTCGGGAGGGCGCCTAAAGGGACCGGGCCGGGGCGGGGGCGAGAAGACCTGCGAAAGAGAGGACGCGCGGGCGTTATTTGAACCCTCTGCAGCGGCGACGGTATTTGCCGGGTCCTTTATTTTCCCCGGCTGGGCGTGGGCGGGGGTGGGGCTGAATAGGGTGGCGCGGGCGCCTTGGCTGTATGGACGCGGGTACCCTTTTGCCTCGCCTCTAGCGGCGCCCGCTGGTCGGGGCGAGGGGGGGGGGGAGGGGGGGGGGGTCACTTCGAAAAGTCACTGTTCGAGCCCCCAAAAAACATCATTTCAAAAATCGGGAAAAAAGGATCAAGAGGAAGATATAGAAAAATGCGAAAAATCGAGAACAAAAAGGAAAACAAAATTGGAAAAAGTCGGAATTAGGAAAAGGATCAAAATGTTTAAAAAAGTGACGGAAATTTTCCTCGAAAAATCAAAAGAAAATTCAAAAAGAAATGTAAAAAAATCACTTGTCAAGAAAATTATTGAAGATATTTAGTGTGGGTTATTCCTCCCTCGGGTCGGGATGTTGATGTTGACGCGGCAGTTGGTGAGGGTAGTGGGTGAGGTCCGGCGTCCGTGTGGAGCCATGGTGGAGCGGAGCCAGCGGAGTTAAGCAGTGTTTGAATTCCAGTCCCCCCTTACGACGGCCCCGCTTCCGTTTTGTTCCCGCCGCCGCGTCGCGAGCAGACAGGTGCATTAGTCCCCTGCCCTGCCCTGCGCGTCCCGTCCCCGGCAGACAACAGACGGGCGGGATCGCGTCTGCTAACGAGAACAGTCTCCCTCTCCCTCCCTCTCCCTGCTCGTATCGACTGAGCTCGACAGACGACGCGCCGACCAAGTCGCAGAGTACATAAATGCGTGAGCGCCCCCAGGCCCTTGCTGTGGCGGATGCAAGGGGGCGGGGGGCGGGGGCAATGCGTGCGTCAAAGTCATCAGGCACATTGCGTCGGCGCGCGGCGGTCTGGTGTGCGTGCGTACAGACCACGCGGGTGAGGGAGCGAGAGGGACGGACGGGCGGGCGCGGTGAGGGTAAAGGAGAGAGAGAGAGAGAGAGAGAGAGAGAGATAGAGAGAGAGAGAGAGAGAGAGAGAGAGAAGGGGGAGGGAGAAGGACGGCGATGAATTACCGACAGCACGTACTTGCTCGTCTCGTCTGTCGCGGTCGGGCGGGGCCGGGCCGGGCCGGCACCCGCGGCAGGGCAGAACAAAGGCCCTCGGGCAGGTACGTATGTAGTATAGATGTGATGTCCGATGAATCGCACAGCCATGCCGCCACGGCACGCCACGCCGTGCATTGCAAACAGCCGTTTGTGCATGTACATCGTCCGCAGGCGGGGGCCCTGCCCTGCCCTGCGCGGCGCGGCCCGGGGAGGCACGACGGCGCTGCTGATGTGGAATTGCAACGTCCGCCTCGGCCTCCTCCTCCACCACCGCCAGCCAGGCTCCCCCGCGCCGCGCCGTGCTTGCAGGCCGCACCGAGTCACGTCCGAAAGCCGCGCCGTGCCCCGCCCTGCAACGCCCGACTCGGCGAACCGCGAACCATGAGATCGCCAGCGCTGCACCAGGCAACCAGCAGCTCGGCCCGGCCGCCCGGCGGCACCGCGACTCACTGCGGCAAAAGGCCTTCTCTCTTTCCCTCTCTCTCTCCTCTCCCCCTCTCTCTCTCTCTCTCTCTCTCTCTCTCTCTCTCTCTCCTCTCTCTCTCTCTCTCTCTCTCTCCCTCCCTCTCCCTCTCCCTCTCCCTCTCCCTCTCCCTCTCCCTCTCCCTCTCCCTCTCCCTCTCCCTCTCCCTCTCCCTCTCCCTCTCTCTCTCTCCCTCCCTCCCTCCCTCCCTCCCTCCCTCCCTCCCTCCCTCCCCCCCCTCTCTCTCTCTCTCTCTCTCTCTCTCTCTCTCTCTCTCTCTCTCTCTCTCTCTCTCTCTCTTACTCCCTGTGGCTGTCAGGCCCGTCAGGCCTGCAGAAATATCGCGCGCAGTCCCGGACGGCGACGTGGCGGGCGTTTTGTTATTGGTGTGATTGGGGCGAGACGGTGCGGTGCCCGTGCCCGCCTGGTCAGAGGGGTGGGGCAGGGCGGGGCGGGGCGGAGCGCTGTGCTGCAGCCGATATGGGGAGTGTTCCGATAGGGGCGGGGCGGCGCGGGGCGGGCGGGGCACCCCGCAGGACTTTTGACTCGCGGCTCAAGATGGCAGCGCGAATGGCGTTTTCATGTCGGGCTGTAATGGAGTCTGGCTCAGGGCGAGCAGCGAGCGCCCTGCCCATGGCAGGCAGGCAGTCAGCAGCGCGCCGGGGCTCATGGCATGGGCGCGGCAGAGCAGCTCGGAGCTGCGCGCGGGTCCCGGCTCCGCTATCTCATATGTGTCTAGACGGACGCCGTCACTCTCGTCACATCGGCGACGACAGGCGACCGCGGCGACATGGCCGGCAGCCAGGTCGAGCCCCGGCCCGAACATGTGGACCATTCTCATGGCGCGGGGCGATGAACTCTAACCTAACCCGGCCCGCGGCGCCGAGGGGGAAGAGGCACTCCGAAAAGTCATATTGTACGTACCGGGTGTTTCTTTGAATGCGTAACAAGTGTTAGTGGGTTTGCCTGCGCCTACCCCATTCGCATGTAAGGTCCCTGTATGTACCGCTGGTGAGTATGCAATCCCGCAACACTTCTACGCATTTAAAACATCTGGTACGGCCCTCAAAAAATAATCAAAAATAACAAAAAATAAAATCAAGAAGTAAGATACAGAAGAATCGAGAAAGAGAATGAACAAAAAGCTGAAATAAAATTTAAAAAGCCAGAAATAGGGGAAAGTAGAAATTTTCCTGCTAAATTCTAAAGAAAATTGGAAACAAAAAATCAAAGACATATCATTGTAAAGTACACATTTTCCATGAGTGATCCACCTATTTTGCTATTTTGTGACTGTCCCCGTCCCCGTCGCGCTGCACTGCGCCCTGCGGGAGGATGTAGTGAGTGGGGGATGGGGGGGGGGGGCAGAAGAGTACACATGCGGGCGTCTTGACGTGCGCTGGCCCCGACCCGGCGCTTTGTCCAGTACCCCCCCACCGCCTGGTCTCCAGGCACGGCCAAGCGTTCCGCTCCCGGGAGCAAAACAAGGCATTCCGAATGCGCATATTGCATGTGGCTGGCCTGCGGCTCCGCGCCCCGCACCGCGTCCCGGCGCCACTCGCCTCGCGCGCGCTGGCACCTCGCCAGGGGCGTGCGTAGGCAGCCCGCCCGGCGCCCTCACGTCGGATTCCGAGAGTTGATTTCGTCCCACGTTTTGTCTCTATCGGTCCTTGTCGCACTCATGGAGCGAAGCCATTAGGAGCAAGAGAGAAGGACACTACTAAACCGCTTTCCGGAATCAGACGGCCTTCACTCGGGCTGGGGTCGTGTCGTCGCTGCGGCTCTCGTTGCGCCTCTCCCCGCCCTGCCCCGCCCCGCCCGCAGTTTGCACTTTGTCACGTGACCCCCTTGGAGGGAATGGTTGAGGCGATGGCTCGCCCGTCCCGTCGCGTGTACGACTTATCGTGGTGGTGGGATTGCCGTGTCGATAGTGACTGTGTGTGTGTGTGTGTGTGTGTGTGTGTGTGTGTGTGTGTGTGTGTTCTGGCCGTGCCGGGGCGCACAGGTGCGCTGCGCGGGTATGGAGTGTATGGAGAGAGCAGGAGCAGAGGCATATATATACCGAGAAACCCGCGGCCACCTGCGGCCCGACTCGACCCGACCCGGTGTGTGGGAATCTCGGTGAACCTCCGTTCTGCCGTGGGCTGCCCCGCTCTCCGCTTTCAGAGCATTGATTGGTATCCGCCTTGCCTCCTCCATCCTCCGCTCTGAAGCGCAGGGCGGGGCTGCGGGGCCCGATGTGAGGCGTATGATAAGGCCACATGAGGCGGTGCGGTGCAGCGCGCCCCCCGGCCTGACCCGCTCGCCTCGGCCCTCCCGGCCCTCCGCCCCACCTGCGCGGCTATATCTGCTGCGCATCATTATTGGGGCTGCTCGCTGTGGGCCGCCGGGGCCGCAGGCCGCGGTGCGCGGTCCGAGAGTCTCGCAAACACGGCGCGTATGCTGAGGTATGCGCGAAGAACAGGCTATGAACCTCCGCGCGGCGGTGCGCTGTGGCGGGCCGGGGCCGGGGCCGTGTACCCACAGACAGGGGCCGGGGCTGCGCGCTGTACACCCTCAGTCCTCTATGGATAAATTTATATAGGTCTGTTGACAAATTTCTACTCGGCTTATAGTAAGCGGTTTGTGCAACTACAATGCCAACCTTTTTATTATTTGATTACCCACAGTTTTCTCTGTAACCCAAGGTAATTCTTCATGACAATAGCTTGAGAGAAAAGGTGAATATTTGCAAATGTCTTACGTCTGTTGTGGAAAAGGTCTAGTAAGCACCCGGGAGTGTACTGTACCGCAGCGTGCCCGGTGCCCCAAGCCGACCGGACCGGACCGCCGGACCGGGCCCCGGTGCCCCAAGCCGACCGGACCGGACCGCCGGACCGGGCCCCGGGGCCCCAGGGCGCGCGCCGCGCTCCACCTTATTCCTTCCGCCCCGCGGCCGGCAGGGACAGCGACACCGGATCGGCCGGACCGCGAGCAAGGGGGAGACAGAAAAATTTAGGAAAATTCAGGAGAATTCAGAATTTTTTTGAAAAAATGATAAGAATTTAGGGAAACTCGTAAAATTTCAGAAAAACCAGGAAAATTCAGAAGAAAAAAAATCGGAAAATTCAAGCAAAAGTTTTCCATAATTCATTAAAAATTCACGAAAATTCATAGCAATTTTCAAAATTTGTACACGAATATTCATAGTTGCTTCCAGCCCGACCGCGACTCACCCCCTCCCCCTGCCCGCCATTCCCGCCAGGAGGGCTGTCATGGCCGTCAGGCTGGCTGCTGCTGCTGCTTCGGTTTCCGCGGCGGTCGTGGCCACGGGGCCGCGGGGCGGTGCTGAGGGTGGGCTGGACCGGGCCGGGGCCCGGGGGGCAAAGCAGGGCAGGGCAGGGAGATCAGCCCATGGCATCTCTTATTCAGGGAACGTAGCGGCCGGAAATGAAGGCTGTCCTTGTAAGGTCGGGTTCGGGGGGGGGGGGGGGGCAGGGCGTGCTGTGCGCTGTGCCCGCCCCCTGGCGTGGTGCGCTCTTTCGGCCGCGGGCGGGGCGGGGCGGGGCGGGGCGGGGCGGGGCGGCACCACCTTTGGGAGCTCCCGCCAGCTTCCCGCGCCCCGCCCGCCCCGCCACGGCTCATGGCCCGCGGAGTCGTTTTGCGGTTTGCGCTGCGCACCGCGCGCCTGTGGCGGTGTGTGGGTCGGGTCCCGAACACACACATGGTGGCCAAAACGGTTATGAGGCGGACCACATGGCGCGCTCATGTCTGGAGCCGTGGCGAGGCGAGGGAGATGAAAGGCTGCCTGACATTTCCCCCTGTCTTTACGACGCGACGGTGCGAGCGCGGGGCTCAGGCTCAGAGCCGCGCGCTGATGCTGCGCCTCAGCGCGCCGCGTGCTGTGCTGGCCTGCAGGCTAGCGCCTTCGTCCTTGTCGCACTCATGGGGTCCAGACACCCCCGACACTGGGCGCCGCCATAGGTGCGACAAGGACGGGGGGACGAGCGAGCGATCTTCGGAATCAGCCTGCTGGCGTGACCTACTGGCCCCCTGACCCCGCCTCCTCATTGTTTGCCTGTCACTTTTTGTTCGGTTTTCAACTCCCGGGCACCACAAAGTACTTTGTACAGGGCAGGCGGTCTGGCCGACGGCGACCCTTCCCACAGCGCATGGATGGCGGGGCAGTGCAGGGGTACCATCTGGACGGAGGGTTAGGGGGTGGGGGGGCTCTTCAAATATTTCCCAGCTGAAAAGCAGCGGCGTATTTGCGGAGGAAACCCAAGGAGAGCAAGGCGGCTGCGCAGCTGGGCCGGTCCGGTGCGGTCCGAGCTGAGCCTCTGGCCTAGCGCACTCACACTCACCCCCAGGGGCCGCGGGCTCTCTCTCTCTGTCTCCCTCTCCCCTTCTCTCTCTGTCTCTCTAGCGTGGTGGCGAAGCTGAAAGACCTGAAAGAGCGCAGCAGCTCTCTCGCGGGAGGCCAGTCGGACGCGCTGCGCTAGCCGCGACCAGCACACATCACAGCAGCAGAGGCTCTGCCTTTCATAGCGCATAGCGCGCCTCTGGCGGGGCGGGGCGGGGCGGGGAGGGGCGGCTGAAGCGGGCGCGTTGTGCTCGCCATTGAGGCCGTCTCTGTGTGCCGCTCCGGCCCGCTCCGCTACTGTCCTGCGCAGTGCGGGCTCACACGGGTCGGCAGGGAGCGCAGCGCAGCGTTTGTGTCAGGCTCGCCGCCGTTCAGACGGTGTGCTGCGCACGCTACGCTGGCTGCCGCGTCTGATTCACAAGATCGCTCTCGTCCTTGTCGCACCTATGGCGGTGTGCCCTCAATGTTGGGGGGATGGCAAATGGCATAGGACCCCCCCCATGAGTGCGACAAGGACGGAGCAGGCCCGCGAGAAGAGGGGATCTTCTGAATCAGACGGCTGCGTGCTTCGGGGCGCAAGGTGGGGCTGCTGGGCTGCTTGGGGTGTGAGGAGGGGACAAGTTTGGGGACCGCTTCTGGTTGCGCGCGCCCCGCGCCGCTCTGGAGTCCTCCGTGATCCCTCTCCTCCCGCCCCGCACATCGGCGTCCACCTGTTTGTCTGCCCCTCATCACCCGGGCCTTACTGCGGGTCGGGTCGGGCCGGGCCGGGCAGGGCTAATGATGAGGTATGGCGCAGCGCGGTGCTGCGGCGGGCCCTGCTCTCTCCGAGGGGGAGGGGGAAACAACCCTCAATAATTTTGGTGGTGAATTTGTTTTGGGAATTTTGGGATAACTACAGTCAATTTTTAAGTAATTTTTCTGAAGAATTGATTGGATTTTACCTTAATTTTCTTGAAATTTCCTGAATTTTTCTAAATTATGAGTTGTACGAAAATGTTTCAGAGTTGTTTCCCCCCTCGTCGGCCCCTCTCGCTGCCGCTGGTGGACGGCCTCGACTCCGGCCCGGCCCCGCGGCGGTGTTGGCTGACTGAGCGCGCAACGCCAGTAAATCGTGGCAATATTATTTAGGGTCCGCCCCGCCCCGCCCCGCCCCCATAGTCGCGGTGCGCGCTGCGCGGGGCACAACTGTCGCGCCCCACCCCACCCCTGCTCCGCCCGCCCCGCGTGTGCGAGAGAGAAGTTGTTACCAAAGGCCATTTCGGAGCGGTTTGTGTGCGTCCAAAGTAGGCCGACGCGAATCCTTTCCTCCCCCGCCCGGGTCCCGGGCGCGCCCCCAGCTGCCTCCTGCCTGCCGCCCCTCTTGTGGCGGGGCGGGGCTCAGGTGCGCAGCCTGTGCAGCCGACTTACTCCGAAAGAGCGCTCTCCTCGCGCGGTCTCTCTCGCTCCCGTACGGCGAAGCCCATGAGTGCGAGAGAGACAGGGCGAGGAAAGCGCTCTGGGGACGCAGAGGGAGAGTCTCGCCCCCACCCCTTCCGCTCTCCTCTTCAACCCGCTCCCGCGCGGAGGATGGCATCAGATAAGGGCCGTTGTAATAACTTGCGTGACGTTAATCGTGACGCGCCCTGAAGGAGGTGGGGTGGGTGCGAGCCGGAAACGGATGTATATAGGAGGCGCGGCGGTCCGAGGCGGGTGGTGCGACCTGCGACCCCCCCGGCCGAGCCCCGTGGGGGACACAACTCTGAAATTTTTGTACACCTCGTATTCAGAAAAATTCAGAAAAGAATTTGAAAAATTCGCAAACTTTCAGGAATATTAAAAAAAAATCAGGAAAATTCACAAAAATTTAGTTCAAATAAGAGTAAAAAAATCACCCAAAAATGACAAAAATTCAAGAAAAGTCACAGAAATTTACTTCCTGTGTACACTAAATTTCAGAGTTGCTTCCCCCTCGCCGAGCCCTCGCGGGTTGGGGTGGGCAGAGAGTCTCCCACTCCGAGCACAAGAACTGACAGGCCGACTCAGTCCAGCCCGGCCGCGCGCCTCATTTTCTCTGCTGCCGATACTTTTTGCGCGCGCGGGAATGGCTGACGAGAGGGGAGGAGAGGGGGGGGGCGGCCGCGTTTCTAGAAACGCGAGCTGCTCTCTGCTCCTTTTGTTGCTGGACGAGAGGAAGAGACGCGGAGAGCGATGGAAGAGTGTAGGAGAGGAAGGGAGAGAAAGCTGAAGGTGGTGGTGGTGATAGGCTGTTTGTCGTTGTGGGAGTCAATCGCTCTTGCGAGCGAGGCGTGGGGCTGCTCTCAGGTCGTGGGAACGCCGCGGTGCTTAATATCATCAGTACGTCGTCGTCGCCGTCGTCCCGCTGGACTGACTGCAAATTGGCAATGTCTCGAACAGTGTTTCGAGCGCCCCGCCCGGCCCCGCCCCGCCCCGCGTTAATGGGCGTTTCGCCGCTGTGTTTGACTTCCGCCCCCTCACAGAGAGTTCGGCCCCTGAGGGTGTGCCCCGCCCTGCCCTGCCCCGCCTCCTCTCCCCACACCTCTCGGCTCAGCTCTACTTTCTGCGGGGCACCAGGTCCCGCTGGGGGGTGAGTCGCCACCCCCTCCCCCCCCCCCACCAACACCACCCGGGCTCACTTAAACCCTCCCTGGCGTAGGTGTAAATGAGGACAGGCGGTGGAAGGGGGATGGGGAGGGGGAGGAGGGGGGAATGTACCTGTTTTCTGCATATGTTTTGTGGGGTGCACTCCGCACCCCACCCACCACCTCATGAGCTGTTCGATGCACGGTACGTTGTCAATTAACGTAGCTGCGATATGATCTGTGCCGTCCTCGCATGAACGCCTGCACCACCCCGCCACGCCCCGCCACGCCCCGCCACGCCCCGCCACGCCCCGCCACAGCTTTCCGCACTCGACCGCACCCCGCCCCGCCCCACCTTACCACGCCCGTGTTTAAAGCAAATGACGCGGAAAAACTTTTCCCCCCCTGGTCGGTGTCGAGGCCACGCCGGGGCGGGGCGGCTCACACGGTGCCGCGTTGGGCGGGGCGCGGCGGGTGGGGCAGCATCTGTTGCTCCGGATGGAAAGTGGAAGTTCCCTTTAGGCCCGGGCCGGGCCGGGCCGGGCACGGCCGGGGTCGGGGTTGGGCGGAGCGAGGGTCGCGCGCGACGCGGGCAAAACTTTCTGTTATGTAACAAATGAAAGATTTGCTAGCGTCTCGTGGGCCGGATTTTTCAAGGGGCGGGGAAAAGGAAAGAAGAGGACGGCGAAGACGGAGCCGCGTCGGGTAGGAGGAGGAGGAGGTGGAGGAGGTGGAAGAAGCTGAACAAAGTTTTCATTTCTTTCTGTGCCCCCCGTCGTGCCGGCGCTGGGCCGCGGGGTTCGCAAGGTCCTGTCCCACCCCCTGGCCCGGGCGCCTGCCCCCCCCCCCCCCCCCCCCCCCCCTCTCCCTCCAGGGCCCCAGGCGCCCTCCGACTGAATGGATTACCGTGGATTGGCGCCGAAGTGCCCCGCAGGGAAGCGGTTATGCCCTTATTGCATGACAGTGACGCAGCTAGCGCCATGTGTTTCTGCCGGGGGAGATTGAAACAGACGACGCCGAGGCGAGGCGAGGCGAGGCGAGTGCGCGGGGCCCGCGGGTCGCAGGGGAGAATGGCATACGGGCGCCGCCAGCCCTCTGATTCCGAGAATCGTTCTCACGCCCCCGTCCTTGTCGCACTCATGGGGCACCGACACAGGTGCGGCTAGGACGCGGAGGTACGAGAGCGATCTTCGGAGAATCAGCCTGCAGCCATGCAGCGCCGCGTGGTCCCCCTCACCGCTGCCCTGCCGTCACCGCCAGCACCCCTTATTCCCCCTCTCGCCCGCAGGACGTGGAGGAACAGAAGTCTTCCCCGCCCCCAGCAGCGCACGACCCCGAGCAACTTTTGATGAATTCACGAAATATCCGCAATAACCCTGCTCGCGAATGTTGCTGCTGCTGCTTGTGGCCGTACCAAGGGGTCCTTACTAAAAAAAATAATCAGTATACACCCTTTAAGAAGAAATACTAAAAAAAGCAGAAGAAATCAAGAAAAAGATCAGGAAAAAAATAAAAATTAGTAAAAATCAATGAAAATAACGAAAAATCTGAAAAATCGGTTTACGCTTGAATTTATTGAGAAGAACCCCTCTCTGCTCTGCTCCCCCAAACAGGAGCGCGCCTCTGCTGCTGTGTTGCCTCGCTTTGGTAAAACTATCAATACACGTCGGAGGGCTTTAGCCGGACGGGGCGGGGCGGGGCGGGCCGGGTGTGTGTTGCTGTATATTAATTCCACCGTTCCGGTTCCCGCGCTGCTGGTCGCGGAGCAGAGCGTGTGGTGTGGTGGCCTCAGGTGGTTTTGTCGCAGCCCATTGGCCGTGACGCCATGCCGGCCTAGAGCGCGCGGCGTTTACGTTTGATTGCGTTTTATATTCCCGCGCTTGTGATCTCCCTAGCTGCTACCCACCGAGGGGGAGGGGGGCTCACTTCGAAAAATAATTGTACGACCCAAATGAAATCATTTAAAATTTAAAAAAAAATCAAAATAAGATGAAGAAGAACGATACAGAAAAATCCCAAATACACAAATGAACAAAAAAAAACTGAAATAAAAATAGAATAAAATCAGAAATAGTGGGTAAAAAATCAAAATTTATCAAAGTGAAATTTTTATTCAAAAATCAAAAGAAAAATCAAAAGAATTTTTTTTTCAAAAAAAGCTAAAAAAATCATTCTACGCATTTTGTATGAGTGATACCCCCTCGGGCCTCGGGCCCCGCCCCGACGCCGGGGCATGGCGCTTGCTGTGCTGGTAGGGTAATCGCGGGCGTTCTGGCGGCGTGGCGGCGGCGCTGCCTGGCGCCTTGCTCTCTTTGAGTCTGCGGGGGGCAATGGCGAGGGGCGGGGCACAAAACATGGGGCAGTAGTAGCAGGCGCCGGCCCGGGCCCAGGCCCGGGGGCTGGGCGGGGCGGCAACGGCCTCCCGGCCCGGCAAAGTGAATATTCATTTAGAGCCTCGCGCAATGCCCCGGAGCCTTGCCGGGCCGGGCCGGGCGCAGCCCTCTGGAACAAAGTGAGTCTGCTTATGGTAACGGCCCTGTGCCGTACGATCGTCTTCCAGGGCCTAACGCCTAACGCTCCGGCAGCGCTGGGCTGGGCTGGCCTGGGAGGAGCCTTGCTCGGTTTTGTTCACTGCGCCTCGACGGGATGGCAAGTGGGTTAGCACGCGTAAGGGGGTGGCCTGCGGGGGTGCTGGGGGGTGATGGTCGGGGAAGAGGGTCGTGCCTGGCTGTCCGTCCGACTGTCTGCGGCGCGGGGGGCCAGGGGCCGGCGAGGAGGCGCCATGCCGTGAGGGACGGCCGCCCTCGCCCCGCCCCGGGGAGGAGGAGGAGATGTCAGCCAGCCGTCTGATTCCGCGCGTGCCTCCGTCCTTGTCGCACTCATGGGGCCCTGCCGCCCCCACCGTGGGGCACCGCCCTAGGTGCGACAGGGACGGAGATACGAGAGCGATATATGTTCTGAACCAGTCGGCAGAGGGCTGACCTTGAGGACGCCCGCGCTGAAGAAGCTCGAGCGGCGCGCGCGCTCTATATCTATATAGATGTATCGATTCTCGTTTTATTTCTCGAGTTGACTTGGCGTCACTCAATCTGGCTGGAGTCGGCTGGCGCTCCGCTTGGCTGTGACTGGACGACGCGGTCTGGGATGGAAGACAAGGTCTGGAAACCGAATCGTGTCCCGCCGAGCCCGGCCGCGCCTCGCAGTGCTCTGGTTGTGCGTCGGGCCATGGATGGGGCGACCATCGTGGGACCGACTCTCTTTGCCTCTTTGTCGTTCAGTACCCCCATACCCCCCGCTCCCCCGGGGTCCTCTGAGGATTACCGCCGCAGTCATTGGTAATGTGAGAGCAGCATCGGCCCCATGCCGCTCCGCCCCGCCGCTCTATCCGATCAGTACAGTCGGTATTGCCTTCCTTCTCCCCCCTCCCGCCCGCCCTCCGCCGGACCCCGTTTTGGTCCCGGCGGATGACAATACGATCTCCTTGAGGTCAAGCCATCGGGGGCAAAGCCAAGGATGATCAACCTCCCGTGGCCATGATGGTGGTGCCCTCGCTGGAGGAGGTGCGGGCCGGGCAGGCAGGCAGGGCGCGCTCCCCCGGGGCGCTGAGCGGCGCTGAGCGGGGCTGAGCGGGGCTGAGCGGCGAGAGGAACGCGATGGCGCCCGCTAATCAAGAACACTCCCTCTCTAGGCTTCTTGAAAAGTGGATATCCGCGCGCGCGCGGGTGAAAAGAAAGAAACTGAAATAGATTAGAGAAATGCAGACATTTGCTTGACGTGTCCTATTCTTGCTCTGTGTCGCGGGGACTGACTTTCCTTTTTTTTTTCGCGCTCGCCGCGTGTTGTGTGTGAATGGGTATGCTAGGTAAGGCGCCCCGGCGCGGGGTGTATCAAGTTGCAGTTTCCCTCTCTGGCTCGGTTCGCTCCGCGATGCCCACGGCTGGAATATAAGAAAGTGGGGCGGAGTTGGTTTGATAACGCGGGGCGGGCGGCGCGGTGCTATTCGCGAGAAGTTTGATCAGTTAAGCAGCGGGCGAGGGTCCCATCCCGTCCGCTATCTGCACATTAGAACACCAGCCTCCACCCCCAATCCCCTGGCCTGGACCACCCGTGATGAAGTCTCCCGGGAGCAGTTTCAGTATTTGTTGCCGACGACGAGCCTTGTTGGATTTTTCTCCACGCTTCTCCTCCTCCTCGCCGTTCACTTCCCTTCTACTTCCGGTCAGCGCATCTTCTTCTTCTTCTCACCGCCGCGCTGCCGACTTCCGGCGTCGCAGCTGCCGCGCGCTGGACCCCGCGCCCCGGCCCCGCGCGCTGACGACTTGTGAGTGAGGAATGGCGCGCGGCCTTTTAAATTACTTTTCCCCCAAGTATAGATAAAGAATTTAATTCTTCGTCAGTCTGGCGACTCGTTCGCGGCGGAGAGCAGCGGGCAGCGGGGCCGGGGCCGGGGCACGGCGCTCTCCACTTGGCTCCGCGCAGAGCTCTGCCACGCAGCCAGGCAGGCAGAGGGGACCACCCGCCCCACCCCACCCCACACCGCCCGCCAACTTCTTTATAACGAGTTGGGGGGCCGGAAACAAGAGGGATGGAGAGGTCGCGCCCGCTCATCGCGCTGATGAAGGCGGCGGATCACGAGGAATTATTTGGCACAATAAAGCACCCGAATGGCCCCGCAGCAGAGCAGCAGCAGCAGCAGCTCTGCGCTGACAGCGCGCGAGCGGGACAGTATTTTAGGCTGAGATAAGGCATCGTGTCCCGTTGTCGCGCCGTTGCCGCCGCCCGCCCCGCCGCGGCGCTCCCTCCGCGCGGGGCCGCGTGGGGTGGGGCCAGGGGGCCGAAACAACTTTAAAATATTTGTATTCCTCGTAATTCAGAGAAATTCGAGATTTAAAAAATAAAAAAATAAAAAACAGAAAAAATTAGGAAAATTCACGAAAATTCAGGAAAATTTTAAGCAAAAATTCAGTAGAAATGAAGACATAACTTCACGAATTCAAAAATTTCACGAATTCACGAGAGTTCACAAAATTTGTACACCAAAATTCAGAGTTGTTTCCAACTCGCCGAGCACTCTAAATCTTCTATTCGAATGATACGAAGACTTCTGTGCAACCGTAAACATACACAAAATTTCCTCGTATTTCAAACATTTTTCTTTGTATTACAAAAATATTTTACTTTGTATTACAAGGATTTTTCTTTAAATTTGCAAAGAATTCTTTTCTTTGCTATATAAGAATTTTCTTTGTAAGAATTTAAGAGAGTTTGGCCGGGCGAGGAGGGGGCGAGGCCCCCGCAACCCCGGCGAGCCGAGCCCGCGAGGAGGGTGGTTGGCTTATTCCCGAGCGGAGTGAGTGAGCGCGGCGAGGCATGGCAGACGGACGGTCGGGTCGCTGCACGCCGCACGCCTTCCAATTAGGACATCCTCCTCTTCTTTGCGATGACATCATAACCCGATGAGACGCCGAATGAGGACTGGGGGACCCAATTAACATCGCCATCATCAGGCTGCTGTGCGCTTGCTGACGTCGCGTCCTGGTCCTATCGGGCGGGCGCGGCGCGCGGGGGAGCGGGTATAGCTGAGCCGGGCCCCGGTCCAGGGCCGGAGAGGGAGGAGGAGGAGGTCCTACATTGAAATGGGGCGAAGCCCTGACAAAGATTAAGTCGGTGGGGCTGCTGGGGCGGCGCTGGGCGATACACAGCAATAGCCCCAGCCCGGCCCAGCCCAGCCCAGCCCCATCGGTCGGCTTGGCGCAGCGTTAGTGTCCCAGTCACGTTCGCGTCCTCGGTCGCGGCCCTCTCTCCTCTCCTCTCCTCTCCTCTCCTCTCCTCTCCTCTCCTCTCCTCTCCTCTCCTCTCCTCTCCTCTCCTCTCCTCTCTCCCCGCCCGCCCCGTGCGCACCGCGCGGCTCGCATTCAGGACTAGGAGAAGAGGAGGAGGAAGAAGCAGTAGAAGGGCCGGGCCGCCGCGCCGCGCGCCGCCGAGTCAATCATCCGTGGGGAACAAATGATTAGTGGAAGCCGTATGGGGAGGCCAGGCTGGGCCAGGCTGGGCCAGGCCGGGCCAGGCCGCCGCCCCTTTTATGGAGAAAGGGGAAGAGAGGCCGTGGCGGGGTCTGGGGTCTTATCGGTCGTGACGACGTCGGCGCCGCGGCGCCGCCCGGTCTGATCACAATGGGCTGGCGGCGTCGCGGCGCCCTTCCGCCGGAAGTCAGGTGCATGGAGGAGGCGGAGGCGGGAGGCGGCGTGAGCCACCGCAACGAGGCACCACCAAAGCGGCCGCGCCGCCGCGCCCGTTGCCCGTTTCTTTCCGAATCGAACAGACAGAATAACGACTGACGACGCCCTTTATACAATCGGTCCGGAGGAATTGTTGGGTCCCGGCCGCCGCCGCCGGGGCAGATGCGCCACCGAGGCGTGGCGTGGCGTAGCGGCCGGGGCCCGTTATATTGGGCCGGTGCTGAGCCGCGTCGTCCTTTCGGGCGCCAGGCAGGCCGCGGGCCGCGGGCGGGCCTTCGTTCGGCTGTCCTGCCCCGCCTGGGCCTACAGACCCACAGACAGACAGATAACAAGGCTCGTGGCCTACTTGTGGGTGGACGGGACGCACACGGCTGGGCTGGCCTGGTCTGCGGCGTCGTGGCGCTATAGAGATGCTCGTGGCTCTACTTGGAGGGCCTCGAGACGAGGAAGAAGCGGCCAGGCAGAGAGATGATGAGGAGGCGCTTGTTCAGCCGCGGGCGGGGGGTTGTGGGCCGGGGGCGGGGGGCTGACGCAACTTGTGCATCGCTTGTTAGGTGGGGGCGGCGAGGCGGTGCATAGCGGCCTGGTGCAAGCGCCGCCCTGGCCCCCATTTACCTTTAGGCCGACGAGACGAATAAAGAAAGGAGATATACTGTGTAGTCTGTTGAGAGAGCGCCCGCTGACCCCGCGGCCCGCGGGTGATTGGGAAGCCACGGCCCGTCGTCGGCGTGCTCTCAGCTCAGATCAGCTCGTCCTTATTAGGATTGAGCTATTTCGTCTGGTTATTGCCCGGGCCTGGCCGGGCCTGGCCGGGTCGGGCCGGGTCGTCTTGGTTGTATGTCGTTTGCGGCGCTAATCCCCCAGGTCAGAAAAGTCGAGTTGCGATTGCGGCGCGCCCGGCAGTCATGCATAGTTTGCGGCGCGCGAAGGGAAAAACCGAGGGAAGAAAGAGAAATCTCTCTCCAGGCTGCGTTCGGGCGGACGTGTTGATTGCGGCGCTGAGGGAGGGAAGAGGCTGCTGACTTGATCCGAGCCACCTCTGGCGAGGCGAGGGGGAAGGCAGGGGCATCTCTCTGAGAGGGGAGGAGCAATACTCCAACATAGAAGTGAGGGATACCAAAATGGTACCAGTTTATTTATTTATTTTTATTTGTTACGTCTAGTTACGTCTCGCGTAACAGGCTTCGCGACTTGCTTCGCGATGGTCACTGGAGTTATAGACCTCGCAATCGCTTAGCTAATTATATTTTTTTTGCAGGTTCATCACTCAATGTATCACTCAAAGTATTGTTTTGAGAATAAGTAAATAAAGTGCATCCTTATTACGATACTTATTCACTGAGAGAGACGCCCCTCCCCATCGGTGCCTATAGCGAGCGGCCGCCTGGTCCTTCCCTCACCTCCAGCGCCGCAATCGACACATCCACGGTGCCGTACGCAGTCAGGAGAGAAATTTCTCTTTCTTCCCTCGGTTTTTCCGCGCCCGCGCCGCAAACGCAAATCCGGGCCCTCGGCCGCACCGCAATCGCAACTCGACCCTTCTGACCTGGGGGATTAGTGCCGCAATCGACAATATGCCGTCGTCTTCGGGTCTGACGCGACGCGCAAAGGCCAAGGCTGCGACGGGAGGGCGGCGGCGCACGCACTGCTCACTTCATCATCGTGGACCCCAGAGGGGCGGGGGGGGGGCGAAGGGGTGGATTTTATATTTGCGGAGGCTCGCGGCGTGGCCCGGCGTGGCTGCGCGCGGCGCTCGCCCCTTCACCTCTACAACTCGCCCCGCCCCTCTGCTAGTGTGGCTGGCCCACTCCTGTTGACACAGTCTGTTGGAGGTGCTGGGGACGAGGGACGAGGGCAGGCTGCGTTCGAGTGTTGATTTTCTTGGACGGAGGACCCCCCGCCCCCTCTTCGGCGACGGTGACGGTCCGGTCGGTTTGCTGCCCGGGGGGGCTGGAGGGGCTGGGCTCGGCTGGCTTTAGGACACCGGACGGTTATGACGACCCCTCCAAGTCTGTGCGGTCCATTTCCTTGAGGAGCCGCACGGAGCGCTGCTCGCTCAGCATAGGCTGAGTACTATATCCTCAAGGGGAAAACAACTCTAAAATTTTTGTACCCATTGTTATTAAAAAAAATTATGAAAATTCAGAAAATCTCAGAAAAATTAAAGAAACTTAGAAAAAAAATTCTTGCAAAAATGTACAAAAAAAAAAGTAAAAAATCCTCGAAAATTTACGAAAATTCACAAAATTTATACACCACAATTCGGAGTTGTTTCCCACTCGACTAAACTCGACCTGCCCGGCTGGGCCTCCTCGCTCGTCCCCCTCCTCCCCTTCCTCAAGGACATCATCGCCTGCTCGGCGGCCCGGCCCCCGCCAGGGCCCCGCCGGCCAGGTGTGGAAATGAGGTGTCACTCTGCTGAGCGCCGCCGCTGAGCCCCGTCGACGAGGAGGCAATGAACCCCGTGAAAGCCTACTGATCGTGATAACAACACGACTTCTATTAGAGAGAGGGAGAGAGAGAGAGGCGCTGCTGCGCCCTGGCATGTCGGCATGGTCGTGCGGGCCGAATGGATGTTGGTCTAGATAGAAGGCTGGGGCTGGCGCCTGGCGCCCGGGTCCGGGCCGGAGGGAGCGGGTGGCCTGGAGGCTCCGGGGGCGGCCTGCCTGGCCTGGCCTGGCCGGGCTAAATTATTGTAATTATTCATCCCGCAAGGAGTGAGTCCTCCACGCTGCCCCGCCTCGCCCCGCCTGTCTCCTCCTAAGGCGCCCGCTATTTGTTCTGGAGCGACAAAATGGCCCAACGCTTTGCACGTCTCGCGCGCCTATCCACTTCTGATCGCCGAGGGGACGGGACAACAAGTTTCACGCGCTCGCATTAGTTTTTATTGTTATTCAGGGTGTCAACGAGGGGGAAACAACCCTGAATTTTTTGTACATCTCGCAATTCAGAAAAATTCAACAAACTTTAGAAAAATTGTAAATTAACTCGGAAAACTTCAGAAAAAAAAATCAGGAAAATTTCACTAACAGTTCTTAAAATTGAAGCAAGAATTCGTAAAGTTTAATCTAAATTCACAAAAATTCCCAAAATTTGTACATCAAAAATTTTGAGTGTCCCGCCTCGATATCAAACAGTGGAGAGGATTGTATAAGTACGTTTTTCTATTCTTTTTTTCCCCCCCTGATAGCGAACTGTACAATTATTGCAGAAGGCTAAGCCTTGCGCCTACGGCTTTCTTGCTGCTCTGGTTCGGACCGCCTCGCCTCGTGTCGTGAGTGCAGAGCGCTTTGCGCCCCGCCCCGCCAGCTGGGGAGTTAATCGTGTGGGTGATCCTCGAGGAATTAATAGGGCAGGGGTCCCCGGGGGTCCCCCGCCGCCACTCCGAGCCGCGCGCCGAGCCGCGCTCCGCCGTGGAGCCCCTTTGGCCTCGGGGAGTGGAGCGGAGCGGAGGGGCGAGGCACAACATCCCTATCCGGGTTATCGCCCGGTGCGGTCTGCGAGGAGCAGCAGGGGGATCTTGATCTGGCGTGGCGCGCCCGGGCAGGCAGGCAGTAGTGCTCAGTAGGCCGGGAGGTGCGCTATGCGAGGAGATGAGAGAGCTGTCCGTCTGGGGCGGCGGGGGGGTCTCCTCCTCCTGGCGGTGCTCGGCTCGCCTCGGCTGCTGGCTGCGGCACTTGTTGGTCCGGCCGCGGATCCGGTCGCGTCGTTGAGGCGTGGCGTGGCGTAGCGGCGGCGGTGGGTCGGGATCAATCAGTCCAAGTGCTGGGGCGTGGCGTGGCGGGGCGTAGTGTGGCGTAGCGCGGCATCAAGAGACGCTGCTGCTCTCGGCAATCTCGGCGCGCTGTCGCTTTGGTGTCACTCGGCCGTCACTTGGCCGTCACTTGGACGTGTCTGCATGGGGCGTGGCGCGGCGCGGCTCGGCGGGCGGATGGGTGCTCCCGTACGAGCTGCTGCAGAATGTGCGTATGGCGTGTGGCCGCCGCGGCGGGGTGGGGCGGGGCGGGCAGATGTCCCTCTCTCCTCTCCTGTGCAGCAGCCCCGCGCCCGTGGCCGGCGCAGGATGTGGGTGTCAGCGCGTCAGCTGCTGAGGAGCGAGGGAGATAGAGAGGGTCATCCTGCCTGCTGCTGCTGCTGCTGCTGCTGCTGCTGGCCCGCGCGGCGGCCCCCCTGCCCGCCTGCTGCCTGCCTGCAATGCTCTCTGGAAGGCGCTGCAGGTCGTCCCGATGGTGAAGGGAGCCGTGGCCTACGCGGTGAGGTTAGGCGGCCACCACCGCCGGGTCGGGCGCCCGGGCCGCGCGAGGCTTTTAGCGAGCCATTTCCTCGTCAGTGTAATAGTAGTTCCGGCCGCCGCGCCCCGCGGAGCCGCGAGGCTGGATGCTCTCTGGCGCTGCGCTGTCCGCGCCCCGCCCCGCCCCGCCCCGCCCCGCCCCAGGCCATTGGCGCGTCCTATTCATTTGTCGCGCAGTCATCTCTACTCGCGCTGCCTATGCCTGCCGGCCTGCCGACTGGTTTCGAAAATCGTTCCCCGCTTCTCCGTCTTCGTCGCTCGTTGCGGAGGTCCATCGTGGAGCATGCGGCGGTGCGGCCTAAGTGCGACGAAGACGGAGATGTCAGAGTGATTCTTTTAAGCAGGCGGCCCGGCGCGGGTCTGCTGCTGCTCATGGCGAGACTGTTCGCTATCGAGGGCTTGCAACCGGGGAGTCGTCACGCCAAGAAAATTAGTGTACACCCTAAAATAAAATCCGTAAAAAAAATTAAGAAAAAATCAGTACTAATCAGGGGGAAAAAATAAACAGAAATAATTAAAAATCACGATAAAACCGAAAAATCAAAACGGTGTTTGCTTTCATTTTTAGTGAAGGACCCCTCGCTTGCAACCCGAGCCTCCTCGGCCCCAGCCCCGGCTCGCGACGGGAGTTCCTGCCTCAGAAATGTCGTCGTATCGCCCTGGGTGGAAGATGGAGAGGCGGGGGTGGGGCAGGAGACAGCTTGCCGTTGCATCTGCTGGTCGGCGTTACGTAGCGCTGCTGGGACGGGGCGAAGGGCCCTAAGCGGCCCTGCAGCATAAGGACCCAGCCTGAGCCTGCAGCGGCCGGCCCGGCCATTGTGTGTGTCGTCTGGTCACGACTCGGAGGGAAGTGACGTCATCCGTTATTCCTGCGGTCGCGTCGCGCGCGTGTGCAACAGCGTTAAAACACTTTTTTCTTTTTTTTTTTACAACTTGTGTTGTCGTTGCAAGGCAGTCGCCCTCGGGATATTATTTTTCCTCACTTGTTTTCTGCGCGCTTATGGATGGAGGGGTGCACGATTTGGCAGAAACAATCAAGATTGGTATTGATAGCAGATGATACCGCGCCGCAAGAGAAATTGCTATGGGGTGCGACAATTTGTGTGTGAACGCACACGATGTAAACGACGAACGACGCCAGCAGCGCCGCGCCGCGTGCCTGCGGGGTTGGGAGGGAAAGGGGTGGGAGGGGTCCGCCGGCGGCGTTGCGGATTGAAGCGATCGCTGGCAGGGAGGAGCTGTTAGTGTTACACGCTGCGCGCGAGGAGGAGGTGAGGTGCCATTGTTCCGCGCAGACTGCGCGTCAGACATTCAGCCATAGCCCGCCCCTGGCAGCGCCGCGCTATATTATTAGTTTCTGGACTCGAGAGTAAAAGCTAGCTGACACCTTCAAATTACAAGTTAAATTTTATGTTAAGTGTTTAAAGGTATCATCTGCTAAAAATGACCGGATATCGTGTCGCGCGCGCGAGTCTCTTTATATATCGAAATTGAAAATAATAAAAAAAGGAAAAGGACTCTGGTGGGTTGTGGGGTGAGAGAGAAATGGGTGTGCACTGCAGGAATAAAGGATGTGTGGCCTGGGGGAGAGGGAGTGGAGAGGGGGGGAATGAGCCGGCGGCAGCGCTCTGCTGGCATTGGTCTGCAATCAGGTGACCCTCTCCGCCGTCCCGACAGAGAGAGAGAGAGAGAGAGAGAGAGAGAGAGAGAGAGAGAGAGAGGGGGGGGGGAGGGTCGGATCGTGAACCGGGTCAACGCACATGCTAGCGCGGGGCGTGCTGCGCTGCGGTGTCGCTGCGGTGTCGCTGCGGTGCGGCCGGGCGCGGGCCGGCGCGGCGCCTCCTCATCCAGGTCCCGATCATGTCCGGCTGCGGCCGCCGCGAGGGATGCGCCACGCTGCGCCACGCTGCGCCACCGCGCCGCGCTGCAGATGGCCCGGGAGCCATGCTTCCTTCCCCGCCTCGCCCCGCTCCTCCCCGCCCGGGGCCCCTCGGCCCGGGGCGCCGCCGGTTACATTCACTCGTGCAAAAGAAGAAGACGAAGATGAAAGCGGTGCGCAGTGAGCACTGTAGCTGCCTTCCTTTTTTTACGACGACGACGGCGGCGGCGGCGCTGAGCTGAGGGCGGCACTTTCCAGCGCGCGGTGCGACGTGCCCGTGGGTAGAAAGGGGGGGAGGAGGGGAGGCGCGGGCCGCGGGCCACGCGGAGTGAAGTCAGCGAAATTTCGCCCGCTTTTTCCTTGTGTGGTTGGTGCGGGGTACGGCTCGGGTAAAGGAAGGAACGTACAGTACTGGTATATGGAAGAGCGTTCTGTCTGTCCCGCGAGCGGTTATATTTCGGATGTGACGCTGCGACGGCGGTAGAACTCGGCGGAGCGACTATACAGAACGCTTTTGGCTAATTTGCTGAGTGAGGAGGAAAAAGAGAGTTTTGTTGCCCAGAAAAAAAAACAGAAAAGGAAAACTAGAAACAATCAGAAAAGAATTAGTCAGGGAAAAAATCAGGAAAAATCAGGAAAAATCAGAAAAAAATAATTAAAAGTACCACGATAAACGAGAAATTTTAGAAAAAAATCGGTGCAGGCGTGAATTTTTAGTGAGGGAACCCTTGGCCGTGCCCGCGTGCGCGTCCTTCCGCAGTCCCTGCAAAGGACCGTCTCGGCCCGGCCCGGCCCGTACCGCGGCCCGCGCCCGGGGCGCTGCTGCGGCTGCCTTAGCGCCGCGCGGAGTCAGTAGCGCGGGAAAAAGCTTTCTAGGTCAACGGAATTCACCCGAGGCGGAGTGGGGCGGGGCGCAGGCGTTCAAACGGGGTTGACAAATGGGGGGTGGGGGTCCGGCGGGGGCGGGGGGTCTCGTCTGGGAGCGCACGTCGGGGGCGGGGGGGAGGGGCGGGGGTCAGGATCCTGGCTGGGATCGCGACAGTCTTAATCGCTCTGCGTTTGGACGCGCGTCTTGGCGGCTCCCGGCCCAGCCCGGAGGAGAAACGTTGAAAAATGGGCGAAAACTCTTGCCGTCCCCGCTGCTTCCGCCGCCGCTGCTGCTTGAGTAGGTCCTCGCGGGCCCCGCGCTGCGACCTTGGAGGGCCACCCGCCCCGCCCCGCCCCGCCCAGCGGTATATTTAATGGGGCAGAGTCCTGCCGCGCCGGAGTATCTAATCTCCCTGCATCTCCTCGCCCGCCCGGCGCCCGGCGGGCCCAGGCTCAGGCACAGGCCAGGCCGGAAGATAAGTGACCTGCAGCGTAAATCGTCTGATGCGGTTACTACAAGGTGTGTGCGCTCGGCGCGTGGGGCGACCCCTTCACCCCTAGGGCGGCCGGCGGGCGGGCGGCCTCGACGCCCCGCCCCACCCGCCCACCCCACCCTGCCCCGCCCTGCTCCGTCCCACCACGCCACGCCTCTCGCGCCCCTTGCTTCTCATGTTGATAGATAGTTGCATTATTTTCAAGCCCCTCGAGCGGGCCGGGGCCGGGGCGGGGCGGTGGAGGATGCGAACAATTTCCCAGGGGGTCTTGAGAAGGGGGTACGCTCAACAGTAATTAGAAGCCGACTAATGGGAGGATGGGACGTTGTGGCGCGCTCTATGCCTCGCGCGGGACGGGCGGGGCGGGGGCGTCGTGTCGTGGCGTGGCGTAGCGGAGCGGGAAGGGGTGCGGGGAGGGGCCGAAATGTCTCTTTGATTCATGGCGCTACTTGGGCCATTCCGCCGGGTCACCGAGTAGCTCCCCGCCCAGCCCGGCCCGGCCTGGAGCCCCCGCCGCTATTGCCTATAGTTTGGCGTCCGCCGCCGCAATGGGTACGTGGACGAGTAGGGTACACATACACATACTCTCCGGGCGGCCATTTCGCAGGGGCCGGCGGGTCGGCGCGCCGGACTCGGGACGGTGAGAGGTAATTCCCCCGCCGCGTGCTCCGGCTCCGGGGCGCGCTCTCGCGTCTTATTCCTTTTCCGGGTAAATAATGCCCCCGGAGCGCAGGCGGCGCCCTGACGGGGACGGGGACGGGCCCCGGGGACGCCGCTGGCTGGCTGGCTGGCCCACTCTCCCGCCGTGTTTTCGACTCTGCGAGATGAATTGCGGAACAAAAGCATTGTGATCCTGGCTGTGGCGTCCCTGCGCTGCTGCGGCTGAGCCCGCGGCTGAGCCCGCGGCTGAGCCGGCTGAGGCGCGGGCTGAGAGCGCTGTGGTAGCGCGCCGCCGGGCCGCCGGGCCGGGAGCTCTCAAACGGAAGTGTCCCAGCCATCTTCCCGTAAGCGACCCCGGCCCCTCCGCCCCGCGCCCCGCGCGCCGCAAGACCTGTCACAATCAGGGCGTCGGTGGCACAACCCCGCCCCCCCCCCCCCCCAAGAAGCCTCTGGCCCACCCCCAGCCCACCCGCGGCCCGCCCCCAGCCCACTTCGGGACTGCCCCCGACCCGCCCCCGACCCGCACCCAGCCCACCCCTGGACCGCCCCCGGCCCGCCCCCGTCCTTTCGACAATGGGACTATTGGGTCACAAGGTCACAGCGCTGCGCGTCGCCACGCCGCTGTGGACCCCGCGGAAGGCGGCAGTCGCCATCTGCTGCTGCCACCGCCGCAAAAAAACAAAATTAAAAAAAAAAAGAATCGATGGGCAAAAGTTTGGCGTTGCACGGCGAAGCTTTAAGTTAATCAGAGGCAGCCGTCGCGTCGCCTCGCGCCTCGCCCCGCGCCGAGCCGAGCCGCGTCTCCCTCCCCGCCGCCTTTCACTCTCAGGGAGGCCCGGGCGGGGGTCGGGGTGACTCGCGAGAAACTAAAAGTTGATTCCTCCTGATCCCGCCCGCCCGCCTTGATGCGCGCGGTAGTTCTATGAGCCGTCCTGACTCCCTAATCGCGCACCTCCCTCTCTATTTTTTCGGGGTCTTATTCACCCCTCCGGTCGGAGGAGGGGCCGAGGGCGGTACTGAAGGGCCGGCCGTTTAGTATTGATGTAAGACCCCTTTGCTGGGTCATTTCCCTGCCGTTTGGCCGCCGTAAAAATTTGTCGCCGGGGTCTTCGCTGGAGAAAGGGGGCTAGCAGGGGGGGAGCTATGGTTGGCAGGGGGTGAAAAAGGGAGGGGGGAGGGGGCTGGGGGTGGAATTGGGAATTGGTAAGGAGTCCGAAAGGAGGTTGGGAGAGGAGTGGGTCGGGGTGTCTCCCCCAAGTTGGGTAGCGGAGCAGGGGCCCCGGTCGCGGCCCTTGCTCCAGGCGCCGGGGTCGGGCTGGGCTATGGGCGCTGGGCCTGGCCTGGCCCGGGCCGGGCGGTCCAGTGTATCAAAGCCCCCCCTGACGGCAAGGCATGGCGTGATGCACCCAGACTAGTTTGTCACTTTGATCACCTCATATTCCCCTCACACCACACACACTCCCCTCCCCCCCCCCTTTTCCTCTCATCCTCCCCGCAGAAGTGTCTCTCCCGTGTGCTGAGCCCCGCCCCATTTATTACAGACTTGGTCCTCCTGTCCTCCCCCGTGTGTGTCTCGCCTGTTCCCCGCGCACGCCGCTGATGTATTGCACTTGATTCCCTACTTTCGCCCCGATATACTCTCGACGCGTAATTTCTCGGCTGTCATCTTCGTTCGCGGCGCCCCTGCTTGGTCCTCGAGGCCGTGACCGTGGCCGGCAGCGCGGTGTCCGCGGTGCGACAGGAACCAGGAAACCCTCGGCCTTGGCTGGAACTTGGGAGGCAGCGGCAAGAAGTCGAGAGAACGCTCCACGCTCCAGGGCAGGGGTCCGTAACTAAACACAAGTAATGCTGATGCTACTTTCAGTGGGTTTTTTAATGTTTTTTTTCTGTTTTTTTTCTTTTTTTCTAATTTAATTATTATCTTTATTTTTTATATCAACGACATTGGTCTGGGCAAGTCGCCTATACTAGCAAATTTGAGGTTCTGTAACATTGAACCAAAAAAAAAAATGTAATTACGGCGTTTTAAGTGGGTTGCATGATTATAGCAGGAAGTCATAATGCTATAACTTTACCGTTCATTGTAACTGTTATCCTAGAATTAATGGTTAGTCACAGAGCCCTGCCTGAGGCAGTGGGGTGCGGGGGCGCGGGGCGCGGGGCGCGCGGTGTCCCATGAGGATTTATGCCCCTGACGACGCGGCGTGCCGACGCAACCCCCTGACCCCCTCCCTGCAGCTCCCTGCACCTCCAAACCCCCTCCCCCTCTCACACAAGGGATAATTCCGATTAACGAACAGCAGCAGCAGCAGCAGCAGCAGCAGTGGTGCTGAGTGTTATCGGTATTGGCCCAATCGTAACCCGGCGGTGAGTGGTCCGTGGGGCGGCGGTGGGGCCGCGCCGGGGTCTGCTGTCCTGCGGTTCTGGATGCAGTTGGCGGGGCTAATCGAGTGCAGCCCCTTGGCTCGCGGCCACCCTGCTGGGCTGGCCCGGGGTTGGGACCTCCTGAGGTATATATAGGGGGGCTACTGGGACAGTTTTGGCGCCCGTTTTCACATCGGACCAACCCGACGGGCTCGTCCACTGCTAGACCTCTCCCCCCCCGCACTCGCTCCGTGCGCACTGTCCCGTTGGCATTGTCAAGGCGTCAAGGGTACAAATGTCGCGAATTTTTTGTTAGCATTTTTTTGGTAAAATTTTTGCAATTTTTCCTTCATAATCTTTCTCAAATTATTCTCACATGCGTGAGAATTTTTTCGGAATCTTTAGTGAATTTTCGCTTTTGTTTTTTTAAGAATTCTGGGAATTTCAGTGAATTTTGGTTAATTTTCCTGTTCTGAATTTTTTTCGTATTTTTCTGAACTTTTCTGATTTTTTCTGAAATACGAGGTGTTCAAAAATGTCAGAGTTGTTTCTCCCTCGCTCGTTGCTCATATGGCCCTGTGCTCTCTTGTTTCAGGTGAGCTTCTTCCCCGGGTGCTGCAGTACGGCCGAGCCCGCAGCGCGGTAGTGCAGTGGCACTTTACCGCCCGCTGTACTCCAGCTGCGTGAGGCCGCGCGCGCCCTGCGCGGTGCGGTGGCCGGGCAGCTCAAATTGACCGTGGCCTAATGGAGGGCCGGGGGGCCGTGTGCGTGGGTGGGTGGGTGAGTGTCCTGCCTACGCATCGCCGCCTCCCATAGCGCCTCGGCGTCGCGACGGCGCGTGGCGTCGCGCATGCACCGCGGCCAGTGCCTCGCGGCGGGGCGGGGCGGGGCGGTCGCTACGGGTCTCCTCCTCATGCGCTTGCAGGCGCGGATGGTCGCTCGGCTCGACTCGACTCGGACCAACTTTGTTCTGTGTTTCGCTCTTGCTCGCTATAACGGCCATGATGCCCTCGGGGGAGGAGAGGAGAGGAGCAGTCAGCGGTGCGAGTGCTTCCGCGCGCGCTGTGCTCGCCTGACTGCCTGGCTGGCTTGGCTTTGCCAGGCTAAATGCACCTTACAGTACTTTTTTTTTTCTTTTCTTTCTTTCTTTAAAGTTTTAAACCTGACCTGCATCCTGGTGGGGCGCCTGCTGGAGTTGTGTGTAATTGTGCTTGCGGCCGGATTGTTCGCCTCGCGTTCAAGAGCGGCGCAGGGTACTTCACGTAGGTCCTCCTGGGGCACGGTCGTTTTGCCCTCCCGCTCAGCTCGGGGTGTACGGCAGCAGCACTTCGGGTGCTGTTCAACAGGGTGACCGACTCATTGTGCGAAGTGTGGTATGGTTAGACTACAGACCACCGTGGGGCTGCTGTGCTGCGTCGAGGCAGTCGAGGGGGTTCCTTCACTCAAAAAAAATTGTGTACACTCTAAAACAAAATCAATAAAAAAATGAGGGAAAAAAAACGTAAAAAAAAATTGCAAACAAAGGCCTGAGAAAAATCAGTAAAAGTCAAGAAAATTCAATATAAACTAGAAAAAAATTGAAAAAAATCGGGTGTACGCTTGAATTTCTAGTGAAGTACCCCTCCCTCGTGCTGCGCACCTCTATGGAAATGTTCAGCGTGCGTGTGTGATTGTGTGTGAGTGTGCGCGCGCGCGCGCTGGTGGGTGGGGGACGGCCGGGAGGGCTGATCGTCTCATAGCCTAATGGGTTATATCGATGGGCAAATGGCCCAATCATGTTGCCGAGGGGTTAGCCAGAAGCCTGAACACACACAGTGGCCGTGTGTTGTGCGCGCCGCGCACGCCTGTGCGTGTCGGGGTGGTGATCAGTCATACAACATGTGTACTATGAACTTTTGGCTTTTTAACTATTTATTTTCTTGATTTTTCGTTTTGATTTTGATTTTTCCAGAAAAATTTCTGTCACTTTATGATATTGATCGTTTACCCCCATTTCTGATTTTTTTTTCCAATTTTATTTCGGTGTTTTGTTCATTGTCTCTCGATTTGTCGGATTTTTCCTGTATCTTTTTTCTTTATTTTATTTTGAGTTTTAATTTTTATTTTTTAAATGATTTTTTCGGGGGGCAGTAAGTACGTACAGTTATTTTTCGAAGTGGTCGCCCCTCGTTGTCGAGCTCGGTTCGTGTGTGTGCGTGTGTGTCATGGGCCGCGGCCCTAATGAGAGCAGAGCTTCGCCGCCGCAAGCAGCCGGTGCAAAATAATTCGCGAGGATTTTGCGGTCTACTGCTGGCTGCGAGTATGTGAGAGAGGTATTCTCCTCCTGCTCCCGCCCGCTCACTGACTGCTGCTCGCGTTTCAACAAAACGTCGCCGTTATTTTCATATCTAATTTTTCCTCTCTCCTACTGTGCTATTCACACTCCGAGTTGCCTCTCTCTTGCCCCCCCCCCCTTTTCCTGCGTACCCCTTCTCGACTCGACCTGCTCTCTCCCGGACAGAATAGTACGCAGAAGCTTGTTGCCTTGGGTAGCTTGCCCTGACTCCGCCCGCGTGGTAGAGAGCCATGAATAACCTTGCCGGGTATTAATACGGGGGATCCTTCATTCATTAAAAATCAGTGTACACCCATAAACAAAATCACTAAAAAAGTATAAAAAAATTATATATCAGAAAAATCAAGAATTTTTTTTTAATCTGAAAAGAATATATGAAAAAAATAGTAAGAGTCAAGAAAAATCACAAAACACCAGAAAAATCAGAAAAAAAACGGTGTGCGCTTGAATTTATAACGAATGACCCCTCGGATTAATTCTTCCGCAGTGTGAAAAGCCCTGGGTATCCTCTGGGTCACGGGAAAAACAAGTCCTGGGATTCCCAGGATAGGCCTAGTTGAAAACGCAGGAGATACCCTGGAAATTAATTCCAGAGCATCCCCCTGGGAATTCAAGGGCATCCCCTAGAAATCCCAGGGTGAACCCTAGGTTTTCCGCCAGAGGATCCCCTATGGAAATAATTATTTCCAGGGGATCTCTCGGTTTCCGACTATACCTTGGGAATTCCAGGGACTGTTTTTACCGTGGGTGGGTGGGTGGTCGGTTTGGGTCATTGAGAATATCGTGTCGCTGCGGTCCCGGTGCACCTCGCCCCAGTTCCCACTGCGACGCGTCGCGCCGCGCGCGGGCTGATGGAATGGCGCGGCGCGGCTGGGCGCGGCCGGCGCGGCCACTGAGCTCAATGTATCCGATTACCGCGGACTCCTCTTACATTCGGCCGCGCGCGCAAGCTAAGCCCGCCAGGAGACAAAGTCCGCGGGCCCCGCCCCGCAGTTACTCCCACGCCTGCGGCACGCCCCGCTGTTAGATATGGGGGAGGAGGTAGGGTAAAAACCTCTCAGATCGCTCTTTGAAAAAGGAATTAGAGATATATTACGGGAGAGAATTTAATCAGGATCGGTGGTTCGAAAAAGGTTGATGCTCCCTCCGGTTACCTCGTGATGTAGTTTTCCCCGTCCGTCGATCCGTGCTGCCACCACGAAGACTGAACCGCATCTGCCAGTCCGCACCAGAGGTGCGGACCGCCAAACCTCGGTCTTCGAGGTGGCGAGCGCGCGCCCCCAATTGCAATGTTAGTGTTTTGCTGAATGAACACCAACATTGCATCAGGGCCGCGCGCGACACGGCCGTGCGCGACTGCTGACTGCCCTACTCGGATTATTGGGTCGCGCACTCGCGACGCAATTAGCTGACATGACCACGCAGATGAAAAAATTGTGTCCTCACAATTTATGTGAAAACCAATTAGCTGACATGGCCATGCAGCTACCCGAGCAGAGTGACAGCAGTCACGTGGACGAGGGGAAAGGAAAGAAGTGACTCTAGAAGAAGTGAAGGAAGCTAAGTTACAATCAAAATAAATGCAAAAATAGAGAAAGTGGAAGAGAAAGATGACTCTAGTGCTGCTCTTAAAAACGTTAAGTGGGGTGTCCAGTAGAAATAAAAATCCTTAAGGGGCTGCAGCAAAACTAATACACAAAGAGAAAAATTTACGGTTAAAGGAGCAGCAATGGACAACCCCGACAAGCAAAATCCAAACATTGATGAGACTTACGCTGAGAGGCCGGAGGGAGCAAAAAAAAAAAAAATATGTAAAATAACCAAAAACATAATAAGAATAAATATGTGAAAACCATTAATTAAAAAAAAAAATTCGCTCCCCCGCAAATGACAGGAATAAAACCCAAAGAATACAAATGTAACAACCAAAATAATGCCCCCTGAATACCCAAAAAAAAACAAAAAAACCCAATATATGAATAAATAAATAAATAAATAAATAAATAAATAGGGGGAGCATCCCAAATGAACTATAAAAAAAAAAGGAAATATCAACAAACCATTAAGATCAAGCGAATGAATAAATAAAGGATAATAATGATAAGCTACCTCCCCGTTGCCGTCCCGACCAGTTAAAAAAAATCTTTATTGGACGGCCCCAGAGAGTTACAAAGGAAAACAAAAAAAGAATGAAAACAAAACAAAAACAAACCCAAAAATTTAAATTTAAAAAAAAATGAGAAATAAAAAACCAAAATTAATTAAAAAAAAACGAAGAAGGGAGGAAGAAGAAGCGTGCCACCGGTGTCCTGGAGCGGTCGCCGTCGTCCACGTCGTGGTTGGCGAGGGCCTCGCACGGCCCGGTGAGGCGGTCGGGTGTCTCGTCCCCGCCGGGGAAAAATGTCGTAGCGCCCCCACGTCTCGGCGATGGCGACGGCGGAGGGCAGCTCCGACATGACGTTGGAGTAGTCCCTTGCCGTGGAAGGAAGGAAAGGACGTGGAGGCGGCCCTCAGGCAGGCCTCGAGGTGGATGCGGGCACGACAGGGCACGAAGTGGACGGCGGAGACGCCTGGAGGAGTGCGACATGGTGCGATTGCGTCCTTTCGGCGGCGTGGAGGTGGACGGGGGTCAACGTGGCCATCGATGACGACGTCCACCTGCAGTTTGAGCGCTGCCGCAGCCAAGGATGGACGGCTGAGACGGAGCGACAGGGGGAAGCTCCGGCTGGAGAAGGGATGGGCTACCCAGGGACGCCAACCGGGTGACGGGCTGGGGCGCCGTCGTGGTGTCAGCACTGCGATCTTGGGCTAGAACAGGGGAAACTCACACACAAGGACCGGAGGGGAGCCAAGAAAAAAAAAGAGAGAGAAAAGGGGGGGGGGAAGAAAGAAAAAAGGAGGAAAAAAAATGCTACTGGGGGGGGGGTAGGGAAGACAGAGAGAGAGAGAGAGAGAGAGAGAGAGAGAGTTAGAGGCGTAGAAAAGAGCGCCTGAGAGTCCTAACCTAACTTTTCTAACCTAACCTTAGAAGTTAATGAGCTCAATAACCTAAGAAGGAGAATTAAATTAAATTTATGAGAGTTAAGGTGGACTAGAATAAGCGTGTTAACCTAAATATTGAATTTAACTAAGTAAACCTACATTACAGCTAAGGATCCATAGAGAAAAGAAAAGTGCGCGCGACTTAAAATCCACAGGGAGGGAGTGAACCCGGAGCTGTTTGAGAGGGAGCGGGCCTATTTGCCGCGCTTCTTTATGTGGTTTACGTGGACATGCTTGTCACACGTCTTCCCTGCTTGCTGTGTTGTGACTACGTACGTCACCGCATTGACTTGCTCCTTGATGGTCGCCTCGCGCCACGCAAGGGCGTACTTGGCCGGCGTGTCCGCGGTCGTCTTGGGCTCCAGCCAGATCATGACGGGCTGGCCAGGGCGGTAGTCCGGGGTGCGCCGTCCTTTGTTGTACTGCGCGGCCTGCTGGCGGTGGGCGTGCTGCAGCGACGATTGGGCGTCGCCCCTGGCTTCTTGTAGGTCCGGGAGACGACCTTCCGGTGTTGCAGTTGGCTTAGAAATTTCGGGCATTAAACTAGCAGAATCATTGGGGTGATAACCATACTGAAGGAAGAACGGTGTATTGCCCAGTGATTTTGAATGGCTGGTATTGATGGCCAACTGCATTTTCGGCAGGTTGTCGTCCCATGTGCGTAGGTCTTCGTTGCACATTAAGGCAACACGGTCGCCAACGATCTTGCAGAGGGACTCGGCTAGACCGTTGGCGTGGTGGGCGTAGGCCGGGACGGTATGCTGGGCGCACCCGTGGTCTTGGAGCATTTTCTTGAATGTGATGTCGACGAAGGCCGCTCCGGCGTCGCAGACGAGGGTGTTAGGCACGCCGGCGTCGCCGAAGGCCTGAAGAACTGCTCGGCGGGCCGCCCTTGATGTGCAGTCTCTGGTGGGGTAGAGGCGGCAATATCTCGTAAAGGCATCCACGTAGACAAAAATGTGTTGGTTACCTCTACGAGACTTCGGCGCGCTCTTGAAGTCGACGTGCACGATGTCGTTGGGGGCGGCCGGAACGATGCTCTGCAGGAGGCCTTCTTTCTGGTATTTTCGTTTGAACTTGGAGCAGACTGTACAGTTGGAGACGACTGTGTCGCAGTCGTCGGCAAGCGACGGCCAGGAGTAGCGACTGGCGACGCGGGACTTGGTCTTGGCTAGCGCGAAGTGTCCAAACTCATGCTCGCGCTGGGCGACTTCCAGCCGCCTGGGAGCTGGCACGCAGAACAGGAGGCGGTTGGATGTCTCCTTGTAGAGCAGCCCGTCGTTGAAGAGATAGGACGAATACTTTGCAGGTGCTGCTCCAGGGTGAAGGCGCCTGTAATCAATGATATTTCGCCAGTGTGGGTCTGCATACTGTTCTGCGGCCAACTTACAGCTGTCCAAGTTCTCGGTTATCAGGTCAGGGTGAGCGTCAGCCTCCGAAACTGCGCTAGCCACGCTCGTTTCGGACGCGTCAGAATCGCTGGCGGCGTCGTCGGCGAGGGGCGGGGCGGGGCCTGGTGCTGACGCTTGTTGTGGCGCTGAGGTAGCCGACGCTGCTGCGGCGCGTGCGCGGGTGGTGACCGCGGCGACGGTGGAGCGCGGCTCGACGCGCGTTTTGACATCTTCGCCCGGGAGCGGAACTACGTCGAGCTCCTGCTGGCCGAGCGGAAGTGGATTTCTTGAGAGAGCGTCCGGCGCGAGGTTTGTTGAACCAGGCACGTGACGGAACTTGAGGTTATGCTGGCGGACGAGGACCATGAGGCGGGCGACGACTGCTGGTAGAAACTCGGCTGTGTGCAGGTAGATGAGCGCCTGGCAGTCCGTGAGGACTTCACACGGCGCCGTCAGCGACTGCAACTCCTTCTGAAAAACGGAGCAGGCGTCGGTCACAGCCAGCAGCTCGATCGCCGTCATGCTGTAGTTGCGTTCCGCGTTGACGAGCACGCGGCTCTGGTTTGCCACAGGGTGCCAGAGTCGAGTGCTGGGATCCTGTTGCAGCAGGATCGACGCTAGTTGTGATGCTGGAGGGTCTCGAGGTAGGTTGCTGACGGTGTTCCTCACTCTTAAAAGCTTACGGTGAATTTCACCGTAAGCTACAGTAAACCTGCAGCACTGTAACTTACGGTGAATCTCACTGCAACTTACGGTGAGCTCCACTGTAGCTTACGGTGAGCTTCACTGTAGCTTACGGTGAATTGGGGTGCAGCGACTTAATGCTTAAATTTCACAAGATGCAGGAGTTAAGTAGGGATAAAATAAGTTATTTAGGCGGATCAACAATGTTTCCAGCTCATCGGCACACATCACTGCATTTCACAAAAGTTTCTGGAAAGTCTTTAAACTACAATATATTTTTTATAAAAACAACAAATTCCCGGGTGCCATATCATCATAAAGAGCATGAAATATTTGTTAGGAGGATGAGCTTATATTATTCATCTTCCACATTCCCTTTTTAAAATTGTGATTTAAGTTGTCACTTTCCTGAGCTACCTAAATAGGTATGGAATTTTTTTTTTCCTTTTCTAGAGGCAAAACGTCACTACAGGAAATCCCTTGTGATTGTGCGTAACTGCTAGTGAGTTAATATCAAGGATAAGTGTTATACTTTAACAGAATTTTGTAACCGCGTTTCTCTAGTGGTTTGTGCCTCAAATGTAATAAATTTCACTTTTTCTAAACAACTATGTTATACTCGTCATTAAACCTTTGTTTAAGGAACGCCTTCTACCTTCACTTTCAGCAGGAGAACAGCACATTTTCAATATCGCATCTGGGGACGATAGGGTTTGTAACCCACATTCCTCTGACATGCCAAAATACAAGTGAGGTGGTGTACGTTGTATAACTTAGAATAATTTTTTAAAATCTTCTACGAAGCCTATGGTCCATTAATACAATTAAGAAGTCTAAAATATATTGCATCAAAAAAAGTTTCCAGAAACTTTTGTTAAGTGGAGTGATGTGTTTCGATGAGCTGGAAACATTGTTGATCTGCCTAAATAACTTATTTTCTCCCTACTTAACTCCTGCATCCTGTGAAATTTAAGCATTAAGTTGCTGCACCCCAATCCACCGTTAGCTACAGTGGAGCTCACCGTAAGTTGCAGTGAGATTCACCGTAAGTTGCAGTGAGATTCACCGTAAGTTACAGTGCTGCAGGTTTACTGTAGCTTACGGTGAAATTCACCGTAAGCTTTTAAGAGTGCTCGGAAGTTGAGCTCTTTTAGGCGGCGGTTGACTGGGCGGGCGTCAAGCACGACCCTGTAGCGTTGGCGCTCTCCGACCGGTGTTTCCTTCGGAACGACAAGGAGAGAAAGACAATAGTTGCTATTCTGCTCTCTTACCGTACCCAACTGAAGGAGGCTGGCGACCTCCTCTTCTGCCGCCTTCAATTGTTGAGGTGTCAGCTTATACTGTGGTATGTAATACAGCGTCTGGTCGTGCAGCTGCAGCTCCGCCTCGAGGATGTTGGTGCATGCAATCGGTTCGCCCGGGCGGTGGAAGATGTCCTCGAAGTCGGAGAGCAGCTGCCGAAGCTGCTCCTGCTGCTCCGCCGGTAGCGCGGGGTTGACGTCGAACTCGACGACGGGCGTGGAGTTGACGTTGCTGACGCTCTCCGGGGCGGGGCGGGCGGGTAGCTTGTTTCTCGCTGTTACCCTGGTGACGGTAGGGATAGTGATGTTGAAGTTCTCGGGAGGGATGCGGCCGAGGAGGCGGCCGGGCTCGAGCTCCACGTCGGCGTCACTGAGGTTGACGACTGGGACGCGGTCGCTGGAGGGGCCGACCAGGCACTCGACCGGCTGAAGTCCGTCTTGAATCTCATTGTCCACGGCGATGAGAGAGGGCGCCGTGATGGGGCTGGAGCATACGAATTTCACCAAGCGCGTTTCACCGCGGGTGATAGTTACGTGCTCTGCCGTGGTCAGGGTAAGGGTGGGTGGGCGGGGCGAGGGGGGCGGCGGGGCGGCGCGGGGCGACTCGCTGCTTACGCCTAGCTGCAGCGCGGCGGAGCCGGGCGGGGCGCTGCTGCGGGGCTGCGGGTCGGCGCGGGGCGACTCGCTGCTGACGCCTAGCTGCAGCGCGGCGGAGCCGGGCGGGGCGGGCGGGGCGGGGCTGCAGGCGGGCGGCGGCGCGGCGCGCTGTTGGAGTGTGTGGACCTGCTGCTGTCCAGGCGGCGGCGGTTCAGGGGCTCGCTGCAACAAGACCCTGGCGCCGTGCAGACGGACGAGATGCTTGTCGCAGGTCCAGCACCTTGTGCATGCGAAGTGCCGGGCCCATCCCTTGCCCGCAATCGCGTCGTAAAAAATTGCTGGCGACACGTAAAAGTCATAGTCAGTATTAATGGGGCCGAGCGCGAACCGCGCTCGGGTTATGCCCAGCACGGCAAGCGGTGATGAGTCAGCTTGAGCCGGCTGCTGGGCGATGGGCCTGAGCGGGACCGCGGGGTCGGCGAGGTGGGGCTTGACCAAGTCGAACTCGGACCCGGGGTCAAACAAGGTCGTCGCTGTGCGACCATTGATGATGGTGTCGAAGACGATGAGCTTGGTGTTCGCCAGGTCGAGTTGGGTCGTGGGCGGAGTGTCCAGCTGGTGCAGGGGGCACTGGTGCTCGTGCTGACTCGGCGTTGGCTCGCGGGGCGCGGCAATGCTGCCTGCATGTGGGGCGCGAGCAAGCCGCGGCGGAGAGTAGCGCGAGTGCTGCGCTGCGGTTGCTGGGCATCCTTTTGGGGGACGGTGATGAGGCTTTTGACATATTTGACGGACGTGTACTTGCCGTTGTCGAGCTGGTTGACGAAGACGACCTCCTTGTCCCCTCCGGCGAATGTCTCGACGTTGCCCTGCGGGTCCTTCAGGTGGATGGTGACCTTGAAGATTTCCGCGATGGCCGATGACAAGGGGCGGGGGGCGGGGTCGGGGCCGGGCTGCGCCTCGCTGCTCGGCTGGTTTTCTTGACAGAGTACCTGCTGCGGGGCGGAGGCGCTGGTGTGGCCGGTCTGCGTCAGCAAGTAGCTGGCACACAGCTCGCGGAGGGCCGGGGCGCCTTTGGGTGAGTGAAATAGGGCCGCTGACAGGGCAGAGTAGTAGTCCGTCGGCTGCGCGCTGCCGTGTCTCTTGGTAACAGGGTGGGCGGGGGCGGCGGCGGCGTCAGGTGCGGGCCGCCGGCGCCGCCCTGAAAATTTTTCTCAGCGAGCACACACGTCGTAATGTCGTGGCCGGTCACTTTACAGTATGAACAGTAAAGCATCAACGGTGCATTCAGGATTGAGTTTACCTGGGGGTGGCGGGCTCTGTGCACTGGCTGGCTGTTGCCTCCGTAGGCGAGCTGGGCTCTCATGTTGCTTAGCTCGCGCTGGGTGTGCGTCCAGCGGGGACAGCAACAGTGGCTGCTGGTGCTGGAGCTTCCGCAGCCGTTGTAATTGTTGCTGTGACCGTTTTTGAAGTTGCCGTTGTTCCTGCCGTTGAAGTTATTGTGGTTACCGTTATTGGAGTTGCCGTTGTTGGAGTTGTGCAGGGCGTTCTCGAGGCGGGCGAAGTACGCCTCGACGTCCTCTCCGCTGCGGCCGGCGAACTTGGCCACGCACATCACGAGGGGGGCCTGGAAGGTGGCCATGTCGTCGTGGTCCGGCGGAGGAGTAGGGCGGGGCCTGATGCTGACGCTCTCCGAGATGTTCGTGTTCACCCAGAACGCCAGGCAGTAGTTGGTGCTTGACGGCACCGACGTGATTTTGTTGACGATGGCTTGGATGTCGGGTCGTTGTAGGGTGGCGGTGACGTCCATGCGGGCGCTCGGCGACGGGAGATGCGTGGGTAGGGGCCGTCGTCGGCGTCGCGCAGTTGCACAGCAAGCAGAGGGGCGAGGTAACAATTACAAGTTAAAAATATAGGGGGGGGGGGATCTAACCTATAGTTGGCGGGCTCTTAAATGGCCGATTCACCATGTTAGATATGGGGGAGGAGGTAGGGTAAAAACCTCTCAGATCGCTCTTTGAAAAAGGAATTAGAGATATATTACGGGAGAGAATTTAATCAGGATCGGTGGTTCGAAAAAGGTTGATGCTCCCTCCGGTTACCTCGTGATGTAGTTTTCCCCGTCCGTCGATCCGTGCTGCCACCACGAAGACTGAACCGCATCTGCCAGTCCGCACCAGAGGTGCGGACCGCCAAACCTCGGTCTTCGAGGTGGCGAGCGCGCGCCCCCAATTGCAATGTTAGTGTTTTGCTGAATGAACACCAACATTGCATCAGGGCCGCGCGCGACACGGCCGTGCGCGACTGCTGACTGCCCTACTCGGATTATTGGGTCGCGCACTCGCGACGCAATTAGCTGACACCGCCCCGCCGCGCCCCAACAGGGCCCAATGCGTGCAGAAGAGAGGGTGCGGCGTCCGAACGGGAAACAACTCTAATTTGTTGTGTAAGATTTTGTGAGGATTGGTAAATTTTCGTAAATTTTTACTTGAAGTATTCCATTTTTTTATTTTTTTTTTAAAGAAAAAATGTGAGTATTTCTAACTTTTCCTGAATTTTTATGAATTCTCCGAATTACGAGGTGTATAAAAACTTCAGAGTTGTTTCCCCTCGGCTGCTCCACCCGCCACCACTCCATGCGGCGCGTGATCGCTACTAGCCACGCCCTTTTGGCAGCCTTCGGTCGACACCGGCGCATGACACGTCTGACCTATTTTACCGCGTCATCCCTTCTGATTTCACTCACTCACTCACTCACTCACTCACTCACTCACTCACTCACTCACTCACTCACCCACTCACCCACTCACCCACCCACCCACCCACCCATACCCACCCACCTACCCCTCAGAGCGAGTAAAGCCCCGGATCCTGATCTCATGCTCGGAGTGATACCCGGCCCGTCCAGCCCCCGCAGCCTCGGGGCTGATTGGTTCGCTGAATTTATTTGTATACCCCACCCCGATTCCCGCCCGCCCCGCCCCGCCCCGCCCCGCCCCGCCTCGCCCCGCCTCGCCCCTGGAGCACACCTCTCAATTCTCTCGTCTCGCTCGGCTCGGCGTGGCTCGGCGCACACCCGTTCCTCGTGTTTTCTTCAGCACCTTCGCTTTGCGCCTCGTTGGTTCTGGTCCCTGCCCCCCCCCCACCTCCCCCCTTTGCCCGAGTGCCTGGCCTCCCCAGCGCCCCCACCTGGGGGCCCACCCGAGGGGCCCAGGGGTTCCGATCCCGCCAATCCTGCAGCCCAAAGCTTTCCGCCTGCTCGCCCCGCGCACCTTCTCACCGCTGCCCCCCACCCCTCCTCCCCTTCAGCAGCGACCCAATCCGAATCCTAACCTCGTTTGCGCCAATTGATACGTGAAACCCATGTTTCTCTGAACCTCCTCCACATGTTTTCCAGTACCTGGCTGAGGCGAGCCGGGCTCGGCGCGGGCACGGGTCTGATCCCTTTCTCTCAGTTATTTTTTTTCCACCCCCTTTCCCCTCTGTCCTCGCCGCCACCGCCGCATCTGGGTCTTCCCTTGGGCTTTCCCCTTTGGGGTCCCTAGTGCATCCCGGAATCATCGATATCGGATTCTCTCGGACCCCCTCCCCTCCCCGCTGCGCTCCTTGAGGCGTTACGTCCCCTGGAATGTGCCCATACTGCGAGTCGAGTACGAAAGGAGGAGCGAGGAACCGCTGCCGCCCCGCCCGCCCGCCCCGCCCGCGGTTGGAACGCCTCACCCCGCCGCCCCACTCTACCGTGACCCTTTTCGAATGGGGCGCAAGGATGGAGGCCGATCGTCCAGTCGAGTAGGTACTGCATACCCCGCCCGCAGCCCACCCCGCCACGCCCTGCCACGCCCCGCCGAGGAGCGCGACAGTGAGTGGGGCGTGGTGGCCCTTGGCGGGGCTCAGATGTAACGCGCGTGTATTGCATGCGCAATCTAGATGGACTGGATCCTCTCTTCCTCCTCCTCCATAACCCGTATCTCTTTCCCCCTCACACACACGGGCATGGCCCGGGGCCGCTGGCTCGCTCGCTCCGCAGACAGCCGAGGTGTTTTAAATTCCTCCGGCCGCCGCGTACGCAACGCATGCTCAGGGCGATCGGGAGGTCAAGTTACCGCCGAGGCCGCCGTGGTGCAGGGCGCGAGGCGCGGGGCGGTGCGCTTCGGCTCCCTCCATACTGCTCCGAGGTAATGGACAGGGGACAGGAGCACTTAGAGGGCCCGGCCCGGCCCGGCCGGCCCAGCGGTGCGCGATGGACCGCGGCGCCCCTGCTCTGCTCGGCCCTCGGCCCGGCCTGCGCTTTCCTCGCTCTGTCCTCCTCGCACCCGTGAGCTTCACCGTACAGGTGCGAGAGAGAGAGAGAGAGAGAGAGACAGGGCGAGGAGAGCGCTCTTCGGAATAAGTCGGCAGGAGGGCGGCATGCGGCGCCCTATGGCCATCGCCATCGTCCCGCCCCTGCGCCCCGCGCCGCGCCGCCGAACAGACCCGAACTGAACCGGCCGACTGGACTCCACTTCACCGCCTTCCATTAGAGCGGCGACGGATTGCGTTTCAGACCACATCCTGGACATGGACAACCCTCACCACACCGCACCAGCTGGCCACGGTCCGGCGGGTAACCTGACTCCTCCCTCTCGCTCTCCCCCTCTCTCTCTCTCTCTCTCTCTCTCTCTCTCTCTCTCTCCCTCTCCCGCCTCCTTGCTCTGTTTTTAAGCACCGCGCCTCGCTATGCTACGCGGCGGCCCGCGCCCGCGTGCCTTCCTCTTCCTCCTCCTGCACTACCACCTCGGTGCCGAGTGGGTGGCCTGCATTTAGGCGCAGATCGTGCGGGTCGGACGCCGCTGCCGCGCCGCCGGACTCTCACTAACGAGCGGCCTTTCGCCTACTGAGCCCCCCCCCCTCTCTCTCTCTCTCTTTCGTTCTCGCTCTCTCGCCCTCGCTCTCCACGCGTCTCTGTGCCACCGCGCGCGGAGCCATGGCAAAGGATTAAGGGCCTAGTGAGCGAGCGCGCTGGCTCCGCTGTGCTCTGCGGTCGCTCTTCCCTCCCTCCCCTCGCGCTGTGCGGCGAGCTGGGGCCGGGGCGAGGGGAAACAACTCTGAATTTTGGTGTACAAATTTTGGGAACTTTAGTCATTTTTTTGTGAATTTTGTCTAAATTTTTCGGAAGTTTTGCTATAAAATTTCGTAAATTTTCGTTATTTGTGAATTTTTCTGAATTTTTACTCCATTAAAAAACAAACTTAATTTTTTTTTCATGATTTCTCTGAATTCTTCTGAATTGCGAGGTGAACAAAATTTCAGGCTTGTTTTCCCCTCGGTTTCCCCCCTCGGGCCGGGGCTGGGGCCTGGGGCTGGAGCTGGGGCTCGGCCCAGCCCACCTTACCCTCATCCTCCTGGTCCCCGTCTACGCCCCGCACTACTACAGCATGTATATACGCCTCGTGCGCCCGCGTGCGTGCGTGTGCGTGCGTGTGCGTGCGTGCGTGTGCGTGCGGTTCGGCCGCCCGCCCATTTCTTTGGCGCAGGCGGGTTGGTGTGCCTGCGCGTGCGGTGCACGGCGGGGAAGGCAGCAGTGGATGAGGAGGGTCGGCCGCGTCAAAAACTTTATGCCCGTAAAAGAGGCTTACCGGCGCGCAGTACATCGCGTACGTGCTGGTGCGGGGCGCGGGGCGGGCCCGGGGCGGGCCGATGCTGGTGGCGTCCGTGAGGGGCTCATGCCTCTCTTTTATACATATATATGTACATGTATCTTTCTTTTTTTCCCCCTTTTTTTTTCGCTCGCTCGCTCGCTCAGTGTGGCGATGGCCGTGTAGTATACATGCGGGAGGGTCTGTTTCGGTCCCCAGAGGCGCGCGGATAGGAGCGGTATACGGCGGCGCGGTGCTTCCCCCAGCTCCGCTCTGCATGCCTGTGTCTGAGTGCGGCCTGGCCTGGGCGCCCCGCCTCGCCCCGCCTGCCGCTGTACTGCGTCCGGATCATGTTCGCCGGCCGGGAAGGGCCGGGCCGGGCCTTCCCCTTGCCGCTCCCTGACCCTGACATTCGCATCCACTCCACCACAACTCACCACCACCACCACCGCCAGCGCGGGGCCCTCGGGGCCGGGGCGGGAGCAGCCAAGGCTTCCCCCTCGCTGCCCCCGCTGCAGCAGCACCTCCCCGTCTCCCCCTCACCCCAGCTTTCGATCGATGAGTCATTACCCCCTCTTTCCGCCCCCTCTATAGCGCAAAACGAGTAGCAGTGGAGCGGCGGTGAGGAAGTAGGCGGGCCGGGGGCGAGATAGGGTGGAGTGGAGAGAGTCCAGTACGGATTATTCCGCTCAGAAGGGACTCGAAAATAAGGATAATGTGCCCGGGGTGTTGGATGTGCAATGTCGGTATAACGACCACCCTCCTCCACCCTCCAAAGGTTTTCACGAGGTGAGGAGAAGTTTGGGGAACTCGTCGGTACTCGGGTGGGCGCGCCGCGGCCGCTGGCTGCTTATAGTGTGTCGAGTGTCGTGTCGTTGCGAAATCGTGGTGGAAGTTACTTCGAAAAATCATTTGATTATATTATAATAAAAAAAATCAAAAAAGGAATAAAGAAAAAAGATACAGAAAAATCCGCAAATCAAGAACAAATAAATAAAAATTTTAAAAAGCCAGATCAAAGGGGAGAGGATCAAAATTTATCAAAAAGTGACATGAATTTTCCTTGAGAAATCAAAACAAAAAAATCAAAACAAAAAATCTAAACAAATCCAAAAAACAAAAAATCGTTGTACACATTTTGTATCAGTGATCCCCTCGCGAGTTCCTCTGTTGAAACTCATCTCATCACGGCCGGACTCGTGACGTCACAGGGTGGTGGTGACGCGCACCTCCCTCCCGCCCGCCCGGCGTGTGTCCGGCAAACATTTGCCGCTCAAATGTCCTTTCCGACCCTGCTCTCCTGTCCACTGCTGGCACTACCCGCCCCGGCCCGCGCTGCGCTACAGTTCTGCGTCCTGCCCCGCGGCGGTGGGGTGGGTAATCAGGTGGGGGCGCCGCCGCCTCATCCGGTCGGCTGGCTGGGGGAGCAGGCCAGAAACGCCCTCAGGTGGGACAGGTGCGCAGCGAGCTGCACCCCACCTACGCCCAGCTGGGACGCGCCAGCTTAAGCCGTTCGCTCGCTCGCTGGCCTGTGGTCGGGCCGGGCCGGGCGGTGGAGCAGTATCACTGTTACACACCGCCACGCCCCGCCACGCCCCTTCGAGAGCCGAGGATAAATCACGTGTCGGTAATGGCTGCGTGTGAACACGCGCGCACGCACGCACGCACGGCGCCCGGCGGCGACCCTCTTCCTTCTGCCGTGCTGCTGCTCGGGGTTCTTGTAGGAGAGCAGGAGGCGCCTCTGCTGCTGCTGCTGCTGCATGCAGAATCATAGCGCGCGGTCTTTGGATAAAGGATGGTTTGTTGCGCGGCGCGCGGCGCGAGACGCGAGGCGGCGGAATAACGGTTCGACGGCGGCCTTGCCCGGCCTTGCCTCGTCTGTCAGACGCAGTGCGGGGCGGACCGGGCCGGCCGGGCGCCTAGCTCCTCTGCTGCTCGAGAGCCCCCTACCCTACCCCTCTCTCGTGCGGAGCTCCGCGGGGGAAAAGTGTTTGCGCTGACTTCTTTTCCAAGATGTTGGACGTGAAACATTCGCTACGTGTGGACGCCGGGCCGGGCAGGGCGGCGTCGTCCCCCGGGGGTCCCCGCGTGCCCGCTGCTGCTGACCAAGCCGGCCCAGCACCAGCGCAGCGCGACCGCGTCCCGCACCGCCAGTCAGCGGATTGCAAACTCACTAGGACAGTCTGTTAGTGGGACAGATTCGTTTTAGCTGACCAGCCTTTTATGTCGGCTGCAGGCAGGCAGGGGCTGGGCTGGGCTGGGCCCTGGACTGTTGACCTACTCAGCTCCGGTGGAGTTCCCTCCCTCCCCTCCCCCTCCTCTCCCCGCGCGGCTCGCACAGCAGCCTCCACTCGAGGGGGAAACAACTCTATGGTGTACACATTTTTGTGAATTGTTTGTGAATTTTCCTGCATTTTTGAGAAATTTTACTTGAATTTAATCTATTTTTTTTGTGAATTATGCTGATTTTTTTCTAAATTTTAAAATGATTTCTTCTACATTTTTCTAAATTACGAGGTGTACAAAAAATTCCGAGTTATTTTCGGCGCCTCTACTACTAGTTCTCTTTTAAGTCGCTGACATGTATGCATGGGCGCCGCCGCGTCGCCCGCACCACCTCAATGGCGCCGAACTCTGTTCCGATTTACTTATCGACGCATTGGAATGGAATGGCCGGCCCGCGCATGGAACGATAACGAATAGAGCGCCCTGTGCGTGGCGGAACAGGGCGGGGCAGGGCAGGGCGGGGCGCCCACGGTCTTGCAGGAGGGTCGCGCTGCTGTGTGTTGTGTCGGATTGCATCCATTGCCCGATCGGTCGCTGCTGTGACTACAGAACATAACAGTATAACGCTGTGAAATTGCCCGGCTCGCGGGGCGCCGCGCTGCGCTGGGGCGGGGCGGGGGAGTGCGAGGCGGGCAGGACAAAAGTAATGGCTGACGCTGGGCTGGACGCCCGAGGAACCCCGGATGGGGTGGACACTCCCCCCTCCCCTCCCCTCCTCTCCCTGTGGGAGTGCGCCCGTCTGCCAGAGTCACGGGACCTTGAAGATGCAGGAAGAAAAATGACATAATAACGTAGGCTTGGTGGAAATTGAGCTGGGCGCGCTGGCAACGCGACGGCGCGGCGGTGCGCGCCCCGCTGCAGCGGGCAGGCAGGCAGGCGCCGGGGGAGAAACAACTCTGGAATCAGGTGTACAATTTTGTGAATTGTTGGAAAATTTCAGGATTTTTTGTAAATTTTTAATGATTTTTTGGGAGAATTTTGGCTGGAATTTTACCTCTTTTCTTGCGAATTTCTGTGAATTTTTCTGATTTTTTCTGAATTTCACTGAATTTTTCTGAATAATGACGAGGTCACTGTTAAATAAAGTGTTCAAAACTTTCGCACTTAAAAGTGTGCAATTGTCTTTTAAACACTTGCAAGTGTTCAACTCAGTTTTGTGCATTAGCAAGTGTGCAAATCGATAGTTGTGCACTTGTAATTGTTATTTAAATCCTCATTTGCACACTTTCTTGGCCTAGGGTGTACAAGGCTGCGGAAGTGTGCAATTGAGGATTTAAACACTCACAAGTGCACAACTATCGATTTGCACACTTGTAATAATTGCTTAAAACTGAGTTGCGCACTTGAAAGTGTGCTTAAATTACAATTGCTCACTTTTAAGTGTGAAAGGTTTAAACACTTAATTTAACAGTGGACTTGCAATTGCATGAAACTGAATTGCACAATTGCAAGTGTATAAATGGCAATTGCTCACTTTTAAGTGTGAAAGCGTGTGAAAGGTTGAAACACTTAATTTAACAATGATGTAAAGAATATCAAAGTTGTTCCCCCTCGTTCCCCCTCGCCTCGCGCTCAGGGCCTGCATGATGTGCGGGTGGAGGAGGGCGCGATGCTATACGCCCTTGCCTGAGCGTCTTCGTCTTCCCTTCCATAAGGGTAGTGTTCCCCGTCGAGCCGCGGTGCCGGTGCCTCCCCCGCCCCGCGCTGCTCTGCTGCGCTCCCGGACTGGTGGTGTAGCGTGCTGGGCCCTGCCTGGGCCGCGCCCAGCTCAACGCCGCTATCTAATCTAGTGACTCTTTTGTCACTGGCCGCCCCGCCCTGCCCCGCCCCGCCCCGCCCGCTCGCCTGCGCGGGCAAGCAGGCTCTCGCGCGCGCAGTTTGTGGCGCTTTCCCAAAACTTTACGCATCGCGCTCGCAGCGCTGTGGGCCCGCGCCCGCGTAAGCGACTGCTGCGCAACCGGAGTAAACTTCCCTCTTTGAGCGCATTAATCTGGAAATTGAATTCAATTGTTATTTTCGTTTGAAAAGCAAACGCGCGGAGCGGTGCTGGTGCTGCTTGGGGCCGCGCGGCCGCGCCGGGGGGTCGAAAGCACCACCGTGTGCTGTGCAGATCGTGAGAGGTGTGCTCCACCGCGCCCCACCCCACCCCGCCCCAACGCCCCGTCGGGGGGGCCACTTTGAAATGAGTGAGCGAGCCGGGTGGGTCGGGCGGCGGGGTGAGAGGGTGGGGTTTGGCCACCGCGCCCGCATACCTCTTGACGTGGAGGTTCAGCGAGCGAAAAACCACGCAAAATTGATGAGGTGTTTCATTACCGTGCGTGCAATTGCCCTACCTAAATCATTCTTTTTTTACCTCTTTTATGTTCTCGTCGGCTAAACGAAACGTTTAAAAAAGTAAATGAGGTGGGGAAGCAGCGCTTAGGGGTGGAACTTATTAGCCCTGTTGGGCGCGGAGCAGCGGGCATCGACCTGCTGCTGGAGCACATGCAGTGCAAGGGTGAGGATGGGAGAGTAGACTCAGAGAACGGAGAGAGAGAGGGGCTCTTGAGGTAGGCCAGTTTGCGCGCGGAGCTCGCCGTCGCCGCCGCCGGCACTTTCAAAGTGTCGTCCAGGACTGGATGGCGTGGCGGGGCGGGGCGGGGCGTGGTGGGGTGGGGCGTGGTGGGGCGTTGGCGATGAATGGCCGGGGCCGCCATTGCATTCCGTCGCGGTGCGGTGCGCTGTCCCCGCCGCTCCCGGCCCCGCACCCGGCGTGCGACTTGAAGCTATCGGTCTAATTAAACTGTCGCCAAACTTCATCAGGCACAGGTTGGAGGAGAGGAGAGGAGGGCGTCGTCAGTGCGGCTGGAGGCTGTGGAGCCAGCAGGCCCAGGCCCCCGGCCCCGGCTCCGGCTCTGCTCCACAAGCCGTTGTCTCGTGCACATTGCGAGGATTGGGGAGAAGAAGGGGGGAGGGGGGGGGGGGTCTCCCACGCTTAGTGCTGCTCCACGATGTCTGCTGGCCCGGCCTGCCGAGATGTGCTCCGCTCCGTTCCCGCCGCTCCTGTTCGCGGTTGCTCAGCTTCCCAAGCAGGAGAGAGGATAGCATAGCTTCTCCTCCCATTCTCATCTTCTCTCGGCCCCGACTCGCGTTGTTATCCTCTCTCCGAGTACTACTACTCTCATTCGAGTCCGGCCGCGGCTGCAGTAGTATAGTAGTGGTAGCGGTCTCATTTGTCGGGGCGACCCGGACCTGCCTCCATAGCCAGCCCCGGCGAGGCGGTCACGGCCCGTTTTTATGCTGACGATGTGCCTGGCTGGACGAGCCTGGTGTCCCGTCGCTGTGGAGGGTTCACCCGGAGTACTACGAGGAGGAGCCGCGGCGGCGGCCCAGTTCTCAGCCGCCTGATTCAGAACGTCGTTGCTCCATCCTTGTCGCACCTATGGCGCGGTGCCCGCGGTGTCCGGGGGGAGGGGGAGAATGGCAGGCCCCCGTGAGTGCGACGAGGATCGTCGCGCGTGAGAGCGATCTTCGGAATGAGACGGCGGCGGTGGACAATACTGTCGCGCGCAGAGCAATGTCCGACTCGGCGGGGTGGGCTGGGCTGCCGACTCCGACGCAAATTAGAATCACGCCGCTCGGCGCTCGCTCACCGTGCCGCGCTGAAGGAGCTCAGAGACGAGCTCCAGGCTCTTGCTCCCGTTCCTCCCTCGTGCTTAGGTGCTGCCGCCGCGCGCCGCTCCTCTCCTCCTCGGACGAAGCCGTTAGCGTGCACCGGCGGTGCACTTGGCACGGCTGAGACGTGAAGGGGGCTCTGGTCTGGCTGCGCGCGCTGCGCACCGGGCAGGACGACAGCAGCAGCGCAAGCGCAGCGCGCCGCCGGGCCGGGGCAATATCACTCTGCTGGCTGACTGCGAAAATTTAGCTCCTTAGCGGGGCAGTTAGGCGCAAAGTTAACGAAAATAAAATGAGGTCCTTCCTGCGGAGGAGCTGCTGCTGGGGCTGGATGGGGGAGACCCTCATCAGCGCGGCGGCGGAGATCATGGCATCTCTCCTCTCGGCCAGCAGACTAATCCGACAGCTAGGATTTGTAACAAAACTTTGTTAAATATCATCATCACACGTTTAACGGCGGACCTCTAAGACGGATTTATGTAGAAAAGCGGAGCGTTCCTTACTAGCACGGTGCCTCGCGCCGAGGGGCGCCTGCGAGAGGGTATGGGGTGACACACCTTTGCTCGTTTTGAAGCTGCGCGCGGAGGGAGGGAAATTTAATTCAAGCTTCCTGCTGACGGCGACGGCAGCAGCGCAGTGGCCGCGGCGGCGCGTCGCACACTGAAAATGGAGGAGTCGCCTTTGTCGCTCTTGGGAGAGCGACTTTTCTGTACCAAGTTTTCATGCTCCTGGGTGAGCGAGATTGATTAACATCGCTCTATTAGAGTCACTTTGATGACTCTTTTTGAATCAAATCATCAAACGTCACTCTACTGGAGCGATTTCAAAGTACTAGAAAAGACTCGATTAGAGTCGTTTTCGCGAACGTCACTTAAACTGAGCGATGAAAAAATGCTTCGCTCAATACGAGCAAGAAATGTGACTATTACATTTCCAGTGAGCTGAGGGGGAAACAACTCTCATTGCAAATACCTACAAGACTGAGATGTCTCATCTAAAAAGAGCGAGATTTTTTTCTCTTCCCCGTTTTTAAGTTAGAGCTCGGCAACCTCGCTCTTGTTGAGAAAGAATCCATAACATCACTTAAAGTGAGATAAAGGATATGATCCGAAAGGGCGAGGTTTCGCATCCCTGACTCAACTAGGGCGAGATTTTTGAGACTATTGCTCTATTCGAGCGAGGAAACCAAACCTCGCTCTCAAAGAGTGAGAGAAAATTTCTCGCTCTTCTGAGGGCGAGAATCCTTGCTCTGGTATTTACAGTGCTGAATTTTAGTCCACAAATTTTGTGAATATTCAGTGAATTGTTGAGAATTTTTGGTTGAGTTTTTCCCAGAATTCTGTGAATTTTTGTTAAATTTTCTTATTCTATTTTAAATTTAAATTTTCTGAGTTTTTTTCTGATTCTTTTATTTTTTGTTTCCTTCTGAATAACGAGTTGTACAAAAATTTTAGAGTTGTTTTCCCCTCGATGGTGGCGCTCCAGCCAGCAGCAGGCCGGGACCTAGTCGAGGCGCAGGGGGTTCATCGCCAGGAGATTACCTCTCCTAATTTGTCATACTCGCGCGTCAAAACAAATGGCGCGGGCGTGCTTACAGCGCGTATGGTCATTGGGGGTACGTAGCGGTGCGAGCGCGCGGGTTAGAGCGAGCGAGAGGCGGAGGCGAGCGAGTGAGAGGTAAGAGGAGCGTAAAAAATGAATAAAAATAAACACAAGCCGTAGAGAGCTCTCGCCTCGCGGTCTGGCTCCATGGCAGCGGAGCCGATCTCCTGATTACAAGGTGCGCCCCGCGCCTGGCCGGAGTCACGCTCGCGGTTCGTCGTGGCGCGGAGCGGACCGGGTTCGGTTCGGCCGGAATGATTTTTTTACTCGTTCTTTACACAATCACTTTCCCTTCCTAGTGTAGGGGACGAGTATTGTGCTCAAAAATACATAGGTGTTGGACATCTTTCATTGTCAAAACTATTATATATCATATCATGAATGTATTATTTTCTGTTCAAGTTACACCCAATCATAACTTTTTAAATGAAGTTTTTTTCAGCTTCCATGGGAAAAAGTGAAGAAAAACCATGTACAGGAATATGTTTTGAATGACTGAGCTCAATATTACCTCTTACATAATGTTCATTTTGTCGCATACATTAACTGACTTACCTATTACATATATTACTAAACAGTCAAGTAAGTGTCAGGGAAGAAAAAATGTGCAGAAACTAAAGTAGGTAACATTGAGAAATTTAAAGAAAAAAGACAAAATTGATGTTCAGTATCCTCCTTATTCATTGGTGGCCATTGTCCCAAGCAGCCAACAATCAGTACTGTGCAACAGTCAATAATATCCGCTAACACCAGTCATTCAAAATTTATACTGTTCAGCTGATTTTTGTGTGTAAAGAACGAGTATCTACTTTTAATATCAATTTATTGATGTTCTGTTTCTCTTCCTCTTTGATATTTGCTTCTTGTTTTATATTTTTTTTTTGTCTTGCCATTATAGGCATGGCGTTTGCGTGAGACACTCTTGAAATACAGTTTTGGTATATTTACCAATAACACGAGGAGTTCGTGTTCGGGTGTGAAGGAATAATGTTGAGGAAACGACAACGATTGCAACGAAGTGGGATGTTGTCGAAGTCAGGGTTCCTACGAAAGTCGTGTGTGAAAAAATGTGACATGGAAAGTCATGGAAATTGCAAGGACTGTCAAGGAGGAAAAATTCGGGTGACGAGGACTCTGTGCATGAGATATTTCAGACTATTCGCACGATTTCGTTTTAAATGTTCTGATGATACTCTGTGAGGAAAAACTATAATTTAACAACAGTTTGTAACCGTTTTTTCGAAGTACAATAAAAAAACTGTTCGAAAATTGTACCCGGTATAGGGTATATTAGTGAGGTACAGTAACGAAAGCCATAAACTGTTAATTCAAAACCGTTGTTTTGTTTTATAATGTATGGTTTTTCTCACAGTGTAATTTTGAAAATTCGTACTAGAAAGTCATAGAATCCAAAATGTGTTTGAACCTCTGAAATTTTCCCCACTGCATTCTTCTCGCGTCAAACCATTCGTCATAAAATTCAAGTGTATCAACGGTATTGTTTCTCTTTATTAACCGTGCCTTCACGATGCTCTCTGTGCGACGCGCCGCGGCAGGGCGGCAGGGCTCTATGCCTGGGCCGCGCGCTCTCTATAGGTGTGTAATTCTTGCTTCGTGGAACGCCGGCGCGGGGTGCGTAGGGGCGGGGCGAGGCGGGGCAATGCAATGAGCGCTCTTGTTGCTTGAGCCCGGGCCGCAGCGCGTTTAACACCTGCCCTGCCCCGTCACGTCGGTCGGTCGCACGATCCACGATCCCTCACAAAGTGCCCCCTGCCCCGCGCACTTTCCTTTTATTCCCCACAGCGCGGCGCATAGCAGCAGGCGGGCCGCGTTGTGCCATCATAGACTGGACTGCAGGAGAGAGAATGGCCAAAGTGTTTTCTCATGTAGAGGCGCCTGCCTGGCCTGGCGCCTGGCGCCTGCCTGGCCTAGGCCTGAAGGCCTGTAACAATGTCCTCTGAATGGAGGAGCAGGAGCATGACGAGCCTAAACCACGTATCCGCGCGCGGGCGGGGCGGGGAAGCGGGGAGCACCCGTGAGAAGTGGGGTGTGGGCTGGGCTGGGCAGGGGGCAGGGCAGGGCAGGGCAGTGCAGGACCGTGCCCTCGGCAGCTAATGCCTCGCGGTCGGGAGAGGGCGAAGAAGAAGCCCGTAGTAGCCCGTCGTCGTGGTGCAAGGGGCGGATCACTCATACAAAATGTGCGTAATGATTTTTTTCACTTTTGAAATTTTTGATTTTCTTATTGTTTTGATTTTTCAAGGACAAACCCTGTCATTAAAAAAAAAAGATCCTTTTCCCAATTTCTTTAACTTTTTCAATTTTATTTCGGGTTTTGCTCATTTTTTTTTGTACTTTTCGGACTCTTCTGTATTTTTCTTCTTGATTTAATTTTGATTTTATTAAATGATTTTTTGGGGGCCGTACAATGATTTCTCGAAGCAACTTTCCCCTCGTCGTGGTGTAATGTGATGTACAGTATGTTGCACCGGCAATTTGGGGAGTATTTCACGTGCGCGGTGACGACAACGAACCGCGCACTTTTTATCTAACGATTTTTGTTGAATCAGTAATGTACTTGTTGGCCGAAGTAGTCAAGGCTAGACAATAGCCCAATCAGCGCGGGGCAGTAAGCGATATGATTTGCTGGGGTGGTCTTATCCCTAGGGACTTGACCTGACTTTAGAAAACCGAGTCACGAAAATAGTCCAATCTGCCGATGAATCCCACAGTTTGATTTTCAGGCACGAAGTAGCCTTTTAAAAATATATATATTTTTTAAATATATATACTTTTTTTTTCCCACGCATCACGCAGGCCTCCTGCACTTGCTGTGAGCGGCACTTCCTTTGGCGGGGCACTCTGTAGCGCTGCTGGTGGTGCCTGGCCGGGCCGGGTACAGTAATGGACGTGAAGCTGTGGGCGGTGACGTGCATTGGAACTGTTGGCTCGGACGTGCTGCTAGTGGTGCGGTGCCCACCCCGCTCTCTCTCTCTCTCTCTCTCTCTCTCTCTCTCTCTCTCTCTCTCGCACCCTGCGCGGTGCGGTTGCTTTGTGTCCGTCGCTCGCACCCTGCGCGCTGTCTAGTCCGGTTCGCCCTGCCCCGCCCGCCCCGGCGCTGGTGGTATACTGTTCCATTTCCTCCTTTGCTCCATGTCGCTTGTTTTATGCGTCTCATTTTGGAGCACTTAATCCCGACGCGTAAATCGGGATGAAGCCGGCTGGTGGTGGTGTGCGGCCTTCCCCTCCCCGCCCCCGCCCCGCGCGGCCCACCTCGCGCCACCACCGCAAATTAAAGTGCAGCAAAGGTTCACGTTTTATTTTAACCTTTAGCCAACACCGCCCGCATTATTTTGTTTCGTGTCTGGTTCGGCGGCGCGGGTGCGGTACGGCTCGGTGCGGCCAGTGCAGCCCGCTGTTCTTTTAGGCACCTCGCGTGGGAGGCAAAGGGAGGAAACAATTCTGATTTTTGGTGTACAAATTTTGTGAATTTTTAATACATTGTTGTGAATTTGTGGTTGAGTTTTTCCCAGAATTCTGTGAATTTCTGTGAATTTTTATGATTTTATCTGATGTTTTAAAATTATTTTTCTAATTTTTTTTTCCTTTGAATTTTCCCCATATTTCTCAGCATTTCGGGTGTACATAAATTTTTCATTTTTCCCCCCCTCGGTGAGAGGTCCCTATTCAGTTTGCGCTCGTGGTCAGTATGTGTACACGAATCTTTACACCCTGCCCTACCAATTTGCACTGTAATTGCAACGTAATTCGCAAGCACGACACTCTTTCTTCTCTTATTTCTTTACCTCGTCCCCCGTCGCGGAGCAGCGACCTGGTAATAATGCTCCGTTGGACCGAGGCTGGACCGTTTCTTGGTGGTCCGGCGGGTCCTGCCGGCCGAGTCTGCTGCTGGCCGTTTCCGGTGAAGCGAAACGCAAATCACTCTCTCAGCGGTCAAGAAAAATGCGCGGGGAATATTGTTTGAAATGGGCGGCGGTGCGAGGCGGGGGAGGGGCGGAGCAAAGCAGCAGATGACGCCGCGGTTTCCGAGCCTTTCCGTCGTCGAAGTCTTTGCGGTCTGTCGGCCGGGCGTGGCGGGGCGGGGCGGGGCGGGGCGGGGCGGGGCGGGGCGGGGCGGGGCGGGGCGGGGCGGGGCGGGGCGGGGCCTGTCGTGCAGCACGCCGCGGGCGCACGCACGCGCGCCCATGAGCACTGTGTAGCGCGAGGCGAGCGTCAGGCAGCCCAGCCCCAGACCCCATAGCCGTTTCACAATTAACATCCACTCTGCACCGCACGATGCATTATAAATGGCTCTCCCAGTCGATTGTCAACCCCGCCCGCACCCGCCCCACGGCCCCGCCCCGCGGCTGTGCGCCCTTGCAGCCCTAACTCTCTCTCTCTCTCTCTCTCTCTCTCTCTCTCTCTCTCTCTCTCTCTCCCCCCCCCTCTCCCTCTCTCCATCTCTCCTCTCACTCGCTCGCCGCTCCTCGTCTGTTTGCGTGCTGCGCCCGCACCTGCTGCTGTGTGCACTGTGCACTGCTGCTACAGCGCTGCGCTGCGCTGCGCTAGAGGCGGTCTAGCAGCTGACAAATGAGGGAACCTGGCTGGCTGGCAGGTATATTTTCATTGCGATTACATTTGATGCCTTCGGCGTCTCTTTTGTACTCGTCGTTGGGGGTGAATGACTCCGCACTCCCTATTTACGGCAGGGCCTATGAATGGTACTCTGCAGCGCTCTCTCTCTCTCTCTCTCTCTCTCTCTCCCCCACTATTTACCCAGCTCTCCTTACCCGCAGCACCGGCCGCGTCGCCCTGCTGCCCGGCGCGGCCCCCCGCCGCTCGCCCCGACTCCGCAAAGTTACTTACCGAACGCCTGTCTCGTTTCCTCTCCCTTTGGTTCACACCGGAACGGCGAAGGAGAGTCGAACGGCGCACGCGGGATGGGATGGGAGAGTTGAACCCCCCCCTCCCCCCTCACTCTCAAACCCACCCCAAAGCCCCCCCCCCCCCCCACTCCGACTGGCTCCTTTCTCTGCGCCCTGTGGCTATCGTTCCCCCCTGCCCCCTCGTTTGGCAGGGGTGGATAAAGGAGCTAAGGGCCTTCCGGCTCCGCTCCGTGCCCCCCTGCCCTGCCCTGCCCTGCCCTCCCCTGCCCCGCCCTGCCCCGCCCTGCCCTGCCCTGCCCTGCCCGGCGCTCCCCGCCAGCCGCCAACGCTCCGCGCCACAATACGCCATTTCGTGTGGCGCGCCATTAAAAACGCTCATCCGCTCATGGAACTTCCTGTCACCGCGCAACCTCGTCTTCTTCCTTTTTTACCCCCCCCCCCCTTCCCCCCTGCCTTCTGTCCGTCGATCAGCTCTGCTCTGGTAATCGCGCCACCTGCGACCCCCTTCCTTTCCTGTTCCTCTCCTTTCCTCTTCCACTCTCTCCCGACGCCCTCTTTTTTGTGCGTCTATTTGCCATGGAAATTTAATTTTCTCTAAATGTCGCGCTCGCGCTTCCCCCCTCCCTTACTATCCCTTTTGCACGCCTCCTCCTCCTCCCATACTTACTGCCTCTCTCTCTTTCCCGCCTTTCCTTTTATTTTCAATCCATGTCCAGTTCATGATGATTACGCACGCCAAGTTGTCGGTCGTGGGTGCGGGCTGAGCCGTCTGTCTGTCCGGATCCGATATCTGCCGTTGAGCCGGCGGTTGGTGGTCGAGGGGGAAAACAGTTCTGAAATTTTTGTACTCCTCGTAATTCTTAAAATTTAAGAAAAGTTCAGATAAATTTTTAAAAAATACAAAAACGAAGAAAAATTCAGAAAAAAGTCTGACAAACTCACATAAATTTTGGTAAAATTCAAGTAAAAATTCCATAAAAATTTACTAACATTCACGATAATTCACTATAATTCACAAAACGTGTACGCCAACATTCAGAGTTGTTTCCCCCTCGTTCGTTGGGGGTGGACTGCACCCCCTGCGTCCTCGCCTGGCGGCGCTGCGCGGGTACAAGCGCTGCACCCCCTACCCCCACCATTTCTCCCCGTTTCTAATCCCGGGGCTCTGAGGCTGAGGCCGCTGCCGACGACGACCGTTGGACTTTTGTCGCCAAGTTCTTTAATGGCCTCTGGCCGCGACGTCTCGCGCTGGGAAACGCAAGTATTACTGCCAAGGAAGGTCTTTAAAACCGGGAGGGGGGCTTTGTTGTGCCCTGGGCGCGGCGGGCCGGGCCGGGCCGGGCCGGGCAGGGAGGACTCATGAATGCGGTATTGCACGTCTTGCCGTAGTGCGTCCCGCCCCCGGCCAGCGCCACGCGCTGCCCAGCTGAGCCGAGTCAAAGTTGGGAGAGAGGAAGGGGTCCAGCCCGGGCCGGGCAGGGGGCTCGGCGGTCAGGGTGGTCCGGTTAACGGCCCCCACCTCTCTCTCTCTCTCTCTCTCTCTCTCTCTCTCTCTCTCTCTCTCTCTCTCTCTCTCTCTTCCTCTCTACCCTTCTGTAACCCTTCTCTACCCTCTCCGTCCTGTTCCTGACCAGCCGAGTCGCGCACATTCGAGTTGCCCCTCCACCGCCGGGCGTGGTGTGTGTGGTGTGCCCGGGACACGGGAGACGTTTCGGCGTGTTTCATTACGAAAATGAAGCGGGGCGAGGAAAGGCAAGGTGGAGCAGGCTCCAGGCCGGCCAGGAGCAGCACACATCGCCGAGGGGGAGGGCGCTCACACAAAATATGTACAGTGATTTTTGTTTACTCCTGATTTTTTGGCTTCGCTTTTTCTTCTAATTTTGCAATGAAAATTTGTCTCTCTTTTGGATAAATTTTGATCCATTTCTGACTTTTTATTATAATTTTTTGTTTTTGTTTGGTTGGTTATTTGTTCTTGATATTTCGGATTCTTCTGTATGTTTCATTTTGATTTGTTTTTATTTTTTATTTTTAGATATTTCTTTGGGGCCGTACAATGATTTTTCGAAGTGACTCCCCACGGTATAAATAGTTTCTTGTGTTTCAAGGTCTTTCTTGGATGTTATGGAGAATACCAATGGACATCCCAGACAGATCTTGAAATACAAGAAACTATTTTTACCGTGCCCCCACCGCACATCGCCCCCACTCTTTGTAAGCGTTATCGCTAATTCGTCCCTTTTCTTATGTTTTCCAGGTGAGTTTGAGTCGCGCTTGCGAGGATGCTGCCAAATGTGTCGTTGTTCCTGGAACTGGAACTTCCGCTGTCGACTGTCTGTGTGGGCAACCTCTCTGCGGTAAGGATATAGGAGAAGAGATCAGCAGGGGTCGGACGGTTCCGGGTAGGGACAAACCCTTTCCAGCGGAGAGCGTATGAGCTGCTGGAGCAAGGGGGAAACTACTCTGGAATTTTTGTACGCCTCTTAATCGAGAAAAATTTTTGATTCAGAGAAATTCACAAAAAAAATCAGGGAAAAAAATGGGACAGTTTAGGAGAATTTTTAAAAAATTAGGTTTAAAAAAATGAAAATTAAAAAAAAATTATAAATAAACAAATAAATAAATAAATAAATAAATAAATAAATAAATAAAAGAAAAGAACTAATCACAAAAGTCACAATATGTGTTCACCAAAATTCAGAGTTGTTTCCCTCGGGCTGGAGCATTGGCTGGAGCTGGAGCCGCTGGAGCGGCACAGTAGTGCCGAGTGGGGCAGCCTGCTGCGCGCTGCCTTTGGCGCGGTCGCTGGACATTATGTGCGCCTCGCGCGTGTGTGTTGAGTGTGTGTCGGTCAGTGCGCGGGGCGGGGCGGGGCGGGGAGGGGCGGGTCGCGGCTGTAACCTGAGCAGGGCGCGCGCCCTGGGGTGGCTGGGCTGGGCTGGGTTGGTCGGGCTACTCCTCATCTCTCCGCCTTGCTCCCCACCTGGTGGTGGAGTCGACAGCAGGGTCCTTATTCCCTAACCCTCCTGCCGCCGCCCCTATCCCCGCCCCGCCCCGCCCGCACTCGACGCTAAGCTCTGTGTCCCCTGGCGGGGCGGGGCGGGGCGGAGTGGAGCTCGACAATGGAGCCGGTGTGCGCTGGCCTGGCCGGGCCCCACGCTGCTGTGCCGAGCGGAGCAGCGGTCTGGTGCGTGGAGCGCCCCTGGAGGGCAGGCAACCCAACCCACGGCGCTGCGCTGCGGGGCTGCGGGGCGGGGCGGAGCGGGGTGCTGCTCTGTGACCGCAGATGGCCGGGTCGGGGTAAGCTGTTCACCTGATACCCGGGTGGGGCGGGGCGCCGGGGACCGGGGCGGGCCACCCACTCCCAGGGCAGACTCACTCACTCTCTCTCTCTCTCTCTCTCTCTCTCTCTCTCTCTCTCTCTCTCTCTCTCTCTCTCTCTCTCTGTCCAGTCCGTCCTGCTCTAAGGCTGGGCCAGGCCCGCAAGGCCAGTACAGGACGGGGTGGCTCGCGCAGCGGAATGCAAGTCGTCTCCCTCCACCGCGGCGCACTTGCTTTGTGTCACACGCTCTTGCTGCGGTCGAGATGTCCCGCCCGCGCCCCGCGCGCTTTCCTGCTGCTGCTGCAGCTGCTGCTGTCAGTTCTCCTGTTGACTACGGCTGCTATATCCTGTTTCTCCCGCCCCGCGTGCTGACCTCAACACAGCAGTGCTGGCTACTGCCGCCGCCGCTTTGAGAGCGCGCTGCGGCCTGCGACCTGCGGCCTGCGACCTGTGACCTGCGGCGCGCCGCCCGGCCCCCGGCCCCGCGGCCCGTACCGAACGGAGTTTGACAGAAATGAATTTCCCCTGGGGTGGCTGCTGCTGCTGCTGCCGCCGTGTTGGACCGGGCGTGTAGCATTACCGGTCATATGTGCGGGCTGGGGTGGGGGTGCGCCACCCCTGTCGCCGCACCTGATCAGCGCGCGCGCCGCCCCGCCCCGGAGCCGCATACAGTGCCGTGTCGCGGCGAAACACATTATGGCTAATGAGGAAATGTGCGACCGGACCGCACCGGACCCGCGGCGGCCGCCGCGTCCGACCGACTTTGACCGGTGCGCTACGCGGCGCCACCGCACAACACCTCTCACGTTTCATAACCCCCCCCCCCCCCCCACTTCCACCCTTCTCTCCCCACCCCCTACCTACCTACACCCAAGGGATGCGCGCGATCCTGCAAAAGTCTCTAGCAGCGCAGCAGAGGGCTATTCGCGGCGCGCGCGTATCTTTGTTTTGCACCCCAATTACAGTTTGTTATCTCCCCCTCCCCCCCCCCAAACACCCTCCTGTCGCTGCTCGCCCGCCTCCTGCACCGTCGTGTACTACTTGGGCTGCTGCTGGCCTGCTCGCTCGCCGCCGCCGCCGCCTAAAATCCTCTCGCGCGTGGAACTACTAAAGGAGTTTAGCAGAAAGTTTGAAGCAAGTGGTGAATCATGCCTGGCCAGCTCTGGTGCTGCTCGACCCCGACCGGGCCCAGGCTGAGCAGCACTCGGGCGGCGGCCTGGCGGTATACCGTGGGGCGGTACCCGGGCGGAGCAGAGCTGTACCAGCCCGGTACCCGGCCGCATCCCCTTCCGCGCCCTCATTAAAGCCCCACCCGACGCGTGGAACGAGGGCTGGCCGCGCCCCCCCCCCTTACTCCCCTTTCCTTTCCACGGCCCCGATTTCTTTTATCATCCCCTTTTTTGGTGGAGAAAACGCGCTCATAATGCACGTCGCGGACAGTTTTGTTTGCGAATTTAAAGTCGGGCGAGGCGAGCAGGCGATCCGGGGCGGCCATTGTGCAGCAGCGCCTGCAGCTGTGTGGGTGGGGCGGGGGAGAAGAAGAACGAGGTGCCGCGCGAGCTGCTCGTCCATTCCGAGGACGCCGCGGATGGTGCGCGCTCCGCGGACGTTCGCGGCAGACGCGGCTAGGGTAGTAGGGCGCCACGCCTCGCCCCCCGCCCCTCCCCGCCGCGGCCCTTGGCGGGCCCCTGCTGACGACGTAGCGTCGCACTCGCTCCGTTTTGACGATCGCGCCGCGCTAGTGTATATACGCGACGTGGCGTGGCGTGGCGGGGTGGTGCGGAGCGGATCTTACGACGGCATCTTGCAGCAGCTACTACAATGTGGCTGATGCCGTTTTATGCGGCGATATACACACTTGCTCGTTACTGCTATTATCATCGCCATTTCTGGTTGCAGCGGCGCGGTGAGGGGGGGGGGGACGACGGGGACGAGGTGTGGTGTGCGGGCTTCCCCAGCGCCGCTCGGCCTCATCCTTGCACATTCTCCCCCCACCACCACCCCTTTCCCTATTTGGCGCTTTGCGCCCCTCCCCCCGTACTCCCCCCCCCACCCCCCTTTCCTATTCTCCCACTCGAGCCTTTACAAATGGCTGCCATTTGAAACAATTCCATTCAGCCATTCCAATTTGCGCTCTCATGATTTGTGCATTCCACCTGCCTGCCTGCCCGGCTGCCAGCGAGGGGGGCTGTGCTGTGGGGGCGCGGGGAGCGCGGCCGCGAGGTGGAGGCCGCCTCGCCGCAGCCCGATAGTTTCAACGCCTGCATTCTCAGCGAGGTCCACGCCTATCTCCTCATGCGCCGCCCTACCCCACCCGCCTACCCACCCTGTTGGTCAGCTGCAGACGGCGGAAAACCGTGCGCATTTGCCGAGGGACGGACTGCGAGCAGTAGGAGCGTTTCCTCAAATCCTTGCAAATTAAATTACTTCTAGGTTTCCTTTCAGTTTCGTTAAAACCTGCGGATGCTTTACACAATAAACCCCTCTTGACAAATTTTGGATTATTTTGTACAATTTTATACAGCCATCATGGTTATGTCTCTTGTACAAAGGATGTTTTTCATTTTATAAAGAATTGCATTCATAACGTGGATGCGAAGCGGCCATATTACGATTAGTTTTTCTAGATATCACAATACATTTTAGTTTTGAAAAACAATTTTTTTATAAGACGAATAATTAGAAGTGCCGAAGGGATATCATTTCGAAAAATCATTGTATGCCCTTCCCCTTCCAAAAAAAATATTAACAAATCATTGAAAAAATTGAAACAATAAAAAAATGTAATAAAATCAAGAAGAAAGAAAAAAAACGAAATGAACTGATAAAAAATGAAAATAAAATCAGAAATAGGGGATAAAGATCTAAATTTAACAAGAAGTGACAGAAATTTCCTTGAAAAATCAAAGGAAATAAAAGGGTTAAAAAAGGAAAGTTGCACTGGAAAAACAAAGGTGCTATATAGCACCTTTTTTGGGGTGCTATTGAATTCTTTGGGGTGTTACTGCACTCATGCCTTTGTAAAGGCACGATTAGGGCCAAAAATAGCACCTTTAGGAGGCGATAGCACCTTTCTAAAGGCACTATTTCACTAACGCCTTTAAAAGGCATTAGATAGCACCTTTGTTTTTCCAGTGTGGGCAAGTTTTGTATGAATGATCCCCCCTCGTGTTATATTAAGGATATTTTTTAAGAAAAAAAAAAAAGATCCTGAACACTTTGTTTGCGACCCAAAGACCACTTAGTTGTTTTTTAGAGTGTCTGAATTGCGTGCGACCGTTCTGTTCCACGCATGCTGCTGGCATTGAGGGTGAGAGGAAGGGGCGGGGCCGGGCTGGGCCGGGACGGGCGGACTGGATTACGTCAGAGAGTCGTCACGCAAAACGTGGATGGTGATGCGGCTCAGCTCCTTCCGGAGAGCGGCGCGCACCGAGTGGAGTGGGTCGAGAGGAGAGGACAAGGGGAGGGGGGGGGGGGGGAGAGAGAGAGAAGGTCCTAGACCATGGCGCTCTGTGTGGACCCCGGGGTGTGGCGGGGCGGGGGCGCGCTGGGTGAGAGGAGCCATTGTGTGTATCCTCGCGCCTCTCGCGTGAAATGTCGCACCCAGGCTAAAGGGTGGCTAGGAGTGGGAGAGGAGGGGGGAGGGGGTCCGTGCGGTGGGTGAGGATTTTGTGCCGTTTCCGCCTCGCCGGCAACCAAGCCTACCTGTTTCGCCTTTTGCAAGAGTGGGAGAGAGAGAGAGGGAGGGGGAGAGAGAGAGAGAGAGAGAGAGAGAGAGAGAGAGAGAGAGAGAGAGAGAGAGAGAGAGAGAGAGAGAGAGAGAGAGAGAGAGGAGGGGCTGGGGCTGGTCTCGACCCCCCAGTGAACTGTGTCTGTAGAACCTCTCTCTCTCTCTCCCTCCCTCCCTCTCACCCCGAGCGGCAGCAGAGCCGAGCCACCCTCAACTACTCTCCGGGTCCCACGCACTCGCGGGCGTTAAAGCACAGCCGGGAACAGCCACCACGCCAGGGAAATCTCGCAGCGCTGAGACGAGTCCCCCGCCACGCCCCGCCACGCCCCTCACCACCACCACGCCCTGCCACGCGCCACCGCCGTTCGCGCGGGGCCTCAGTGGATTGCGTTTCGCCTCGGCGTGAAATCGGCTGGCTGGGACGTCGCGTCTATCCTGATCCTGCGGCGCGGCGGCGCGTTTGCCTCTCTGTTGTTTTTGCGAGGGACTTGTCATCGGCCGCCCCGTGGTGCTGGTACAGTACCCGCCGCCCGGCGCCTCTCTGGGGTCTGGGAGAGTGACGCATCTGCAGGCCACGTCAGCCCAGCTCCAGCCCGAGCAGCAGCAGCACTGATAAACGACGTGTTCAATCCTTCAAGACTTTAAAGTGTTCAAATACCATTAAACGCTTAAAATTGTCCAACACAGATGTTGTGCACTTAAAAGTGTTCAACTCGATAGTTGTGCAATTGAAAGTGTGTCCAACTCCCCGAGTTGGACTGGACACTTCCCCAGTTTAGTGCGCCCAAGCTAAGAAAGTGTGCAGCCACTGTGGAAGATGTTTCCGTAGATGTACAAAATATTTTGTAATTCACTATGTACACCATATCTCGTACATGTACGACTTTACGCTTTTCGACTTAGTTGCTCACCAATCGATTCTGAGTTGATACGTATAGTTACAAAAATTTACAATGTGAATTGGGTGGGCATTTTCTGTCCCACCTAAAACTGTCCCACCTATATTTTTTTTACTAAAAAATATAATAAAAAAAAATATTCGAGTAAAAAAAATATACTAAAAAAAATATTCGAGTAAAAAAAATATACTAAAAAATATATTCGAATAAAAAAAAATATAATAAAAAAAATATTCAAGTAAAAAATATATACTAAAAAATATATTCGAATAAAAAAAAATATTGTAAAAAAAATATTCGAGTAAAAAAAATATAATAAAAAAAATATTCGAGTAAAAAAAATATACTAAAAAATATATTCGAATAAAAAAATATATAATAAAAAAAATATTCGAGTAAAAAAAATATAATAAAAAAAAATATTCGAGTAAAAAAAATATAATAAAAAAAATATTCGAGTAAAAAAAATATAATAAAAAAAATATTCCAGTAAAAAAAAATACATTACAATACAATGCCCTTCCCCGATGCCCCGAGGGGTTATGGCGCCGTACGGGCGAGCGGGTAGGCAATCCCGCGACTCTTGTGTGTACAGGACATGACACACGGTATAACATACCCAGAAGCGGGTGAAGACTGATGCTATAGAAGGGCAGGGCACTCCTTTTTGCCTATATTTACGTGCCAGGCCGCGGCCCGCTCTCTTCTCCACAATTGATTCGATCCCTCTCACTTTTACCCTCCGAGACTCTCTGTAAAGCACTTTCCATACCCTCTGTGCTTGCGTGGCAATATATTTTACCCATGGAAAAGGTAACGCCGGGTGCAGCCCGCCTCACGCGAAACCAGGTCCTATAGGACTCTAATTACGCTTTCGCAAGCGTTGTCGGGTGGGTGGGTGGGTGGGTGGTTGAGCGACTCGCCTCTTATTTTGACAGCCTCCTGCTGTCGCGCCCGCTAGGTCCGCCGTGCCGTTAGGCCACCACTTCGGCACGCAACAATGTATTGTGGGGCTGCCTACCACCGGTTACAATCGCTTCACATTTCACTAATCTAATCACACAGTCGCATACCCAATTCTTTTGCGACCTATCGCTGAGCGTATCCAAAGGTGCCCATTATAACAATCTCTCATCACCTCCGCAACCACAAGAGCTTCATACGGTGCCCCCACAACGAACTCAGCGGGAGGTGACGGTACGAAATTTTGGGTACTAGGAATTTAATTTCTGCTCCCCACTGCGCTCCTGCGCTTGTGCTCTCCGGGTAGGCCGATACCTCCACACGAGTGCCTGGCGGGTTGGCGTATCCAATTTGTCGCAGGCGCTCCGCCCCGGTAAAAGCCATTGTGGGGGCGCCAATACCGACATGAGCGAAGCGGTTGAAGTTGACTTGACAACGATTGCACGTACGCCCTTCTGGCGCGGTGTTCCGGGCCGGCCGTGTGACGACGGGTCGGCATACCCAGCACTTACCATACACATAGTCTACTTTGCTCGGTGATGTGCGTCATTAGAGTCCTATAGGACCTGGTTTCGCGTGAGGCGGGCTGCACCCGGCGTTACCTTTTCCATGGGTAAAATATATTGCCACGCAAGCACAGAGGGTATGGAAAGTGCTTTACAGAGAGTCTCGGAGGGTAAAAGTGAGAGGGATCGAATCAATTGTGGAGAAGAGAGCGGGCCGCGGCCTGGCACGTAAATATAGGCAAAAAGGAGTGCCCTGCCCTTCTATAGCATCAGTCTTCACCCACTTCTGGGTATGTTATACCGTGTGTCATGTCCTGTACACACAAGAGTCGCGGGATTGCCTACCCGCTCGCCCGTACGGCGCCATAACCCCTCGGGGCATCGGGGAAGGGCATTGTATTGTAATGTATTTTTTTTTACTGGAATATTTTTTTTATTATATTTTTTTTACTCGAATATTTTTTTATTATATTTTTTTTACTCGAATATTTTTTTTTATTATATTTTTTTTACTCGAATATTTTTTTTATTATATATTTTTTTTATTCGAATATATTTTTTAGTATATTTTTTTTACTCGAATATTTTTTTTATTATATTTTTTTTACTCGAATATTTTTTTTACAATATTTTTTTTTATTCGAATATATTTTTTAGTATATATTTTTTACTTGAATATTTTTTTTATTATATTTTTTTTTATTCGAATATATTTTTTAGTATATTTTTTTTACTCGAATATTTTTTTTAGTATATTTTTTTACTCGAATATTTTTTTTTATTATATTTTTTAGTAAAAAAAATATAGGTGGGACAGTTTTAGGTGGGACAGAAAACATACATCCTGTGAATTGTAATTGTACAAGATCTCTCATGTAAAATTTGCCCGTACCCGGAACAAGAATTTCTCACAGTGGCTGGGGAGTTAAACAATTTTCAGTTCACAACAACTCTGTTAAACACTTTTAAGTCTTTAAATGGTATTTGAACACTTTTAAGTGTTGAAGGGTTGAACACTTTGTTAGTGAGGAGGACCAGGGTGTCCTGGAGGAGGTTCGTGACGACGACGACGACGATCCGATCTCACGCGCGCACTGCCTGAGGAGGTAACAACTCTGACATTTTTTACACTTCGTAATTCAGACAATTTTACAAAAAATCGGAAAATTTAGGCAAAAGAATAGGAAAAATTTCGGAAAATTCAGAAACATGTACTGTAGGTAAAATTCAAATGACAAATCACAAAAAACTACGAAAATTCACGAAAACTCACAAAAATTTACCTAAATGTGTACGCCTACACCTAAATTCTGAGATGTGTTTTCCCTCGGCCGGGCCCGCCAGCCGCGGAATAAATAAAGTTGTCATTTGTTGGGAGCCACCACCGCGCCCCCTGTCCTGTTTTCTTTTGCTGGATCGCAGATCCGCTCCCTCCTCGCGCTCTCCTTCTTTGATCAGACCGTGACTGCGACGCGGAATGAATCTGTTTATATTGTGCTATTTTATTTTCATTTTATCTCTTTTTTTTTTTTTTGCTTCCTTCTCTTCCTTCCTCATTCGCCCTCGTGGTCCCGACCGACCATTGGTATTCCGCAGCCTGCGGGGCCACATCCTTAATGTGTCCTTCCCTTTAATTGCTCATGCTGTCGGTCGTTTATTTCGTTTCCGCGGCGAATGAAATGAGCCTGAGGCGCGTTGGTGGGGGAGGGCGGTGAAAGGGGGTGAAGGGGGGACTTGGGGGGCATTAAGTGCTTGTCTGCGGACCGCCTAGACGTCATTCTCATTGGGACCGCGAATCCAACTCAACTACCATACCAGTAACACTTCACTGTGTGGAGTAAAAAGCGCATTTCGTTCAGATGACGGAAAGACAATGCGCGATTAGACAGTATGCGCACGCTTTATGTCGGTGCGCTGGAACACTGCAATAAGTTACTGGCCGCGGCAGTTACCGTCACACGCGTGACACGTGACAAGTGTGACTGGGGCTTGGCGACGCTTGGTGACGGCGGCTGTCAACAGCCAGCAGCAGGTTGAGCTGCTGCCGGTGCCGGGGCCACAGCCTCCCTCTCGCTCTCTCTCTCTCCCTCTCTCTCTCTCCCTCCCTCCCTCCCTCCCTCCATCTCTTTACCTCTCTCTCAGCCCTCTAACCCCTGCCTGCCTCGCCTCGCCCTTTGCATGTCGTGTTGTAGGCTTTGCCTGATAACTCTCTCTCTCTCTCTCTCTCTCTCTCTCTCTCTCTCTCTCTCTCTCTCGCTCTCTCTCTCTCTCTCTCTCTCTCTCGCTCGCTCGCTCGCTCGCTCTCGCTCTCACCCCCTTCTCGCCGCACTCGCAGGCCAGCGGGAGGCGGCGCGGCAGACTGCTGTGCAGATAGGGTCAGGACGACGGGCATGATTTACAATGCAGGTAGAGGAGGCGGCCCGGGGCCGACCGCCGAGCAGCGTTATCTGAGGCTCGTCCAGATCAAAAGAAGAAGGGCAGCAAAGCCCCTGCTGCCCTGCTGGGCCCTGCTACGCTACGCTCTGCCCCGCCTGCTGCCCAGGACCTGCTGTCTCCGTGTGTGTCGCCCTCCTCGTCCCTCCCCCATAGATAACCGTCGGAATGACGTGCGCCCCGCGCGGGGGTTTGGGTCGGGGATCCGATAACTCACGGTCTATCGAAGCCAAAGGCGGATTTCTCTCTCTCTCTCTCTCTCTCTCTCTCTCTCTCTCTCTCTCTCTCTCTCTCTCTCTCTCTCTCTCTCTCTCGCCCGCACGCGCCTGCCGCTGCCGCCGCCCACTTATCTCTCCGCTCCTCTTTCTCTCCCTCCATGTCTCTGTCTCTCTCTCTCTCTCTCTCTCTCTCTCTCTCTCTCTCTCTCTCTCTCTCTCTCTCTCTCTCTCTCTCTCTCTCTCTCTCTGTGTGTCTTATTGCGCGTTGTGGCTGCGCGGGCGCGCGGGGCGCCCTGCTGGGTAGGCAGCCCGTCGCGCAGGCGTGCCCAGCACCGTGCCCAGCTCGCCGGGCTCCCGGCGGCCAGCCCAGCCGCGCTCCACTCGGCCTGGCCGGGCCGGAGCAGAGGCCAGGTGGCAGGTGAGATGTAGGTGCCTGTGCCTCCTCGTCTCGCGCAGGCCTGGCCCAGGCCCGCTGCCCTGCCCTGCTGCCCTGCCCCCCACGGCCTGAACCCCCGGGGCCCGCGCTCGCTCGCTCCTGGCGCGCGCAATCTCCGCGCAAACTCGACGCAACAAATGGTGATGCCGCGCGTGAAAATTTCAAGACGCCCTTTGCACGCGCGTCGTCGTGCTCTCCTTGCTCATCCTCGAGCTCGTCTTTCTCCTGAGCACCTGCCTGCTCCTCCTCCTGCTCCTCCTCCTGCTCCTCCTCCTGCTCCTCCTCCTGCTCCTCCTCCTGCTCCTCCTCCTGCTCCTCCTCCTGCTCCTCCTCCTGCTCCTCTTCCTCCTCCTCTTCCTCCTCCCCTTCCTCCTCCTGCTCCTCCTCCTCCTCCTCCTCCTCCTGCTCCTCTTCCTCCTCTTCCTCCTCCTGCTCCTCCTCCTCTTCCTCCTGCTGCTCCTGCTCCTCCTCCTCCTCTTCCTCCTCCTCTTCCTCCTCCCCTTCCTCCTCCTCCTCCTCCTCCTCCTCCTCCTCCTCCTCCTCCTCCTCCTCCTCCTCCTCCTCCTCCTCCTCCTCCTCCTCACAGGCCCTCCCGCCACGGAGCGGAGGTGCTAAAGGAGATAGGGGCCTCGCCGCCGCCGTGATGGCGCCCGGGAGCCTGGAGCGCGGCCCATGCCCAGGGCCCATAGCCCGTCGTTGTGCGGCGCGGAGCCGTGCATTTGAATCAGTTCCGAGCCATTGCTCCGTTTGACAGGCGCGCGGCGCGCCCCCCCGGGCCCGTCCCCGGCGCAGCCCGGCGCGACGTTCGCGATGCGATGCTTGAGGTACTCGGCGAGCACATACACGCAGACGCCCTGCCCTGCAAGGGGGCCCAGCTGCATCGGGCTGGTGCACTGCTGGTGCCCCCTTATATGGTGATGGACAACCGAGCACTTTTTGTTGAGGATTTGGTACCGCGGCTAGCGGTGAGTTTCTGGTTGGCTCCAGCCCGAGTTCATCCTGCTTCTCTCTGTATTGTTGGTGCACCTAGTGGCGGCGAGGGCGGTGATGGTGGTGTTCGCGTCGGCCGGCCCGATGGCCTGGCAAATGGGACGGTCTGATGTATGTAGCGGCGGGGCACGAACCCCGCCCCGCCCTGCCCCACCCCGTGCTAATAGCCCTGTTGTTTGCTAGAATCGGGTAAGGTGGGGTGGCGGGGCGGGGCGGGGCGGAACCAACTTTCGACCCCCATCTCTTCCGTCTCCTCCGCCGCCCCGCCCCGCCCCGCCCCGCTCTCGAGGGCGCCTCTCCTCTCCTCCGCTTTGATGATGCGTGATTTTTCAGACGCGCTGTGACGAGGCGTTAGGTTCCTTGGAGCAGAGAGCAGAACGGCCCTGCCCGGCCCAGCCAGGTCGGTAAAAGCAGAAAGCAGTTTGAGTTGTGTTTGTTTGCAGCGCGATGGCAGGGGAGCGGCGCCTCTGCCGCTGGCAGGAGCGGAGCGCGGGGACGGCGTTAAATGTGGACCGGACGTGCATCCAAGTTATTTTTTAGGGGGGGGGGGGGGGTCGGGGGCGTCCGAGGATAAACAACTCTAAATTTTGGTGTACAAATTTGGTGTTTTTTTTGTGATTTTTTTTTCTGAGTTTTTCCCATAATTCTAAGAATCTTAGTGAAATTATGTGAATTTTCCTGATTTTTTTTTCTGAATTTTCATTGAATTTTCTGATTTGTTTTTGAATTTTTTTTTTGAATTACGAAATGTACAAAAATTTCAGAATTGTTTCCCCTTCGGGTCGGGCTGTCCGTCGGGCTGGCCGTCCGTGTCCGCCCGCCGGTCTTCCCGCCTGGGCCCAGGCCCCTGGGGAGGTGAAGGGGTCTGGCTCTTTTAATTTGCATCCTAATGGGCCCTGGATTGCGAGGACGGCTCGCTGGGCCTGCGAGGTCCCCGTCGCGTCGCTTCGGCCCGGTCAGCTGTTCCTGTTCCACCGTGCCGGGTCGGGCCGGGCCGGGGGCGCTGGCCCGCACTACTATCTCTCCGCTTTGATTGATCCAGTGAGGGTGGGCGGCGCGCTCCGGAGGGGAGGGAAGGAATTGCTCATACAAAATGTGGACAGTAATTTCTTGCCCCTCTTTTGATTTTTCTAGAATAATTTCTGTCCCTTTCTGCCAAATTTGTATCTTTTATTCTCATTTTTTTCGAATTTTCGGATCTTTTTCCTTGATATTTTAAAAACCTTTTTAAATATTTTACAAATTATTTTTTTGAGGGGTCGTACAATGACTTTTCGAAGTGGCCCTCTCCCTCGGGTGCGCTTGCCGCTGCATATCTCTCTCTCTCCCTCGCTTGCTCTCTCTCTCTCTCTCTCTCTCTCTCTCTCTCTCTCTCTCTCTCTCTCTCTCTCTCTTTCTTCTCTACTTGCACTGCGCGCGCGCGCGGCTCTTCACTTCTCTCGCTCCTATAATCATATCTGTCTATCTTTCTATCCCTCTCTTTCCTAGCCTCGCCCCCGCACAGGGCAGCGTAGGCCTATGGATTTCTACGGTGCGCGCGGATTACCGACAAACACGGCCCATAATATTTGAGCTGCTCTTCAAACAACCGCATCGCAGGCGCGCCAGGCCAGGCGCGGCTCAGTAGAGCCTGCTGCGTCCTCTTCGGCTCTCTCTCCCACTCTCATTTTACCACCCCCTTTTTTCTCTGGCTGTCTCTCTCTCTCCCGCCCCCTTCTCCCATCGCGCTCTCACACTCGCCCCTCTCTCCCCGCGGGGTCGCGTTTTGTACAGGAACAGCGTCAATATTTACCTACTAACGACTGTCTGCTAAATAAAAAGGGCCGGTGGCGGAGGGCGTGGGGCCGGGGGCGCCAGCGCGTGTGATGCAGCTTTGATGACAGATAATCCAGATGGACTTTTGTTTGCGCTGTATACCTGATGCTGCAGCGGCGCCGCGATGAGGGGGCGCTTGGCTCGTGGTGGAGTGGAGGAGTACGTTCGCAGCGAGAGGGAAACAACTCTGAATTTCGGTGCACTTAGAAATTTTTTTTTTTGAATTTGTTTGAATTTTTTAATTGAATTTTTGCGAACTGTTACTTGAATTTCTTCCTATTTTTGAGAATTTTTTTCTGAATTTGAAATGACTTTTCCTGAATGTTTGTATTTTTTTTGGTGATTTTTAAAAATGAATTTTGCTGAATTTTCATGGATTACGAGGTGTACAAAAATTTCAGAGTAGTCACCAGCCTGCCTCTCTTCTGCCCCGAGGCCTTTATTTGCTCTCGCGGCTGTAAGCGCCTGCGCACTTCTTCCTTACCTGCCTGGCTGTTTCATTGCCGCCCCGCGCCGCCCGCGCCCCCGACAGCACAGCCGGCGTGGAACAAACTTTTAATTACTTTAATTTCCTCATCCACCCGGATGGCCGGTACTTTGCGGGTACGCCTGCGCGCGGACGCCTGCGTGGCCCGTGCTAATTCTCCCGCTGCGCTGTTCTGTGGTGGAGAGGCTACGATAGGGCAGCAGGAGCGAGGACGGAGTCTATTCGCCTCTCGGCATCGCTATCCGATAAGTTTTTGTTTTTGAGGAGCGCAATAGACCGGTGCTTCTAGCGCTGGAGTGGCGCTGCTGCTGCTCCTACCGAGCTCCTACCATTATATACCTCGTATAATAGACCGCGCGGAGCGGAGCAATCCGGCTCGTCGAGTCGAGTAGCGTCCTCCTCTAAAACACTCCAATTTCCCTTTTTTTTTGTGTGGGTTGCAGGTAATATTCAGCAGCTGCCGCGCGCGCGGTCGGATGCGGTCGTGGCGTAAGTCTCCATTAGCCGGGGCGTGCCGGACCGGACAGGGCAGGGCACCCCGCCCCGCCCTGCCCCGCCCCGCCTCACCCCGCCCCACCCCGCCCCGCCCCGGAGACCATGAGGCGCCCGCGGGGGAGGTGGTGGGCGAGCTAACCACCAGGAATAAGGTACTCGGAGGTGGCCGGGGCGGGCCCGGGCGGGACGGGGCAGGTTGACCCCCTCGAGCACATTACCTGGTTAGGAAAGAGCTTGGCTGCGGCACGGCTCGCTGCGTAACTGCTCCCTCAGGGAGGTATCTGAACCGGAAGCCGGCTGTTGGCGTTGGCCACGCTATGTAAGAAGAAGAAGAAGCAAAATAATAAAAATTTAACGGAATACGAAATGGAAACAGGGGATGGCATTTGAGGGGCTTGAAGTTGATCATCTGCTGCGTGGTGCGGCGGGAGCAGCAGGGTGATTCCGTCTCTCTGTCCTTGTCGCACTTATGGGGCACGGCCTTAAGGAGAGAGAGAGAGAGAGAGAGAGAGAGAGAGAGAGAGAGAGAGAGCACTTTTAACGCTCTTCGGAATCAGCCTGCAGGCCGCTGCTGCTGCTGGCGCCGCCGCTCCGGGCCGCTCTCCTTGTTATCACATTGTTATCTGACGGAGGCGACCGGAAGGCTCCGGGACGGAAATGCCTCATTCAAGTACTCGTTAGGCAGCGCGCGTCAGGCGCTCGCGGGGCGGGGCGGGGCGGGGCGGGGCCGGGCGGGGCGCGTGTCTGCAAGGGGCTGGGAGGAGGAGGAACCGCGGTGCGGGTCGCGTTCGATTCCTTTTTCCGAAAGATGTAATGGCCTGCGCCCATAGGAGGGGCGCTCTCCGAGGGGGAAACAGCTCAGAAAATTCGGGCTTATTCAGAGCAATTCAGGAAAATTCAGAGAAATTTGGGAAAATCTAGAGAAAATCAGCAAATTTCAAAATTGGTTTTTTTTTACGTAAAACCGAGGTAAAACACAAACAAAAATTCACAATTCAAGAAAATTTCACAAAAATTCCCTTATTTTTTTTTTAAAAAAATATCAATCAAGATTGGTATTGATAGCAGATGATACCGCAAGAGAAATTGCTATGAGGTGCGAAAATTTGTGTGTGAACGCACACGATGTAAACGACGAACGACGCCAGCAGCGCCGCGCCGCGTGCCTGCGGGGTTGGGAGGGAAAGGGGGGCTGTCCACCGGCGGCGTGGCGGACCGAAGCCGTCGCTGGCAGGGAGGAGCTGTTAGTGTTACACGCTGCGCGCGAGGGCGAGGAGGAGGTGCCATTGTTCCGCGCAGACTGCGCGTCAGGCAGCCATAGAGCCCCCCCTATAGCCCCGCGCTATATTATTAGTTTCTGGACTCGAGAGTAAAAGCTAGCTGACACCTTCAAATTACAAGTTAAATTTTATGTTAAGTGTTTAAAGGTATCATCTGCTAAAAAATCACGAAATTTGTACACCAAAATTTAGAGCTGTTTCCCTCTCGCTCCTTCCCCTCTGGCAGGGCCGGGTCTGGTCCGGGAAGGGGAGGGGAGGGGGGGGGGTGGCTGCAGGCCGTGCTTAATCCCGCGCGCTGAGCCCAGCAGCCCGGTCCCGCCCCGCGCCGCCACGACGGCCTCTCAGTATCCTATCCATCTCATCCGCGCGCTCCAAAAACAACCCCCGCCGCCGCCGCCGCCGCCGTCGTCATCCCTCACGCCGCCTCTCCCTCCCTCTCCCCCTCCCCTGGCCTCTCCCGCCTTGAGCCGCTTAAGCATGTGAAGAACTTTCCTTATTAGCTGTCCTCAAACTGTCAGCGGCCGATCATGGTTAAAGTTTGTCGTGTGAAGCCCGCCCGCGCGCCCACGACCACGCACGTCCCCCCGGGCCGCCCAGCCTCTCAGCGCACCCGTGCCGCGTGTTTGCGTTGAGAGAGAGAGAGAGAGAGAGAGAGAGAGAGAGAGAGAGAGAGAGAGAGAGAGAGAGAGAGAGAGAGAGAGAAAAGGGAGAGGGAGAAAGAGAGAGATGCCGTCATTGCAGCCGTAATTGGGGATGGGAGGCGAATGCGAAAGATGTTGTCGTTCGATCGTGTCGATCGCACACCCGCAGCGGCGCTGTGCGTAAAGCTCCTCAACTAGCAGCTCTTGCCAAAATCCCTGCTGCATGAAGGCAGGGAGGGGCCCTCCTCCTCTGCCGATGTAATCGTCGCCCCCGGAGGTGCGCCACTCTCCCCCACGTCCAATGGGGGAAATAAACAACTCTGAAATTTTTGTACACCGCGTAATTCACACAAATTCAGCAAAATCCCGAGAAATTTCGGTAAAGTCAATATTTTTTGAAAAATGCAGGAAAATTCACAAAAACTTAGATAAATCTAAAGAAAAAATACTCGGAAAATTTCGAAAGATCACGTAAATTCACAATAAAAATTCACAAACTTCAACACTCAAAGTTCAGAGGTGTTTCGCCCAACGCCCCGCCGCGTTCGAGCCGGCGTAGAGCGATGCGCGGGGCTTTGGCGCGGGGCGTGTAATGCACTTTGGGGAGCGGGCGGGCTGACCGGGGCGGGGCGCGGGGCGGGGCCGCCGAGCCCGGAAAGTGTACAGTATTTTCCATTAACGCGAAAGTCTCTCGGGGATTCATTGCGCCTCCAATCTGACGGGGCGCCGCGCAGCCGCCACTGCTGCCTCACGCCCCGCCCCGCCCCGCCCCGCCCCGCCCCGCCCCGCCCCGCCCCGCCCCGCCCCGCCCCGCCGCGCCCCGCAGCGCCCCACTGAGCACCGCGAAGCCCCATGTAGCTCTCCGAAGCCCCGGACAGCCCGGGCCCGGGGCCCGGGGCTCTGGCTCTAGCCCGTGTGGACCCGCGCGGATCGCCTAATACCCACCCCTGGGCTGGGCTGGGCGGGCTGGCGGGGTGCCGCCCCTATACTGCTACCACGCCACCCCCCGCTCGGGCGTGTTGTAGTTTTTCCGGGGGTGTTGTTCTCGGCGCCCTGATTTCGCCCCCGCCCTCCGCGGAGGGATAGGGGTTGGGGGTGGGGGAGGGGCGTGAAGGGAACAGCGCGGAGGAGCATAAATTGTCGCGATTTACGTATTAATGCCGGGCGCTGAAGGGAGTATGACTTTCGGGAGTGAGCTATGGGGCCCCGGGGTGGGGTGGGGGGTGGGGTGGGGAGGGCCTAAGTTCTCCCCTTCCGCCCCGTCCGTCTTCTCACCACCTCATCCTCTTTGGCGCTCAGCCTCCTCCTCCCTCTGGAGGCGCCTCTCTCGCTCTGTCTCACTCCCACCCGCTCGGCCCGGCGCGGCCCTCACGGTCGTCCCTCTTCTCGTCGGTTTATGGAACGGTGTATTAAATTTGTAAAGTGATGTTGCCCCCCGCCCGGCCCCGCCCGGCCCCGCCCCTCCGCGGCCCCGACAGGAGGCGGCAGGAGGCGACGCCTTGGGAGGATTATAAGTGAGCTTTGTTCTGATTCCTGCGCTAGCGGCGCCTCCTCATCCCTCTCACTTTCTCGCTCTCCTAGCTCTCTCTCTCTCCCTCCTCACGCTCTTTTGCTCGCTCTTCGCTCTCTCGCAGTGCTCACCGGCGTCCTATAGTCTCGTGGGAACCAATGCAGCGCGTGGCTGCGGCGGCCCGCACGCCCGCTGGTGGGGTGGGGCGGGGCGGGGCGGGGCGGGGTGGGGTGGCTGCGGTGAGGAGGCCCGCCTGCCTGACTCGCCGGGATGCACTTTGCGGACTGCTGACGCTGCAGACTTGCGCCTCCGAGTTGGCCTGGTCGGGTATAGGGCCTCGGCCCTTTAGGCATGGGCGAGCCGGGGCGGGTTGTACTGCCATCATCACTTTGTGAGGAGAAGAGGAAATTTTGCCTCAAAGTAAAGGCCGGGCGGGGCGGGGCCGAGTCCCACCGCGGAGAATGCCGTCACCGGCTGCTCCCGTCGCGTCGTGCGGCGTTGCGCGGACTTTGGCAAAAGCGGACGACGACGAGCGCCTTTTGGTGGGAGGAAGGAGCGAGGGGGAGAGGGGCATCACTCGTACAAAATGTGTACAGTGATTTTTTTGGATATTTTTTTAAAAACTTTTCTTTTGATTATAAAATTATGGAAAATTTCTGTCACTTTTCGATAAATTCTGATCTTTTACCCCCATTCCAATTTTTTTTTCAATTATATAATAATTTTTTTTTTCGTTTTACTTTTTCTTGATTTTTCGGATTTTTCTGTTAATTTCCTCTTGACTTTTTTTTTGGGGGGGGGGCGGCTGGGCTCAACGATTTTTTGAAGTAGTCTCCCCTTCGGGAGGAGTCGGGGCGGGGTAGGCGGTATAGGCTGGCCTGCCCCTGCCCTGACCGAGGTCAGGCTTGGGGAATGGGCGAGGCCGGGGCCGGGGCGCCGGGGACAAGAGGCCAGTGGCCGGGGCCGGGGCCGCGGCCGGGTCCGGCACCCTCGCCGCGATGCTGTCGTCCTTTTGGCAGCCCTGTCCTCGTCGTCCTTCTCCTCCTTCCTCCTCCTCGTCCTGCCTGCGACTCTCTGGGATCCAATCAACATGGCCGGAAGACAAAGGACACTCCTCCGTTAATTACGCTCGCCGGAGACCATTGTGTCTCGCCCATAGAGAGAAACACAAAACTTTGGAATTGATTAAACATTGACGACGCTGCAGCCTCGGGGCTTGAGGGGGGGGGGAGGGGGTCGCTGCTGCCGCCGCCTCTCGGACTGCTCTTTTTGGAGACAAAAGCCGCCGCTGAAGACAGCGCGGGCCGCGGCTGCCGGAGAGCGCTCCCCCCTCCCCCCCCCCCCAATGTCCTAGGGGGGTGGGGGTGGGGCTCTCCAACTGCGATTGCGATCGCCCGATTCGTGCGTCGATTTCTCATACGACGGATTGCGATTCACATGCAAAGTGCTTGCTGTCTTAGGAATAGGGAGGGGGGCGCCGCCTTTCGGCGGACGTAGTCGTGGTAGACAACGCGGCGGGGCGAGGCGGGGCGGGGCCCTCGCACAACTTGCTCGCTGCTTCTCTTCTCTCCCTCTGCCGGCCTGGGCTGGGAGACATCGCCGTTGTCGTCGGCGGGCGGGGAGTTAAGTGTGCCGGGGGGCGGGAGGGGGGGGGGAGGAGAGGGAGGTGGGTCCGATTGCGCAGCCCGGGCCGGGCCGGCCCAACCCGGCGAGGTGCCTGCTTGATGAGCTGCTGGGAGGAACTCTCGGCGGCGCTGACTGCCAGGCGTGCCCCCGCCCCACACCGTATTGTCCTCTGGTATCCACTGCACTGCCACCCTGGCGTTAATTTCTCAAACCAGCCAGGGGCGCGCCAGCCAGCCAGCAGCAGCTTATTATTTTGGGCTGCTGCTGCTTCTACAGTTTCCTCTCTGTGCCTCTCTCTCTCTCTCTCTCTCTCTCTCTCTCTCTCTCTCTCTCTCTCTCTCTCTCTCCTATTCCATCCCTGTCGCCCTCCATCTTCTGCTTCTAGAGCGGAAGTGAACTGCAATGCCTGCTTCTCCTGCCAAGTCGATTCGAGCGCGCGCGCGCTGCTGTGCCGCTGCGCTGTGCGCTTCTGGCCCGGGAATTTGGGATTTCCTTCCGGTGCCGAAGTGCGGCTGCAGGCTGCAGCTGCAAGGCTCTTCCGACTGCAGGCCGCTGTCGCTCAGCTGCTCTCTCTCTCTCTCTCTCTCTCTCTCTCTCTCTCTCTCTCTCTCTCTCTCTCTCTCTCTCTCTCTCTGTATGTCTTCCTCTCGCTCGCTCACTCTCTGTCTCTTTCTCTCTCTCGGGCTCTCCACCGCGTCGCTCCATCCTCCTCCAAGTCCTCCAGTTCCAGTTCCAGGCGGCAGCGGGAGCGCTCCTCTTGCCCGCGCGCCCACCCGCCATTGTTTTTGCGTAATTAAAGTTTACGGGGTCAGGCTTTAGATAATTTCCATTTAGTTCCGTGGGATTCCGTCGCGACGCTGCAGGAGCAGCACGCCGCCCCGGCCCCGCGGCCCGCCGCGCACACTCGCACTTTTACAAAAGTTTTTCCCGCCGCCTCCGCACACTGTGAACAGCGCTGCAGCAGCAGCAGCCGAGTCGCCCTCGTCCTGTTCTAATCCTCTATGGGGGCGGCGGCGATCTCTCTTTTAGTTCATCTCTAATCTCCGAAATATAGCGTGTGGTTACGATGGGCTGGTCGGCTTGCTGTGCTGTGGAGAGTTTGGCGGAAATGAGAGGTGGGACTAATGAGAGAATCGGAGTAAAGGGCTCGGAACGTCGACTTCGATTATTCGATGACAATCGATTTTGGAGATTTTTTGAATCGGTTATTTTCTAATCGATTTAGTGTTTTGAAAATAACCGAGGGATCCTTCATTTTAAAAAAAAAATCAAAAAAATCAGTTTACATCCTTAAACAAAATTAGTAAAAAAAAAAACGAGAAAAAAATCAGAAAATATCAGGAAAAATCAAGAAAAAATTAAGAAAAAGTCAGGAAAAAATATATTAAAAATTTAGAAAAATGTAGAACCAAATCAGTAAAAATGGAAAAAATATCACGTAAAGCCAGAAAAGTCAGAAAATCGGTGTACGCTTGAATAATTTTTAGCGAAGGACCCCTCGCACCATCCTCCTTCTTCTCTTCCTACCCTTATACCGATAAAAAATGGATAAGTGTAATGTAATGCATTAGGTATCGCAGTTAATATTTGCCCACCAGTGCTACGGTAGCTCATAAGCTGCCGCTAGTCACGATGTCAGCCTATACGAAAGCCATGGTCACATGGACATTTTTTCCCGTACACCGGAGCAGCCGCCCGGAGGCCCGAGCAGGGCCCGAGGGGACGACCCTCCGTTGGGTTTGGGTGGCTCCGGGCCGGACGGAGGTGGGGACGACTTATGTTGTTGGAGTTTGCGCCAAAGTCGTCCATTGACTGCTGGAACGGTCATAGGGCGCGACCGGACGCGAAAGAAAATTTTTCCGAGGGGAGAGAGGGTGGGGGTGGGGGGGGTGGGGGGGTAAAGCGGTGTGTTAGGGCTGGGGCGCGAAGCTGGACGAAGAGGAAGAAGCCATGTAGGTATAGAACCGAGGAAGGGAGACGGGGGGCACACATTCGTTACGTGTTCCCTCTTCCCTCTCTGCTATCCGATTGTACCCCCCCCCCCCCCTCCCCTCATTCGCCCTTACCTTTCCCCTCTCTGTTACTATAGGCGGCTGGAGCACGCACGGTCACGGCGCCTGCGCCTGCGCACCCCAAAGAAGATTCCGATCAAAGTTCTATTAACCCTTTCCGTCGTTTACGTAGCCCTCTCGTCGTGTGCCGTGCGCGGCGGGAGAGTCGGGGCGCTGGGGGCTGATCTCCGCGGGGTGCGTCAATGTGTGTGTTAGGGAGAGTGCATATGTGTGTGTGTGTGTGTGTAAGTAAATGTGCGTGGGTCGTAGGGAGGGGGCCGCCCGCCCGCTCACGCACATGCCTGCTGCTGAAAACTGGGCTCAGTCAGGTAGGCGGCTTTTCTTATTTTCAGTTTGCGAAAAGTAAGGAAGAGAGAGAGAGAGAGAGAGAGAGAGAGAGAAGAAGGGTTTGTGGCGTCTGCCCCTGCTTCCTTTTCTCTCTTGCGTTTATCCTGCTTTCATATCGTAGGTCCGTGAAACGGAAATAAAGACTGGTTGGCCAGCAGCTGGAAGGGGCGGGGTGTCTGTCTGCTCGAGGTAGCCTCGCCTCCGGGCGCGCCGGGCGCTCAGCTAACTCATTTGGTGAGCAACCCTATCCGCCCGCCGCCCGCCCGCCCGCGCCCTCCTCCCTGTCCTGTTTAACGCAGATACTAGTCGTTGGCGATCATGTTTTTAGTGGGTTTGACCGCCAAATATTATCCGCATCTAACGATCCCCCACTCGGTATATTCGACTTTCGAATGCGGATATTACGGCAATGGCAAGCAGACGGTTTGGCTTATTGACTTGACTTCGGACATAAAACACCACTCGAGCGGGTTTGAAGCGAAGCGAGGGGAAACAGCTCTGAATTTTGGTGAACCGTCTGTGTGTTTCTTTGAATGCGTAACAGTGCTGCGGGATTGCATTCTCACCAGGGCTTCAGGGGCCATAGTGCCTTATGGGCGAATGGGGTAGGCAGACCCGCAACACTGCTGTTACGCATTCAAAGAAACACCCGGTACACTCACATTTCGTGAATTTTCGTGGATATTTTTATAGAATTTTTGCGAACATTCTCTTGAATGTTACCTAAACTTTGTAAAGTTTCCTTAATTTTCCTGAATTTTGGTGAATTTTTCCTTAATTTTCGTGAATTAGGAGGTGTACACAAGTTTCAGAGTTGTTCCCCCCCTCGGTTTGAAGTCTTTGGTGTCACACTTGCCCCCGCTAGTGTCTCTTCTCCGCCCACCCTCTTTATCCGCCGCTATCACACGGAGCAGGCGTATTGCGAGCGAGTGTCCTTTGTTCTTCTTAGATGGATGAGCAGCAGGAGGGATGGGTGCACACACACACACACACAGTGTCGTGGTGCCGGGGATCAAGACAAGGGGGATGACCACGACTGAGCTCTGTGTGCGCGTGTGCCTGTGTGTGTGTTTGTGTGCGTGAGGGAGAGGATGTGTTTAGAGGGGAGCATTGGCACGTAGGCGGCGATGCAATAAAATGGCTCTGAAATGTTTTGGCGCCGCCAATAAATTCGGTATGGGTCGGCCGTCCGTACATCACGCGGCCGCGTCTGGGCTGCTGGACCATGTCCTCTGTCTCTGTCCCCCCCCCCCCCCCCGCCTCTCTCTGCATCTCCTTCTCCCTCACCACCCTGCTCTTCTTCTCCTCCCCTTACTAACGCAATGTTGTTTACGGATCGAGTTACCCTCGCGTGTTTCGTTATGAATCTCAAAGGCCTTCTACAATCCTCCCCCCCCTCTTACCATGGTTTGAGTCGGCCTATTACATAAGTTGTGTGCAAAAATTGGCGGAAACACAACGCCAGCGCGCTGATGGTTGTTAGTCTGCCGTCAGATTCAGAAGAGCGCGCTCACGTATCTCCGTCCTTGTCACACGCATACAGGTCTCGGCCTCTATAGGAGTGAGTGAGATGGCACTACATAACGATCTTCTGGATGAGGGGAGGGGGGCTGTTGTGTTCCGGACGTCCCGTCTCGCCCCGTCCCACCTGTGACGGTGCGTGGTGCGGGGCGGGGCGGGGCTGGGCGGGGCGGGGCGGGGCGGGGCGGGGTGCCGGACGGGGCGTACAATAGTCTGATATCAAGTTGTGCGACGGCGCGGCGGTACGAGGCGAGGCGCCCCGCGCGGGCCTCGCTGTCCGGGGCCGAAGCCGGAACCCTCGCCGCCGCCGCCGCCCTTCCCATGTTGGTAGTCGTGGTTGTCCTAAGGGCTGCGCCGCTCCCGGTGAACAAAGGCGCCATTGTCGTCGAAACGCGCACAGGGAGGGCGGATAGTGTGTGTGTGTGTGTGTGGGTAGTCCCGTCCGCTTACCGGACCTGCAGGCCCGCAGCAGTCGTCTGATTCCGAAGATCGCTCTCGTACCTCGGCGTCCTTGTCGCACTCATGGGGCCCTGGTACCCCCGACACATAGGGCGCCGCCATAGGTGCGACAAGGATGGAGGTACGTGAGCGCGATCTTCGGAATCAGACGGCAGGTGCGATCCGTACCGGACCTGCCCCTCCCCCCCCCTCCCCAACACCCCTTCCGCAGCCATTGGCGTTTACGGCCGTCCCAGCCCCCCGGCCTTCCACAACCCTCGCTTCCCTCTCCCCCCTCTTCCTCCCCTTAAGCCGACCTGGCCAAACCCAACCTAGATTGAACTATACGGCGACTCCCGCATTGTGTGACGGTGGTTTTCGCTAAATTGGAAATCTCCGGAAGGCGGGGTGGGGTGGGTTGGGGTACAGTTGGGCGAGCTGCTGGGGGCGCAAGGAAGGGGGGGGGGGACAGACGGCAGGGCGTTAAGGAAGGCAACGGAAACCGCAGCGGCTATCCTCGAATAAGAGCGGCCCTACACAGGCATCATAGGGCGGCTCTCCGCTCCCCTCCCTCCTCCTCCTTGCCCCTCCTCTCCGCTCGCTGGGGCGGAGAGAGAAGAAGAAGAGAGGGAATCTGAAAGAGCGGGAGATGCAGCCTAGGAGGGTGGGAGGGGGAGAGAGAGAGAGAGAGAGAGAGAGAGAGAGAGAGAGAGAGAGAGAGAGAGAGAGAGAGAGAGAGAGAGAGAGAGAGAGAGAAGGTGGGAGGGAGGGGGTGATCCTCTGCCTTGCGGTGGCCTCGCGCCTCCACCCCTCCCTCATCCTCCTCGCCCGCCGCGGTCGGTCGTGTCCCAATTTTCCGCATTTTTATTGTTCCTCGCGGGCGTCTGCTGCTTGTGTATAATAAGGCGGTCGGTCCCGATCCTCCCCCGCCGCCCCATAGCGTCGCGCCCGCCCGCAACCCCTCACAATGGTCACTTGTGCGCCACCCCGCCCCGCCCCACGCGCCCAGGCCTTTGTGCCCCTCATTGTCCTTGCGCAGTCCTGCCTGCTCCTGCTCCTGCCCCACGGCACCTGTACTACCTGTCCCGTACCTTCCACTCGTCCCGTTCAGCAGCTGCAGGTCTCCAGGTCTACTGGTGGTCTCCTCCATGTCTCGCCCTCTAGTATTTTTCCTCCTACACTGCCCTCTCCTATTTAGTCCCGTTTCGTCGACGGGAGGGGGCCACTTCGAAAAGAATCATTGGACAGCCCTTCCAAAAACCATAAAGACAAACATAATTCTGAAGAAAAAATGCATAGCCTACAAGTGCAGAAAACTCGGAAAAATCGGTAACAAATGAGCAGGTAACAGGAAAATTGAAGAAAGTCAGCAATAGGACGGAAAAGATCAGAATGTATAAAAAAATACATAAATTTTCCTCAAAAAATCTGTAAAGTCAAAACTAAAAAAAAATTAAAAATTAAAAAAGTGGTAGTCAAAATAATCATTGTTCACATTTTGTATGAGTGATCCCCCGTCGTGTTTCATGCCCTTGGTTCACGCCCGGCTCCTCGGCTCGGGCTCGCTCCTTCTCCTCGCCCGCTTCTCCTCCCGCGCCGTTTCGCTGATTGTATCTCCGCAGTTCCCTCTATAGCCCCGTTCCGGTTTTAACCAAATCCACTCTTCTCCTTTCTCTCTCTCTCTCGTTCTCGCCCGCTCTTTTTCGCTATCAGTAACAAAAAGCAAGTGCAGTCCGGCTCGCGGCCGCTGTTATCTGCGCGGCTAGTGCTGCGCGAGGGGGGATTCACCTCGAAAAATCATTGTTCAGAGAGAACAAATTTGCAAAAAAAAAAAAATGAAAAAAAAATGAAAAAATTAGACATACGGGGAAAAAATTAAATATTTTCAAAAAGTGACAAAGATTTTTCTTGAAATTATAAATCAAAAACCCAATTTTTTTTTTTTTAAATCATTGTACACATTTTGTATGAGTGATACCCTTCCGCGGTGCTGCCCTCTCGCTCTGCGCGGTCGTCTGGGACGGCCGTAGCGCCGAGCCCATCGTCCTGCGGCATGCGGCGCCAGTCCTGTTGCCCCTCCTGCTGATCCTGCTGCACCTGCTGCTGGGCTCCCAGGCCCGCTGCGCGCCCTGCTGCCTGCTGCCCCGGCCGGCGGCGGCGTCATGATGTGGCTGCTGACTTTGGCTTCGTAAATAACACCGCTCCGCCACGCAAAGCCGCCGCGCCGAGCGAAACCAATAACCCTCCCGGGCCGCCAAAGTTGTCGGGTGGAAAAAAAAATGGAAAAATGAAGAAAAAACAACGGTGGAGAGAAATGGAGTACGCGGATCAGAGAGAGAGGGAGAGAGAGAGAGAGAGAGAGAGAGAGAGAAAGAGAGAGAGCAGAGATTGAGGAAAAAATTACAGTATAGAGCAAGTGAATAGCAGCAGCAGGGTGCAACGAAGAAGTGGTGGAAGGGGATTCGGAAAAAAAGAAAAGCAATGTTGGTACGTAGCCGTGCCGCTACTCCACCTCGCCATGTTACAATGTACTCTCACGATATGGACTTAAGTTTGGATACCGGATACCGGGCGAGCGAAACTGCGCGCGGAAACAGTCGTGCCGCAAGGAAGGTAACCCGTCGGGGGAGTCACGTCGAAAATCATTGTATACGCCCCCTCCCCCTTCCCTGAAAATAATTAAAAAACAAAGAAAAGAAAACGAAAAGTAAAATGTAGAAAAATTCAAAAAAACGAGAAAAATGAGCAAAACCGACGAAGAAAAAGAACAGAAAATTGGGGTTAAAGATCTAAATTAATTAACACAACAAGTGAAACATTTTCCCTGTAAAATCAATTTTAAAAAAATCATAAGTCAAAATAATCATTTTACTCATTTTGTGTGATGTCCCCCTCGAGGTAACCCAGCGGGTGGCAGATCTATAGTGCGTTCTCTGCTATCTGTCTCACTGTCCCTGCCGTCCGACTTACACTTTCGACCGCTTATTTTTGGCTCTTGTCTTTTCTAACTCCCTCAGAAGTATTCGTCTGAGTGTGTGTGTGTGTGTGTGTGTGTTTGCGTATGTGCGTGCGTGCGTGTGTGTGAGTGTGTTTTAAAGAGAGAAGGGGAGGAGGGATAGAAAGAAATGCCGCGTGTCTACGGCCCGGTGAGCCATCAATCGCCTGGCCTGGCACAGAGCACCTGAGCGGCGCGTGCGTGCGTGCGTGCGTGCGTGCGTGCGTGTGCGTGCGTGCTGGGCGAGGCGCCGTGTCGGCAGGCTGGCCACCACCACCACCGCCTCCGCCCCCCATATTGCTTCCTCTGAACAAAAGGAAACAGGCGACGGCGCGCCTGCTGCAAAAAAAAAAGGAAGAAGAAGAAAGAAAGACCGGGGGGTAGAGAACGGGGGCAGCGCGAGGGGGTAGGAAAAAAAAAATAAACGGACAGAAACACAAGAAAAACAAAGACGTTGGCAGATAAAGGCTGTCGCGGATTGGACTGGCAGAGCGCCGCCGCGCGGCAAAAGCGTCGCCGCGCGTGCACAGTCGAAAAAGAAGAAGAAATAAATTGACAAAAAAAAAAATAGTATCGTAGATTTGTTTTAAGTCCGGCGCTGTGCTGCTTTGCGGCACTGTGGTTGTGTTCGATTCGATTGCTTACGTTGTTCTCTCTCTATTGTTGCAGGTAAATAAGGTGCCGCGTCTGGTGTGCGGAAGGTGGCGGCGCAGCGGGGAATTCCCCGAACGGTATGTCCAAAAAGAATATGAGACTGGGTGGTTGGGGAAGGTGATACAAGAGAGGGAGAGAATGTAATCAAATTTTATGACAACTTTTCGGTAATTGAGTAAAAGTCCTATCAATTTGTACTGTATTGTAGAGTACTGTACTAGATGTGAGGAATAAGTTTTTCTTATTTAACAAACGATTGCCAGTATAGGATAGACAAGGCAAATTTTTAATAATGAACATGAACACGTATTGGAACTGGTCTTACGCGCAGGCATTTTGACAGGCAGGACATTCCAAAGTTGCGGACCACAGACTGCTAAAAGCTCCTTTCATTTTATTAGTTGGATGCAGAGGGACTCAAAAAGGGTGTGGGGGTCGTGGCCGCGGCTTGTACAACTGTGGAGAGAGAGAGAGAGAGAGAGAGAGAGAGAGAGAGAGAGAGAGAGAGAGAGAGAGAGAGACGGCGGGTGGGGTGGGAGCGGGTCAGGTCGGCGGCACGTAGTCTCTCGGATCGGAAGGATAAGGGAAGCGTCGCAAAGTTGAGCTCCGAACAAAATAATGCCGTCAAAGTCGGAAATGGTGCATGAAGTTTGACTGTCAGCCATAAGTTGACACATCCTGCACTCCCAAAGAGGATAACACGCGCGCGCGCGCCCTGCTGTGTCTCTCTCGCACACACATTCGCCAAACGGGCGCGAAAGTTTCGGAGCCAGTAAGTTAAGGCAGTCGAGTGAGACAGAGAGAGAAGGGGAGAAACGGAGAGGAAATGAGAGAAATAAGAAGAGAGGGAGAGAAAAATAAGAGAGCGCGCGGGGTGCGCCGGCGGTCGGTCGGTCGGGAGAGAAATAAGCCCAACCCGGACCTATCCGACGCGGAAGAGAAATGAATTTTGGGGGTAGGGGAAGGGGGAAAGGGGGGGGGTGATTGTATTTTGAACGTCGGGTCCCGGCGGGAGCGCGTCGTCTGCTAGGGGGGCCCCCGGGCCGGGGCCGCGAGGGCCGCGTGACGGATATTGATGGCCGTCCGAGTGATTCCCCACGACAGCTGGGACCGATCCACGTGCGTTTTAAAGGAAGTATTATTCCTTTTGAAGGCGCGCGGTGTGGCGCAACGGGCGGGGCGGGGCGGGGCGGGGCGGGGCGGGGCGTTCCACTAGAGTCAGGAATTCGTTCTGTCATCGCGCAGCGGGAGAGTGAGGCGTATAGGAGATGAGCGAAGCCCGCGCCCAGTGCCGCGCCGTCAGCGAAAGCGCGATAGCCAGGCGGGTGAAGGCCGAGAGGGAAACAAGTCTGAAACTTATGCACGCCTCGCAATTCAGAAAAATTCTGAAAAAAAAATGTCGAAGAATTCGGATAAAAATTCAGAAAAAAAAATCAGGGATATTCAGAAAAAGATCAGGAAAACTCACAAAAATTCTGAAAAGTGTACCAAAAAAAAATTTACACCAAAACTAGAGTTGTTTCTCGCTCCTTGGCGAAGGCGCTAAGCCAACGCGGACTGGGCTCGCGCCAGTGGCTGGCTACACACTACTATCCCTCCCCATTCCTTCCTTCCCCGGTGGCTTATCACAGCGAACGACTGACCGAGAAATAAGTCATAAATTGTCTATTTCCCCCGGCGCTCCGCGCGGCGTGCTGCTCCAGCTATATGCCGTGCTGCCGTCGTGCATCAGACTTAGAAAAATCGCTGCCGACCGGGAGAGTTTGATGCGATATATTCCCTCGCCCTTTTTTTTTTCCCGCCCTCATCGCGTTTCGCTGCTGCTGGGCGGCGCCGTGGCAGTGTATGGCGGGGCCGACAGTCTACGGCCGGAACGGACTCGACGTTAGGTGAGCCCAGACCCGGCGGCCGACGACCAGCACGTGAGTTGTATGGGAGGGGGGGCGAGGGGGCATCGTCGTTTGTCTTATTGGAGGAAAGCACCCCCACCTCCCGTCGGTGACGATAATTTGTTGTGGTGGCTGCCGGGCCGGGATTGTCATGCAAATGACTGCCGTCGTCGCGCTGTCACCCCCCCCCTCCCGTTCCCACTCAGTCCTGCCACCACCGCCGCACTGTAAAAACTGAAACAGTAAGTTTTGCTCTGATTCGATGTTGTCGTAGAACAACATAGACTTGTAATGTCTGGCAACAAACGTAAGCCGACCAACAACTTCCTCTACCGCAACCGGGAAAAAGCCCTGAATTTAGGTGAACATTTTTTTTTTTTTGATGTTTTATAAATTTTGGGGTATAGGAATTTTTTTTGAATTTCTCTGATTTTGTTTTAATAAAAAAAATTGCCAACTGTTTCAATTTTTCTGAATTTTCCTGAATTTTCGCGAGCCTTTCTGAATTTTTTTTTTTAAATTACGAGGTGTACAAAAGTTTTACTGTCTACAGTGAGGGCAAAAGTCGCCCATCAAGAACAGGCATGTTGTCGCAGGAACCGTAAATTTTTCGAAGACAATCATTCTTGTTTTTCAATAACTGCGCTGTTCTTGAACAACATTGCTGGTTGTCAACAACTCGCACTCTTTACAAAAAGGGTTGTTTTTCAACGCGTTTGTTTTACAGTGCGCACGACTCACTAGCCCCCCCCCCCCCCCCTCCTTTTCCCCTACCGCACTGTCGTCGTCGTCGTCGTCTTTTCTCAAGCCGACTTGAAGATGACAGTGATGGGTGAGTAGCCGCGTATGAGAAATTAAGCGTTCCCCACATGCCTGCTTGCGTGTTTACGTGCAGAGAGAGAGAGAGAGAGAGAGAGAGAGAGAGAGAGAGAGAGAGAGAGAGAGAGTGTGTGAGTGAGTGAGAGTGAGAGACTCAAAAGGAGGAGAGAAAGAAGAAGGATGCGCTGAGGGACTACCAGGGGAGGCCGCTAAGCCGCGCGCGGTGGCTGTAGTCGGTAGAGACTTTCGGACACATTTTTCGCCGGCTGTGTGGGGCGGGGCGGGCGGCCGTGCTGCTCGCTACAAACGGAAGTGAGGAGCAGCAGCAGCCGCAGCAGCTCGCGTGAGGACGCTCTCGCCCTCAGGGGCTGCCGGGCGGGCCGGAGGGTCCTAAATGCACTGAGCTATCGCGTGCGTGCGCAGCCCGGCGCAGCCCGGCGCAGCCCGGCGCAGCCCGGCGCAGCCCCGCCTGCCAGCCATAGCCTGGCTGTGCCCTGTGCCTACTCCAAGGAGGGAGTCACTTGGAAATATCATTGTGCGGCCACCCAAGAAAATAATTTTAATTTTTTTTAAAAAATCAAGATGGCAAAATAAAATCAAAAAGACAGATTGGGAAAAAAAAAATCAGAAATAATGAACAAAAAACCGAAGTAAAATTGAAAACATTTAAAGCTTGGCGTGAAAGATCAAAATTTATCTGAAAGTGACCGAAATTCTCCTGGGAAATTCAAAAGAAAAATTATAGTGAAAAATTCTAATAAATCAAAAAACTCAAAAGTAAGAAAATAATCATTGTACACATTTGCTTCCCGAGTTGCCCTCGCTCGCTCCCCAAACTTTATACCCGGGCATATCCTTTTCTTCTTCTTAATTTTCTTAAGAGAAAGACAAGCGTCGGCCCTTGCGCAGCAGCGTATACTATAGGAAAGCATTCATCGACTAAAAATGTGGGTCGTTAAGCGCGGTGCCCTCCGTGGAGGAGTAACAGGTGTTGCGTGGTGGGCCGGGCCTGGCGGCTGGGCGGGCGTTCTCCCCGTGGACACCGCTAACGATGCGGTGCGGGGCGCGCGGCTGGGCGCCGCGGTGGGCACTGACCGCAGGGCGGGGCGGGGCGGGGCGGGGCCTAAGGCGCTCGCAGTCCCACCTCGCGGTGCGCCGCAGGGCAGCCGGAGCCGGCCCCGGCCCCCTCCTCCGCTGGACCATAGCGCCTGGCCAGGTAGGCAGTCCCGTTGCGCACGCGTGTCCCGCGGGTCTGCCTACCCGATCTGTCCTCCAGGCGCGCCGGCCGGCAGCGGCGCGGCGGCGTGGACTCCCGCTTCTGGAAAATTCTGAAAAACTCATGTTAACTCGGAGAAATTTAGGAAAATTCAGTGAAATTCAGTGAAATTATGAAAAAAAAAACGGGAAACTTAAGAAAATTCAGGAAAAAATAGGAAAATTCAGAAAAAAATCACCATGAGCAATGAGCAGGTAAAATTCAAGCATAAAGTCACGAGTACTCAAAAAAAATTACGAAAATTTGCGCACCAAAATTCCGAGTTGTCTCCCCCTCCGCGGGCGGGTCTGCGCGGCTGCTCTCGCTCTGTGGACCATTGTGGTTGCTGCCCTGCCCTGCCCCGGCGGCCGCCGCTGCAGTTCGGATGCCTTGGGTGCGCAGCGGAAGCCTATCTCTCAGGACGATCTTTGCCGCGGCAGCAGAAGCAGAACAAAACTGTCAAAAAAAAAGAAATCCTGCGCGCGCTTTCATTGTGTCTGACCGGGACACCGGCGGGAGCGCTGCTGCGAGGGCACACAAGCGCGCCGTGTGCAAGGGAAGGAGGTGGGAGGTGGGTCCTAAACGGTCCGCCCCCGACCTAACATGAGCCTCCTTCCTCTCACAGTTCCCACCTCTCTTTTTCTCTCCCATCTCTCTCTCTCTCTCTCTCCCTTCCCCATCCGTTTCCTCCCTCCCGTTAGGGCCAGGGTTGCCCTAGATATTTGTGGAGTAGAGACACAGCAGAGTGAGTCATAAGCAGAAGGCCCAAGGGTGTGAGCTATCGGATACTTTATGAGGTTCCATTAGCGCGGAGCTCCTTTGTCGGCACGCGCGCTGCTCGCACAGAGTGCGGCGCTCCTTTGTAGGAGCGCACGCCGCTCGCTCGGACAGAAGCCAAAGCTGATAATATCTAAATTCCGAGTAAGAGCTAGCAAACCCCGGCACATGCGCGGTGCGCACGGCCTCTCGCCGGCGCCCCACCTCCTCAAGGAGAACCTATAAAAAGGGTACGCACAGTGAGCTCGTGGTCAGTCCGCTACCAGCACGCCCGAGGATCTCTAGGACCGCTACCCGGCGACTCCCTACTACTGAAGCTCAGTGCCCAAGACCGTGTAGGGACCTACTAGTAATAGTTAGAGACAGTTGAACCTGTGAACCCTTGGATTGACCCAGTGAACCTTCAACTGCTTCTGTACCATCGACCAGTGTGAGTACACAATAAAAGCGTACATAAATATTTCAATAAGAGGTGCTCTTTTCACACATTGAACCGCTGTGATTTCAAAGAACCTGTGGCCAGCGCAAGGAGACTTAGACGCGAGTCCGCGTCGTGACACCGTCTGACCGCTCGCCGCGCTCAGACCGGTTTGTCTGATTAAATCGATCAAACCGAGGCCGCGGCTCGATCCACAACGGGGCCGTAGATACTCCTTGCGTTTACCAGAGCCGAGCGTCGATACTCCGAGCGCCGTCTATACTCCGCTCCAGGGGGTGCGCTCGTCTCGGTTCCGACACCGCTCCGTCCGGGTGTCCTACGCTCTCCTAACGCTCCCTCTGCCACTCAGAGGCATTCCTCTGCTCTACGCCCACGCGCGCGATGACTCCATATACACGGCCCGTTGGAGCACGGCCCGGACGGCTCGCGCAGGCCAGCAGCCGTTTTATCGGCGTCATAACAGTTTGGGATACGGGCGGGGGGGACCGCGGGGACCCGTGCCGGACACACCGGCCAGGTGCTCGCTTATGGACCCTCTTGTCCCTGAATTAGGCGCCGCCGGACGGAGGGTGTCACCAAGTGCCTCACGTCCACGCGATATGAACGACGCCCGGGCGGTAGTATGGGACGGCCGGGGCGGGGCGTCCTGGAAGGGGAGGGTCTCCTTGTGCTCAGGGTCTGCAGGGCGGCAGGTGCTCGTGCTGGGGCTGGGGCTCCGGTTAGGGTGATGTGACGACCTGCTGGCCGGGCCCGGCCGGGCGCATTTTAATCTGCCTGTATTACTGTCGTTGTCTCTCTCCCGGTTCATGGTTTCGCCTGCTCGTCTCTATGAATCTAATGCTTTCCTCCTCCCCCCCCCCCCTCTCTCTCTCTCTCTCTCTCTCTCTCTCTCTCTCTCTCTCTCTCTCTCTCTCTCTCTCTCTGTAGAACGTTTGTAGCGCGTCTGAGGGGTAAATGCGTGCTTATTTGCACTAGGGTCTCGAGGGAGGTGTCGGCGAGATGAGCAGGAGATGGAGAGCAGCAGAGAGAGTGAGACGGGGCGAGAGAGAGAGACAGATAACCCGAGCGAGCAGGGCGCGTGACCTTGCTCGCTCCTCCCGCGCGCTGCCTCTGGCTCTCACTGGCCTGGCGGGATTTACTCCTCGCGCGTCAGGAGCGAGCGAGTGAGAGAGCGAGCGAGTGAGAGAGCGAGCGAGTGAAAGAGCGAAAGAGGGAATTCCGCGTCCGGAACTCGAACAACTATACTTCCAGAGTGGCCGCGGCGGCGGCGAGCCGTGTTCAAGTCGGCAGGCGGGAGTGAAATCTAGAAGATCCCGGGTGTAGAAAAGTTTGCGCGTGAGCTGCTATGGGCTCGGCTGGGGCGCACGTGTCAGGCGGAGGCTGGGCCGCGCAGGTGATCTGAGATGCACGGCGCACTTCGGAGTGGAGGCTGTTCTCCATCTCGCTCTCCCGCCCCCTTATTGCTCTCTCTCTCTCTCTCTCTCTGTTGCTCTGACTCGCTCGCTCCCTCCCTCACCCCTTTCGCCGATGAAGGGGTGCAGCAGGCGGCGGCACGCGCGCGAATATGGCCTCGTTTGTAAGAAGTGACAGTGTAAATGCGGATAATTACTCCGGCTTTATACTAATATCGCTCTCTCCCGTAAATGAAGCGCCCCGAGGCCGCACCTGCTGCCGCTGCCTGACCCAGGAGACGTAGCGGGAGCGAGAGAGAGAGAGAGAAAGAGAGTGTGTGTGTGTGTGCGAGGGGGGGTGCATCTGGCGCCTGCGAGAGGTGCGCGCGCGCGCGCCGGCCCGAGGTGGGGCAAAAGGGGTCGGGCGATGGCCCCTTCTCCTGGTCCCTGTTACACCAGTGTTCCTTAATTACAGCGTCGTGTCCGGTCGGAGGGCGAATAAAAATGGTCTCTTGTCGCTAAATCGGCCCCAGCAGCAGCGGCCGGCCGGGGCAAATGTGAATAGAGCTGCCCGCCCTGCCCCCCCGGCCTCTGCCTCGCCGTGCCCTGCCCCCCTCTGGGGCCGCACCGGACGAGAGTGGCAAATGGGCGAGGCCGTGTGGAGGGAAAAGGGGGGGGGGCGCCCGGGGAAGGTCGGGGCTGACTGATGACCGCTCGGGGAGGCCGGGACCGGACGGGGCCGAGCGGGGCGGAGGCCCACACACGGGCAGCTGAGGCCAGGACCGGACCGGACCGGCTCGGCCCCCGGCAGCACACACCTCTCTGCACGCTCCGCCGCGGGATTGAAAACGGCGAGGGGGAAACTACTCTGAAATTTGGTGTACACATTTTGGGAATTTTTAGGAACATATAGGTAAATTTTTGTGATTTTTTTCTCAATTTTGTTAAATTTTCCAGACTGTTTATAGATTTTTTTCCTTTAATTTCCTGAATATTTCTGTTTTTCTCTCTGAATTTTTCCCCTGGCAAAACGGTCTTGCAGCGAGGAGGCCTGCCGCTGCTGTTGCGGGTCATTTTGTGCGTCGTGCGTTCGAGGCCTCATCATCTGTTGGCGGTGGGGCCTCGGCCCCGGCCGCACCTCCTCGCAGCAGCCCATTAACTTGATGCCCTCCCCTCCTCGCCGCGCGCCCCGCCCGAGTCAGCTGTGAATACACTTTCCTCCTTCCTTCCCTCGGCCGCGAAGAGAGATGTCCTCCCCAAGTGTACCCAATGAACTCGACCATTGTCGGTCGGGCCGGCCGCCTTGCGAGCGGCCGTGGCGCGGCGTGGCGTTGCGCAGCGGCGGGCTTGTTTTTGTCGTGGTGAAAAATGTGGCAGAATAAACGGCGTCGCCGCTGCAAGACAACGCGCGGTGCTTATACTCACATTGCGCCCCCCTCCGGGTGGCTGCTATGGTCTCCGCTCGGGAGCGCCAAGAGGCTCCGCACCGCCACCGCCCACCCGCTGACATATAATCAGCTTTGCATTTTTGAATTCTGGCGCGCAGAGCAATACATCTCCGTCCGCCAGACTCCGCGAATGAACTAACGCAGCGGGTCGGGTCCGGGCACAGTAGACACTCCCCTCCCGTCCCCTCCCCATACCCTGCGCGCCATCCCGTTTGTGCGACGAGCAGCACTCTGTGCGGCGACTTCTTCTCTCTTTTACTCTCTCTCTCTCTCTCTCTCTCTCTCTCTCTCTCTCTCTCTCTCTCTCTCTCTCTTTTTCGCTCTCTCTCCTGCACAGACGTGACGCACGCCTTGTGTGAATTCGCGAACACGTATGCATATGTGTGTGTGTGTGAGTGTGCGCGCGCGTGTGTGTGTTGTTTAGGTGGGGGAAAAATGCCAGGGCGTTTTGGAGCAAACAAGGACAAGCGAAAGGCGCCATGCGCGCGCGCACTGCTCTTTACTCAATTCAATTTTTGCGGGGCCCTCAACTCTCTCTCTCTCTCTCTCTCTCTCTCTCTCTCTCTCTCTCTCTCTCTCTCTCTCTCTCTCTCTCTCTCTCTCTCTCTCTCCGGGCGCCTCGCCCGTTACGCAGCAGCCCCTTAACGCTAACGCCCCGCCCCACCTCACCCCGCCCCACCTCACCCCGCCCCACCCCACCCCGCCCCGCCCCGCCCCACACGCGCACTCTCCACACCTGGTGGTGGAGCAGGCGGTGGTGGAGGTGGTGCCCGGCCCCAGGGAATCGTAAGAGGATGGCGAAATCGTGGGGCGTCGTGGCGTCACTCTGTCAAAGCGAGCCGAACGCGCTTGGCTGGGCGGGGCGGGCTGGAGATGGCTGCCGGGGCGGGCTCGTCGCAGTCCGCACCTCTGAACGGTGAATAAGATATGAGGGTCCCGGGCCGGGACTGGGGAGTCTGTCTGTCTTTTCTGTCTGTCTGTCTGTCTTTCTGTCTGTCTGTCTGTCTGTCTGTCTGTCTGTCTGTCTGTCTGTCTGTCGTCTAATAGCGTTCAAAGGGTTGGAACGGGGCGCGGTGGCGTGCGGGTGGCGGCGGCCCTAGCAGCACCCCAGGTGGGCGATATATATATCGCTAGCGAGGATGCAAAAGTACAGCCCGCTCCATCTCTGTCTCCGCGGCCCCGCTGCAATATGATAGACATGATCTTGTTTGTGCGGGGTGGGTCGGGTCGGGGCGGGTGCCGCTGCTGGCCCCCGCCGGCTGTCTCTGCTCACCGCTGGCCCCGCCCAGCCGTCTGATTCTGAAGATCGCCCTCGTCCCTCCGTCTTTGTCGCACACATGGCTGTGCCCTATGTGCGGGGATGGCAGGGCTTCATAAGTGCAACAAGGACGGAGGCGCGAGAGGAGAGAGCGGTCTTCGGAATCAGACGGCAGACTCGCTGCCGCGCTGCTCCACAATGGTTGCGGGTGAGAGGCTGCCGCTGCCGCTGCTGCGGTCCCAGAGAGTCCCTTTACCCCGACGACGGGGTCCGTGGGGGGCGGGGGGCGGTGGGGTGGGTCCCCTACCCCGCCCCGTCAGTTAGCACTGTGTTCCCCCGGAGAACCCTCCGGTTCTTGTGCCTTCTGTGCTCTCTGTGCCTCGCGTCGAGTAGCTCCGGAGAGACTCCTAACCGAGTCAGGACCTTTCCCACACCGCCTACCCCTTCTCTCTCTCTCTCTCTCTCTCTCTCTCTCTCTCTCTCTCTCTCTCTCTCTCTCTCTCTCTCTCTCTCTCTCTCTCTCTCTCTCTCTCTCTCTCTCTCTCTCTCTCTCCCTTCTCTGTCACTCTCCTCCGAGGGGGAAAACAACTCGGAAATATTTGTACACCTCGTCATTCAGAAAAATTAAGATAAAATCGTAAAAGATTCAGGAAAATTCACAAACATATAGGTAGGGGAAGGTAGGGCACATTAGGGCGGATTTTTTTTTTTGTTGTTATTGCTCTAGATCCGAAAACGTCTGACATAGAATGATCTGAGTTGGCCCAAATCGTACATTGGAGTTTTGTCTTTGCTACACCAAAGCCCTCAAATATCAGTAATTCTTTGTCAGCAGAAAGGTTTTCCCAAAATTGTCATCTTGTCTTACTTACTTACATTACAAAGAATTCATCCATGCTCAGGCTCAGTGTATCATGTTTTGTAGCATCTGAGTACCGTTTGAAATGGATGAAATAGCCACTGTCCCAATGTTCCCCTTGTCCTTATGTGCCCCACATTCCCCTCAAAGTCATCCTAAAAATTCACTAAAAATTCCATAAAAAGTCGCGAAAATTGACAAAAGTTTACGAAAATTAATTCACAATAATTCACAAATAAATTCACAAAACGTGCACTCTAAATTTCAGAGTTGATTCCCACTCGCTCTCTTCTCTTCCCTCTGCTCTAGCCGGGGTGACGAGTCTGATGACGCGCAGTCGTTCTCTTGCGGCTTTCTCTCTCCCTCCCTCTCGCCCCCGGCGGTCCACTGTCACACTCGCGCTGTTTGCAGGCGCCTCGCCTGCCTGCTCTCTGCGCCGCTCGCCGCCCCTATTGGCAGTGCAGTCATCAGCTGATTGGCCCCCCCTTCCGCGCTGCGCCTGCTGCCCCGTGTGTCGGAGGCACTCATGCTGAAGGCACGTGTTCCCATCCCATCTCCCACCTGATAGGGCCTCTCTCTCTCTCTCTCTCTCTCTCTCTCTCTCTCTCGCTGTCTCACTTGCTCTCTCTCAAGCAGAGCAGTCATCCCCGCACGTATTCGCACCCATGCCTCTCATCTATATGCATGTAGTCGGTGGTGCCCCCCCCCCCCCATCACCCCTCTCTATCGCGTTCGCCCACACGCTAGTGCGTGTGTGTGTGGCCATTAATTCTACGCGCATATGGATACACATTCACATGCATATGTGCGCACGTGTGTGTTCAAAGGGCAAAGTCGCCCGCCGCCGCCGCTGCTACCGCTGCTCTGCTTAATGTCGTGTTCGGACGGACACGTCAGAATGGGGCTCAAAGTCGGTTGCCGGTCGGGGTGCAGGGAGGCCGACCCCCCGGATGAATTATTTGGATATTTATTTATGGCTTTGGGATGGAGAGAGAAAGGAAGAGATGCATTATTCAGGCCCATGTGTGCGTGCGTGTGTGTGTGTTTTTGTGTGTGTGTGTGTGTGTGTGTGCGGCGCACGTTTGCGGCCCGTCTGCAGTAATGCGCTTTTGAGTGCGTCCTGCCGGTACCCCCGTCCATCCGTCCGTGAATGCGACCGCGCCCCACCCCGCCGCGCCTGTCACAGCCACTTTCCGCGGATCACTGAGAGAAATATTTTTTGTACGAGTTACAGAAAAAAAAGAATTCCATGAGAAAAGTAGTCAAGAGAAAAAGAAAAGAAAAGGGAATATTTTAAAATGTTCAAAATTTTTCGAAAAATTACGATTTACAATTTTTACTATTACAAAATTGTAATTGCACTGAATGTATGAACTTACCAGGCTCTTGAACGATCACATGTGTGCTGATTGGAAATTTACTACACCGGTCGTAAATTTACATCATTTGTGAATGAAAAAAATTGCGGAAAATGTTGTTAATGTAGGAACACATGTCTCAGGGTGGGACTGGCGCCCGGCCTCGGGTGGGGTGGGGTGAAACCTCTTTATTAAGGCGCTGGAAGGTCGCATCTGATCTAATCACAGGTGGGCGGGGCTGGGCGGGGCGGGGCGAGGCAACCTGGCGGGCTTGCGCCTCCCGGTGCCAGAGGCGGGGCGGCGTTGGAGGTGGAGGAGGTACCCGTTTCCGTGAAGGAAACGCGTGCCCCATCTTCGGCCGGGGGAAGGCGCCGAGGGTGGGGAGGTGAAATCACTTATACAAAATGTGTACAAAGTTTTTTTTATTTTAACTGTAAATTTTGTGATTTTTTTTTGTTTTTGAATTTTCTCGTGATTTTCAAGGAAAATTTCTGTCACGTTTTAATAAATTTTGATCTTTAAACCCCATTTCTGATTTTTTCAATTTTAGTTCGGTTCATTGATCATTTTTTCTCGAATGTTCTAATTTTTCTGTATGTCTTCTTGGTTTTCACATTTTTTTGACATTTTTTTAATGATTTTTTGGGGGCTGTACGATGAATTTTGGAAGTGAGATCTTCCACGGCCCAACCCACCTAGCAGCCAGTGATCCGCCTCGCCCTGTAAAGGTTTTCAATATGATTGGGGGCGGCGTGCTCAGCAAGAGGGAACCTAGCTGGCGAGGGGTCTAGCGCGGGAGGCGAGGGGGGGTCAAAATCCTACGAAATTGAAGAAAAGAAACAAAAAGAAAAACCATAGCGCTTCATTTAAATTTAATGTTGACCGTCTTTCGGAGGAGAAATAATTTTGCGACGAGTAGTCCATAGTTGTTTTAGGAAAATAATGTTTTTGTGTAGAGAAAGAAAGGCAGCAGGGCGTTTGGGGTTGGGGGTTTGGGGGGGGGGGGGATGCTGAGGTGACGGGACGAGTTTGCGGGGGTGGTTGCCGGGGGTGGGGGCTTTCGTGAACCCCCACCCCCCGCCGCGTTGAGCTCCTTTAGCCCCCCGAAGGAGATAGATAAGAGGCTGGGGGTGGGGTGGGGGGGTGCGGGTGTCCAAGTGCGCAAAATATTGGTCTGGCGCCATCAATAACCCATGAAGAGTTGGGAGCAGTGGTTGCGGACGGGGTTAGAGGCGCACTTAGAGGGGAGTATTTTGATATCGTTCACCTCCCCGATGACGTCACCGACGTGAGCGGTGGGGTGCTTTGTCTCCCCCCACCCCCGTTTAAGTTTGGCCAAGACGCGGACAATAGGTTTCCTTTTCATGGACAATTGGTCCATTTGGAGCCGAGAGGGTGGTGGCGCGGCGTGGCGCGGCGTGGCGCGCGTTGGTTGGACCGGACACAATGGCCGAATCCAGACTTGGTGGGCAGTTTGTGACCACCGCTGCGCCTGGTCGCGCTCCGCTGTGCACACGGGGAGGAGGTCAATAGAAGGGGTTAGAGAGAGGGAGGGAGTGGCGCGGCAGAGGCGAGCGGAACGGAGCGCCCCTGGTGCTGCCCGGCCGCCCGCCCGGCCTGACCACTAAGTTGTGCCCTCTGATGAGCTGACCCAAGACTATCCACCAGGGAGGTTGGCCTGGCCTGCCTGGCCTCACGGCGAGGCCGCTCCGCCTAGTGCCCCGCCAGCCCCAACCGGACCGGCACGGCCATGCATCGAGTTGGGCCCAATTACCGTAATGACTATCTGTCGGACTCGGCTCTCTTGCCCTCCAGCAGCCCACTTTCGAGCTGTTCTGAATTTCGCGGCGCGGCAAGTTATTGCTCCCCCGACTTCAGCCTTCTTTTGCTCCGCCCAACGAGGAAAAAAAGAAAAATCTGAATAATTAGGTAGAGCACGCTTTAAAAAAAAAAATAAGAAAATTGCCATGAGCCTTAGCTAAGTCTCAGCGCGAAAATCTATCTCGCCCATCTGGGTAGGTTCTCTACAAGGCGCCGAAAGAAATACGCGAAGGCATGTTTTAAAGGCTGACAGTTGGCCCCTTCCGTCACTTACGCTACATGCTGCACGTCCCGGCACGCCTCTGCTTGGAACTCAAACTACAAAAAGAAGCGGACTGTTATCAGTGCCTCTAGCGCGGGGGACTGTGCTAACTGGGCTGGCCTGGGCTGGGCAGGTCTCCAACCCCCAAGGCCGAGGTATTGTCCAGTCGGACTTTGGGCCCGCGCAGTCGGGCTGTGCAGTTGCAGTGGACGGTTATGGTCAGACTCAAAGTTGAGCCCTGCTGCCGGCGAGTCGGGTCGGCGCTGGCTGCAGCGAGCTCGGAGTTGGGGGGCGAAGGTGGTTTGTAGCCTCGCTGTCTGTCCCTTTAACATGTTCCTTTGTCTGCTCCAGGTTGGTGCTTGCCCAGGGGTGCATCTCTGTCCACTGACGGTGGCGGTGCCGGCAGCTACAAGAAACCTATAGGTATATCGAAATTCATTTGCGAACTTTAAAAAAAATTCCTGTCGAATCTTAGGTTTTTGCAATGATTTATCCGAGAAAATGTTTTTGAGGCTAAGACTAAACTGAGTGGGGGAAAAAATCTGATTTTTAATTCAGAAAAATTCAAGAAAATTAAGAGAATTTTTTTAAAAATCGCGAAAATTCGCAAAATGTGCGAAAACCTAGAAAAATTCACAAAATGTGTTCACCAAAATTGAGAGTTGTTTCCCCCTCGGACAAACTTCGGCTTCTCGCCAACTCCATCAGCGTCCTCACTTGACCACCCTCGTCGCTTCTTGGGGCGGAACGGGGTACGGTGGGTCGTAGTCCCGCCGCGCGCTGGCTGAAATAAAAATTATGCGCGGAATGAATCCCTCCCTAACAGCCGGCCTGGCCCGGCGGCGGCCGCGCCGGGGTGGTCGTTATCCGGCCTGCCGCCCCACTGCTGCTGCTACAAGCTGGTGGCAGCGATTGTTTCAATTGTCTACGCCTGCCTTGTCCGGCGCGGCCCGCGGCCTCGCCTGCCGCATGGGAGAGCCTATGGATTTTTCCCCCTTTTATTTTGCCTTCACTCGACGAAAGCTCCTTTCTCTCTTCTCCCGGTCTCCGCAACCCGTTGTTTTAATTCTCCGTGTCAAGGTTTGTTCTCCCCCGCCGCGCGCCCTTGTCCGTCCGCTTGCTGGTGGACGACATTCCCCTCCTCGCCTCCAGGGATGCTGCTGTGCTCCGAGGTCCGTTCTCGACCGCCCTGCACCGTCCCGCCCCGCCCGGGCCCGACTGCCCCAGCTGCCTCGGCCAGGTCGGCAAAGGCAAATGTTTGTCCGAACCCCCGTGTCCATATGTCTCTACTCCTGCGGCCCGGCCCTGCCCTGCTGCCCCTCCTCCCTGGGGGTCGCGTCCATCCCGGGGAATCATCATGCCTGTTTGTCTTTCTCCGAACCTGCTGCATCACAATTTTTTTCTGTTTTTTTTTTGTTTTTCTTTTCCTTTAAATTTGAGGTCCAGCGGAGTATTCACGAGGGGGCAACATCTCTGTAGTTTTTGTACACCTCGTAATTCAAGAAAATTCAGAAAAAAAATCGAAAAATCAAGGAAAAATTCAGGAAAATTGTCAAATATATAGATAATATTCAAGTAAAAATTTACAAAAAATATGAAAATTCACTAAAATCTCATATAAATGCACAAAATTTGCACAGGAAGTATTCGGACTTGTTTTCCCCTCGAGTATTCATAATGTTGTATGCAAATCTCCAATCTCTCTCTGCTGGTGCGGGGTCGGTGGTGGCACTGTGATGCTGCGAACGCTGTCAGTACATGTTTGGGGAGGCCAATCTCAAACCCTCCGAAAGAGGGGTTGTAAACAAAAGGACAGAGAGGCCTTACGGAGCGCAAGTGGATGCCGAAGGGGGGGGGGGGGGGCACTATGCCGAGCACAAGGGGGCCTATCCGGAATCGATCTTGTCGTTCGCCTTGTCAGTATGCCAAATGTGTCCTGGTCTGTGACGCGGTCCTGGTCTATCCTCCCTCCCTCTAAGAGGGGCCTCCTCTGAGGGTCTGACAGGACTCACGAACCGTACCGCCCCGTGATTTGTATCGCGCCAGGGCGTGGCGTGGCGTCGCGCAGAGGGCCGCGAGCGCCGAAAAGGTGATGAACTGGGCCGATCATATTGGATCTCTGACACTTGGCTGCACCCAGCGATTCCATTAGACAGACAGATTCCATCAATCCTACTCTTGAGGGGACACTACGCAACGCCACTCCCCGCGCCTCGCTCCCGCTCCGCCTTTTCATTTTCCCGGGCCTTAATTTTTTCCCTTTAGAGGCCTCTCTATCGTGCGACGGGACAAGGGCCGCCGGGGAGAGGGAGAGGACTCCTGAACGGGAATTTGATGGTAATCTGCGTGACGTCTCTGCGACCCCGCCACGCCACGGCACGCCACGCGTAGCCGCGCCCTCCTCGCCTCGAAAAAGATTTTGGGCGCGTGATCCATGAATGGCTCGTCTATGGCTTCTGTGCCCGGCGATAATATAGATCTCAGGCTGAGGTGGGGGAGGCGTGCGGACCCGACGCAGCAGCTTACTAGAGAAAGGGAAAGAAAGAGTGGGAGAGGAATATGTCGAACAGAGCGATGGGGGATCACATCGAAAACTGTTTGCCCCTAAAAAAATCATCTAAATTTATTTAAAGAAATCAAAATCAAATCAAGAAGAAAAAAGCAGAAAAATTCAAAAAATCGAGAGAACAAATGAACAAAAAACCGAAATAGAAAATTAAAAAAGTCAGTTGTAGGGGGAAAAAGTTCAGTATTTATCTAAAAGTGATAGAAATTTTCCTTGAATAATCAAAGGAAAAATCAAAAGTAAAAAATCGAAAAAAATAAATAAATTAAAAGTTATAAAACATAAATTATCGCACACATTTTGTATGAGTGTTCCCTCAGAACAGGGTATGTTAGGACGATGCGCACTGGCCACCTATAAGCTTAAGCAACCCACCACACAATCTCTCTCTCTCTCTCTTTCTCTCTCTCTCTCTCTCTCTCTCTCTCTCTCTCTCTCTCTCTCTATTTCTCTCGCTTCTCTCTCCTTGGCTCAGTCTTAGCTACGCCGCTGCAGCGCCGGGCTCGTCCGCCCGTTGTTGCTCCAATATTTATGGCTGTTTGCAGCACATCATGCATGGCTGAGCAGCGCCCGCCGCCTCATGCGTCTTTGAACCGGCCGAGCAAATAGAGAGGTGCAGTGCGTGTGTGCGAGTGAGAGAGAGAGAGGGGGGGGGGGTAGCGAGCGAGCGAGCGGAGGTGAAGTGAAGCATAGGCGGGTCAGGGCCTAACTCCTAGCATGTTTATTCCTCAAGGAAAGCGCTAAATCTACGTTTACAGTAAGTTAACACGTTGGTAGAATAGCGTATGGGCGCGGCCGCTCCAAGTATTCCCTAAGATCGCGAGACTTGAAAGGGCAACGAGTGAACACCTAAGTCCGTGCGGCAGAGTGTGTTTGTCAATGCCGGCGACCCAGATCGAGGATGTTTGTATGTTTGCGCCACTGCCGCCGTCCCGCGCTCGTCTCCGTGCCGTTTCCGACTCCAACACGTCGCTGTTTTGCGTGCAAGCCGGGTGCACCGTGTCGCTGTCAGTGTTTACTTACTCTTCCCGCTCAGGCCTTCATCTTCTTGCTTCCTTGAAGAGACAGAGTGAGTGAGTGAGTGAGTGAGTGAGTGAGTGAGTGAGTGAGCGAGCGAGTTAGTGAGTGAGAGAGAAAAGAGGAGGGGAAAAGTGACTCCTGTGACTTATGCGATATGATCGTGGATATGGCAGCGTTGTAGTACATCATCACGGTTGTTGTAAGGGAGGCGCCTTGATGCATTATATTTTTTTTTTCGCACCCCCCTTCCTTCCTTCCTTCCTTCCTTCACTTGACCTGACTTGGGCCCCTCCGCTGTGATTTTTATTACCCTTTGCGCAGTAAAGTGCGTGTAGCAGACATCAATCACTGCGAGCGTTGCAGTGGAGAGGAGTGGCCGGTAGATGGCATTGCGATGCAGGACGCGGGGCGGGGCGGGGTGTAGGGGTGGGTGGGGGTGGGGCCCCTCCGTCACGGACGCCGCCCGATGTACGCATTGCAGCCGATACGACGGATCACGTCGGGTCCCTACCGCGCCGCCCGCCCCTCCTACCCCACCCTACCCCACCCCACCCTACCCCGTCCCCGCGACCACACCCCGCGCTATACACCAACCCCATCTGCATTATAAGGACCCCGGGCCGCGCCGCACCGAAAAAGGCCGAGGCAAATTTGAATACTCTCAAGTTTGCGTGGGTGACAGCGGCGCACGTCTGTCGGCGTCAGCTGAGGCCGCCGTGGAGGCGGGGGGCGCTGCCGCACTTATGGCACATGTAGGTGTCCTGACGTGCATAATGTTGGCCAATTCAACAATTGTTGGCCAATCCAACATTTCTTATACATTTTTTCTCGGGATGAAACAAAAAATAACTTTATAAAAGCACCAATAAACTACAGAAATGAAAATTATACAATTGTAAGTAATATATACCCGCAATTTCTAAGAAAAACAAGGCCCAACTCTCAAACGATGCGGGTTAAAATTGATCTGGCGGTTACAGGTGGAGCGTTGTGATCGCTCAACTTGAACTGGGCCCATGACCTTTTAGCCGGCACAACATTATGCACATGCTGTCCCGCTGCACCTCGCCAAGGTGGTGGTTTGCCGAGTCCAGCTCGCGGGGTATGGACTTGACTCTTTTGCTTGCGGCGACCCGAACTTGAGCGCCGCAGTCTTTTGTCGGCTACGTCTCATTTCCGCCTGTCAGTCAAGGTCCCCCTCCCCTCTCTCTCCCTCTCTCTCCCCTGGACCCTCTGAGCAGCCGCCCGACCCTACGCCTGCGGGGTATAGTAGGCGCCCCATACCTCCTTACCCACCACACCACGTGGGTGAAGCACGTTCCTACGGACAATCACCTTCAAACAACATACAGTCCCCCATCACCTGCTCTGCAGCGCCCCGCGGCCGCCCCGCCCCGCCCCGCCCCGCGCATCGCACGCGTCTGGCGTGGCGTGGGGTGGGGTGGCGGGGGGGGGCCCTCTCGGACAGGGGTGATGGCCTATCCCTGGCCGGCCAGCGCGCGGCATACAGAGTGAGCGGCGGTCCGCCGTCCCGGGTCTCGCCCCGCCACGCCCCGCCACGCCCCGCCACGCCCCTCCACGCCCCGCCACGCCGCACTCCACTACGCCCCGGCAGCTAGGGCGGTTCGCTCTCGCTTCGCAAATTTAGTTTGTGTCGTTGAGCAAGCAAACCAAGTAGTTTGTTTGCCTTCGGCTTAAGAGCGAAAGTAAGTTGTTCTTCTCGTCCTTCAGGGATGACGACGACGACGACGACGACGGCCTGTTTATTTTGCGCTGCGCCTGGCTTTCCTTAAGGTTTTTTTCTTCTTTTTTTCGTTGCTCCCGCGCTCGCTCTCTGCCTGGTAGGGGCGGAATTTGCCAAGCAGCTCTGGGCTGCGTGAGAGCGGGGTGGGGCGGGGCGGGGCGGGGCGGGGCGGGGCGGGGCGGGGCGGGGTGGAGAGATTTGGCGGCGGGCCGCGCGGGACGTGCGCCGCGTGCAGAGGCACATCGCCACCGCCGTGCACTACTCCAGGTACCGCGCCCGCCGCGCCAGCAGCCGCCAGCAATCACTTCAACTTTTATTTCGTTGTTTTCTTTTTGTCGGCTTTGCGCGCGTGCAGCTGCGCGACCAGCATCTCTAGATGGCGCTTGAGCCGCGCCCCGCCCCGCCCCGCCCCGCCCCGCCCCGCCCCGCCCCGCCCCGCCCCGCCCCGCGCGGTTAGCGGGATCCTCTCCTCGCCGCCCCAGCACCACCACCACCGGCTGCTGCTGCCAATTATGGCGGGATTATAAACCCCACCTCCTTTCCCCGCCCACACCAAAAAATGAATGACAAGAAAAAGAGATACAAAAAGGTTGGATATAAAAAAAAAAATATATATTTTTTTTTTTTTGTAAAAAGAGAAGAGAAGAGCGCAGCGGTGCGCGCGTCGACCAGCCAGCCGCACGGTTTTGCCTACGATAACGAAGCCGCCGCCTCTGCAGCTGTTTCTCGTGCTTGTTATGGCTCTCCAGATTTTATGTCCGGCCTTGACCCCATTTAGAAACGCGATGTGCAATTTTGTTCGTAAGACAATTAACTGAGAGCGTACGATTGATCAGAACGTTGAGAATGTATAGTTTCAGAGGTATTTGACGTTTACGGGAAACTAGTCAGTTAAAAAAATATATATACAAAACGATTTGTGTCGTTACACTGGAAACCTAAGTGTGTGAATGTAACACACTTCTAGGTGTGCGAATGCCCATTCGTGCACTTTTACACCCTCAAGTGTACGAATAGGCATTCGCACACATCGGAGTGTTCGACGTTCGCACAATTGTGTTTCGCAGTGTTCTTTACAACAATATTTTTTTTACAGTGCTGATACCACCTACAGCCATATTTTGGGCTTTTGTTTTGTTTTGTTTAAATGTTTAATTCAAACATTTATAACATAAATGACATAGCTTCTTATATCTTTTACTCAATTTTCACGTTCATAATGTCGCAAATGAAGAGAATATTTTCAGGCACCTCACAGAATAAAACATCTAGGCAAAACCGCTAACCTCTCTCTCTCTCTCTCTCTCTCTCTCTCTCTCTCTCTCTCTCTCTCTCTTAAAAAAAATAAAAAAAAATTGATGTGTCGTCTGTGTTCGCCCGCTCTCCAGAGGACGCGACTGATTTCATTTCTGCGAAAGCTTTTTGCTGCCTTCGCGTTCCCTCTCTTTGCCGTCGGCCTTTCCTCCTCCCTTCACTCCACTCCCTTCCGCTCCTGTCTCCCCCCCCCCTCCCCTTTTTTTATGGGTTGTAGTTTGAATATAGCGTAAAATTCGACGAGCGCGCTAGTTGCGTTGCGATATGCGTCTTGTATTATGCACTCTGCTGAGGAGGAGGGGGAGGGGGTTGCTGCGCTGGGGTGCGGCGCGCGGCGCGCCCCGGCCAGGCCAGGCCGTCCAGGCAAGTGCCCCGCTGGGGGTGTTAGATCATGCTAGGCCGCCGCCGACTCGACGGCCCGAGGGGGGACGTTAGAGAGCTGGCCGAGATTGTTTTATGTTGCGAATAAAACGCGATGGCTTATTCCCGTATAGATACGATACGTACACATAGCTTCGCGCGACTGTGCGCTTTCGCGGCGCGATGCGGCGGGGTGCGGCCAGTGGAGTGTGGACACGGTAGCGTCCTCCTGGCCGCAGTCCAAACGCTCCCGGCCCCGGCCCCGGCCCCGGCGTGCTCCAGTCGAGGTGTGCGTGCCTGCGTGTAGGAGAGGAGGCCTTGGAAACAGAAACCGATGCGCCCGGGGGAAAATGAGACCTGCGGCTTATTTGGTCCGGGCCGCGTACCAGGAAAATTCAGAAGAAAATAAAACAACGGGATTATTTAGAAAATTCAAGAAAATGCAGGAAAACGCACTAAAATTGACAGAACTCTAGTGAAAATCCTCAAAAAATCTATAAAAATTCTAAAAATTCATGAAAAAAACCCAAACATTCTCATAATGTGAATTCCAAAATTCAGAGTTGTTTCCCCGAAGTGGGGTGGTAGTGGTGGTGGGGATAGAGTGCGGGAGTTGAAAAAGGGGGAGGGGGGGGAGGATTGAGTTAAACGGAAGTGTTGTTTAATCGGCGGAATGAGCAATCATCATGGCGGGAGCGCCAAACTCGCCATTAATCCCCTTTCCGTTGCCGCGACCAGCCAGCCAGCCGGCCAGGCCTATCCTCCTATAGCCGACCGGCACGGCCCACCCGAGCCGCGGCCGCAGCGGCCAGTTTTTATGGCAGTAAATCCTTATCGGCCATCGCTGACCATTGCGCCTCGCGGTACGATAAACTATTGGACGGAAAACGAGCCTATCAATAGGCTTTTTCTCTCTTTCCTCCCCTCCCTCACTCCCTCACTCCCTATTTCTCTTCCTCACTCTCGCACACCCTCTGCGCCGCGCTGGTCTACGCCGCCGTGAGTACCATGAAGTTGAACGGACGCGCGCGCGCGCTCTCGGCAGATAGAAATCTGCAGTCGAGACAACTCGATCCCTCGCGGCATATAGTGGGGCGGCGCGGGGGCGGTCAAGGCAAGTTCGCGCGGCCGACGCTTGATCTGAGATTTCTTTTACCATCTTTTTTTTTTTTTTTTGAATTGTGTTGCTGGTTTGGGATTAGCAGCCGCGGTGTTTCGGGGCGGGGCGGGCGCACTGTTGACTGTGCTGCGGACAGCGCGGTAGAGCCGCGCGGGGCGGTGGAGAGGCTAGGCTAGGCAGTGAAAACTCTTTGACGAGCCCAAGAGGGCTGTGCTGGAGGCGCGGCGTGGAGCGGGGGATCCGGAGCGGGGAAAGTATAAAAGGGGCATTGGGCCTTCAATTAAGTCGGCATACTTCTCCTCCTCTCGGCTCGCGAAAAAGCGCACGGGCGAACAGAAAGATTAATTCGTAAGGTCTCGACTTCTGCTGCTTGTTGTGCTGCTGCTCTGTCCTGAGAGCGAGGCTGAGTGAAATAGAGTGAGAGGGAGGAAGAGAAAGAGCGAGGAGAGCCTCTCTCCCGCGAGCGCGAGAGCGAAAGAGCGAGTGAGAGAGACAGATGGAAGCGGAGTTGTGAGATGAAGAGGAGGAAGTTCATTAACGGATCCGCGCGGGAAGCGATCGCGAATCACGCTGCTGATGGCGTGACTCGCGGCGCGTGGCGTTGTGGTGTAGGTGGGGGGAGGGGCGGGGCGGGGCGGGGCGGGGCGGGGCGGGGCGGGACACGGGCCCAACAGGCTCCCCTACGCGCGTAGGCTGGTTATGTCGTCTCGACAACAGCGGCCGGAATTTGGAAAGAGCCGCGTAGCCTTGCTCTCTCTCGCACACTCTCGTTTTTAGCTCGCTCTCCCTCCCCCTGCCCCTCCCTCCCTCATCCATCTCCTTCCTCTCTCTCCTCTCTTTCCATGGAAGTAAAGGCGGAGAGAGAGGAAAAACAAATGTGGCGTATTATCAGCGAACAACACAGTTTTGTATTTATACCCCTTTCTGCTTTTTTTTTTCGCTGACGTGTTTAAATCACCAATCAGCGATCGCACTAACAAGTCCTATACACGGTCCAGCCAGCCCCCGCGCCCCCGCGCAATGCCCTTCACCCCCACCCCCCACCCCCACCCCCCGGGCCCGTCCAGTATTCAGACCACGCGGTCACATTACAAAGGTGAATCGTTAGCGTATAGCAAGTTGAGTCGGCGGGACGGGAAGACAAACAGCGCAATTTGTGGCGGGTTGCATTTCACGTCCGGCGGCCTGCCTGGGGCCCCGCGCGCCCCGCGCCCTCCTCTGCGTGCGTCCGTCCTTGTCACGCCCATCGGGCAGGGCGGCGCGGGTGGAGGGGAGCGAGCGAGAGGGAAGTGCGTAGCAGCAGGCTGATTCCGAAGATCGCTCTCGCGCCTCCGTCCTTGTCGCTCTCATGGGGTCCTGACACCCCCGACATAGGGTACCGCCATGGGTGCAACAAGGACGGAGGGACAGGAGCGATTTTCGGAATCAGCCTGCAGAGACGCGCACGCGTGCTCGCTCGCGGGCGGGGGAGGAAAGGGCAGGGCAGGGCAGGGCAGGGCAGGGCAGGCGGCCAGAAGGTGGTTGAGGAGGAGGGGTGGGGTGCGTTGGGTCCGAGCGGCTGCCGCGGTGGGGTGAGGTAGGGAGCACAGCAGCAGGATAGGAAGCTCACGGGAGAGCAGGATGCGCCGCGCGCCCGATTTATGAGCTTGCCAAGTGTAATGAAACAAGCCAGCAATTAATGAGGATTGAATAGGCGAGGCGCGCGCGCGCGCGCGGGTGATCAGCGAGCAGAGAGGGAGGAACACACGCGGCCGCCCGGGTAATTAGAGCACCGGAGGAGCTCCGTGCACTGCCGGCGCGCCCCGCCCCCGCCCCGCCCCGCCCCGCCTCCACCTGACCCAGCCTGAGGGGCGCGCCCGCGCGGCGCCCGGCGGGCGGGGCACCTCCACCACCACACCATACCGCACCGTCCTGTCCCGTCACCTTTCAATTTATTGGCGCCTGGATGGCTTTGCGTGGGCCGTCATGGTGCGGCGTATGGTGATCGTTAGCAGCAGCGTGGTGTCGTCTGCTAAAGGTCTGCACCCCGGGCGGGGCGGGGCGGGGCGGGGCGAGGCACTCTCCCGTGCGCGGCACCCCGCCGCCCCACCACGCCCCGGACGAGAAGGAAACAACTCCGAATTTCGTTGTACAAATTTTGTAAATGTGAACTTTCATAATTTTTTTTTGAATTTTCGTGAATTTTTAAATTGATTTTTTTTTTAATTTTCTCTTGAATTTTTATACGTTTTTGTAAATTTCCCTGAACTTTCCATAAATTTTCCTGATTTTTGTGAATTTTCCTATTTTTTCTAATTTGTTTCTAAATTTTCCTGGATTAGGAGGCGTACAAAACTTTCAGAGTTGTTTTCCCCTCGACCGCGCCCCGGTGGTGGAGGTAAAGCTGGCCGTGAAGGCGCGGGCTCAGGTGAGGCGCCTGGCAGGCGTGGCGGGGATGTACATAAACACCGCGCGTGGCGCCGGGCCGGCGAGTAGTTCACGCGGAGCGGAGGCCGCTGCTGCCGAGAGAAACTACTTCCGCGGGCGGGGCGGGGCGGCTTATGGGAAGGACCCGGCGGTGGCCGAGCCGAAACCATATATAAAAAAATCCTAATAGGCACGAAGTACGTTAATGTTTTAGTTTCATAAAATACTTAGGCGAATGGTTTATGCGTGGAAGCATTGACTTCAAAATTTCCAGCCTTTTGGATTATATTATTGAATTTATTTTATCTCACGATTTGATCAACGTCACTAGTATAGCGGATCAAATGCAAAAGTTGAGCTCTCTAGCTCAAACGATTTAGAAGTTCGTCTCTCGGTAAAAATTGTCCGATCAGCTTGATTTTTGAAGTAAGGTCCCCCCTCCCCCCTTCCCCCCAGTCGCGGTCCTCCCCGGTCCTCCTCCCCTGCGCGCCGCGCAGAGGGGCAGCGAGGGGCCGAGCGGGCGACAATGCCGATTCGGCTTGGCTCGCCTTCGGAACAGGCACTATTCGCAGTCAGCTGGAGGAGGCGCCGCCGCCTTATAAACAGAACCGAGCGCATTCGAGGTGGGAGTGCGCAGTCCTCCCTTCTATGGTTCTAGGCTGGGACCTCCACTCAACAGAAGAAGGCTGAGGGAGAGGCGCCGCCCCCTTCGACAAAACGGAGCGCGTTTGAGGTGGGAGTGCCCAGTCCTATCCCTGTCGTGGTTCTAGGCTGAGACCTGCACTCAACAAAACAAGGCCGATGGATCTGCGGCTCACGCGTCCACCTCAAGACTTAACTCGCGTCAAGGCGCCCTTAACGCACCAAGCGAATTTAACTATTTCGTTTAGCTGAATGAAATGTTACACAGCCGAAATGAATGAGAAAATAGCAGTTACAGACCTGCAGAAATCGTTTTGTTAAGTTTCACGGAGTATGGAGGGTCAATACGAAGGAACTAAAGTGATTTACGCAAAAGATACACGTAAATGTACACCATTTCAAGAATTCTGCACACCAGATTGAAGTCAAACTTACCAAAACGTTATCTGAAGGTATACAACAACTATTAACGCATTCAACTCCCCTTGTAACGTTTATCGCTTGGGCAAGATCGGCTACGGGCATGACGGGCCATCGCCAAAAAATAAAAATATAAAATTCTAACGCTAACGCGTTAAACGTCCCCCTTGGTTTGAACACTTACCTCAAAGTCAAAAAGAATTTAATAATATAAAGCCAGAACTATTGGTGATAGCCAAATCATTAATTTTATTCGCCAGACATCGGGCGCACATAATGTCGCCCAGCGGGCCAGTTGTCAACAACGCGCCTTGACAACCACTGAATCGAACCACCAGCCAAGAATTAAAGGGCTCTAGTTTCACATTTGCCACACACTTACCATTAAATGAAATAGAAATTAAAAATATTAGGTCAAAACTCTCTGTGAGATCCCAAATCGTGAATTTTATCCGCCTCACATTTCCAGCACAAACATGGCGCCGAGCGGGCCAGCTATAAACAACGCCGCATTGGTGTCCACTCAAACCAACCCAAAATATATTTTGCTAGTTTTATATTTATTAACGACGTAAAATGATGTTGCATGCCTTTACCAAACAATTATGGGAGCCTCTACGCATTGACAGGGAACACAGAGGCAGACTAATTTTTATCTGTGACTGAAAACATGAATTGAGGACTGACTCTGAGGTTGGCGATGTTATTTTTTCGGTAAGAATGAAGTAGGTTTCGAGAGGGCGGTACGGTGGTCACGTGCGAATTTCAGTGGTGTCATCTCTTTCTGGCGCAGTTAACTGAAGCAGAGCTTTGTTTGAACGCGGACTTTGGATGTTTCTCTTTCGCTCCGCTGACGAGTCGAGCAACCAGAACTTCAAATCAAATTTCCAAAATTTCTGTAAGAGCGATTTTGATAAAACTTCGAAATCGCATTTAGAATATACAATTCTATAACTGCTGTAAATTTTATCAAAATCCCTTGGGCCAAATTTTTTGGTCCCATAGGGGTAATGTAAAACAACTGACTAACGTTTCGACTGATTTTAAAAGGCAACTTCGTTGCCTAACAAGAATGCGACGCCGCGGCAAGTGCGGCGCGGTCTGTGGCGTGTTTAGCAGACCTCTCCGGGAGGGTTCTTGTGTGCGTGCTCCGCGGGGTGGGGTGCGGGGTGAGGCGGGGCGGGGCGGGCAGGCACTGCGTCGCCTCCGTCAATGGACGCCATCAATGCGAAATTATCCTGTCTGACGTGGCGCGGCGTGGCGCCTTGTGACAGCTTGACGCCGTCGCTCGTTTTGCGTCGCTCCCGTCGATACTCTGCTGGGGTGAGGCATCAGGAAGGAGGTGCGCGGGGGGGGAGGGGGGGAGGGGGGGTGGCGAGACAGGAAAACAAAACTCTGACATTTTTGTACACCTTGCTTTTTAGAGAATGTAAGAAAAATTCAGAAAAGTTCAAAAATAATTAGAAAACTAGTAAAAAAAATTTTAAGCAAAAACTCAAAACATTCATTACATAAAAATTCACAAAATTACACAAAATTCCCTCGTCGATGGGTCGGGTCCGCGGGGACGGCCCTCGTGTGTTGAGCAGTTCCTGCTTGAGAATTTATTTATTATATCAGCCCCCGCTACACCTGTTATACGATTTCTGCTGCTGCTGCTGCTCCGCTGCTGCGTTTCCCCAGGGGCGACGCGCGCCGCTCGCGCCCGCCGCGCCGCTCGGCGGAACAAAACGGCCCGCTGCTCAGTTTGAGGGGAGGGAGTCAAGTTTTTGCGTCTCTCGCGGCGAGGCTGCGAAGCGAAGGCTTGCTGTTCTTCCCCCTGCGGCCCCGCAGCCCCGGCCGCAGCGCTGCCGCGTTTTGGCTCTCGCCATCGTAATTCCTTTTAATTTGATCCCTCCTTCCTGGCGGCCCGGCACGGGTCGGGTAGGGGCCTCGCCCCGGACTGTCCGCACCTCGCGCCCCGCCCCGCCCCGCCCCGCCCCGCCCCTCTCTTCTCACGAACGTCTCCCCGAAGGCCTATTTCTCACCCGCGCGCGATGTACTACGCGCGGGGCGGGGTGGCGGGGTATGGGGCGCAAGGCACAGCAGCAGCTAGGATGTTTGGAGGTGTCGGCGAGGGGAAGTTTTCCTCCTCATTCCTTCAAGTGTCTGAACCTCAATGAACCAGGCTAGGCTAGGCTGGGCTGCGGCGTTGGGCCGAGCCGTGCCGGGTGAGGCGGTAGGGGTGGTCCTCGTAATGAGCTGGCCCACGCTACGCCCCGCCCCGCCTCGCGCTACACTACGCTACGCCCCTGGACAGCAGCAGCAGCAGGCTTTGTGGGGCGTGTAAAACGACCCCCGGCTTCTCACCCTCTCTTTCTCCTCCCCTCCCCCTCCCCCTCTCCACGTCTGTCCCGCACTACACTCTCTTTGGGCCGTTGTCCATGACGAGGAGAGCGGTGCGGGTGGGTGCGGGCGGGTAGCGCCCTCATGAAAAGACTACTGCCGGCTGGCGGACGCCCGGGCTGCCGGGACCCAGCAGTGAGGTGTGACTGCTCCCCGGGTACCTTTAGGGAGGGGGTCCCGGGCTAGGGGTCCTTTACTCAAAACTATCAGTGTACACCCGAAAGAAACCGTGAAGGATTAAACAAAAAATCAGTAAAAATCAAATTAAATATGAAACAAACGGAAAAATCAGTGTACGCTTTAAATGATGGTAAAGGCCCCATCGGGTCCTGGTCGACATCGGCCGGCACGCCTTAAGGCGAAGCGACCTCGCAGTTCCCTCGCAGCAGAAAAAAAATATTGTTTATTTTATATTCCATTTCCTTTCTGCCCTTGGCACTTTCCGTCAATTTTCTTTCTGTGTTTTAATTTTCTTTTTTGTTCAAGTTTTTTTTTTTTTGGCTGAGGACTTCTTTTTTACCGAATCTAATTATTTTGAACCCTTCCTTGTATATTTCCCAGCCGGCGCTCGCGGCACTTGTCAGATAGCAGAAGGCGAGGTGGGCCCCGTGGGGCGGGGTGGGGTGGGGTCGGACTGGAGCCTGGGCGAGGTGGGGTGGAGAAGGCGTTCCCGCCCCGCCCCGAACCCCGCCGTTCGAAACTGTATCGCCGGATAATGAACACCGGCCCCGCCCGACCCGCCTTGTTACACGGGCGCTAACGGTGTCGCTAAGCTCACTGCTTCGGCCCTGCCCTGGTTGTTGCTCCTGCCTGCTCGTACCCAGCTCTTTCTCGCTCTTACCTCACTCCTGCTGCTCATCGCCCTTACCCGGCCTTATCCCTCTCGGCACGCGCGTGTTCTTGGTTCCTCATAGCGCTGCACTGGGTACACGTGTGAATATTGCAAATTAAGCGGCCACAGCTCCTCACGGTAAAAAAAAGTTTCTTTAATTTCAAGATCAGGTCTTGGATCTTATGGAGAATGCCAATGGGATCCAAGACTGGGTCTTGAAATTCTAGAAACTTTTTTTACTGTGCTGTGAAATTTTTAGGTTTTCCTAACAAGCTATAAACTTTTGTGCCGGCAAGTAATTATTAGCTGAAGGTCGTAATAGATTTTGGTAAGACAAGGGAACCCACATGTACAAGTCAGAAACCGCATTTGCTCTCAGGACTTAAATGTTTGACTACCAAAGCAAAAAAAATCTTGAGGATAATTAGACAAAGTTCTTTATGTAGCAGTCGATAAAAAGTAAGCTCTCCTAGCTATAATTGTCTGCTGTCTGAACTCGCAGATCCTTTTTTTTCCCCGTGTATCAGCCGGAAGCAATGCTGTTAATATTGAAGCTGCCGGTGTAAATGATTGAACGTCGTCCGCTCGCTCTCTCTCTCTCTCTCTCTCTCTCTCTCTCTCTCTCTCTCTCTCTCTCTCTCTCTTTTTCTCTTTCTCGGCGTTGCTTTCAGCGCTGCGCGTGTACTTTCTCCGAATGCCAGTTACCCCTTCTGAGTTTCGCACCCCCCCTTCCGCCCGCCCCTGCTGCTGCCTTCATCGCGTAACCCTCCTGGATAAGGTAAACTTTGTTTGGTTTTCCTGAGCTGTGTGACTGACTGTGAAAGCAGCGAGTCGACGAGCTGAAGACCTACACGCATCAATTATTCACGTGGCTCTGTCTGTACTGTGCTTGCTCCTGTCTGATCTTCTTACACGCCCACGCGAGAAGAACTTCCTCCCAGCCGCTGGGGACCTCCCCAGGCCCTATGGCTCCAGCTCCAGTTGACTGAAGCTACTCTCAGGGCCGCCGTGAGTGGTGGCGGAAGTTCTGGTGGCAAGTGCAAGGTCCGGGCCGGGCCGGGCCGGGCCCGGCGGAATCGCAGGAAAGTGCGCCGCTATATCGCCGCCTCGCTCCCTCCTCTCCCTTTCTCACTGAGGAAAATTTTTAGCCCCAATGCAATGAACAGTTTCTCTGCAGCTCGTAGGTTTTAGTGATCAAATTTCGTCAATTTTTGTGTCAAATTTTATTGAAGTTTTGTGAATTTTCGCTTTAATTTTACGTAATTTTTTGTGATTTTACTTGCGAAGTTTTTTGTCAATTTTTCAGAATTTTTCTGAATTTTCCATAATTTTTCCGAATTACGAGGTGTACAAAAATTTCAGAGTTGTTTCCCCCTCAGTTTTTAGGCGGTCGTCTTAGACCGACTCTTGCTTATCATACAATACTATCACTCAGTCACTCTTCATTTATATATATTTTCCCCCCACTGCACGAAAGTTTCCTTCCGCGTGAATAAAATCTTTATTTTGCCACACACCAATATTTTTGACGGAAAAAAAATCGTTGCCAGAAACTAAGTCAGTCCCATTAAACAACCATCTATTGCAACTGGATGATTTTTTGTTTCTCTGTGCTCCTCCTGCTGATATTGCCGACTTATGGTTCCTTAATTTTCTTCCGATGTACTTTCCTTTTTGGTTTTAAGTTTCCCGAGCGTTGCATCTATGAGCCCCGCTGAGCCCCCCGCGGGGTGGGGGCGAGGCCCGGCGACTCGGCGCCTTAATTCACATTGATTTTTACGGTAAATAAAGACATTCGCGACCAAATCGCGACTTGGGTATTGGGGAGGAGGAGGAGGGTGAGGGAGGGTGCTCGCTCTGAGTCCTGCGGCGTGTCGGGTGGGGGTGCGAGGACCGGCGGAGCAGGCAGGGGTGGCTCGGGGGATGACTCAGGAAACTTTTTCTTGTGTTGGCGAGTTTTTCCCAGCCGCACTGCTCCGCTCCCCCTCTTCTGCGCCAAGATGCTCCTCCTCCTACGTGTCACTTCCTTAGACATTATTACTCGATTAATGCGCCTAACCAAGCGTGCGCTCCGATATTACGTCTTTCTCCCTCGCTCTCTCTTCGGGTGCCCCGGCGCCGGCCCCATCCCCTCGTCCCTGCTCCCTCTCGCTCCGTTCCATCTCGCCGATGGTCACGCGGGCAGGCGGAGGGCCTCTGTGGCGGCGGGGCCGGGCAGGGCAGGGCAGGGCAGGGCAGGGCAGGGCAGGGCAGGGCAGGGCAGGGCAGGGCAGAGTGTCCCTCGGGGGCGGTCGTCTGATAGGCCCTGGACTTGATTGACTCCATAAGGCTTGCGGTCCGCCCGCCCCCGGCCCCGCCACGCGGCTAATAAGTGGCACCTTACTTGCGGCTACGGGAGAGGGAGACAGACAGCCGTCTGATTTCGAAGATCGCTCCCTCGCCTCCGTCCTTGTCGCACTCATGTGGCCCTGCCATCCATCCCCAACATTGGTCACCGCCATACGTGCGAAAAAGACGGGGGCTCGGAATCAGATAGACAGACAGACAGACGGTCCTGTTTGCTTCCGATCACGCGATTCTCGCGAGTAATGCCCCTCCCCCGTTTTCCCCCAAACCCTCACGTGCGCGCAAGCCTGCTTCTACACGCCCCGCGGCCTTGTTAATTTAGGCATCGAAATGAGAGCTGAAATAATTATGTCTCCCGCTCGGCCTTGTTAGGTCTGCGTGCGGGCGCGCGCGCGCGCCACCCTCCTCGCGCCTCTGATTTATTAAACGACTCATGCTCGCGACAGCCGAATGTAAACTCGACCGCCTTGTTCACTTCCTGCCGCGAGCGGCAGACCGCAAGCCCCGTCGTGCATCCCTCTGTCTGTTTGTCTGTCTCTGAAATATTTATACACCTCGTTATTCAGAAAAATTTAGAAAAAATAAGAAATTCAGAAAACTTTTTTTCATTTAGAAAAAATTCAAGCTAAAATTCACAAAAAATTCCGTAGAAAGGCCGCGAAAAATCACGAACATTCACAAAATTTGCACACCAGACTTCAGAGTTGTTTGCCCCTCGGTCTGTCTGTCTGTGTCCGTCCATTGGGGTTATTCTGCGCCTAATTTAGGAACGGGCTCTGCGCGGGGCTAAATGAAACAACGTTTTTGTGTTTTGTCTGGGGCTAGCCTCCCCCAGAACTGCGCGGCAACTTGGCCGCAACCCCTACAGCAGCCGAGTTGATCATTCGTCAGCCCGTCGCGTCATGGTCCCTCCCTTAGTCGGACCTCCCCCGCTGGCGCCTCGCCGAGCCTCGACCGTACCCGGTGTGTCGCGCTGTTGGTTTGAGACGGCCACGGCCACTTCACCAGGCTGACGGGGGCCTTGTGGTCGGCCAGGCCCGCGGCGCCGCTGCTGGGCCCTTGGGCTTCCGGTCCGCCGCCGCCCCCGCCGCCGCCCTCGCGATGGTTTTGATGATGACGTCGCGCAAACTTTTGCACCAGCAGCAGCGGCGGCGGGAAAGAGGAGAATTTTGATCAAATCGAGTTTTGTCGTCGGGCGGGGCGGGGCGGGGTGCGCGTGATGATTTGAGACGGTGCGGACGTCATTATCTAAACAAACTAACTCTGGGGAGCCCCGTGGGGCCTGTGGGCCCTGTAGGGGGCGGACCGGGCCGGGCCGGGCCGGGCCACATCACGGAGGGAGCGAGGGCGTTTGCCAATTCGCATTACGATCGTCACCCTGAGGAGGGGGAGTCCTCGGTCCTCCCTCCCTCCTGGCGGGGCTCGGGGACGCGTCGCATGTGCGGCCGGGCGGGCCCGGTGCCGGGGCCGGGGTCGGGTTGTGTCTGGCTGACGAGCAGGGGCGTGGCGGGGCGGGGCGGGGCGGGGCGGGGCGGGGCGGAGAGGGGCGTTTCTCATCTCATCCCCCGCCGGCAAAAACAACCAGGGCCGTGATGGCGCGGCGTGGCGAGGCGTGGCGCCGCAGGAGCAGCCTGCTGTCTGTCGTCCTGTTCGGGGAAATGATTCGACTTGCTCCTCCCGGACTGGGAAACCTCGTTAAGTCCACGTTGGGGACGCGCAGTGACCGCGCCTCGGGGACCTCGCCTCGCGTCAGCTTCGCCAGCGCGCGTCTGTCAGCTGTCAGCTGCGCGGGTCCGCATCGCGACTGTCAGTACAAAACCTCCTCTCGCTCATGTCTGTCGCCCTCGTCGCCCAGAGCTTTTCACCGCACGTGGCGTCATAAGGCAGCAATTGGAAGTGAAGTGAGACGCACATGCTCCGGGGCCATAGCTCGCTCTAGCTCCCACTCGCTATCGTCGGACGCTAGAAATTGATGCGAGGGGGAAACAGCTCTGAATTGTGGTGTACACATTTTGTAAACTTTTGTGACATTTTGTGAAATTTTGATAGTTTTTTTTTTCCAGAAGTATTGTGATTTTTTACTTGAATTTTACCTGGAATTTTGTGAATTTCCTGAATTTTCCTGAATTTTTCTATTTTTTTAAATTATTTTGAATTTTCCTGAATTATTTTGAATTTTCCTGAACTACGAGGTGTACAAAAATTTTCCGAGCTGTTTCCCCCTCGGATTGCCTGTCCGGTCCGCTGCAGGGCTCCGGTCACAATGGCGCCTTGGAGATAGGCAACATGCCCTCACGCACGCCGTGCGGTGCGGTATAGGATCGGGAGCTTTCTCTCTCTCTCTCTCTCTCTCTCGGGCGCGCGGGGCGGGGGGCGCGGCCGCGCTTCAACCCTTGAGTGCCGCGGTGCGGTGTGTATCGGCTGCTTGCGGTGCGCGGGGCGCCGCGCCGGTCTCCAATATGCATATTGCTGCAGGAGACGCCGGAGGCGCTTTTTCTGTCGGCGGGCACTCCTCTCCTCAGCCCTCCCCTTTAATGCAAACCGGAAAAGGGGAGCGTTTAATTACTTGCCTAGCAGCGGACGACGGGGTCGGTCGCTCGGCCCGCGCGCGCGCCGCGTCAAGTCGTCAGCTGCAACCAGGGGCGCGCTGCTGCTGCTGCCATTCGCGACTGCACGCCTAATTTCACGAAAAAAGATGTTAATTTTTTAAAGCGCGACGACCAACCCACTTGGTGTTTGCGGAGGTTGTATAACTTGTTTGTCTGCCGCTAACGAAGTTGCGATTGTTTGCAGCGCGCCCTCGTGCTTTCTCTCTCATTCTCGTTGTGAACACATGGCGGAGCGGAGCAGGGCCTGGAGCGAGGCTAATCAGTCGCCCGTCGCTGCAGTTTGTTTGTCGCCTCTCCCGCGCGCCGATACAACGGATCATGATGGAGTCTGCCTCTCTCCAGTGCGCGGTGCCATACTCTGTGGCGCCGAACTCCGGGTAACTGGCGCGCCGGGCCGGGCTGGGGCCGGGGCCGGGGGCGGTTTAACAAGGTCTGGCTGGAAGGGATCATGCAAGAGCTTTCTTCCCTCTGTCGCTAGGCGTTCGTACCGTCCCGGTGGATTTGTATAGGATAGACAGGAGAGAGGGCGATATTCCGCCCCCTGCCCCCCTCCATCCCCCTTAAACCGCGCGCGCGCACTCGGCGTGGCGTTACCGGGAACTTGCTTTTGTCAGGGGGCGCGGCGGCCTAGCCGAAGCAGCGCGAGCGACGACGATGTCAAAACGTCAATACCAAAACATTCTCGCCGTGCGCTGCGGGCGGCTATACTCTCGCTTCCCGCGTAATACTTCCCTCGACCAGCGCGCATATTCGCCGAGAATTGCATTTTG